>OU612073.1:15182303-15807303 GCA_914767715.1 Membranipora membranacea
AGTCATGGACCAAGATCTCCAGATCCACTCGTGGAACACAAGGTACAGTCACATGGTTATATTACCTCTAGCGAAGAACTCGCAGGAGAAAAAGGGCACCGTTTCGCACAAGCTTGAAATAGCTATTTATGGCTAGTTTACAATAATATACTCAACTTCATTACTTTATAAATGGACACCCACCTAAAGTAGCTAAACTTGTGCTAGCTGACATGAAGTCATCCTCAAACTAAGCTCTAGCTGACATGAAGTCACCCTCAAACTAAGCTCTAGCTAACATTAAGTCATCCTCAAACTAAGCTCTAGCTAACATTAAGTCATCCTCAAACTAAGCTCTAGCTAACATTAAGTCACCCTCAAACTAAGCTCTAGCTAACATTAAGTCATCCTCAAACTAAGCTCTAGCTGACATTAAGTCATCCTCAAACTAAGCTCTAGCTAACATTAAGTCACCCTCAAACTAAGCTCTAGCTAACATTAAGTCACCCTCAAACTAAGCTCTAGCCAACATTAAGTCATCCTCAAACTAAGCTCTAGCTGACATTAAGTCATCCTCAAACTAAGCTCTAGCTAACATTAAGTCACCCTCAAACTAAGCTCTAGCTAACATTAAGTCATCCTCAAACTAAGCTCTAGCTAACATTAAGTCATCCTCAAACTAAGCTCTAGCTAACATTAAGTCATCCTCAAACTAAGCTCTAGCTGACATGAAGTCATCCTCAAACTAAGCTCTAGCTAACATTTAGTCACCCTCAAACAAAGCTCTAGCTGACATGAAGTCATTCTCAAACTAAGCTCTAGCTAACATTAAGTCATCCTCAAACTAAGCTCTAGCTAACATTAAGTCATCATCAAACTAAGCTCTAGCTAACATTAAGTCATCCTCAAACTAAGCTCTAGCTGACATTAAGTCATCCTCAAACTAAGCTCTAGCTAACATTAAGTCATCCTCAAACTAAGCTCTAGCTAACATTAGTATTTTCTCCTCTGGGTTATTACCAAAGATTTAATAATATTTAATTATTACAAATTTTCTATCCTGGTCACCCAAGTGACCCAAACACTGCAATAGTGAAAGCAGTGCGTGCTATGTGGTGGTAGGCTTCTTATACTACTATGTAATGATATCATCTTTTTATCGCAAAAAATCATTCTCAAAAACTAACTACAAATAATGACCTTCTAGCAAGGAAGAACTTTGTTATGTACCTGAAGCTGGTAAACAACAAACTTGGCTTGTGAACTTTATGGCTATTATGTTGATATCTGCATGATATCATCTTTCGATGTGAAAGTGTTTATAAGTATCTTCTGCTGGCTGTATGTTATACAATATATACATTCCCCAGCTACAAGAAAGTAGAACAAAGTTTGGCTGAATTCTTGGAAAATATAATCTTACTACCAGGCAGTCTGCTCCTGGATCTGTCTACATTAGGCTAACAGAATGGAATATCACCTAACCGAAATCTTGAAAAAGGGATTACTATCATCTCAAAATTTGATTGTCCCAAGAAAACACCACCTTTGTTCTGAAACGGTGTAGTCACTTTATAGTAGCTATAGCAACAAGGTATCTGTACTATCTTACTGTCTAGTCTTATTGGGACTGTCTGCTGTGCTCTGAGTAGCCGTATATGATGGTCTATAGACGGCTATGATGGTCTATGGTCTATAGACGTCTATGATGGTACGGCTGGTCACAGAGGGTAGACAGTGGCCTTACCGCCATGATACGCAGTGTGACCAGACACCCAGGGTGACCAGACATCGCACTCAGATAATCCACAGTCTGCAAAACATCAATATGTAACTTGGCGTGCTCACCCAAACTTGAGTCAAGGCAAAACTATTCAAATTAGCTATCAAATACCTCATCGGTTTGCGCAAACTTTCCACCGCTATTGAAAAATTTATGAGTTGAGGGTTTGTTGATAATTTGGTTTTGGCGCGGTGACAACCAGCGTTGCAAGAGAGTGGACGAAAGAAAATATTTTTGTCTGGAGTTGGTGACGGCTTCATACCAGTAACAGAAAAAGTCTACTAGATGTTTCAATTTCATCACTTTAAAATTTCATTTTGCATCAGTCTACAGTGTAGACATAGATTTACTATAGTATATCAAGGCTACAGCTGCAGAGTAAACCATTTTGTTCTACATCTTAGTCTGAATCACCCGTCTGATCCTTGTATTTAATACATTGCTGTTGGCAATACCGGCACTTTTCAATGTTTTGTTCTATATTATATTATATTTTTAATTTTATATTGTAGCTATCACCATGGGGCTCAGAAAACTACCTGGTGGATAACGAGTATCCTATGGACTCAAGTAATAAACTGCCTGATGATTTCGATCTGATGGGTCTGAAGTTTGCAGAACTATCTGACGGTGGGGGCTTCATGAACGCCCTCGAGGATATCAACGAGCCCTCAGGCTATATTGGTATGGATACTAATACCAGTGGTGGTCCGCCTGGCGGGTCTAACATGGCTAACATGAACTCTATGTACAGTAACGCCAAGCCGCCATGTAAGTTAACTACGACATGATATATTCTCTTGAACGCCGTAAATGAATTTATTGGATTGTCTAGGACACCATTTTCCTGGGAAACCAGATGGCAGCTTATCATCTTTAGTTTGGTTTCCCACAAAGTTAGTGAAACTCGCAGGGTTTCAGTAGAAAGAAAATGTTATTCTCACTGAACTGTGGAATAGCAACAAAAACAACATCAAAGAGGATTTTACACTATGAGCAAGCAAAACATGTGACCTATAACTCAGAATATGGGTATTTGAAAAGAATATTTTCAGTTCATAGATCAAAGAGCTCAAGGATTTTTATTGTCTTATATTGCATTTTGTATTATATTTATCATATTATATGCATTTTATATTGATCTCGTGTTTATAATTTACAGATTTCACATATATAACGAATGAAACTGGATCCACTAGTTTCAATCCTCCTCCACCATACCAAGAACAAGGAGGGAATACTCAACAACAGTATAATAAACAGTCCATCAACTCGGCAGCTGCACAAACGGTAAATATGTTCTCCCTCAGTGTATAACAGCGTCAGCTGAGTGTGTAGTTATTGGCTACCTCTTGTGCATGTTGCTCAGTAAATCTGTTAGATCGGAAGAAAATCGATAAAATATATGTGACACATAGTATATAATAATATAGGTAATCATACAATATATATGGTGTACATCATATGTATGACTGTCAAAAATGTGTATTACAGAATTTCACTACTGCTTGGATGTAGATCAAATTTTGACCCAATTTCCCCGCATTCTACTGTTGCCGTCAACTGATGCATTCTACTGATGCATCCTATTGGCACATTTTACTAGCAGCTCAAAATCCGAAAGTTAGGCAAAATGGATCATACTCGATCAAGTATGGATGTTGGCTTCTCTATTTTTAGAGTCTATACAAAGACTCAATGCTGAGCTATGTAAACGCTGGTAACAACGGTAATAACAACAGCCTAAGTCCTAACATGGCACAGAGGCAGTCATACTCTCGCGGAGGATACAGCTCTAACGGCGCGCTGCCCAATCAGAACATCACTACATCATCACAGCAACAGCAGAGCCTCTCTGCCGCACAACAAGCTCAACCTCAACAAAGGGTTAGTCATCATAATATCATGGTAAAATTTTTGGGAAAATAGAAAGTTGACCTCAACAAAGGGTTAGTCAGCATTATATCGCAGTGAAGTTTTAGGTTTATAGAAGGATCTTGGATTGTGGAGCATGCCACGCTACCTGCGCGTTTCTCGTGTGTGTTCTAGTGTCATCTAATATTCCTCTAAATTGCTTAGTAGGATCATGAAGAAATAGGAACCGGGGCACTATCCCTGATTTCGCCATTAGAAATAGTCATACCTCAAACCTGAGAATGACTCAGATTTCTTTGCTCAAACTGGAGCTAGCTGGCCTACCCCTGATTAATGAATCAGGGGTAGGCCAGCTAGGCTAGCTGGGCTGCTTGTTGGGAGAGGATATTTGGACATTGCAGGAAACTGTTGATAATGTGAAAATTAGTCATCTTCTGCCACATGCAGCTTATGCCTGGTCTCACGTATAAGCTGTCAACGGCCTGCCCGGTTGACAGTTTGGGGTTATTACCCAAATGTTGCCATATCTCTGCCCTTGGGATGGTCCTCATGCAGAAGGCATACATGGTAATATTGTCAACTCTTTGTATGTATATTTGTCACCGAAGTCAGGTGACTGCTCTAGACTTCAATTACATAAAATAAACGTGATGTAATTAATCTTTTTTCTCTTGAGACAAAATGCTAACAGTGAGTGTGAATCTGGTCCATGTTCTAAGATCAGAATAACAATTAAGTAGTTTTCTAAATCCAACAGCGCTGCTGGCAGTATGGAGAGGAAAATTTGCAAAAAATTAAAACCAATCAAATGTATTGGCTTTATACTTTAGTTCCTATTTCAGGCTACACCATATATTATTTAGATTTGCGCTTGGACAAATATTCAATACCAACAACTAGTCCTTGACTTGAATATATATAATTTATTTATATAGCTCTCCAGCTTGTAGACTATATCACATGTTTGCATTCTTGCTAGCAGATAAAATCTAGCTCATTTTGCCAGATGTGAGTTTGGTTTGCATTGTTTTGAAGTACATTTATTGATTTGTTACGATTACATCCGCAAAAAAAATAAGTTCTGATTAACCGATGTGTGTCTTTTCCAGGTATTACCTAGCTCAATTAGAGCAGCTCTTGGTGGCGGCGCAGTACCTCAGCGCCCCACAATCTCACAGTCACTTATGGAAAGCGCACCTATCCTCACACAACAGCTGCTAGACTTTCAACCACCAACACAGCAGCAGCAACAACAACAACAGATGTATAATCAAACTAGGGTAAGTGTTAACAGTGTGCATCTCCTACTCCGCCTGTCATTGTTAACGAAAATACCTTATAATATAATAATATTATACTCTACTGGAGTTTTTATTGGATTTTGAATTTCGCTTTCGGAAATTTGCTAATTATTTCTTTGATGAATCATTAGATGTATCAAAATTCTCACTTATGAAGGAATTCCAAAATTAAAATTTCAAGAATTCTATAGTTCTTGGCTAGGTCTCTAAGTTTAATTCTGTTATCAAATCGCTAAAGAATCACAGTACAAATTTTTTACATACTGTATGGAAAAGGAAATCTTCATTCAAACATGTTTTTTGATTACAGGGTATGAACCCATCTCGGGCGGGAGCACCTGGTAATTTTAACCCAGCATATGGAAGTCAGCAGTCTGGTCAACCTGGAGGAGACAACTACTACTTCCCTAACTTCCCCAATGACCTTGACCTAGACAATGATAGTATGGCCGACCTGTTCAGCTGTGATGTAGATCAGGTCAGTATTGTAGCCTTTCATAAAAAATAAAAAAATAAACATTTTTACTGTATCAGGACATATATGGAATAGTTTTTTTTTCAAAATTATGAAGTTTACAAATCAAAATTAAACTGACAGACTGTATGGAAATATCCATATCTACATGACCGACTACACTTCTTATGTAGTATAAACTGCTTCTATCTCACATCCAGAAGAAATAAAACATTTGGTTCTCTCATTGTTTCCCTCAATCCCATAAACATATATGCAATATTGTATGTTTGTATGTTTACCATAGATGAAACAAACGTATCCATGAACTTTTTGTTAGACCAAGTTCAGAATTTGTACTTAATATACCATAATGATCAAAGACACATCAGATTCATAGAAGCATCAGATTTACATTGAGTAATATTATGTATTATAGATCATCGCTCAGGAGATGCAAATGGATGGAGGGCAGATCGATTTAGCTGGATTTGACATTTATTCGAATCAGCAACAACAGCAGCAATCCAACAGTAACCAATTAGGTATTGGTCTATCATAACGGATGGCCTTGACCTCCTTAAATGATGTCACATATATTCTTAAAATGTGCAGCTTGGCGGTGACTAGGGTCATGATGCAGTGAAAATTGACAGCGTCTGGTTGTACCAATACCGGCAGCTGTGGTAACCAGAAATTTAGTTTAGACTGTCTACTTACGAATGAATATTGCCTATGAATATGATAAACGATCGGTTCTGTAAACTTCATCAGTTAAAAGTTCTTTCTAGCAACCAACCAGCTTGTTTCTTATGATGAGTTGATGTTGCTACACTACTGCCCCTTGCCTGTGGGCCTACTACTATAAAATATATTTTCTATTCTAAGTGATTTTGTTTGTCAAGACCAAATCATGATATAAGGAAATTATTGAAATTAATTTTGGTTGATGATATTTAAGTTTTATTATTAGAATGCTCAGGTTACACTATAACTTATATTACTCGTGTTATAAAATGTTTAAGGCTAGTGTAAATTGTTCGGACTGCTGCCCCCCCCCCTCCAGATCAGACCCAACCCCCAACCAGAGGACCAGACCTTTTCTTTCACCATCTTAATTATAAGCCTGTGGCCTGTGATTCCCCTCCCAATGCGAGTCCCATCATACAATGGTTGTGCATACTCAGTTATTGTAATTATGGAAGATCCATTATTATCCTTTGTATAAAACTATTTTATTCTTAGTACTCAAGATACATGTCCCTTTTTATTATTAACTCGAGTAACCTTAAACTTGCACCCTGGTGGTGAAAATTCTGTCGATACCCAACTCAAAACTTCTTTTCTTTCATGAGAGACCGATACAAGATCTTCCTTCTCTCTTAAAACTTTTGACTTAATTTTTTACTCAGAATTGTACATAGTCATGTTATTACTTACTAGTATCAGTGCTGTGGATTGTGTAATGATTGATAGGCTCATATCTTTTATCATATCTTTGCTTCTCTTGTTCTAAACAAATTATTGTTATCTTGTATATAGGCCTCATGTTTGAACATCCTCCTACCCACAATCCCTCAGCTACATATAAATGTCTGGTCGGAGTATTTATATCTCTGTAAAAAACTTTTTGATGTGCCAAGACCTGCCCTGCAGTAAAACATGAATAGTGAATAAAAGTTTGATTTGCGATGTATGATTTTGTAGATGGTTGGTAGATTTTGTAGCTTTGTGAATTCTTGTTTTTCATGCAGGTTGTTTCGATCATGGCCAATCTTGCTTGGTTTATTGCACATGCCCCTGTTAGATCGTTTGTTCATTACTTGTATGGTACCTGAGGTTTTCACTGTAATTTTATTGTGGAATGAATTTTCTCACAATCTTGACATCTTCTTGGCTGTTGATTTTCAAAATACTATTCACTGATTATTTTATATTCCCTACACTAACCACATTATAATACAGAGATGGATTTTTATTATAATTGTTATTTACAGTTATGGAATGATTAATTGTCAATATAATTTTCCACATAAGTTACATAGTTTTCTCAGTTTGTACGACAGACTGCCTCGTTATAGAAGCTGTAGTTTTAATGCAGTGTGTATCATCAAGCTGCAAATGTTAGCTAGAGCTTAGTTAGCTTAGTCTGGGGACAAATCTCAATAGCTTGCAGGGTTTGAGTTGCTTACAAAGGTTTAGTAAATTCTGGCTTGCCATAAATTTCACCTTTTCAAGTCTTCCTGATTGAAGAATTTTTCCGGGGAATATTCCCTCCATTTCCGTATGAATCACATGGCATGATGTAGTAAGAATGCGAAAATTTGACTGTCAAGTGTCATTGTTGGAGATATTCTAAGAAATTTACATTATTTAAGTGTATGATAAAGTAAAAAGAAAGATTGATTTGAAGCTAAACTCAAAATCCACGTGTACTCAAACATTTTTTTTTGCCATGTTATCGGATGAATAACTGAGAAATTTTCTTCATCGTTTAAAAATGGAGCAAAAAAAATTGACATAAATGATAAGACAATGAACATATAAATTATTTATATCTTTAAGTGGTGCTTTCCTGTAAGTTCACTGGTGCTGTGAAGTAAAATATCCTAACAAACTGTCACAAATTTATCATCTACATAATATGGGGAAAAATGATGAAATAATACAAATATGTTGCATCACTCACCATGTTCTAAGAAATGAGGATGAAAGCCACCCAGTATTTGTGTATCTAATACTAATAACTTTTCTTGGAATTTGATTCATTTTTTCCTTCAACCCCTTTGGCTTGATCTACTGAAATGATTGGTTATATTGGTAGGACAACTTCATTCTATGCACCTTTCTAACTCCAAGCTGAAGCTGTCCCATTTTGGCAGAACGATCCTAGGAGTGGCGTGAGAGCCTAACTTTAACTTACCTGTGGTGTGAAACTAAAATCAATGTTATAAAATCCTTGCGTTAATGATAAACGGTGCAGGGTAAGCTCACGCCATTTTCCACCTACAAGGTAAAGCAACTCTACAGTGTTGAGGTCGTATCCAACCATGATCATGAAAGGGCCCATCCTTTTAGCATGCGCTGTGTAGCCTTATCTCTATTTATTAGAGTTTTCTCAACTGAACTGAACTTTATATAATATATTTATGCACACAGTTGATGAAAAGTCGATATAAGAGGGGTAACATCAGTTTCGCTCTCCAATGAAAGAATTGGAAAGTTGGAAAGAAAGAAGGTATCAAGAAACCAGTATCATAGTTCAAGGTAGCAGATGAAGTTGCAAAAGTATTTTAATTTCCTCATCATCTTCTAAAAGCATGTTTCATCGGGTCTTCATATTTGGCTGAACGAGTAAACAACAGTGATGAAACATTAGGTGAAGTATTGTGTATGCAAAAACGCTGCTGATACTAAGCAGGGCCGTAGCCTAGAAAACAAGGTATGGGGGAGCACAAAACCTTGAGAGTGCTATGTATCACCAAGTTGATTGCTCCTCCAATTGGGTCTGGTTGGCCAAAGCGATTTTAAAGGAATTTGAAAAAACAGTGAAGTCCCAGATGTACTGATTCTAACACTGATTATTATTTATTAAATCACACTTCATTGGCATCCCCTACTACGGTCTGCTTAGGGGATATCAGTGATTCAGTTAGGTGCATCAGCAGATCTCATTTACATGATACTACTAGTGATAAGACAGCATTATTATCTGATTTGTTGACATTTTGAGAAGTGTTGTGTCCGGGTCAAGCACTTTTTTTTTTGGCACACATGTTACACATGTGAGTCATCATTATTCGAACAATCCAAATGGACAGATGAAAATATGTACGCATCTTTTATCAGAGCAGCTCAGAAGAGACCGTTGATTGGTCAATAATCTTTAGGTCCAAAACAATACTATACAAAAAGTTCAGAAGCGTGAAAGCTTTTGTATATTTTTATGTATATACAACCAATAATGCTGTATGATGTATTTTAATATACAGGTAAGATAAATAATATACTCATTTGCGCATTGACTGACCATGGAAGCACTTCAGTACCGTACAATGTATGCTTTTGGCTGTATTAGTTACCAGTCTGATTATCAAGAGGAGGAACCACCAACTAGACAATTGAGTCAGTCTTACTCACCTCTAGCACCAGCATATTCACTTATACCACAATACTCTAGACCATTACAGACTCAAGGCACTACAACAGAAAGTTCAAACTCCTGTCTCAAATCTGCCTGCATATCACCCTGTTCTGGGCCTGTACCTGAACTCTTCAATCATCAACTGAACAAAAATAATTATTGTACCAACAATAATAATAACGACAACTTCTCACCATTGTCACTCCATAACCTTGCCAGCAAGTCTCCAAACCTTTTGGTAACTGAGGCTGTTGCTGAGAGCAAAGATAACAGCATCACCATAGACCCTCTTTCAAATGCAGATCAAATGATTGATCCAAGCTTGGAACCGACTCCTAGAAACAGATGTAACACATGGCCTCTGCGGCGGGTTGAACCACCGTCCACTCATGACTCTGAGAGCAACCATGCTAGTGATAGTGTCATCAAAGAGGAGGAGCCTGAAGACTTTAGTGAGCTTGACGATGAGTCTCAATCACAAAACCTCTCTGGCGGCCAAGACCACTTAGGTATAGCAAATCAACTAGGAATTAATAATAGCTCTGAACTCGGATCACAAGGAGACTTAAACGCCAAGAAGCAGTCTGCTCGCAAAAATGCTTGGGGTGAGTTCAATAGCATTGGCCTACATAAGACTATACATGTTTTGATCAGTGAATCTTTAAGGTATGCAGATGATAATTGCAACTCGCATAACCATCTTCACGGGAACATAGCCGTTGTAATCAGCTGTTATGTCTTCCTGATGTGCAGGTCAAACAACCATGTTTTATGCTATGCTGGGCCAGTTTTTTAAAGAAGTCATGCCGCATGTCTTGATCTACCGGTGAGACAGGCCATGATTCGAGCAATGCTCATTCAACCAGTATCCTAGCTTGTTTGGTCTTTCACCTCGAGATATATTTGTTCCCAAATTATTCGGTATGAATATACTCCGTTCTTTCAATGTGTGAGCAATTTGGGAATGGTAACTTAGCGGGATGTCTCTCCCACGTCAAGGAACGATCAGATAGTGATTATGGCTGTCTTTAATTTAAAGCAAGGGTCAGAAACTCCAGGAAAAGAATTAAAGTTGGGATTATTCTTTTTTCACTCACATTAAGTACAATTCACCCCTTTGCTTCCCTCCCTGAATTTACTCTTTTTTGCTACTTGCAACGCATTAGACATTATCTATATATTGGTTTATGTCCTTTGATTGTAAACAAGAAAACCACAATTCACTGATGTGGTAAAGTTAGGTCTACAGTTACTTCTTAAAAAGTTGTGGTTCAAAATACTGCAATCTACTCTTTGTGGCTTAGTAGCACTTGTACGGTGCCTATAAATAGATATTTGCTTGCAAGATCTACAAATTTCCTTTTGTGTGAAGAAATTATCCCAATATTCAAGGACCAGAGTTTCAATTTGTAAACAAATACATGCAGCATGCAGATTGAGTGAGCAGCAATTGGGTAAATTCCTGATTTAATGGTCTTTGGCTGACAATTTGGGGTGACCTCAACCTACAACTTTTAGCATTGACACTTTCATATGATTTATTTCTATTAGACATACACAATATTGGTTTGTGTTGAATTTCTCCCTCCATGGTGATTAACTCTCAATTTAACATAACGGGTGTAGCACATGGTTGTGGTTTCCTTAGTGGTCTTTAATCTCAGCTGATAGGCCCAGCTGTCATGTGTAGGTAGGGAAGATTCTACTCAGTAGTAAGTTTGTACTAGTCGATAGTGGATTACTTTATATACCTACTAGCGCATTGAATTAAGAGGCCACATTCTTGTTAATCGTAGAGTGTGATTAATAATATAGTCAGCTGTTTTATAATGTTTGACTGCCTCGATACTTTGCGAGGCTCTATCAGAGACTATAGTCTCTGGCTCTATTGCGCTTCACTGAGAGAATGTAATCAACCTATTTATTCGCCACCACGCGATTGTATTAGAATTTTTGTTGGCAAGTTTCCAAACCTTACGCCACAGCTATTCATATAGGCTTGCAGCAGTGCTGTAGGCTTGTATAGAACTGAATCAAATCACTAAGCCAGGTCTTTCTGCCCTCGTCTATTCATGCTAATAGGAGATATTGGAAATATGCTGACTTTGAAAGGGAATGATTAACTGTTGCATTACTACCTATTTATTGACTAGGGTAGCAAATGAGAATAGCTGATGTCCCATGTGAGCTACTGAAAGAATGGCATGCTACGGATATTTGGGAGCAGCTGTGGATTGCACATAGTCCGCGCAGTTTTTGATGTATGATAGTTTTCATCGGATAACTATATTTTAATGATACGGAAAATTGTGGTTGATATACCAAACTCCTAGATAATACTGTCTAGTAGGCCTACAAGGCCCTATTCCCTGCAATCCCTTCACTACGATAGTGTTGGCCCTAATAACTGAACATTATTCATGGTGCTTTACCAAAAAAATGGTAGATCTTAATCCACTTTAGGGCTGTCGGTATTGTATAGTGCATGTAAATGATTTAATAGATAGGATTACTGTGGCATTGAACCAGTTTGCGAGACAGTGAGAAGATATCCTAAGTACACTGACCGTCAAGACAGTAAGTGGGTCGTTAGAAAAATTTACTGATCCAGTCAAAGTGATACCACCACCGCACGCTGATCGACCAAAGGATTGATTGGGAGGATATGACTTGTCCTAAGATGTGGGTTCGTTTTATTTATTCTAGGTAACTTGTCCTATGCTGATTTGATAACTAAAGCGATACAGTCGTCACCTGAGAAAAGGCTGACATTATCACAGATTTATGACTGGATGGTACAAAATGTGGGATATTTCAGAGATAAGGGTGACAGTAACAGCTCTGCTGGATGGAAGGTATGTATATGTATAGCATATTACATTATGTATTATCGTATGTGTTCATTGACCGTATTACAGAACCAGCGTTTTTCTGCATTGTTGGTGTGTCCCACTTTTTACTGGTATTCCGTATATGATATAGGTGTAATGCAGCTGCTATGTAGATCGAGCTTATGACCATGATACGTGGGCTCTAAACATTATATTGAAGAAAGGCTGCATAAATTAAGACTACAATGCATGTGTGAGAGGAGACTCGATGACGATTTTAAGGATAAGATCGTGTATGAGCTGACATGCATGCATTTCTGAGCCGCCGTCGGCTCGCCAGTTGAATGGAACCAACTGGAATTCGGGCAAATTGGATCAGACTTGATCTAGGTCTGGATAGGCATGCCATTTGTTACTCTCTCTATTATGCAGTGTGCTAGAATCAACTAGATAAATCTTGTAATTTTGAAGAGTTAGTTATATTATATTATTATTAGTTATAGCGTATTGCTTCATTTTTAAATAGATGAAATTTTTTATTGTTTGTTGTAGAACTCCATTCGACACAACCTCTCCTTACAACCTCGCTTCATGAGAGTCCAGAATGAGGGAGCCGGAAAGTCTTCGTGGTGGGTAATAGACCCCGATGCAAAGCCTGGTAGGCCTAAGGCTCCTCGCAGGCCCAGAGGCGGCTCAATGGACAATAAATCTATGAGTATGAAAGCTAGCAGAGATCGTGCCATGAAGAATTTGAGAGAGCCACAAACTAAAGCGCTCATCAACAAGGATGGAACTATAAGTCCTGGTTCGTACCCTGTCATTGTCTTTTGCAATGTTATCATCCCTATTATTTTTAATTAAATAATAAACTGACCTTGATATACCTATACTACTAGCTAATTTGGTTTACTTAGCACCGGACCAACAAAATTGAAAAGAACAATGTTCTTTTTTGTGGACGGAATATGTCAACTGCTGCACCTGAGTGCATTGTGCAGAAGCCCTGCTATGACAAGACATAGTCAGTGATAAGTGATACTGATGATATAGTCTGTAGCCTGTCCCATACAGGGTTCAGAACCTGAGCTTTGCTCACCTCAGAATATGCGTCACCTAATCCTGACTCCTGAGCCAATCCTTACAGAGCGGTAGTAATGTCAGCAACTAGGTTGCTAACAGCCGCCGCGTGTCATTACATGGCTTATTATGTCGCTAACTTTATAGTCCTAATAAATCACCCAATGTTGACAAGACCATGTCTTACAAGGCCTCACCAAACTGATCATTCTTTGTGCCAAAATCAGGAGCACCTAAACATGTATAATGTATTGACTTAATATACAGATATATAATAATAATAATATATATTGTTATATTTTAGTGTCACCAGGGAATGAGTTTACGTTATCACCAGGTGATGGGAACTACAGAGAAAGGGCCAGTAGTTTCGCTAGTACCGTCAGTCATGGACCAAGATCTCCAGATCCACTCATGGAACACAAGGTACAGTCACATGGTTATATTAACTCTAGCGAAGAATTCGCAGGAGAAAAAGGGCACCGTTTCACACAAGCTTGAAATAGCTATTTATGGCTAGTTTACAATAATATACTCAACTTCATTACTTTATAAATGGACACCCACCTAAACTAGCTAAACTCGTGCTAGCTGACATTAAGTCACTCTCAAACTAAGCTCTAGATGACATGAAGTCATCCTCAAACTAAGCTCTAGCTAACATTAAGTCATCCTCAAACTAAGCTCTAGCTGACATGAAGTCATCCTCAAACTAAGCTCTAGCTGACATGAAGTCATCCTCAAACTAAGCTCTAGCTAACATTAAGTCATCTTCAAACTAAGCTCTAGCTGACACTAAGTCATCCTCAAACTAAGCTCTAGCTAACATTAAGTCATCCTCAAACTAAGCTCTAGCCAACATTAAGTCATCCTCAAACTAAGCTCTAGCTGACATGAAGTCACCCTCAAACTAAGCTCTAGCTAGTATTTACTCCTCTGGGTTATTACCAAAGATTTAATAATATTTAATTATTACAAATTTTCTATCCTGGTCACCCAAGTGACCCAAACACTGCAATAGTGAAAGCAGTGCGTGCTATGTGGTGGTAGGCTTCTTATACTACTATGTAATGATATCATCTTTTTATCGCAAAAAATCATTCTCAAAAACTAACTACAAATAATGACCTTCTAGCAAGGAAGAACTTTGTTATGTACCTGAAGCTGGTAAACAACAAACTTGGCTTGTGAACTTTATGGCTATTATGTTGATATCTGCATGATATCATCTTTCGATGTGAAAGTGTTTATAAGTATCTTCTGCCGGCTGTATGTTATACAATATATACATTCCCCAGCTACAAGAAAGTAGAACAAAGTTTGGCTGAATTCTTGGAAAATATAAACTTACTACCAGGCAGTCTGCTCCTGGATCTGTCTACATTAGGCTAACAGAATGGAATATCACCTAACCGAAATCTTGAAAAAGGGATTACTATCTTCTCAAAATTTGATTGTCCCAACAAAACACCACCTTTGTTCTTGCGAGGGAAACGGTGTAGTCACTTTATAGTAGCTATAGCAACAAGGTATCTGTACTATCTTACTGTCTAGTCTCATTGGGACTGTCTGCTGTGAGTAGCCGTCTATGATGGTCTATGGTCTATAGACGTCTTTGATGGTACGGCTGGTCACAGAGGGTAGACAGTGGCCTTACCGCCATGATACGCAGTGTGACCAAACACCCAGGGTGACCAGACATCGCACTCAAATAATCCACAGTCTGCAAAACATCAATATGTAACTTGGCGTGCTCACCGAAACTTGAGTCAAGGCAAAACTATTCAAATTAGCTATCAAATACCTCATCGATTTGCGCAAACTTTTCACCGCTATTGAAAAATTTATGAGTTGAGGGTTTGTTGATAATTTGGTTTTGGCGCGGTGACAACCAGCGTTGCAAGAGAGTGGACGAAAGAAAATATGTTTGTCTGGAGTTGGTGACGGCTTCATACCAGTAACAGAAAAAGTCTACTAGATGTTTCAATTTCATCACTTTAAAATTTCATTTTGCATCAGTCTACAGTGTAGACATAGATTTACTATAGTATATCAAGGCTACAGCTGCAGAGTAAACCATTTTGTTCTACATCTTAGTCTGAATCACCCGTCTGATCCTTGTATTTAATACATTGCTGTTGGCAATACCGACACTTTTCAATGTTTTGTTCTATATTACATTATATTTTTAATTTTATATTGTAGCTATCACCATGGGGCTCAGAAAACTACCTGGTGGATAACGAATATCCTATGGACTCAAGTAATAAGCTGCCTGATGATTTCGATCTGATGGGTCTGAAGTTTGCAGAACTATCTGAGGGTGGGGGCTTCATGAACGCCCTCGAGGATATCAACGAGCCCTCAGGCTATATTGGTATGGATACTAATACCAGTGGTGGTCCGCCTGGCGGGTCTAACATGGCTAACATGAACTCTATGTACAGTAACGCCAAGCCGCCATGTAAGTTAACTTCGACATGATATATTCTCTTGAACGCCGTAAATGAATTTATTGGATTGTCTAGGACACCATTTTCCTGGGAAACCAGATGGCAGCTTATCATCTTTAGTTTGGTTTCCCACAAAGTTAGTTAAACTCACAGGGTTTCAGTAGAAAGAAAATGTTATTCTCACTGAACTGTGGAATAGCAACAAAAAAAAACATCAAAGAGGATTTTAGACTATGAGCAAGCAAAACCTGTAACGTATAACTCAGAATATGGGTATTTGAAAAGAATATTTTCAGATCATAGATCAAAGAGCTCAAGGATTTTTATTGTCTTATATTGCATATTGTATTATATTTATCATATTATATGCATTTTATATTGATCTCGTGTTTATAATTTACAGATTCCACATATATAACGAATGAAACTGGATCCACTAGTTTCAATCCTCCTCCACCATACCAAGAACAAGGAGGGAATCCTCAACAACAGTATAGTAAACAGTCCATCAACTCGGCAGCTGCACAAACGGTAAATATGTTCTCCCTCAGTGTATAACAGCGTCAGCTGAGTGTGTAGTTATTGGCTACCTCTTGTGAATATTGCTCAGTAAATCTGTTAGATCGGAAGAAAATCGATAAAATATATGTGACACATAGTATATAATAATATAGGTAATCATACAATATATATGGTGTACATCATATGTATGACTGTCAAAAATGTGTATTACAGAATTTCACTACTGCTTGGATGTAGATCAAATTTTGACCCAATTTCCCCGCATTCTACTGTTGCCGTCAACTGATGCATTCTACTGATGCATCCTATTGGCACATTTTACTAGCAGCTCAAAATCTGAAAGTTAGGCAAAATGGATCATACTCGATCAAGTATGGATGTTGGCTTCTCTATTTTTAGAGTCTATACAAAGACCCAATGCTGAGCTATGTAATTGCTGGTAACAACGGTAATAACAACAGCCTAAGTCCTAACATGGTACAGAGGCAGTCATACTCTCGCAGCGGAGGATACAGCTCTAACGGCGCGCTGCCCAATCAGAACATCACTACATCATCACAGCAACAGCAGAGACTCTCTGCCGCACAACAAGCTCAACCTCAACAAAGGGTTAGTCATCATAATATCACGGTAAAATTTTTGGAAAACAGAAAGTTGACCTCAACAAAGGGTTAGTCAGCATTATATCACAGTGAAGTTTTAGGTTTATGGAAAGATGTTGTATTGTGGAGCATGCCACGCTACCTGCGCGTTTCTCGTGTGTGTTCTGGTGTCATCTAGAATTCCTCTAAATTGCTTAGTAGGATCATGAAGAAATAGGAACCGGGGCACTATCCCTGATTTCGCCATTAGAAATAGTCATACCTCAAACCTGAGAATGACTCAGATTTCTTTGCTCAAACTGGAGCTAGCTGGCCTACCCCTGATTAATGGGCTAGCTGGGCTGCTTGTTGGGAGAGGATATTTGGACATTGCAGGAAACTGTTGATAATGTGAAAATTAGTCATCTTCTGCCACATGCAGCTTATGCCTGGTCTCACGTATAAGCTGTCAACGGCCTGCCTGGTTGACAGTTTGCGGTTATTACCCAAATGCTGCCATATCTCTGCCCTTGGGATGGTCCTCATGCAGTAGGCATACATGGTAATATTATCAACTCTTTGTATGTATATATGTCACCGAAGTCAGGTGACTGCTCTAGACTTCAATTACATAAAATAAACGTGATGTAATTAATCTTTTTTCTCTTGAGACAAAATGCTAACAGTGAGTGTGAATCTGGTCCATGTTCTAAGATCAGAATAACAATTAAGTAGTTTTCTAAATCCAACAGCGCTGCTGGCAGTATGGAGAGGAAAATTTGCAAAAATTAAAACCAATCAAATGTATTGGCTTTATACTTTAGTTCCTATTTCAGGCTACACCATATATTATTTAGATTTGCGCTTGGACAAATATTCAATACCAACAACTAGTCCTTGACTTGAATATATATAATTTATTTATATAGCTCTCCAGCTTGTAGGCTATATCACATGTTTGCATTCTTGCTAGCAGATAAAATCTAGCTCATTTTGCCAGATGTGAGTTTGGACTGCATTGTTTTGAAGTACATATTGATTTGTTATGATTACATCCGCAAAAAAAAAAGTTCTGATTAACTGATGTGTGTCTTTTCTAGGTATTACCTAGCTCAATTAGAGCAGCTCTTGGTGGCGGCGCAGTACCTGAGCGCCCCACAATCTCACAGTCACTTATGGAAAGCGCACCTATCCTCACACAACAGCTGCTAGACTTTCAACCACCAACACAGCAGCAGCAACAACAACAACAGATGTATAATCAAACTAGGGTAAGTGTTAACAGTGTGCATCTCCTACTCCGCCTGTCATTGTTAACGAAAATACCTTATAATATAATAATAGTATACTCTACTGGAGTTTTTATTGGATTTTAAATTTCGCTTTTGGAAATTTGCTAATTATTTCTTTGATGAATCATTAGATGTATCAAAATTCTCACTTATGAAGGAATTCTATAGTTCTTGGCTAGGTCTCTAAGTTTAATTCTGTTATCAGATCGCTGAAGAATCACAGTACAAATTTTTTACATACTGTATGGAAAATGAAATCTTCATTCAAACATATTTTCGATTACAGGGTATGAACCCATCTCGGGCGGGAGCACCTGGTAATTTTAACCCAGCATATGGAAGTCAGCAGTCTGGTCAACCTGGAGGAGACAACTACTACTTCCCTAACTTCCCCAATGACCTTGACCTAGACAATGATAGTATGGCCGACCTGTTCAGCTGTGATGTAGATCAGGTCAGTATTGTAGCCTTTCATAAAAAATAAAAAATAAACATTTTTACTGTATCAGGACATATATGGAATAGTTTTTTTTTTCAAAATTATGAAGTTTACAAATCAAAATTAAACTGACAGACTGTATGGAAATATCCATATCTACATGACCGACTACACTTCTTATGTAGTATAAACTGCTTCTATCTCACATCCAGAAGAAATAAAACATTTGGTTCTCTCATTGTTTCCCTCAATCCCATAAACATATATGCAATATTGTATGTGTGTATGTTTACCATAGATGAAACAAACGTATCCATGAACTTTTTGTTAGACCAAGTTCAGAATTTGTACTTAATATACCATAATGATCAAAGACACATCAGATTCATAGAAGCATCAGATTTACATTGAGTAATTTTATGTATTATAGATCATCGCTCAGGAGATGCAAATGGATGGAGGGCAGATCTATTTAGCTGGATTTGACATTTATTCGAATCAGCAACAACAGCAGCAGCAATCCAACAGTAACCAATCAGGTATTGGTCTATCATAACGGATGGCCTTGACCTCCTTAAATGATGTCACATATATTCTTACAATGTGCAGCTTGGCGGTGACTAGGGTCATGATGCAGTGAAAATTGACAGCGTCTGGTTGTACCAATACCGGCAGCTGTGGTAACCTGAAATTTAGTTTAGACTGTCTACTTACGAATGAATATTGCCTATGAATATGTTAAATGATCGGTTCTGTAAACTTCATCAGTTAAAAGTTCTTTCTAGCAACCAACCAGCTTGTTTCTTATGATGAGTTGATGTTGCTACACTACTGCCCCTTGCCTGTGGGCCTACTACTATAAAATATATATTCTATTTTAAGTGATTTTGTTTGTCAAGACCAAATCATGATCAAGGAAATTGAAATTAATTTTGGTTGATGATATTTAAGTTTTATTATTAGAATGCTCAGGTTACACTATAACTTATATTACTCGTGTTATAAAATGTTTAAGGCTAGTGTAAATTGTTCGGACTGCTGCCCCCCCCCCCCCCTCCAGATCAGACCCAACCCCCAACCAGACCTTTTCTTTCACCATCTTAAGTATAAAGCTGTAGCTCCACGTAACGATGTAATCACAGGCCGATGGCATGTCTAGACATGCTAGGCCGATCTCACACTGCTACACAGGCCTATGAGTTAGTACTCGATGGTCTAGTGAGTCATAGTGGGGTAATAAATCAGGTGCCTAGATTGACCAATGAACTCCCTCAGTTCAATCGATTGACCAATAATATTTAATGGGCGTGTTAACAAATGACCGGATATAGATGTCATATTAAATCCGGGTCTTTGTCACTTTGAATCTTCACCAAATAAAATTTCAGTCTTCTGTAAAATTGATGTGAGGACAGCTTCCATTTCCAAGTGATACAGCTATTACCTTCCATATTTTCACTACAGCACCACTCCTATCTTTGTAGTTATGGTCTTTTTTATCATAAATACTAATAGGAGGATGTGATTTAACTACAGATATTATCAACTCTTCCATTTTTGATAGCCTGTCACGATTTGATAGATGACGTGTTCAACAGCGTAATTATTGAAGCAAGCAATCAACAACCAATCAGCATAGAGGATCGTCCAGATCACTTGGGCAAAAGACCAACAAGTTCTATGTCCACTTAACACGAGTAATCACTCGTGCAGATCCACCGATTAACCACTCGTGACCCCAAATCGATGTAAAAATCGTGTCATGTAGCCATAGCTTAAGCCTGTGGCCTGTGATTCCCCTCCCAATGCGAGTCCCATCATACAATGGTTGTGCATACTCAGTTATTGTAATTATGGAAGATCCATTATTATCCTTTGTATAAAACTATTTTATTCTGTCGATACCCAACTCAAAACTTCTTTTCTTTCACGAGAGACCGATACAAGATCTTCCTTCTCTCTTAAAACTTTTGACTTAATTTTTTACTCAGAATTGTACATAGTCATGTTATTACTTACTAGTATCAGTGCTGTGGATTGTGTAATGATTGATAGGCTCATATCTTTTATCATATCTTTGCTTCTCTTGTTCTAAACAAATTATTGTTATCTTGTATATAGGCCTCATGTTTGAACATCCTCCTACCCACAATCCCTCAGCTACATATAAATGTCTGGTCGGAGTATTTGTATCTCTGTTAAAAAACTTTTTGATGTGCCAAGACCTGCCCTGCAGTAAAACATGAATAGTGAGTAAAACTTTGATTTGCGATGTATGATTTTGTAGATGGTTGGTAGATTTTGTAGCTTTGTGAATTCTTGTTTTTCATGCAGTTTGTTCCGATCATGGCCAATCTTGCTTGGTTTATTGCACATGCCCCTGTTAGATCGTTTGTTCATCACTTGTATGGCACTGAGGTTTTCACTGTCATTTTATTGTGGAATGAATTTTCTCACAATCTTGACATCTTCTTGGCTGTTGATTTTCAAAATAGTATACACTGATATTTTTATATTCCCTACATTAACCACATTATAATACAGAGATGGATTTTTATTATAATTGTTATATACAGTTATGGAATGATTAATTGTCAATATAATTTTCCACATAAGTTACATAGTTTTCTCAGTTTCTATGACATACTGCATTGGAATGGTAACTTAAGATTCAATGCAGTGTGTATCCTCAAGCTGCAAATGCTAGCTAGAGCTTCGTTAGCTTGGTCTGGGGACAAATCTCAATAGCTTACAGGGTTTCAGTAGCTTACAAAGATTGAGTAAATTCTGGCTTGCCATAAATTTCACCTTTTCAAGTCTTCCTGATTAAAGAATTTTTCCAAAGAATATCCCCTCCATTTCCATATGAATCACATGGCGTGATGTAGTAAGATTGCGAAAATTTGACTGTCAAGTGTCACTGTTGGAGATATTCTAAGAAATTTACATTATTTAGTGTAAGATAAAGTAAAAAAAAAGATTGATTTGAAGCTAAACTCAAAATTCACGTTTACTCAAACATTTTTTTTGGCCATGTTATCAGATGAATAACTGAGAAATTTTCTTCATTGTTTTAAAATGGAGCAAAAAAAATTGACATAAGTGATAAAACCATGAACATATAAATTATTTATATCTTTAAGTGGTGCTCTAATGTAAGTTCACTGGTGCTGTGAAGTAAAAAATCCTAACAAACTGTCACAAATTTATCATCTACATGATATGAGGAAAAATGATGAAATAATACAAATATGTTGCATCACCATGTTCTAAGAAATGAGGATGAAAGCCACCCAGTATTTGTGTATCTAATACTAATAACTTTTCTTGGAATTAGTGATAAGACAGCACTATTATCTGATTACCCTATTTGTTGACATTTCGAGAAGTGTTGTGTCCGGGTCAAGCACATTTTTGCCTACTGTTCTATGAAGCTTAAAGTTTCACATATGACTCATTAGTATTTGAACAATCCAAACGGACAGATGAAAATATGTACACATCTTTTATCAGAGCAGCTCAGCAGAGACAGTTGATTGGACAATAATTTTTAGGTTCCAAAACAATACTATACAATAAGTTCATAAAGCATGACTGCTTTGTATACCTTGATTAATCAATTACAAACGCTGCACAAAACAAACTCATTTTAGGACAGCCGCTGTATTTAATAAGATAATAAGCGTAATAGTTGGGACCTGACAGATCAGCTGTATTATTGTTAGCTGAATAAGATAAACACTTTGCGGTCATGTTCTAAAAATAGCAATGTTCTAAGATGACATCATAACATGCTATAGTATATATTTCCATTCATGAATCAGCCACTTTGCCTTGTTAATTTTATGCCGCGATTCAAAGCTTAGTGAAATTCATCAGTTCACACCATATGATCTCAGATGCCATGCCATGATTATAAAGCCAATGACCAACTTTTTTCTATTTTTCATGACAATGGTGTTTGCCAATGATCCGTGTCTAAGGATCTTATTTTTGGCTCATCGTCTTATACTAAAATCTTGTATCAGCAGCTTGCGAAATGGCATGACTTGGCAAGAAATTAAACATATCGCTGATGTAGGTGAAATCAAAGACACTGAAAAAGTCATCGGTAAAAATAATATGTTTCGACTACAGGGAAAAACAAATTTGATTTATATTGTGAGCCAATGTAATCTTGTGACCGCTGTGAAAGGCATGCATTGTCATGATGTAGCATATCAATTCAGGATATCGCCATACTTTATAGTAGTAAAACATGGAGGTAGCACGCAGTGACAGTTGACAGTGACAGCAGAGACAGTTGATTGGACAATAATTTTTAGGTTCCAAAACAATACTATACAATAAGTTCATAAAGCATGACTGCTTTGCATAGAACTTGATTAATCAATTACAAACGCTGCACAAAACAAACTCATTTTAGGACAGACGCTGTATTAAATAAGATAATAAGCGTAATAGTGGGACCTGGCTGATCAGCTGTATGATTGTAAGCTGAAAAAGATAAACACTTTGCAGTCATGTTCTAAAAATAGCAATGTTCTAAGATGACATCATAACATGCTATAGTAAATATTTCCATTCATGAATCAGCCATGCCAGTGCCTTGTTAACTTTATGCCGCAATTCAAAGCTTAGTGAAATTCATTAGTTCACACTTAATGATCTCAGATGCCATGCCATGATTATAAAGCCAATGACTAACTTTTTTCTATTTTTCATGACAATGGTGTTTGCCAATAATCCGTGTCTAAGGATCTTATTTTTGGCTCATCGTCTTATACTAAAATCTTGTATCAGCAGCTTGCGAAATGGCATGACTTGGCAAGAAATTAAACATATCACTGATGTGGGTGAAATCAAAGACACTGAAAAGGTCATCGGTAAAAATAAGATGTTTTCGACTACAGGAAAAATCAAATTTGATTTATATTGTGAGCCAATGTAATCTTGTGACCGCTGTGAAAGGCATGCATTGTCATGTAGCATATCAATTCAGGATGTCGCCATACTTTATAGTAGTAAAACATAGAGGTAGCTTGCAGTGGTCAAGATTGTAATCAAAGTTTAAACATGAGGTAGTAAGGTATACAGTGCACTTAAGTTACTGTGACCTCCAAATCACACTACAATCATGACTCATAGATAAAAGCTACTAGGGTGAAATAGCGTCTGTTTTCTACCTACTCAAAATAAAAGACTTATCAAACAATGTGGAAAGAGACTGATTAGCATTTCGCAATCCATACAACTTGTTTACTAACTTGACCAACGTTTACAACAGGTAATGTCGTGTCAGGGTCAGGCCATTACAATTACAATACACCTGCACTATATATTATAAACCGCACATTGAACTGACTTCCTCAACGGAATTCCATTTAGTTGCATTATGGGGATGTTTTTGACAAGTCCTATTACTAGCAAGACTTCAAGGGGCAGAGTACATAACTCATAAACATGTCTTTTCCCATTATCAGTTATTCTAAACACTTGGGTACTCAATGAAAGAATTAATTTTTTTTTGCAAAGGAATGCAATGTAGAGAAGAAGTATGGTTGGCCTGTCAAAGACTTTACCAGGATAGATTTCTTCGGAGTCGTGCACTAGTGCTTCATGAGGGGATAATAACCACTGTCCACCAGTTATAGCTTTTGATAGTACCAGGCAGTTTTTGATCGTCACGCCATCTTACCTTGTTTATTTAAGTTAAGTGGATGAAAAATAAAGGGTCAATTTTAAGAAAAGCTATCACAAAGAATACAATAAACAAGACACATTTGTTTCTTTAAGAGGGATCGAAGACTTTCCTTTTGGTACACCCGCTGCCAGATGAAACTCTAGCTTCTCAGTCAACATCTTGACAGTCGGTGACCAGGGTATATCCCACCCTCCCTGCAGCAGCCACTCTCACTCGATCCATATCACATAGAGAGCTATATCCTTTTGACTGAGTACAGATGCTGGCCCCCATGGTACGTAATTAAGGCCTTAAACAATGTGTACAGGAAATCAGGCTGTTCTTTTTAAAAACAGCTAATCACTGTATTTTTATGAGATGAAGCTGAGAAAACTTCAGGACAGTTCCCCCCCCGTGGAATTGCCGGTTTGCGCTCAGCTAGAAGATTCAGGTTGAGCTGAGCGGTTAGCATAAAAGGCTCGAGACTCGCTGCTTTTGAAGTTTCAGCTCGACTTCAACCAATGGGTGCAGATGCAGTTATCTAGGGCGAGCCAAAAGGTGATAGCTCAGTTCGAGCTCAAAATTTACAAGGAAACAGCAATTATTAACAACTGGGGAATAAATCAGCCTGGTCGAGAGACGTACCGGTGAGGCGTCTAAATATCAAGCACCAGAGTGAAGATTTTGTGGCTGTGAATTCCTCATGAATTTAAATAGAAAGGCCTCTCTGGCTAAAAAGTAATACAGGGAAACACATCTTAGTTTGAATTTATTGATCATTTAACTCAAATCAGAAATCACATAAATAACAATCATTGTCAAGGACAAAGTTACAAAATTAAACCATTACATCATCTGTCTAGTCTTCACAATAAACAAAATTCGACAAAATTAATATTTCTTTACCTATTTCATTTCATTGGAATATGAATAATATCACAGCACATGGTTGGAACACATCAATCAATTACCACAAAAAACCATCAAAATCGAAATAGCGTAGACGGAAAAATCCACCAAGAAAAGTTTCATAAGCTAATAAAAGTGTGTAGATGGGTGTCATTTCAAAGGTGGATTAAGATAGTCAGTCTTAGAACCATCATTACTTAATTCTGTCAAATCTATATTCTCATTACAGTGAGAATCACATGGTTAGCATTTAGCATTAGAACCTGGAGTTGCCTCCCCTTTACTAGTCAATGGGCAGCAACTTCACATGAACACAAAATGTGTAGCACTTCTGTAATGGTGAATTCAGACACTTATGATACTTTTTACTCCTTGATAAAAACAAGCAGTAACTGCTTGAGACAAAAAAGTTAAGTTTACTTATCATACTGTATGAAAATATCAATAACAATAAGATGGGGAAACTATCCTGATGGAAAAAGATCTTTTACGTTCGAGGTTTGAATGTCGATTCCTATATCAGATATTCACATCAGTAAGCTAGTAACCTGAATGTTTTGTGTAGTCAGTTTGGAACTGTTGTTGTAGTTTGTACTAATGAACAAAAGGTAAATGGTGTAGGTCCTTACAGCAACACATGGCCAACTGAATCAGTGCTACCCATAGACTTAATACTAACTTATTAAGTCTATGGTGCTAACCAGTTGGGTGATATTCCGTTAGTGTCATATTATGATAATATAATATAATATATGTTTATGGTTAGTGTTGATGCTACATATCATAGTACTGATAGCTTTACCATAGTCACTACTAGTTAAACACCAGATGTCTAAGATTATTGGAAGAGCTACTTGACTATGGCAGAGAAAAACAAATTAAGCCTACGTTGACAAGACAGAGCTATACTAGACATAAATTTGACTGAGAAAATCATTGCAGAGAATCATTGCTACATTTGTAATCAAAACTTTTACAAATGATTGCGACTCATATCAAAGAATTGATTAGAATTAGAACATGAAGACATGATGACGAGGAGACATGAGGAGATTACTAGTATCCGAGAAGCTTTTCACCGATACCCATATAATATACTACTTGTGCTATACCAAACAGAGGAGCCACCACCATCATACGGCACGCCGCTCCTTTAAAGAATGCTGTAGGTCCTTCTGATTTATAAATTTTCCTACAAATCACAAAAAATAGAACTTCATACACTCCAGTATAGTCTTGTACATGACGAGAGCCTCGCCACTTGGCTAGCTGGTACTTGTTGGCCTACTTTGCATATAGGAATTATCTTCTAAAATGTTGTGAAAATAATTTCAGAAAAGATGATATTCGCTGCAAATGCAGACGGAAGAAAATATCATCACAAAAATATTGCATTTCCAAATTCTCAACGTAGCGCTGTGAGGTTTGGTAGTGATGATGTGATTAGCACTCAAAAGCTGATATTGATGAGACACCAGAGGAGGAGATAACTCACCTAAAGCAGTCAGCTATACCCTTATATGCTTCCTCTCCTTTACCATGAGTTAATATCTGCAGACGTGTCTTCACCACTATAATCATAAAATGACACATGATTGAGCAGCATGCCTGGTATTGGCTGAGCGTATTAGTGGTGGGAGATTGTGTACATGAAACATCAGCTTATGGGGTAAAACAGGGATCTGGGGCTAGGATTGTGACCTAGAACGAGAATTTTCACAGCAATACACGCAGATGGTCCAGTTGGCCTGCAAAAAACTTTGGATATCGAGTGTATGTTATACAAATTTGAGCAGAAGCTTAATTCAGGGAGCCAAAAATGGAATAGACAGTGCATTATTGTCTATTCACTATTGTAAAATTTCATGCAAGTTTGACTACTGGCAAAGTATTAACTTACCATCAAAAGGAGTGACTAGGAAAGAACTGGTAGCAGCAGCCGTCATACCAGCAAAAAATGAGACATAGAAAACCGCGGTCTCTCCATCTCTACGCTTACCCTGATAAAAAGTAGATACGAGATACGGTATGTCTCAGGGTATAAAGTGGTTTGCTGGTAGCGGCATCCATCAAATACATTTGCCAGGTGACTTATAATGGAATGTCACAAACAACGATCTGTTTGCGACATGTAAACTAGGTATTGTCGTAAAAACTGCATTTACAGGGTACGAAAAATGATCAATTCCACAAAAAGACAATTAAATCTTTAGATCACAGACATTGACACAGGTTTACAGTACAGTACTAACCAGGGCATTAAGATGTGCGAATAATGGGAAATATACAGCACTAAAAGACACGTCCCTGAGTAGCGTAGCTGTCGAGCCTTTGTACAATCCCACAATGCCCTTCTCCTTCAGTAATTTGATAGTTATAGAGGTAGCTGTCACTTTTTTAGCAGCTGCTCCGCCTGCTCCTTCTGCAGCTTTAATAAAAATACCATGGAGTCCCTCACAACAAAATAGCATAAAAACAATCTTGAGACAGGTATGTCCCTAATTCACTGATAAATTTAACACATTTTGGAGTTATGCCATCTCTGAACCGATAGGTCAATGAGAGGACAACCAGCTATACTTTGAGCGAGCATATTTTGCTCTTCAAAATGTTAACCAAGCATGAATTTTTTTTTGGGATAGGGTGTAACATAGCAGGGTTGATAGTTGGTGCCAACTATCATTGCTAATTGATGCATATTTGATGAATTGCCTTACTAACAACTGAGTTCTGACCAATAATATGTCGCTATCCAAGTTCTCATTCACTAAACCTACCCATTGTAGCCTGAGCACGTCCAGCATCTTGAAGCTGTATCTTGAGAAGCTCCATTGGGGTGGTGACTATTATCTGACAACCTCCAGCGCAAGCACCAGATAATACTTCCCTCCCTAACGGCAGCTTACCACTGTACAAAATAGAGTAAGGTAAGGGATATAAAACTAAATGATTATATTATTAAATGCAAATAAGAAATCAAGCATTTATTTCAATTCGATCTAGTACATACATCTATACATTTCAAATGTTTTCCGCTTGCAATTCACTACCGGGCGATTGGTGTGGCATTGTTGTGGCTTAGTCACAGTGGTGGACCATTTCTCAACAGATGGTGTATATTGGTGCTGCGAGCAGAGTAGTACACAATCATTTACACACAATAACACATTGGATTACAATACACTTAGTCCAGTAAGGAAATTTTTAGATGAAATGTGCTGGAAAAAGTCACATGATCCACTAGAGGAAATCAAGGTAATGAAGGTAAGCGATGTCACCTACGTTTGTTTATCGCGTAGACGATGTCGGAAAAAGTCATTTCCTACCAGTTTGATGGCTTTTTCTGGAGTAATTAGCAGCAAGTTGACCCCTGACCCTACAATATTGATGAGAAATTAAATTCAAATGAAATTGAGAAATCAAATTTAACTCCATGAGGAAACAGTAAACTAAGAACTAGGACAGTGCGCTAGAGAGCTCTACCAGAGACTATAGATATATCTATAGTCTCTGGCTCTACTGTAGCAAATCAAGCAGATTTGTCCTGTCAACTCTTCAGACCATGCAAGTGCACGGGGTCTTTAGATTCAATTATGGTGCAGTACTCTGATTGCAAAGTCACTGTGAATTTTCAACAAGAGGCCACAGAAAAGCCAGTCATGATGAAAACAATGGGTAATTATTAGGAAATCTTAGTGCCATTGGGAAATTATTGGGTAATGGGAAATAAATGTCTGCAAATATCACGACACATACATTGTAAAGGCAAGATAATGCCTGATCATAAGTACATTGGATATTAGGATTAGATCAAGTTTGATCCAAATGGCCCACAAACCGGTCGTTCCCATTCTATTGGCTCGAAGGGGACAACTCCTAATGCAGGGATACTGGTCGATTAGATCATACTTGATCTATTGTTGGACCGCATGCTGAATCAGTTGAGCAAGTTTGTAGTAAGAGTCAAACCATATAGTAACATTTACCTCTGTACATGCCCAAAAAGCCTTCATTCCTAAATGTTTTGATCCCACAGTCAAACCTAAAAATAATCAAGAAAAACAGATGGAGAAAGATCAAGTTGATATGCTACAGCAAAGCGGTCCACACTATAACAATTCAGCCAAATAAAGCTGGCAGGGAAAAGAAACAGACAATAATTGTGCAGTTTAGAAATCAGAACAAAAATTCAGAGATTTTGTTATTTACTGATAACATTAATAAACCCTCCAATAAACTGCCATCATCTTCGAAAACCATTTTTATTGAAATCCCTCATCTAAGACTGATTTGATCTACCCTAATATCCTATTAAACTGGTTTCTGGGCATTTATTGAAACAGCACTAGTTATTGAACTTTGTTTACAGTAGTTGCGTCATCAAACTAACATAAAAAGCATTGGGCTCTAGAGTAGTTTGTACCTTTAGAATTAGGTAACTTACTGCAACCCTTATCTCATGTCTGTCAGTCAGCTGTCAAAACTAAACTCCATACCAGACAATAACTGACATGAGATGACAGGGACAACCAAGTGCAGACATGTACAACTATGTCTAAACATGTTGTTGTTGTTGCAGCATAGACGGCATAGACGTTGTGTATGATTTTCAAGGTTACAAGGTAGCATCAACCACATAATCTTAGGTAACCACTTTACCTCAAATACCCTAGACAAACCATCATCACAAGAAGAAAAATTTGCTATTTGCAAAAACTCGACATGGTGGAATCAAAGGCTAGCTAATATTTGTGCCCATCCTCATTACTCCCTCAGAACAGCTTTGGAGTAGATCTACAGTGGGAAAAGTCCAGGTCAAGTTAAAAACGAACCCGTGTGTTCATAAATAAAAAGCTATATGCAAGCTTTTCATAAATAAGATATTACAGGTACGTACATGCTGTTATACATCTTGACCGGGCCATCACTTCTTTGATTCTGCAGCCTTGTCTTCACCAGATCTAAAGGGAAGACACATGTAACCCCGACGATACCAGCCACGCTGCCATTTATTATCTTTGGAAGCAACCTACAACAATAACCATGACATTACGCTTTGATAGGCTGACAAAAAAATAGACTTGTCCTTTGTTCTGTGCAAGTTGTAAAAGTAATTTTCTAACATCACGTTTCAAATTATAATATGGTCCAGAGATATGATTGCAATGAACAAACTAAAAGGATGTTTTCTTTTGGTCTGTAGATCTTGAATACTGGTAAGCTAGTGTAATTAGATTGCCACATTGGAGCAACATAATGCCAAAACCACCATCACCAATGACATCACGACTAATCGCCACACTGTAGTTAACCTTTCCAGGTAATATCTGTAGTGGTCATAGCTTGATCTAGTTAACACCCAGAATCACTGAATTTTAATCATGAATGAGATTCAAATTAGCACAATAACTTTCCAAGGATAAGTAAACATGGACGATGTCAATAGTAGGTCAAACAAAGTCTTGCATACTGCACTGTTTTGTTCAATCTTTGAAGGCTGGAGGGATCCCTTGCTGTCTGAAAACATCAATTGACACTTTAGAAGCTTACAGAATCCATTATTTCATGCATGCCTGTACTTTGAGCATGGTTATTAAAAAACCAAGGAGACAGTAAATAAAACTTACGGAAATTGTTGCTGTTTCTGTGTATCACCCATAGAGAGTTTATGTTAAATCCTGTCTGCCTATACAATCAGATATCCTCTGTACAAGTACTAGGTATTACCGGAGGTGTGCCGAATATAAATGCCACTAAGTCAACCAGTGCACTGCTTAAATATTCATCCTCAAGTCATGACATCCATCTAAAATTCTGTATATAGACACATTGAATATCTAGAAATCACAACATGGCATTAATCAATGACAATCAAAAATGATGAATTGATGAACACCTCTTCTATGGATAATATTGCTTTTACAAAACCGCCATATGCTTTGTCATAAATTTTACACATAACACTAAGCACAGTTCAGAAATTGTTGCGACAAGACATCAGGAATGCCTATAGATCAAAACTTCAACCTTGAAATAATTTCTTTATTTAAAAGTGTGCAGCGACCAGGATTTTACTGGCTAATGAATTAAGCTTGCACCAAAAGTTTTTATCGGAATAATTAGACAAAATCTTATGAGTAAAAACCTAGCAGAACTAAAATTTTGTATATAATAGCAGTAGCACTGTACCATGGAGGAGTAAACCATGGAGTAAACTATACCACGGAGGAGTAAATATGAGCTAGAATATAGGGGAGCTAGTTTAAGCTGGTTTGAAGGTTAAATTAATGATATTTATGCCCCCTTTTCACTAGCCAAGGAGGGAGTCTATATAGTAATAATGTTGAGCAAAATGTAAGCTAGCAATGTGCAAATTGGCAGACTTTCTCATACTTGTCTACTCTAAGGTATAATACATTGCAAATTAAGGATTAATATCCTCACTCAGAGATAGGCCTACATTCTTGATTATAGGATTAGGTAATACTGATGAGTAAAATACTACAATCATAAAATGAAAGAGCACTTAGCAGTAAATCGATGAATAGTTAGTGATTGCATCAGCGATAGTACATACTACAAGTAGTTATTAATGAGATTGCAGAAAAAAATGTGTGTAGTAGTAGACATTGCCGTACAATTTTTTGGCAAGGCTCATTCAAAATTACACTACTCAACTTATTCATTTAACTAATTATTTCATTACGACACAAATTGTCTATAATGCACACAGAAAGCAGTTTCTGGTAGATTGTAGGAAGTGAAGATTACCATCGGCTAGATTTAAACAACATTTTATAGAGTTATTCATTTAGTCATGCAAAACTTAATAAACTTGATGGTCTACTGTCTACACTTTAGGCGTTATAATGTGAACAGAATAGTCCTGTTTCTTCAAAACTTGTCCAACCTGACTCATAAATTTGTCATTTGCAAATATTAAGCATCTACCGAACAGTATTAAATTTATCATCGATAAAATACACTGCACATGAACAGGCATTAGTTGGAAGCTTTCAGTTTTGTGCATCCTTTATAACCCAAGACTTTTTATAATAGTAAACATTTGCGATCACTGTATGTGTCTATTAAACTTAATGCCAGTATGATCTGAATCTGGGCGGTAGCTCGAAAGTTGAATAGCCTAATTATAGGTAGCATTTGCAAGTACGGATACCGTTCTGTAGTCATCATTAATGTTATGTCATTTATTCGCTGCATGGCTGCCGACACTGTTATAAGAACTTCCATACTTTCTTCACCACTTTAGACCAGGACCAGCATAATATCAATGGAATGACCATGAGAGCAAACCGACCAAATTATCTGTTCAAACTAGACTGCGTACCAATCCATTGAAATAACCCTCAATATTCCACCAAATCAAAGTAAACGCCTGCATTCTTACTATAATAACATTGACCTATTACACCTGATGCCTGCCTATTTAAAAATATACATAATAATCCCACACAAATATCAATGGAAACAACAGTGGATAACTTAATAAACTTGGAGCTCCAAACTGTTTGTCTTTGCCAGGGCAGGATAGCCAGGCCCAAGGACAGGAAAACACACACTGCTAGAGTATCAAACATCATTTGCTCTAACCCTGTTCCTTGGTTTAAATAATACTCTTACTGATAGTGAATGTGATACTCATTCATCAATTCATACTAACTAATAACAGTTACAATAGTAATATTTTAATTACAATAATTTAATTTATAATTTACATTAATAAATGACAGTTCCCTAGGCCTAATTGCTGTACATATTAATTTATAGACATTTCATTCAATGGCTTTATACCAAAGTTATCCCATTGTACCCCATACTATACTTACGCAGTCAATTGGAGTTCATAAAGATCTGCTCCCTAGGTGTGCCTGCTGTGCCTACTCTACTGAATAATGTTTGTTGGCACACAATCAAGTGCATGACACAATTTTGTGTACAGACAGTCAGAAAACAGACTTATTTGAATCACTGATATGATAACCTATTTCCGAGTTACCGGAAACAAAATAGTTTGAGTGTCTGGCCTTACCATTCAATAACAGCATTGGATTCTGAGCTATCAGTCAAAAGAAAAAAAAGTTATGTGAGTTTCTATGGAATTTTGGCAGATACCCATTTTCTTAAACTTATGAGGTGTATTTGATCCCATACACATACAACTCAGAAAATGGCAACAACAGAAGCTGCTCCAAGCTCAAATAAAACATGGAGACTAACATTGTATGAGCTGAATAGACATCCTCAGGAGATTATTGGCAGTGATACTGAGATCAAGGTCTCCCCCAGATCATTGCACAGTGAGCTTATGTGCCCTATATGTCTAGACATGTTGAAGAACACCATGACTACCAAGGAATGTTTGCATAGATTTTGCTCAGAATGTATAACCACTGCTTTAAGGAGTGGGAACAAAGAGTGCCCAACATGTAGGAAGAAGCTTGTGTCAAGAAGATCTCTGAGACCTGATCCCACATTTGATGCTTTGATTGCTAAGATATATCCGAACAGAGCTGAGTATGAAGCGCACCAAGAAAGAGTGTTGGCTAAGCTTAACAAACACCACAGTACTGATGCTCTGATGAACAGTATAGAGGAAGGTAAGAAAACTATGGGATCTTTTTTAAATCCATTGTATTCAATATTATGTCGGTTGCGCAATATTCCTTGATATGATTAGACCTTCTTTATCTATGTAAGTCGCAGTCAGTAAACTTGTCAACACAAAATCCTCGGTGATTGTGGAAAAAATGATGAGAAATCAATAATTGATGTTTTGCAGGCCATGTAGTGTCTTAATGACATTGTTGGCGCACCTCTAAGTGTGTAAGTGTTATTTGACAATTTTCACACTTCCATTTGTATGATTTGATTATTGTTAACACCTGTCGTGGTGTGTGCGGCAGTGTGCCTGGGCACTAATATAACACAAAAGTGTCTATTTGAAATACCGTTCTAGGTATGAGAATGCAGGCTCTGTTCAGACAACATCGACAAAAACAGAAAAGAGTGGCTGAAGTTGACGAGACAGCAGGTTCACCTCAGCCTGAAAGTATCAATGAAGATTCCAGATCGACCAATGGTAAGTTAACAAGCTGACTTTTCTCTATGATCTTGACCATCTTCAGCCAAGCAGGAAGGCAGCCATTGTGTCTATTGTGCTTTATTGTGTATCTCCTGTAGGCCTACCCATCCTTATGAATATTATGCCTTCAAGACAGGTTGCTTTGAGTCTGTTGCACAACATTTCATGGACTCATTGAGCTAAAGCATATTGTTAAATCCTCAGGTATAACCGTCCCTTATTTCATTTAGGTTTATGATAAATGAACAATATAGATCAGCCACACTTGCTCTCAGAAGATCACAATGGATATTGTAGGCATGACTATTTCCACAGTGATATGATATAGTCAATAATTCTTTGTGTTGAAATGTTTTCTCTGACTTTCAGGCACAAACTCGCCAGTGAATGCTCCTGTGAATACTACTCCAGTGTCTGCTCTAACTATTGCTCCTGTTACGGATGATATCAGTACACCTCCTACGCCGAAACGAGGCAGACCTCCAGCGCCTTCTGCTGGAGCTAGTACAAGCTCTGCTACAGGGGAACCGGCTCAGCCTACAGGTAATATCTCAGTGTATTTATCAACAGGTTCATTTTTCCGGTGTCGACAATAGTGCTGTTAATATATACCATCTCCTGCCTGCAGTTGTGAATGTTTAATCAGTGGTGTGTAGCATTTGAAACCCTCATATACTTGGCAATATCAACAGGATTTTGACGTCTTTGTACTCTAATAGCTAATCCAAATATTGTCCAGAGTTTGCCAGCTGATAATTAGGGAAAGGGTTAACAGGGGCTTATGTTTAAATCGACAAATCTCCTTTTTCAACTTTGTTCTCAAACGTTTATCCAGCTGTGAAAGTCACCAAGTTTCGTGTCTTATGACCAAAAAAATGTCAGTCTGATAACAGCCATTTGTACTGAAAGCGAGTCTTGAGCTAAAAGGTGGCTGAGATGTGAAGCTGTTATTTTTACATTTTTATCACCCATATAATGTTATCATCTATTTGTTGCCCAGTTCCAGCGGTGAGTGAGATAGAGCTGTTATTCTTCCCTCGACCTAACACAGAGAATGAAGGTGATGAGACACGATATATTAAAACTACAGATAACGCCACAATACAACATCTCAGGAAATACTTAGCTATGAGAATGCAGCTTGATCTGGATAAGACTGAAGGTAATATCAAGATTTGCCACGTTTCAAAACATTTTATTTTATTTTTAGGACTGTTTTTATGTCGATGATCACCTCAGCTACATTTTTAGTTAGGAAAATGGCAGATTACCAAATCGATTTCACTGAAAATAAGATGTGGCGTTACCCTAGAGGAGTAAAGGGAGCGAAAATCTACACTCTAGCTAATATTACCTCCTCTTTGTGTATTTCTGTAGAGAGCTCTGTAAAGTTTAGCGAGGAGATGTTTACTGTATATCTGCAGTTAGACAGTGAAGTGTACACTGACTTACAGGACAGTATCACTCTACGTCACGTCAACACCAAAATGTGGAAGAGGAATAAACCACTGGAGCTCTACTTCACCAGAACAAGCTAACAATCCACTTGATTCACACGATCTTCGTTAGTTTATGCTCAAACTCAACTGGGTCGCTTGTAGTGGAAATAGTGGCATCCCATTAGTAACTACACCTAACAGTAAAGCGTTGGATGGTATTGAATGACGCAAACAGTTTGCAATAAACCAGTCTGTGCATAGGGAGGTCTTGTTTTTTCTGGACTCTGTATAGGTGTTTAAACCTTTTTAACAGCCTGACAGCTTTGTTTCTTGTTGGCAGCTTGTGCTAGCTCACCCTGACGCGGGGTATGGCTGTTGGGTAGTACAAACTAGTTCATAGTTTTGTTGTGGAAAAATTGGCATATAATCTGGATTTTGTACATAGTGATGTTGTTACAGTATTTTGCGCCAGTTTTTCTAGTTAATTGTGGTAACTTTCTTGGAAACTAGATGTCTCTCATTTTATAGAGAAAAATTCTACATGTTGATCTTTATAAAAGAAAAGCTCTTATTTGGAAAACAAAGCATTAACCTAATTGTACAAAAAATAATAAAATTACTGCATTATCAAATCTTAGCCATACTAGTACTGAGAGAATGTGGATAGTATTATATAGCATAATATATTATGATATGTATTTTTTTAGCTTTGCTAAAAAATGAAGGATCAAGTACTGTGACCTATTGTCACTACTGTTGTAAAACCAGGGAGTAACAGGGTTAGTCCTTGGTTAAGCCAGGTGCCAGGTCTAGCTGTCACATAGCAAGAAGTAATGCAAAGAAGACAAGGACGGATTCTTGATGGTTTTTAAAACTATTGTAGGTGTTTTCAAATGTTGACCCCATAAGCATAGCGTGAATATCTTAGCTGTGAGAGATGTGCATAAGGAATGTGAAGAAAAATTCAGACTAGAAAATACAAAGTTCTGGTGATTTTATACAAGATTCGGTGCATATAGATTAGTTCAAATGGCACCACAATGAAATGTTTGTTATATTTTAACTCTGAGATGTTGAATTGTCTATGATAGGAGGTCTTCTGCGTGTCTTGGCGATGTATATTGATTTTCCTCTCCCTGTAAGTATGAAATGAACGTTATTATCTTTGACTCAGCTTGATGAATGGTCCTCCTGCAAAGAAATGGGGAGGGAGCAACTCCATGTATAGGTCACAGATTTTTGTACTTGAACCAGGGAGGGTGGGATCCCACCCTCCCTGCTTGAACCGAAGACTTTAGCTTTAGGGCAGCTCTATAATTCTTAGTTGATGTTTTGGTTGTCAGTGGTTTGAGGCAAAAAACAGCATCAAAATCTGTGTCTGCCATCGAACACTCTCATTTTTTTACTCCCATCTGATAATAAGGGTTTATAGTTGGGATCTGTGCTATCTGCATGGGTTGGGTTAGATGAAAGTCATCAAAATCTGTGTCTGCCATCGAACACTCTCATTTTTTTACTCCCATCTGATAATAAGGGTTTATAGTTGGGATCTGTGCTATCTGCATGGGTTGGGTTAGATGAAAGTTGCCCTTTCTACCAAATACTCCAACATTACATAATATGAGCTAATTTTGAGGCTCCAAACAACAGCAACTTAACAACAATTTGTTGAATAACTTACAATGCCATCATTTTCAAGATTTGCTAGTCGTGTAGTAGTATGACAGAGTTGACTATGTTTGGACTGTAACTCATCTTTGAGTGTTCTGATCTCATAGTTCTTTCTTCTGATTTTCTCTATTTGCTTCTTTTTCTTGGCTGCCTCCTTTATAAACAACATGTTGTAGGGTTATTCATTGAAATATAGGTACGATGTAAGTGTATAGACATACTAGGGTATACATAGCAGACTCTTTTTTACCCGTGAGCTAGAGCTAGAGTTAAGCTTAGCTAGTTTAGGGGTGACTTAATGTTAGCTATCACCAATTTTTGCCAGCTAAAGTGGGAGATTTACATGATTTAATGAGGATGAGTAAAATTTAGCTATCCATGAGTTTTGCTATTGCAAGCATGTGCGGAAGGACAAACTGTCCCTCCTATGAATACTTTTCTCTTCTAATGTAGCCCGGCACATTGTTTGGTTAGTGCCCTTAAACTCAACAGATATAACATGCTAGATGAATGATGGAGACACTCCTTTATTTGTGAAACTATATGTGAAATAATACCTTGGCAAGCAAGTCATCAGGGGGACAAGCATGGCTCCTATTAGTGACAAAAGGGCCCTTCTCATTCTCCAAATGGAAGGTCTTCTTCTTCTTAATATTATCGTTGAGTCGTTTCTCTTGGTGAAGACGGTCTTTTGTTCTGTCCAGCGTTTCTCTTAGGTACATTGTCTCGTCCAATCTCTGTTGTACGTCATTCTGTTCAAAACAATACGCAATACATGAGCTGTGTTTTTTTAATCTGTTTTTGTTATTATCTGCTCTGTGGAGTCCATGTTATATGCTTGATATTAAACTGCTCATCATATTCAGGTATATGTATATTAGGATGCGCAGAATCCTTATTGATCGAAAAGCGTTGGTCGTTTGTTTCACAGGCTCCTGAGGTGGAGATTATCTGGAAATGATGTCATTGATGTGTAATTTGATAAACTCACCACTAATTCCTCAACCTGTTCAGACTTTTTAGACACGAGGAGTTCAGCTTGACGTAGCTTAGCTAGATCTCGCTCATAGTTTCTAAGTAGCTCATCTTTCCTGGTAACAAACAAAATCAGATATTAAATTTGATTTCAGTTGTCAGCATAGAATTGTCTCACTGATCGGCCAACTTTGTTGGGCCCCTTGAATAGAAAATTGCATCAACCATTTCAAAACCTGATAACGTATATTTATGAATAGATTGTTAGATCTTTTGAAGCAGCCTGTCAAATTTTCTAGAACCAGATAGGTGCTCATTTCAAAATTAATAAAAGGGTGACTTTGATCAAGTTTGATCCAGTTTGCCTATATTGAATATTGCTCCCCCTTTACTGATAGGCCACAGGCTTATCAGAAGAGACGCGCAACTCCGAATACAGGCAAACTGGAGCAATCCTGATCTGAGATGAACACTCCCTTGGGGATAAGATCATATCAAAATTCACACATTATTAAAAAGGGTGTTTATTTCATAATATACTAAGTGGTTTCATACCGTGTGAGTCGTTCTCTAAGAGCTTTTATCTTATTAGTCAGCGCTTCTGCAGCAGCCTCTCTTTGCTCTAATAGCCTGTGTCTCTCATCCAGAGGTAGGTGGGCCATAGTCTCCAACCCGACAACCTCCTCCAAGCCTAGGCAACTGGCCACTCCTCTCAATAAGTTGGCAAACTGCAAATAATTGGAAAATCTTATCACATCTGGTATTTTCCAATATTATATATTGAGAAATTTCACCTTCATCCAATGATACACAGCAAATCACAAAATCATCGACCCAACAACCCATAGCGCATCAGGTTTTTTTCAAAAATATGAACTGTAGGGCTTTATAGTAGAAAATCCAATTTTTCTGGCACGCTAGGAAATCCAAGTGAAAAGTTAGTTTATGATGTTCCTTGGTGTGGAGAGTTTTCAGATGAACGTTGAACAAAATTTGGTTGACACCAACTACTGTACCTTAATCTAGTCACTTTAATATAATGTGGAAACAGGTCTAAAACTATTTACTGGTGATGAGGTTTTTAGTTTACAGTGTCAAAGATGGTAGATTAAACTTCGTTTCATGGATGGCTTGAGTTCCATGGTTCCCTGAGACCTGAACCCAGGTTGATTTCATTCGGGTTACCTCAGCCACCCCCTTCTCAAAGACAAGACAAGTGTTGTACTTTTACTCACTGATCTCTCACTCTCCTCCAGTGCCTCCTGTGTATCTCTGTGTGCTGACTTCTCGTGCTCATTCTCCGTATCGGCAGCGCTAGTTATACCTCTCGCTTTGTTCACTGCTCTCTCTACAGACGCCATCTGCTGGAGGTCGTGCATGGCGTGCTCATCAGCCAGATTACCAGATCTCATCTCTGCTAACTCCCTCTTCAGAAGATCGACCTGTTTCAGGGCTGCGTCTGCCGCTCCACCAGCTACACAAATAGATTAAATTAACATTTCTTGTATTTATTAAGGCTTTATTGGCATTCTCTTTCTTTTACAATGCACAAATGATCTAGTCCATCCCAAATTTGGGCCAGCAAAAAATGTACCTGTTCACATCGATACACTAACAATTCATATCGCATAAACTCGATAGACAACAACTTAATCCATATGTACAATTGAATTTTCGTATAACATCATTCTTTTCTCGTGGTCTTATATCTTATACCCATCTATAACTTGATCGACAGAATAAAGTTGGTTATTTATATATTATAGGCTCCTTCCCCTGGACAGTGATTTCAAACAAGTTTTCATCATTACCTTTAGCACTGAATCCTGTCTTCATTACTTCAAGATCTTTGATCCTTCGGCGGAGTTCAGACAAAGCCTCTCTCTGGCGCTCGATAACAAGCTGATGTCTCTCACCACGGCACGCTAATCCAAGAGTAGATAACTCCTGTTTTATCTGGTTATCCTCCTCCAGTGCTCTCGTCTACAGAAATACATAAATTATCATTTTCATATGTATAAAAAGAGAACACAACTTCGCAAGGCGTCAAAATACCTACAGCATTATTACAAGTTCAACAAGTCGGTAATTGAAAGGCATCGTTGAGAACTGCAGTGTGATTTCAGCATATTTGCGGAGAGCACAGTTATATCGTTTGGCATGTAGACATGGGGTTTCGGTTTCTCAGGCGCCGCCTGCATATCCTTTACCTACCTAATCCCATGTTGATACAATGTGGTTTGTCTGAGTATTCATGGTTATCCATTTGGAATTACTTGAAGCTTTAAAAAGAGAACCTCGCATAGAAAAAAGGTGTGGCTGGTTAAAGCTACAGTTCTGTCACGCTGTGCTTGAAAGTGTATAAAAGAGTTAAAGTACCTGTTCACCGTGCACTTCATTAGAATTGATAATCTTCATCTCGGCTGACTTGAGCTGGTCATCCTTAGACATCAGTTCTCTGTTCAGTCGATCCACCTTAGACTTCAGGGTACTAAGCAACAAAAAATATAAAAAAGTCAAAGTACATGATAGAATCATGGGGTTGAGGCACACCAGCAATTTCTAGTTTATAGTATCCTCTATGGACAAAGTATAGTGTTTTGTCTGAGGGGTTTTATACATACCATTATTATGTCCATCATGCACATGCGTAAGCATAGCCTTGTCACGTGGCCACGGGATTTGGTTCATTTGGTTTTGGGAAAACTTAAAACCGTGGCCATGTGTCAAGGCTAGCGTAAACACATTTTTAACATCATTTCACATTTATTTATTGGTATGAAAAAATTTCATTGGTACATTGGGATAGTATTCCAGAAGCCAATAAGTTTATCCAACCACATTGTGATAATTTTGATGCAAGAAATTAAGTTGAAAACATAAGTCTTCCTATGTCAGTGTTTATTTTACCTTATTTCACTGGCAGAGTTTGAAGTTTCTGATGACTTCTTATCGACGATGGTTGATAGCTTAGCAAGTCGCTGCTGCAGTTCTACAACCTCCAGACTTTTTGTTCTTACCAGTTCGCGATTCATCTCAAGTTCGCGCTTATGCGTCTCCGGAATCTCACCAGTCATATCCTATTACACCAATATAAATAAGACAACATGTACTTGTTGATATAAATGATTGAGAAGTGTGCTATCTCATCAATGAGTTTGAGAGAGACTCCAAAAAATATACTTCTTTGACTTCACACAACCCATACATATGAGGTTTGTGGCTGAATCACTTAGTAAAAATATTGAACACATTCAGAAATCCCTTTCACCCTCCCACCCTCCCTGCACTCACCATCATTAACATGAAAGGTGATTTTTGGAAATTATCCTCTCATGAATCAAGGACAGATGACTCAGTTTCAAGTATGCAGCTTATCAGGTTGTTATGTTGATTGTGCGAATCGATGACTTCCTAACTGATGAATGTTCATGCCCTAATACTTATAATACTTACGCCTAATCTTGCCTCTGCCCCAGCCAAATCTTTCTTCAGAGCTAGGATAACATTCTGCTGCTCTTGGTTGATCTTCTTCAGATCTAGACATTCTTGTCTACAAAGAAGTAAAAAGTTGAAACAGAACATGTATGATGTTAATTATTTTAAGGTCCCACTTCCCCTTTTCTTGTTAGGTGTATATTCTCAGCTGTTACCTTATTGATGTTAACAGCTAAGCTCCCTCCAAGTCATCTATCAGGTAGTTAATCCTGCCTTTTGTCATTTTTTAAAACTGATACATGATTGATTAGTAAGATAACCTAGATCAGCACTAAATTTCTTTAAGATTTCATTATAGATAAAATACAACTTTTGCTGCTCTTCAACAGCATCAAACAAAGTGTACAATCATAAACCAAAAGCAGCAATAGCGTTGAAAAGGTGTCATGTACGGGCTGCTGATATACATACAAGCGGGATAATATAGAATCTTCATTTATGATATCACGATACTTGAAGGAATTTAGTGATTGTGCTACAAGAAAACCTTCCTGTGTCTCAGCAGTTTTCTTACGAGAAAAATGGGTGACATAACCGACTACTGGGTATCACAGCCTCTCATAGTATGGATTATATTCAGTGTTTGTCTGGAGTTGCTCATAGCTATCTTTATTAGCGGTGGATATCTCATTCATTTACTCAGGTACATGCTATATTAATTATTATATTAATCATATTCACATTTTTGCATGTCCTTCAGATGTTTCAAGCACAATCTGCACCTCACGGATCAACTTTCATGAGATCTGCAGCCATCAGTTATAGCCTGATCACAGTTTATGATATACCATAAAACATTTACATGTCAGCTGTGAACAGTGAATGAAGTAAATGTCACATAGCTATTTACAGTATGAATAGAAAATGTCAGGATCATAAATAAATTATTATGATCAATAAGTGAGAACTTATTGCTTAGTAGTTGAGTTATTTTTATTGTGTGAATTCCTGATTCTAAAGTGGTCAAAAAATGCCTGGGTGTTTTATAAGCTCTCTAAATGGACCATATTAATATCTTTTTCAGCAAAAAAGCATACTAAATACCAATTTATGGGTTTCCATCCCAAAGGCTACGTCATTGTGATAATTTTATTTTTCGTTATGCTAGAAAACAAAGAAGACTGAAGAAAATGCGTCGAGCATTGCAGGAGAGACACAGGCAATTCTTCTTTGATATGGAGCCAACGCAAGCATTTGTTGTACCTTCCAAACAAAAGAGTAACATGGCAGGAACTGGACATTTTATAGGACCTTCGAGAGCTCGAGGCTATGACAATGAAGGAGTAGAAGGTGTCACATTCTCCTAATAAGATCAAACAAGTTTGTCTGCTCATTGTGATATGTTCTCTGTTGATAAATAACAGATATCTATACTAGAATTCTGCTAAGTTGAACTTTTAATTCTGATTAAATTGTTCAATTGCTTAAATGTTAGCATTTTTTATGTTATTAGCCATTTTTAATGATGTCTTTTGACATCGTATCACTCTGTCCAGGGAGAATGGCTCTGTCTTTGTTAACAAACTTACGAATCCATGTTGAACTGAAAATATCCTAGATTCTGTTCGGTTCTTTCCTCATGAGACTTTAGACTAATACTAAACCTACGACTGATCCCTTATGTTTGTCCTCTAACAACACCCAGAATCAATACCAAAAATATAACAGACTCGATCAATAGCTATAAATTGATTTGAATACTTATAAATACTGTTCCGATAAGACTTGATGATTTAACATAAAAGAAAGATGCACAAAATGTTCACCAACCAAAACCTTATCGGCTATTGTATTTCCAGATTTGAGATTTTATTGGATTTCTTGACATGAAGTTAACTGTACCCAAGCAACAAGAGTTCTATAAAGAATGAGAGGCGGTGTGTGATACCCCTTCCCTCTCAGTCTAACTAAATATATATTTACAGTAATTGCGATATAGAAATAGTGTTTATATTAAAGCTTACACAATATTTTACTCCTCATAAATAATTACTAACCATACCATAGCATATTTATTTATCAAACCTTAGTATAGTCCATTTTTAATCTTATTTTAATTTCATTTTCAGTTTGCAATAAAGATTTACTCAAACAGCTAGTTCTCTGATGAACCGACAACAAATCATTTCTGAACTTCCTATGTAATCTTTGGCTAGAGTTGGTATGGACTTTAAATATATATACGATGACATTGTAAAATGAAGGCAAAACGCTGACCTTTACATGCCTAGGGATACAAATACTGATACGAATGGTGATGGTTTTCTTTGACTAGGGAAGCTGATTAGCATCAGCTGTATTGTTTGACATTTAATTACCCTATGTTTACTGTCATACAACTTTGCTATCAATTGGAGATGCCCCCCCCCGCACTTTTACATAGAGGAAGGTGTTGTCATCTATACTATTTCATATTTTGAATCTTGAGATTGTCCGAAAAAAAATATTTTGACTTTGCCTAAGAATTTTAGTTTTTAGCTGTCCCTGTGACTTTCGGGATGTATGATCATCACTCCATGGTGCATTAATAATACCTCAATTGTTTGTGTTTTGGACATACCTGACTGTGGCTACTGTGTGCTGTAGCCCGACAACATCTGCTGTAGGTACTTGTTCTATTATAACCTTGGGTCTGGGCGGCTCTGCGGGTGGTGATGGAGTCTTCTTAGCTGGCCTTGAGGACAGCTCCTGTACCTTCTGTTTCAGTGAACTGTAACAAAAATATTGTGTGATTTGAATAGTTACTGCTGTTTGTTACTGGTTCAAATGGTAGCAAATTGCTTCTTGGTGGATGAAACTTTGAGCCAGGCAGCTCTCACACCTAGCCTCAAACTGGTTGTCTGTTTGGGTTTTCAGTTCCATATTTCAGTGTAAATTATTATGCATCTTAGTAAATCCCTAGAGCAACTAACTGAACAGATATACCGTCTAGAATAAAGTAATGCCATCAAGTTGAAATATTGAATCAAGTTGTATATCCTGTTGACCCTTATTTTGACCCTTACCGGATACATCAGTATCATGACAGAAATCAAGGCGCTTTCAACGCCATATTATTTCGGACTTCGGGTCCATTTACAATCGATTGATGCAAAAATACTCACCTTTATTGCACCGTATATGCATATGTGTACGCATTTCAAATATCCCCTCTCTGCGTGCCTAATGGCTGGTGCACATTGTCCCAGGCGACCATCCCAGATAGCCATCCCAGTCAATGTGAACATGAAAATGACACAATCCCAGACTGTCTGGGTCCGTCTGGGATAGCATCAGGAAAGTTCGTAAGCGTCAAACTCCCGATGCTGTCCCAGACGGACCCAGAATCATTTTGCATCTGGGTGCTATGTGAACCAGACATTTGGATGTTCTGGGATCATCTGGGACTATCTGGGACGATCCTAAACAATGTGAACATCATCCCAGCACTATCCCAGACAAAAACCTAATTGCTAGTCTGGGATGAATTTTATAATGTGAACATAAGACTGGGACCATCTGGGATAAGCATCTGGGATGGCATCTTAATGTCATCTGGGACAATGTGAACCACCCTTAAGTTGTGAAGATAAGACGCTCATAAGATAGCTAAAATCCCAATTAAATTGATTAAGTGGTGCGTACCTGTTTTCTTGCTGGAGAGTTTTGCTCTTTTTCTGGGCTTTGTTTAGCCGTTCCTCCATTGAGCATATAGTGACTGAGTGCTGTTTGATCTGCTCCTTGTATGTAGCTAAGTTTTCCTGGTCAGTCATCTCTTTATTATTATACTCCTCCCTCATGGCAGCAAGCGCTTCAAGCTTCTCTTGTTTGATAGCTTCTATCTCTTTGCGTAATGACTCCTAGAATGATTCGAATATAAAATTACCAAGGCTAGGGGTTTAGGTTTAAATTCTTTCTGCAGTAATATGGTAGTGAATGGAACTTATGCAGCAAGTTGATACCTCACCACATCAATAATACGCTGTTTACTTATAATTAACTCAAGGCCTGGCAATCCGGAGTTTTCCTCTCACTCTGCCACATAGGATAACTCAAAAACAATTGGCATTTACCTGTACTTTCATATTATCATCCAGCTGTTTTATAGCCTGGTTTGCTGCCTCCAGTCTATCCTTATCACTACCCTGTTGTTCTAGGAAGGACTGTTTTAGAGCGGCCATGTTAGTCTCTAGCTCTTCACTACGTCTCTTCTCCATGTCTACGGCGTTTTCTCGCCTCTCCGTTTCTATCGCTCTTAGATCAGCTATAGCTCTGTTTAATCTTTCCTCCCCTGAAAATCATGGTAACTAGTCAGCATTTTGAATTTACAACCAGCTAGGAGCAATGATACATGAAGTGATATTTGCAGTAGGGATATTCCATCAATCCTCAAAACAAGGTCATTTTTACTCCTCCTTTTATTACCCACAACTTTTTGGGTACATTATGAAAAACATCTGTTCAGCCAAAACTAAAAAATGGTGGATAGTTGAAATAATAACTAGTGACTTACCCTCCAGACGGGCCTTCTCTCTGGCTTCTGATATTTTCTCAGTCATTTCCTGCTTCAAATTAGCTGCCTGTGTAGCAAGCTCAGCTTTGTGACTCGCTTCAGCTGTTTTAATTGTGGCTTCAACTCCATCCTTTTCCTTGATGGCCATTTCCCATTTGCCAAAGAGATCGTTAATATGTTTGGCTGGAGCTGGAATAAAAGAAAAAATCAATCATTCATCTTGTCAGATAATCTTTTGCAAAACCCATTTTCAGCAGATGATGAAAACGGCTACACATTCCACTGCTTTCGATATTTTGACGGTGAAATTGAACAGTGATGCTTAGACCCTAAAGTCCTCTGCTGTGGCTACATTACGAAAATGATATTAACGTGAACATGACCAATACAGATATCAGCATATATATGATCTGCTGATATGATAAGCTGATCAACTACTGAATGTGAATAGCTCAACAGAATTTTGATTTACCTATGTTATGCTATTTTATAGAGGGAATGAGGTAGAAAAAGCTGTTTTCACAAACAAAAAACAATTCAATGTTAGCATACTAACCATCGGTAGATACTTTGATGTTAACGCCACACTTCTCCAGTGCGTCTTCTATATCCTGTTGCCAGCTGATCTGAGCCTGCATATTGTCTAATAGTGATTGTTTTATTGTCTGTAGGTTCTCAGGCGCCCCGGTCAGTGTTATAGATTGTAGGAGGGATAACTCCTGTTTTAAAGCTGCTGTCAATAACCCATTAGTCCTCGTTCTCGACTGAAAAATATAACAACTCTATGAACTTAGAATATTAATTTTTTGATGTTTCATAAATTTTTAATTGTTTTTGTACATAAGCTTGATTCTCCTAAACCCTAGACACAGTAGACAGACTAGACTACGGGCAAGTGTTTATAGTCGGTAATTTAGGGTGGCCTAATACTTTACTCATCAAAGGTAAATCCAATTGCACACCAAATCCAGAAGAGATCATGTACAGTATTGGTCAATCCTATCACATATCAATAAACAAATCACCTGTTGCCACAGTATTGTAAGGCTGAAAACTGGACTGATGACTCGACCGATGACTTACCAGAGATTCAGTGAGATGAGTTTTCAGTTGTCTAATGGCCTTGTCTCCCTTCTTCTCTTGACCTGAGAGCTGTTTGATCTGATCCTTAAGATCTGTGATCTGTCTCTGCTTCTCTGTCCTCTCATCTATCAGTTTCTTCAGAGCGTCCATCAGCTCCTCATCTGGGATCCCGTCCTCTGGATACTTAACTCCAGGAGTAGAAAACGCCACCTGGACCACACGATCTCTGAATCTGTCAGCCTGCATGATAAAACAATATAATAGAGTACCCAAAGAGTATTGACCTCTGAAAACAATAATAGAATCTTAAGTTAAGATTGGTGATAGTTTGCGATAAGATTGGTACAAGCTAGGAGTAACGGCTTACTCCTTGGTTCAAGGCTGGATTCAAAACCTGTTTTGTTTGCAATAACGTCCGATGACTGTTGCAGAGTGGAAAACTTATGAATCAAAATATTTGTTTCTGAAAGTCATCATACCTTTTTAGTAGCTTGCTCATAATCTACTCTGGTGGCTCTCTCTGTTCTCTGGGCATCGAGGAACTCAGCCTTACAGTGCTGCACCTCAGATTGTAGTCTCATTATTTCAGCGTTAGCGTCGGCTAACTGAACAGTCTTACGCTCCAACTCTGATTTCATTGTCTTGACGCTGTCCGTCAATTCCTGAATCCTACTCTCTGCATTCTTAAATTGCTAGAGACAAAAGGATTACAAGAGTCATGATATATGTAAAAAACTGTAGTTGAGGTGAGACAAGTATACAATTTACAAACAAATAAATTTCAGCGGAGACCACTTTATCCAGATCAGCCCAAACGTGAAAGGAAATCACAGATATGAAAGAAGATTAAAACAATATGTCTGATTGCGTTGATGAAAAAGAATGTGGGTTCAGAACTTCAACAATGGTGGTTGAAATAGTTTATTGTGATCATTTAGGTAGGCAAACTCTTTGACTTATGATGGAGCAGTTTTATACCTGAAGTGGAACTTTTGGTTCAGAAAGTTTTTTTCTAGGCTATGAACATGATATTGAGATTAATAAAATGCAGTGCAATGGTGATCTTACATGTAGAACATTAAACAAACATGCGTGATGAGCTTTCAGGTAGCCAATGTATTGACTCCGTTCTGATTGGCTGCTGGGAAAAAGTTCCCTTCCCAACAACCAATCAGAACCACTACGTTGGCTAGATTCCAGGTGGTGGTCCTAAAAACTCAGTGTAAAGTAAAGTGTGGGTAACAACTAAAACGGGGTAAAAGTTGTGCCAATTTGAGAAATTAGAGGAACAACAAAGGAGAGAATATTATTTTTTCTCTAACACTAAGACCTTACTTTGCTCAATCTATGTTCAGCCTAGTACATCACAATATCATTGTTATAATCATAAAAATGGTAATCTAGACACATCAACATTCACGAAGGGCGTGTAAACATGTACAGAGGGAAGACAATCCTAAACTTTTTGTGTTTTTGGGATCTGTGCATGGCGTGTACATTTTAGCCTTCAACGCTCCACTTCATTGTAGATATATGACAGCTGCAAACATCCCAAACATCCTGAGCATGTTATGGTCAAACTCTCAACCGGCTTATATATGGACAGACAAGACAAATAACACAACATTTCTATATCAACAAACATTGTATTAGACTTTATTATCGTGCACAAACAAATCAAACACATTCACCTTTAATGGTAAAGGAGAGCGTTGATCAAATATGTATTCTTCACAACTCACCAGTCTTAATCCGATAAGCTCCTTATCTCTAGCATTCTCCTCGCTGTCGTCCTGAGCTGATGCCTTCACTCGTGACATCTTTGATGTCAAGGTCGCAATCTGAACATCTCTGTTTCTCACGTCTTTTTTCAGTTGCTCGATTTCCCTGGTGAGACGGCTGATTGATGTGTCCTGAAAAAAAAATAAGGTAAGGAGATAGTCCAATAGAATACTTTCCTTGGGGTATCCTTCTACATTGTTCTCCGTACCAGGCTTGCATATTGAATAAAACAAAGTTTGGTCATATGATGGATTGTTCCAAGACTTACATACATAAATAATAAATGGAATAGAACAGAAACATGGAATGCCTAAGTCATACCAATGAACTCTCTCTCCCCCAGGGAGAGAGAGAGTTCATTGGTCATATTTAAAGTTTTGAGACAGACCATTTCATAATAACAAGAGCAGTTAAAAGTAAGAAAAATTAAAATATAGATAGGGTGCTTGTCTGCATTCATACGTGTAAAACCCGAGAAACAGCTTCAAAACTAATAACAACACAGAAATCAACAAGTCTACCTTTTCCTGAAAACTTTCTATTATCTCCTGACAAACAAGCAAGCAGTAGGTAAACATACTGAGAGACAAAGGTGGATGGATCTCTCGCCAACAACACTGATTGAACACGAACACTCCTAGAGGAGTAAGTAAGAGTTTAGCTAGAACGAGGGTGACTTAATCTTAGCTAGCAGCTAAGGTGGAAGTGTTTTTATGTAACAAAGATAAAGAAAATATTAGCTGGCACAGACCCCACTATTTCAAGCTGAAAGGCGAAAATTCTCCTGTCGCAAATACTTCACTCCTCTAGAGGATCCATGTTTTATGAAGAACATCGACAAAATACACAATGTTTCACATCATGGTTACAATTTACGACAAATGACCAGATTTCTAACTCAGTAGTGATAATAAGTACCTTAGAGCTCATATCTCTCTGAGTTTGATTGACTAGACCAGAGATAATATTCTTATCCTTTCTGACCCTCTCCAGTTCTGCTCTGACTGAGTGTAACTCCTGTAACTTCTCATTAAACTCCTGAAGGCTCACAGTGTCCTCAGATATCAGGTTCTTCTTAGCTTTCTCTAGCTTGGATACCTGGTTGGGAAATGAGGGTTATGATAGTATCGTAGTATAGTATTGTATTAGGTATATACATTAACGTAGTTTGTTATTTTTCAAGTTAATGATTCAGGATACACATATATTTCCTTGGCAAAATTTTACTGGGGTTGAAGAACATTCAAAAACCGTTATACACTACTCCCACTTTTTGGTGAGCAGGCCTTATTCCATTCGCTTTTCGGCTCTTTTGCTTCCGCTTTCAGCAGGGGAGATAAACCCTGGGAAACTCCATTAAGACCAAAATTTTTTGAAAGTCAGAATTTTAATTAATTTTGGCAGGTAAGGTGCACACTAGGTCCCTATATTGCTACACACAGTAGTATGAGCATTCCAATGATACAAAAAAAGTATATCTGTCATTTCTCCTTTAAATTAGACATCAAAAGAGAGTGGTTTGCCCAGGCCAAGGGGTCGTCTGACGGGGGCATGAGTCGGGGGGGGGGGGCTCAGAGTAGGTTAAAAATGTTTGGATATGGCTTAACCGATGAATTGGGTCTGTTTGGCTGGCTGGACTTTCCCACACAATAGCCAGTAAGATCAGGTTACACATTGGCTATATGTGGGTTTGGGTTTGAGATGATTTACCTTATCTTTGAGGGCGGCTATTTCAGTTTTCTTAGCCTGGAGATCTTTTTCTAGTTTATCTACTACTTTATTAGTATCACTGGACCTCTGTGTAGAGGAAAGCTGTTGTCTTAGTTGTATCACTTCACCACTCAGTTGTTCTAATAATAAAATACAGGATAATAATATAATATAATAAAAGATGATATCAATATATTGTAAATAATCTCATAGTGAATAACTTTTTTTATCTACCAAAGATATGAATGGTATTTGTAATGTTTGCCATTGAATTTGCCAATCAATCTGATAAGGCCAAGGCAACAAGGTCTCCGTCAATCAAATGGTATAAATTTTTAGCCAGCTCTTGTTACAGCGCTTTAGTGCAACCTTTAACATTTTGATTTTTTAGTTACATGACACTAACAGAAACCCGATCATTAATGAATGTTGACTCTGTGAATGGACACACCTTGTCCCCCTCGTAAGTCAGTAAGAATAACATTCAACCCTGATAAGGTTGTTACAACAACATTATACTTGTGTGTAGTTTAGAGTGTTTGTGTGTTTGATAGCCAGAGCTTGATTGACATGTTATTGCAACCTCATATATAAGTTAGCAAAGACAAAAGCTAAAAAATGTGTTGGTATGTTATTTGATATTATACACATAACTTTTTTAGAGCTAGCCTAGGTCTGATGGAGTGTGAGTCCTCTAACCCCTTTGGGACTGCTTGTAATGACATTACGTTCTCAACTACAACCAACTCATAGGTACGGCTGGTGATGGAACGCGGTTACCGGTAACCACGGGGACTTTTACACAAGATCTAATGGTGCGCCCCACCTACTTCAATCTGATATATACAAAGCGTACATTTATCAGTAGGTTTTCACAAACGCATAAATGCAGTTTGTAACAAGATAGCAAGGACATAAATTTGAATGTTTACCTATTTTGTTGTTTTTCCTCTCGCTGTCTTTATGTATGGCCTGCAGTCTTGTGAGCTCATCTGTTAGTCTAGCTATCTTCTGATCCTTCTCTTGTTGGAGAGCCACTAGGTCAGTGGTAGGGGAGTCGGCCGCTCTATCCTTACCAGAGCTCACCCAGGTACCTACAACAAGAGTAATAAGTCATAAATAACTATGTCTGGCTCAGAAAATACTTACTGCAAGTAGCGTATGTTTTTGTGGTATATAGCTTTGACAGTATATTTCGAGTTAATTTGGACAGAAAAGTAATCAGCAGTTGAATGGGTTGATGGGAGTCAATGAAAATGTAAACATTCTGATATATCATTTACCTCTAATAGTTGGAGGTGCCTCAGTAGAAGTCTGACCGCGTCTAGCCCCAGCACTCAGAGGTCTACTTCTGAGTGAAACTGTGGGGGCTTGTGGTAGTGGCCCGGATGACTGACTGGCCCACATTGGTAAGCCTGCAGGCTGCTGTGTTTGAGGTAGTTGTGGTAGTCCATGCTCTTGAGGAGGAGGCTGATATGGGTTTCTGGTTATACTGCTGTTTGCCTGCCATCCTCTCTGCTGAATACTTGGCTATAAAAAAAAAAATCGTTGCAGATTGATAATGCCCTTCAAATGTTGAGCTTGTGGGTTACATCAAGGAACAAATGTATTGATTTCATCCCTTCCCAAAATTCTTTGCTCATACTCGAGGCAATAAAACTATTGTCACATAGTTCTAATATGGAAGCGATCTGGCTTTATATATGTAGTTGTGTGTTAGAGGGCAACAAGCTTCCTTTTAACTACTCCTTTATCTGTAAACTTTCCAGGAAACCTCTTTGAATAAATAAATTATCATGAGAAATATCTACTCACATCATCAAGCTCAAACTGGTAGATAGCACCGCCAAATCCGAATCTGATCTGATCAAAGGGAGCGAGTCGTACAGCGGCATTCTGGATTCGAGTGTCGTTTATGTAAGTGCCTTGTGCAGAGTTCAAATCTTGTAGTACAAAGCATCCTTCCTCTGGACAGAATTCTATGAGTGCATGTTGTAAGTCTACACTAGGTGCCTGGATGGTCACATCACAGTTCTCACGACCTACTGTTGTGATCTTAGGTGCTAGGGATAACAGGGTATCTGATGTACGCAGAAATCCTCTCATCGTTTGTTTCAAGCTACTATGTGACCAATGTGTTATTCACTGCTATTCCTGAAATGGAGAGTTCATACTTTGTTAGAAGCATTTGTGTTTACTGCAATTTGAATTGTGAATGAAGAGAGAATCAGATTGTTTGTAGAGCTTTCCACCATTATTTAAACCCAGTCAGGGTTGCTATTGGTGGCTTCCCATTATCAATAGCATACTAACTAGTTGGGTTGTGGTTGATAATTGAATGCGCTCTCACAACAAATCTGGTCAGACCAGGCCAGGCTTGGCAGGGTATGCTTAGCAGCATAAAGCTACTCCCAACTTGATATGGATAGTGCTGAAATTCACTCCTAGTGTGAGCCTTGTAATGCGGTCCAAGAAGTGGCTGCATGACAAGGTTAGTGAGAATAGTCAGCTCAGACAGACTTGAGCCAAATGATTCAATTGACAGATGGTCTATGCAAAGATGTCTTGTTTTGTACAAGAGTTCAAACTAAACTAAAGCCTGTAAAATTATCTGCTAGGATAACTGATTATGCTCACAAGAACTTAAGTTGGGTGATTACTTTCTTTGTGGATTTTAGTTGACAATCAATAATCAATAGCATATAAAAAATAAGTGACCCATGTTTGTGGCTGATTTTTGTCATCCACATATGAAATAGAAATGAAATACTTGTTAAACTGAGCAATGAATAGAAAGTTAACAGCTTAATTACAGTTACAGATGCTTTAAACAAGTCAAAGCTGTGAATGTTCAAAACTACTGTGTAGTAAGCTACCTCATTAATATGGTATAGTCAGATTTTAGTGCTTGAATGACATTTGAGGGCACTCTTATTCCACCTTGTGTTGCCTAGTAACATAACATTAAGTAGCCTCAAACAAACAAAAAAGTACTTTCTTTATAACCTCAAAATGTCAAGGCCAAGTTCTTTACTGCCTCTCAAGCCAAAGAACATGAGCATGAAAATTTCATTTTTCCTTCACACAAGTAAGATTTGAACTTCATTCATGTGAACTAAGTCATTCAAATATCATACCTTACCTGACTACAGCAACCTCTGAATATTAAGATTAGGATTGTCAATTATACGGAATAAAAACCTGGCTGAATTGTGATTGTGTGCAGATTGTCTTGTTAAGTTGCATCATCAACAAACTAAATAAGTATCATCATCATCTGGTATTGTAACTTGTTCATTCAATAATTGGTAATTCCAATCATTGATTGTGGGTGGTGATTAGCCTGTCTTGACAATCATTGTTCGGACAAAGCTTGTGGGTTTAGTTCAAGTTTAGGTTTAGTTAGAGCGCCTGCCCTTTGATGCACAAGTGTTGGAGGTCCTGGGTTCGAATCCCGCTTTTGTATACACTGACTACTCTACTGGGCTCATATATATGACGACCCAGGTGTGCTCCGACCTGCCTGAAAACTGAGAGCAACTTGGCGCCGAATACGGCGGCCGCGCCCTCAAGGCACTGATATTTCTCAGTCCTCGGACGGAGACAACAGCGATTTTAACCCACATTTTAACCCAATGATGGGTGGCTGGATATTTGTTGTACAATATAAAAAAAATAGTGGTACCTTTAGAGAGATAGAGAAGTCACACTTGGGAGTGGTGGTCTCTGGGGTTCAAGACTTGTGATTCACTTCACATTTAGCTAGGCTTGATCAAGAAGTATTTGACTCCCTCCCCTCCAGGTTTTTTGTTGTTGTTGGGTAGTCAGAACAATGCTAATTCAGACCCTGCTACAACAACAAAGTTACACAAAGGACAAATGATAATAATGCATAAGTGGGATCAGCAGTTGGTGTAATGCAAGCAATTCTGGTGTGACATATATATCTTTTCTTATATATATTATTTTTAGTTTGAAGGTCTTGCATGGATCCATCAGGTAGACTGGATCCATTGCATGGTAGATATGCTTTGCTTGCAAGCTCAATTTTGTGGTATTTATTGTTTTACCCATATGCATCTGGATTTTATTTGTAGATATTGAGTTAATAAATTCAACCATCTGAGTTTGAGGCAAAATGGCTCGTATACTTCCGTCATCACCTAACTGGTATTGCAATGCAATCATTGATGTCACTGACGACGGTGTTGTGGCATATGGTGCCAGGTCTGATGTCAATATACTTCTACTTACCAACACTTCCACATCAGCTACAGCACCAGTTAAAAAGCAACAAACTGTTCATCCTAATGAGACTTCAACGGATGAGAAAACAGGTGACGCAAATGATCCCAGCAGTTCAGTTGATGATATGAACAATGGCAACAGGGATTGGGAGAATGACTTTAACAGTTGTGTATTGCTGTGCACGCTCTCTCGCCTGCACAAAGAGAAAATGACTAGTGTAAGACTAGTCAAACACGGCGAGCCTGTTTCACATGGTGAACACCATAATTACTCTCTGTTTACTGGCTCAGATGATGGCAAAGTACGACATTATAAACTCACACGCTCTTCTGATAACACCATGAAATCTCAACTAAGCGCTGAGTATGAGCTTCCAAGGAATGTAAGTATAGAAGAATAAATAATAGTGTTTGTTTTCCCATAATACTTTGTGCTTATCCATAACTGACATGATTCATGGTTGATGTTTTTAGATGGTTTAGCTGTTTCTGAAGGCACAAACATACAAAATATAATATATGTATATGATATAAACATACGCTGTATAATGTGTATAATGTAATATATATATATATATATATATATTATACGCTATGTATAACATATATGGTATATATGCGCTTTCAAAACCTCCAACAATGTATATTGTTATATTTGATATCTACTGTGCACAACCTGTGCTATGCTTCCCTCTTGTTGCATGTCATGTGTTTCGCTTCATGACCCAGAAATTAACCGAATGTATATTGATGTTTTCAGTGTAAGGTAACATGTATAGAAATTTGTGGTGAAGATACAATGGCTATCGGTGATGACAAAAGTAATGTCACATGTTGGAACTGGGCGACAGGAATAACACATGTCAGTAAACTAGTCAACATCTCTGTACCTGTCTATACAATGGCTCTGAATAAAACAAAAGGCTTACTGGCTGTGGGGTGAGTGCTGTATAAAACGAAAATGGTAATCTTTGATATAACAAAATATTCCAATCTTCATCTTGATTTGATATGAGCATGCCACTAAAGTCCGCTATAGGCTTCTACTGTCACTTATATATTGGGTTGCATATAGTTTAAGTACGTGAGCTCTGGCGGAGTTCAGATGCTTGAACTAAATTGCCTCAACATTGACATTGAGAAACGCTATCGCATCAAGTAAAACACTGGCAGTGTTGAAAAAAATAAAAATTCTTATCTGCATTTTTTACTGGTTTCTGTTTTTTTTAATTGTCTAAAATTCTTGTTTTAGTTTGAAGAACGGAGGAATATTTATATATGAAATATCCACCTACCAGGTTATCACAAGGCTCAAGGGTCACGATGAAGAAATACACTCTATAAGATGGAAACCTGATCAGGTCTCTTCTCATATTATTACAGGTAATTATTCATGTTACAGGTAACTTCTTATGGATATTTTTCCTGACATATTTGTCGGTTTGTAGAAACCTAGATGGGTTAATTGTGGAGGGTGATGTGAGCTAGCACCAATTATCACTATCTAAAGTGAGAGTTTATATAAAGTAAATATTGAGGTTGAATGAGATCTGATTATTTCAATCCCGAGCAAAATAGAGAACTTTTCCTCCTGCAGACATTTTACCCCTGTAGGGTACATACATACATACAGGGATTTGTTTACTGTTTTGAACTATTTGCGTTCTATCAAGTAGTTGTTTGCTTTGATCCACAAAAAGGGTCTCCTGACTATGCTGGCTGTATTGACTGACTCTCACATGAAGGAGGGTGGTCAGATCTACAACATAGCTGAAAAGCTATATTCCCACCTCACAGCTATATTGACAGAAGCTTGTTTTGCCCAAGTATTAGAAAGCTGAAAGCTGTTGTTGATTGAACAATGCTGATGAGTCACCTTCAATGTATCTCATTTAGTGTAGCTTTATTCATCTTGTTGACACCATTTGATGATTTATTCAACCAAGTAATTGGGTGGAACAGCCAACTCCTTTTATAAACAAGCTTCCTCGCCAAAAAGCATGGCTCATTCTAATTGAAAGCCCACTGCGTTATCTACATCCCTGACTTTGCGATTAAAGTGGTATTAGTTAGAGTCACGTTAGAGTTATGTCCAATACTTATAAAATAATACGGTGCATACTGGTATATTTGTATCCTAGTAATACAAAATTGCTGTTAATTCAGACATCAGAGCGTGGTCCCTGCTCAGCCCATTGCTTTCACAACCTGGTAATTCGAAATTGTAAGTGTAATTTGAAGTTGTCTTCACTGACCAAGGAAGAATGTAACTCCTTGTTCAGATGACTGTTTTGATAAAGGTGCTCATCACAATATGTATTCAGTATCTATAAACAAATCTGCTAAGCCTGCTTTTTCAATCGAGTGGTTACTATAACTACTGTCCACTCAGACATCACTTTTTATTTTCATCACCACTTACATAGTACAGTACAGTTAATGAAATACATCTTTTTTTTGATAAGAAGTCTCTTTGTAAACTCCCTGAAATATGCCCCATATCAGTTGAAAATGCCTGCAAGTTGGACTTTCGCAATTGAAACATCTCATAATAGAACAAATCCCCAGGTTTCTAAATCATGTGACCTACACTATACTAATCAAATTACAGGTGATCTTGTATCGACCAGTAAAGACAGAACTATAAGATTATGGGATATTAGCAGTAGAAGATGTCTGCTGACAGCTAAGCTACCTTCTAATACAGGTAGTGGGTACAGGAATAAGAGTAATGACAGAGAGAGATTATGGCTTAGTTCTGTGTGGTTACCTACTGGTCACATTGTATCCTCCAGTCGCAGGTGAGATAATCAAAACGTAAATCAAGGGAGCCTAAGATTCGAGTTGCCACCCCTTTTACTGATAAGCCGTGGGCAATCAGTCAGCTATTGCCTGTGGTGTATCAGTAAAGAGGAGCAACTGGTGGTCAATTCTTCACAAAAACACGAGGAAAAACTCACAGTTGATGGGTTCCTAAATGGCTTTTTTCAAAAAAAAAGTATTGGAAGAAAATTTAAATGTTTTTACAGTTGTGTCAGCTGTCAGGATACAACTGCCAAAAGTTATTCCTGACAAGTTTCCTGTTTCATTAAAAACAAACTTACGAAACGATATTAATCCGATTGATTATGATATAATTTATGATATCACTTTAGTAGCTTCTGGGATTACCATTTTTCTGTCTATTTTTATTCTATAAGCGGAGATTTGCTGGTTTGGGATTTCTCTGGTGACAGACCTAAGTGGGTCACTCTATCCACAGATGGACAGAAGGGACACTCCAGGATAGTGTTCACACTGACAGAGTTCTGTGGTGGTACAAAGCTTATATCTACGTCTATGGATAGAAATGTGGTGCTATGGGATATCAAGGCTGAGCAGCTAAGCAGTGCAGGATCAGCAGAGAAAGAGGTAGTGAATAAGAAAGATAAGGCAGACAGATCTGAGATTGAGCTGGAAGAGCATCTACCAGGTGAAAATATATATATATAAATATATTTTATATACATATAAAGACATTCACATATATGTATGCGCATTTATAGACATATATGTATATAACATATTTAAGCATGTTTAGACATATAAGCTGGAAAATGGCCAGACTGAATTTCCATGTACAAAGGGAAGCCTCATTATTTTCATTTGACAATCATGCATAACAAGTTGACATTTATTATGATAAAAGTTACATGCCAGCTAATCTCTAAGTCATCATGCAATGGCTCATCACCTAGCTTTAATGCATAATGAAACTGCATTATCGACTGCTCTTCCTGATGATGGTATTCTGTAGCCATGTAATTTTGCAGTGTATTTCAGTGATCCGGTGTAAGTTTTATGAGATATTTTTGTAGCCGGCGATGAGGACGGACTATGGAAACGATCAGAAACACCATCCGGAGGAGACAACTCCGCAGTCAAGCCAAGAACGTGTACTGGGAGTATTAGATTCAACATGAGCACTCTTGGAGGTTTCAGTTACTGTGTCAGGAGCTCACCCGTTGACCCAGGTAGGTATTAGTACCATTTGATCTAGTAATTTGGAACTGTGCACTGTTTTTGACACAAGGCTCCCTTTTGGCTTTACTTTTGTGACAACATGTTTAGTTGGGAAACCTCCAAGTTCATCTTTTTATGCACTCAATTGTTTCAATTGTATTTATCTTAATGTGAGAATCATATTCGCTGATTGACCAATGTAATCTGAGTGATCTGATGTAGGCCTAATCATAAAAGCGTTAAATCATAAACATGTAAATACTCTATGGTATGTATATTAATAGTACTCATAAAATAGTTTTTATATGTGGATGGATATATTAATAACTTATTTTTCATCACAGGGCAGCTAGCTGTAGCAGTGGGAGATAACCTCATCAGATTGTGGAATGTAAACGAAGGAGCTGGAGCATATAATATATCCAATCTATGGCAGGGACTAAAGAGCAAAGTCTCAACTGTGAGTCCTTTCTTTCATATTTTATGTTATTTGTAAAACTGTTCATATGCAATAACACAAGGTTACAGTTGCCGTTTATAGCACGGGTTCAACATACCTGAGAGAGTTTTAATTTTACTTTTGACTTCTTGGAATCTACTCTCCAAACAGTATATACCAATGTTTTTCCTTGATCTTAATGACAATGGCTTTTGTAGATCTCATGGCATCCATTGAACGAAGGACAGTTAGCCTATGGTACAGATGACGGACGAGTAGGGGTTTTCCCATCTCTCAGTAAGAAACCACCCATAATCTGTGGTACATATCACCAGAAAATGGTCTATGTCATATCCTGGGGTCCTCCGGTACTATCCGAAGGTGAGTTATCACTGATTATCACCTTGTAAATACAGATCAGTTTCAAATGGCAAGCCATTTGTAAATAAATAATTATGATTCCTGATCACATATGCTTTCAGATTGTATATTCAAAGTTCAAAGTCAAAATCACTAATTCCTATACATTCAATGCATCACCTTAATATAAATATCTATTTAATCTATATCTATCTAAATTCTTATCACAAACAATCTTGATCCAAATGGCAAGTCGAAATGACCAAAATCTGATATCTGACAAATAAATATTGTTTTGCTTCTGTGTTTTAGATGCTGCCACATCTCAGAATATGACACTGTACAGTGTAGGAGATGGTACAGTATTAATACATAATGTAAGTAAAGCAGCCTCAGAGCCAGCGCTGGATCTGAATACACTTCTGCGAGAGGCTAATGGCTCCAACCTACCTGTTAAGATAAGAAGTGAAATAGCCTGGTCAGCTGACTACAGTCTCATGTATCTGGGGAATGATGACGGGTTAGTAATGTGGTTGTATGGTGGTCTTGATTCCATGATTGTGTTCATATACTGACTGAGTCGTTGTTATGTATGTACTTGGATGATAATTTTCATAGGAAATCAAAAATTGGCTGAATATCAATTCAACTGATCAATTTATTTTTATCTCCTCAAAGAAAGCTTATATCAAGGAAATTAAAAATTCACTAATATCTTGACTGTCTTGACGAATCTTGGCCAGAAGCTTAATTCAAATCCATGTAAATTTCACCCTGGAGGGTATTACGCATCATAATAGATGGTATGTGATGGTTATGGCTACACCTCCTGTGTGCCAATTCAATCGTTTTATCTCACCATCTTTAACTGAGTGCAACTAGATGCTTCATCTCTCTATCTATGTCCTTCCCTTCTAACTATACACCTAAGCAAGGAATTAATACTTCTGTCAGCAGCACTACTATATTTTGAAATTGGTTACATTTATACGTATGACATTTAACTGCAGCAGAGCTGTGTTTGTTATTCAGGCCGTCTGCGATTTACTTGCCTAATTAAATCTGTGGCTGTCTGTTTTAGATCTGTGTTTGTGTTGAGACGGAGTGATTTACGCCTCGTGTGTTCAATCAAAGTATCTAACAAGCTGGTTAATGCTGTGAGGTTGTCTCCTAAAAGTGGCAAGGATAAACTAGTAGCTGTCGGGAGTAATGAGAATGCTGTGAAAATTGTCGATACATCTGCCATCAACCCCAACTCAGCAGGTATTTACCGTTCAGCTATTCAATAACTGAGTAGAAGTTGCATATGTAATCTAAAGCATGGCAGCTGAACTGTTTTTCCTTTGTCGTGAGAAATCTTTTAGTATTCATCTTCTTTGCTTGTAAAGAGTGAACCTCCTTTATGTGCGTGTTCCTCATAGAGTCATTATATAATAGTATATAGTATATAATATATAATAACTCTATGGTGTTACTTCAGTCTTTGAGTTGCAAGCATTCAGTGTAGCATCCAAATGATATACAAATATTTGTAGTGAAACTTCTCAAATATCTATGACTGTATTGTAGATGGTGATATAGAGAAGCCAGCTGCAGTGATTACTGATGCTATGATGATTCTGAAGGGACACAAGAGTAGGATAACAGATATGTGCTGGTCTCCACATGAACCTTACAAGCTGGTCACAGTATCGTATGACAGCAGAGCTATTGTGAGTATTCCTATTGATGTCAGCCCTGATAGTCAAAAGCTGTTGTATACATCTATATATCTTGTTGTATACATCTATCTAGCTTGTTGTATATATCTATCTAGCTTGTTGTATACATCTATCTAGCCTGCTGTATACATCTATCTAGCTTGCTGTATACATCTATCTAGCTTGTTGTATACATCTATCTAACTTATTGTATACATCTATCTAGCTTGCTGGATACATCTATCTAGCTTGCTGTATACATCTATCTAGCTTGCTGTATACATCTATCTAGCTTGTTGTATACATCTCAAGAAGTTCTGAGAAGTCATTTAAGAAAATAAACTGCTAGTGCTATTGCTGCCGTTCAACAGAAAGCTCAGACTTCAAGTTGTTGAACTTAAAGGTGAACTCCTGGGTAGTCTCCTTACTTTTAACTTAAAGAAAGAAGTGTGAGTTTTTAAGCTTGAAGACTCTGTGGGAGTTAGCAATGGAGCTGAACGTCTTTATGTATGAGCTTTCTGTTGAACTGTGACAAAATCAGCTACTAAGACTGAAAAATAGAGTTTAGTGATTTTTGATATGAGCCAACCCTTTGTTGTTCTGCGTTCGGATATGATGTTATTATCACTGTAGGTTTGGGACGTTAGAAGTGGTGTGATATTATCAGATTACAGACAGCAGCACGGTAAGCTGCTGACCTGTATCTGGAGTCAGCTGGACGCTGACCTTGTATATACAGGATCTGATGACTTCTCCTTACACAGCTGGAGACCTTCTCTACATTTAAAGACTTCCAATGCAGCTACTCTGAGCACTGCGAAAACTGCAACCACTAACACTAAATCAGGCACAAGTGTCTCCGGCAATGGTGTACCTGACAATAGTGTTGATGCCCTATCACATGGTTAGTTATTTACATTAAAAAAAACACTGAAATTGTAACTACACAATGTTAAAAAAAACACAATTATTTGGGTCAGCCAAACGCAGAACTGACATACCTCTAAGTACAGATTGAGTACAATAAAGTACAGTTGAGCAAAATGCGTAAAAATGTGAAGTATAAAATGCATAGTTTAGTATCAATTATAATATCTTCAGGAGATGGTGTAGATATCTCAGAGATGAACAGATTGTTAGAAGAGAAGAAGAAAGCATTATTAGCTGCTGGAGGTGATGTCTCAGCCATTGAGACTTCGCCACAAAAATCAGAACAAAAGACTTCTATAGGTAAAAGGTGTCAATGCATGAGAATTGAGTGTTAGTTACCAGGAGTTATTGCTCCCACAATTAATTTGTTCTGATGATTTGTTTTCAAGATACAACCATTGCCAGATACATAAGCATATAAATACTATATTTACATGTTTGCGGCTAGATAGTATTGAATGGAAAGAGGGCAATTGTAAAATGATTCGAGCTCAGAAAACTGTCTATTAGTTAGTTGGTTGGAAACTGCTTAGTACAGTTGCACAGTGATGCAGCGAGTTTTTAATATCTCAAATAATTGTTCATGTTTTCAGGCATCTCTCCATTGAGTGTCACAGAAACCTCTCCAGTCACAGGGACGGCAACTATTCTAGCAGCAGCTAAGAGCAAACCAGTCACTAAACCAAAGAAGAAGGCGACTAAATCTCACTTCCCTAATATGTTTAGAGCTGGTAAACAATCGTCTCAGGCTGATGTAGATGATCTACTATATCTAAATACACAGCTCACTGGTAAGTACTTTAATTATGTACAATATATACTATATGTATGTAATCTATGTATGCACTTTATGTGTGTACTATTTGAGTGTAGTAATTTAAACCTGTTTGTAGCTATATGTATGTAGATAACAAACATCTCCGATTCTGTGCCCATCCTAGCTGTCTATGATAATATCCAACCAATTCATTAGCTTAGTGTGCTGCGTCACCATGCAGTATTATGCTTTAAGTGTCTGTGCAGCAAAAAAATGACACATATATATATTCGAAAATCACCTAGGGCTCAAAGTCACACTATAAATAACAATGATTGTTTGTAGATAAGCAGCCTGTAGTGGGAGAAAGAACAGATAAAGAACATCTGGGTATATTCTCTATAGGTAATCAACAAGATTTTAAATCCTTCATCGACAAAGAAAGTAAGTGGAGCAGCTTCACGTGTGACAATTTAAACTAAATATAGGTCAATGTTATAACAACAATTCAGTCCTGAAGGAAATCTTCATTTCTCATGAAAAAAAATTCTGTTCTAAACATGGATTCGACTGATGAATCGATTAGGTATTTTGGTTTCACTGAATGATCCTGTGTTTGATGTAGAGATCAAGATTGATCCAATTTGTCTGCATGACCGATGTCTCCGATTCTACTACTGAGTCTCATAGGAGACAATTTCTCATTCAGGCAAATTTGATAAAACTAGATCTAGGTTATTGGTAATAGCACAAACAATCACTTGGTCTTCATATTCACATGTTTGAATTGTGTAATAATAAGATCATATTTTTAATTTTTGCAGAGGATACACTGCTTAAGAATGATCAGATAGAACAGATGGCGTTCCTGAGTTTATGTGAGGGAGATGTAGAGACTGTCTTACAGACAGCTGCTAGTAGGAACTGTCTCACTGATTCACTGATCAACTCCGCCTCAATGTGTGAGTGTCAACTCTGTGTGGATGTGTGAACAACATTGTGTCAGTCTTTTCCCTATAGGATGGTAACTTTCAATAAATTTGAATTTTGTCAATCGATAAATCACTGCGCTTTTTATTTAATCCTGCCACAATTTAGGTTTTGGTAAGGTTATGATAGCTTATATTGAGGCATTTAAAAATGAAAATAAACCGCTGATATTTGATTAATTTCAATTTAGAATATTGTCTTCCTGCATTGAAGACATTGTATTGGTGCCACCAATTAAGGGGCATACCAAACTTTACCTTAAAAACAGTTTACCTGATTCAATTTCCATACCATCTCTCAAAGTGTATTAGTTATTTCTCTATTCTCCCGTTTGGATGCGGTATAGCAGATTTCTAATTGATATTTGTAGTGGGGCACAGTGTATGGGTGAAGTATTGTCGTTTATATGCTCAGCAGCTGCGTAATGAAGGACTTATACATCAGGCAGTCACCTATCTGCTATATACACATGATATAGACACAGCTATCTTATGGCTCATGGAGGATAATTTGTACAGGTATACATGCTTTCCTAAACTATCATCGACTTGATCTGTGGGTAACACTTGGATCTACACGTAGTAAAGCGCAGCATATAAGGTTGGGTCAGGAGAAAACTTTTCCCTATATCAGGTTTGATTCATCTTTTAGGAAACACAGATAAACCCTAATAGGGATCCTATTGATATGTTGAAATTTTTTTGAAGCTGTCTCTGTTCGATACTTCCTTATTACGGTTTGATCGTCTCAAGAGGTTTTGAATTATCAATACATTGTGAGGTGAGAGGCGCTAAGATAGAAATTGTTCAGTATATACAGATCTGAAAGAAAATGTATAACTATGCTTCTGTTTTAGAGAAGCTATATGTATAGCCAGGAGCAGGTTGCCAGCAGGGAGTGAGAGAATAACAGAGATATACAGTTCCTGGGCTAAACAGCTGAGAAGAGACGCAAATCTACTTGTTGCTACTAAATGGTAAGCTGAATCCAGTTAACTTGTAGAATTGATGTTTTTTTATTGCATAAACCCTTTTGCGGTAAATAAGAATTCCATAGCGGTAACTTGCTCATACACTGATACGTCTTGTTAATTTGGAGTTACTCATCCATTGATTTTTTATGTCAATGAGTGAACAACTCCCTTTTATTGTTAAATTGACATATTTTTATTGCGTTTCATTTTTATTTGGTAATTGTGGTGATATTCCTCTTGTAGCTTACTTATACTCTGTTGTATATTACAGTTTTGTTGCACTGAAGGACCCCACTTCTGCACTCAACCTCATGACTAGAAAATCGGACATAGAAAGCATGGGAAACGCCATCAGGTTTGTGTCCCAAAATTTTCATAAAGATACAGATATATACACACTTGACTAACAAACAGTATCTCAATTGCAATTATTGTCCTCAGGTTTGACAATACGTTAGCATGTGAATTTAGGGAATAATAAGAAAGTGCTACCACTGATTATTACATACCAAATATTCCTCATTGACCATACAGCTACATGGTTCTGCATGTAACAGCAGCCAAGGCCTTCATCTTCGTCATTGGCTTTCAGAGGCCTACCATTATCAACCACATTGGGCGGTGTTTGATAAAGGAATTCCACTATCCCAGATAGTATTGGAGCACTTGAGAACCATCCTTAGTAATACATGTTTTGCAACCTTCGCTTGACAGTATAAAATTATTTTATGTTGTATTTTCAGGTTTGGAATAAGCTCTACAGAGTGTAGAGAAGATCTGATGACGTTGTGTGATAAACTGACCAGACAATGTCTCCTCGACCGCCAGTATGACACCATAGAGGATCTGTGTAAACCCAATAAACTGCTACATGTAAGTAAAGTTTGATTGGTTTATATCTTTCACTAACATATAGGTTGTTGCAAAAAAAGGATATGTGATACTTCCAGAAACACAAAATAAAATCCAAGCCTCAAGTTTAGTACAGTATGTTATTCAAAGTGATGCATAATGTCTCGAAAATCTGTCTTTGGCCAAGGCCCCAAGTCTATACTTCAGTAAACAGAACTATTGATAAGTTATTAATATAACATATTATAATATTATCAGTTACAAGAGATACTCATACTCATACTCATACTCATCAAGAGATACTGTTTGCATGTTAACCCTGTAATAGAATAGGGTATACAAGAGTTCTTTGCTTCCTCATTTTATGCCTGTCGCAAATGATTGTCAAAATGACGAAATGACTGTAGAATGTGTGCAGTACATGGTTTCAGTCATGATATACTCTGATTTTTTCATTGTTTTAGCCATTCTTTGCTTGGAGCCTCATATCCCAATCAGTCTCACCTTTTTTGGACACTGGAGAGACGACCCTGTTCACCTGCGGAGGTTTAATTGGCCATATTCGATCGGTTCTGTTACACAATGGCGTAGAGCTGACTGACTGCAGGAAACAATGTTCTCTGTCTCAGCAAAACATGACAAAGGCTCAGGTATGCTCTATCTAAAGTATATCTGAGTCAGGGATCTTGCTTGAACCGAATTTGGGACTGATTAGTGCGCTCAATAAAGATTTTGGACAGATATAAGTGTTAGGCCTAATGTTTTGTGACATCCTAAAATAAAGGTTATACTCACAGCCCACAGGTACTTATGTAGTTGCATTTGTAGTGGAAATGACCCTCACCATATGCTATGTCTCCACAAGCTTTATTGGTGATTGTGGGGGGGGGGTGGTTACCCCCAACCAACAAAGTTTGTTAAGACAGTACAAACTTGTGTGTTCACTGCGTCACTTTATCACTATGGTTCCATGGGTCGATTTTGTGGTTCACTCCAATTTCGAATGGTTAGAATCCACTGGATTCTAACCGTTCGAAATTGATGGGAAAATCATGAAAAGAATCTGCCGCGGCCGGGACTTGAATCCCGGCCGCCCGCGTGGAATCCCTTTGAAGGCATTGTGTGCAAGCGCGCTAACCATTCAGCCACGACGCCAATTAGGAAATGGGTCGAATAAACGCGGTATGCGTATTCGCGTCCAAAAAGTCATTCGTCACAATCGGAATTTGACTTTAATGCCATTTCCATGGGGCGATTACTCCCGAAATCCTTACATAATCGATCCATGGAACCATAGTGTATGTTGGTTCACAACATTGTTATATAACTGCTTAAAGATGACAGAAACTATCCACTCGGATAGTGTGGTAAATTCACGTCTGTGTTTTAGACCGCAGTGGCTGTCTGTGAGAGAATACTTAACATCTGTGTAGATATTGAGGAAGGAAAAATCTGTGAAGATAAGAATATCGTAGATGTATTCACTATGATTATGTCTGCACAACAAGAACCTTTATCTGAGCCATTCAATCGTCTCACATCTAGGATATTACTTCTGCTCTCGGTGCCCGGTATATATCAATCAACATAGTATTTATTGTTTACATCTACAAAAGTATCATCATCACAAAAATTTGCTAACATAGATCTCACCATAAATATGTAAATACTTTGTATTTGTCTGTTTATACCTGTATTTATATCTTTCTGGATCTTTTTCTCCCTGCAACCTACTAAGTATACCATTCAATGTCAAGGTTTTGTCAGCTAATGAACTCATTAGAGTGATACCGTCACCACATAGTAGTGTTACCATTTCATGAGAAGTCTACTTTTCTTGGCAGGATGTGATGTCATGAAGCGACTTGGAGAGTGTAGCTTTGAGCCGTCTCACTCTCTCAGTGATTACTCTCTGTACATATGCTACCTCTGGGCTTCACTAACCCATTCTCCCAGTAGCTCTATACAGAACCAAGCAGCGACTCCTCAAAGCAGTGCCCTAACCTCAAACAATACGCCTGTTGAGTCTGAGATATCAGGCATTGAAGGGCACTTGCCTGAGACTGGCATATCAAGCACGGAGGGACAATCAGCAGATACCGACACATCAGGCATTGAGGGGCACTTGGTTGTGTCTGACATGACAGCGCTGATATCACTAGTATCAACTAACATGTACAAGCTGGCATTCTCTCTGTGTAACGGTCTGTTCTTACCATGGCTAGACTCTGATCTCATGAAATCATTCCTGTCACATCTACAGACACTGGAAGATGAAGTCAAAAACGGCGCCGAGTCATTACCCAAACTTGATATTGTGAGTACGTCAGATAGCTCCCTAAATATATTTGTCTTGCGCTCTATACCGGCCGATCTGCTAAAAGAAAGTCATTCTAAAGTCTGTAAACGCTTACCGATATACTGATTGTGTACCTGCATATGTGTTCCTTTTGTTTACCAGATGGAGGCTGTGTCAGGAATAGATCTGACAAAAGCTGGATGCGAGTCTGATGCCCAGGTAAATAGTTGTTATCAGTTGTGCAAACACACAAATGAAGTTTACCATTCCTTTGGCCATTGCTAGGAAATTGAATATTATTGAATACTGAGAACTGATTTAAACTGATGAACAGGCAGTCGTCCTGGTGTTGGACAGCTTATAATTATTGAGAGTGTTTTTTCATGAACTCATCATTTATGTCTTTTCACAGGCAAACAAGTGTGTACTAGCTATGCTGCTTGACATGATGAGACACTTATTTATCTACATGTGTGGTCATGATGACAGCGGGCACCTCCCTAACCTTACTCCTGGTAGACAGCTGATTAGAGAGTGGGTGGTCTTACATGCCACATGTCATGAAGTAGGTGTCACTGAAGACCTACATGTGAGTAAAAAAGCTGCTGAATAGACATCAGAGTTGAAGTAGTACATGAAACTAACCAGGAGATAACTGGTTGTCATAGGAGAAGCATGAGGTAACATGTACCAATATCTATAAAGGATAGACAATCTATGTGTTCTGAATCTCCATAGTTATATGGCTAGAGTGGAGTTGCCATAGACTCAATATGATTGTAGCTCAATCAACTATCCACCGATGTATTTTAAATTCTATATGGGAGGAACCCAAATTTCACATTCAAAAAGTGTTACAGAATCCATGTGATCATTCATGGAAAAGAGTTTTTTCAATTGTACAGAAAACAGTCTCAGAAGGAATCTTATATTTTTGTATAAAGGATTTATATAAAGGAAGACAAAACTGATAAAAATTTTAGAAGTCCTTTTAATTTGGATAAATTAATTGCCAAGTTATGGTAATGGTTTAAGAAGCGCTGGGTTGGGTACATCTGTAGAAGATAAGTAAAATGATTTACACATATTATATGCTATGTATAACCAATGATTTTCACTATCATTGAGAAGAATTGTGCAGTTCAGCCATATTATAATATGTTTTGCTAAGAGCATCCGATGCATGGTAAAGATAGGCATAGTTCGGTTGATTATACACTACTCCGTCTTGGTTGTTGTCTCCCCTGCTTGCTGAGCTAAGAGCACAGGATGGGTGGTCTGCTGTGAACTCTTCTCTAAACTCTTCATACTGATTGACCGGAGCACCTGCATGTGCTTGTCTATAACTGTCACTACATTCGCTATCACTGCTGGCAGTGACATCTAACTGTTCATGATTGTCCAAGTCTCCATGTGTGGGAACTTGTTCTGTGTTTGTGTGGCATGATGAGCTCACTGGATGGTCTGATGACAAATAATCTGGTGTGGTCTCAACGGTTATGTCAGGGTAAGTGTCAACAGGTGTGTTAAAACACCCAGCCTGTGATAGCGAGTGATCTGTCATAGTGTTGTGAGTTTGATGTATTCTCCAATCTGGGCTATAGTTCTCTATATACGAGCTAGAAAATATTTGAGCATGATTAACGCAATTCTGTCAGCACATATAAACAGAAATAAAATGATAGGAATCTATCATATAGCAGGTAGACCTTTGATTTGCAATTTTTAAAGATCAGCCTTCATGCAAGCATCCAAAACCAGTCCTGGAAATGACCAACAGAAAATATCAAAGGATTCAAAGTTGGAGCTTCTTTGAAATCACTTGTTAAACTCGGCTAAAACTACATGGGTGCATGTCCCTGCTATGGGCATATTTTCGAAACCCCACCTGTAATAACTGTGTGTTGGGAGACTGACACCCTGATTCAGGTGAGTGAAGGAGGTACCCAGAGCTGACAGACTAGTGTTGTCTGATGTCCTACTTGGAAGCGCTGCCAGGCAGCTACTGTATCTACCGATGCTTTCCTGCTGATGGCTCGTTTGGTAATTCAGTGAGTAGTAATCGGGTAGATTTGTGTTGGGTTTAGTTGGTGAAAAGTATGTCTACAAAGTAAAGCATAAACCATGTAACTCTTATTGTTGATGATTTCGTCGCAATCAATGCATACAAAATACATTGTATGGGTAATAGAATTAGTGATGATACAACAAGTATATCAGAGTGTAAGACTTTGATTGGGAAGGAGATCCACCAAGTAACGCAGTATTGTAAATACCCAATGCTTCTAAGGTTGCAACACACATATTCAAGTAAGGAGAGGCAACCAAAATGTCAGTATGACGAAAACACTGCACAAGCATCTTACTTTTTGTGTCGGGTCTTTCAATTTATAAAAACCTCAAATTCAAATAAGGTTTTACGCACTGGGATCAAATAAGAAATTAGTATGTGGATCAATCAACCTGGTATGCTAACCTGTGTGATAGGTGTTTGATAAGATAGGGACGTTGTACAGCCCACCCCTGCTGGAGATAGACCGGAGTAATTGTCACTGAGGCTGGAATGTGTGAGATAGCTATTACCAAATAATGCAGCTTGTGTTAGAGCTGAGGTTCCGCTGCCATATGATCCCCATGTGGAGCCGTAAGGTATAGTTGTACCTAACACATGGAAAAAAGTATCACTCATTAAATCTGAAGAGGAAATCATAAACGAATCATGTGGCGGCAGTGCTTTAAGGTAGGACTGAGGGACTGGTTTGATACACTACCCCTTCATCTAGACTAGAGTCGCAACCTCTAAAACCACAGGCCTACTGTAGTTGGTGCAAGCCCCAGTGGTTGAGTGTCCCAGCGGGTGAGGCCTCGAACACTGGGGCACTCAACCACTGGACTAGCACCATCTAAAGAAGGCCGCGTCTAAAGATACTTAGACACATTTCATTTATATAAAATAGCATAGTTTTATTAGTGTAGAAGATAATTTACCTGCCGAGCTGCGCCCGTTACCATACAGTAAAGCTGGCTGAAAATGTCTATAAGCTCTACTTCTGTCATAAGGTGGTCTCCTTCTCTTTCTCCGCTGGAAGTTACCTTTTTCAAACATCTCATCAAACTTTGTATCTGGATGTAAAGCCCACAAGCTACCCTGTGAAACGAAAATATACTTAAGATGATCACGTGGACAGTAACAGTACATATTATCATGCTTCGGTTGCTGCCAAATTTGTCAAATCGGAAGACCGGGCCAAGTCAGATTGACTGGTCAATTGATGAGATGGCATGAGTTCGCAGAAGCTCAACAATATTATGTCACCTACATGGTGAAATTATTCTCAGATTTAAGTTAGGCGTCTTGGCCAAGACATGTTGAATTCATGAGTTAGAATCTCAACCAATTTTGATTTAAATCAGCTTTCATTGGAGTGTCTTGCCAGAATTTAATGCTTAGTGGAATCGGCATTCAACAAATTTTTATTATCAAAATAATCATTTATAATTAAATATCGAAATTTATAATCAAGATCATGATTTTCTTCCTGTGTGGTACCGATGAAAGTTTTACTAAATAACCTTTACTATATAGAATTTTCTTTTGATGTTTTTCTACGCTTTAAAGGGTTAACAGTAGAAGACCTACCTTAGCGCCCGCTCCATCCTTTTTTATAGCGACGAAGCAGTCATTAAGACTCAGGTTATGTCTGATGCTATTTTGCCATTGTTTTCCTCTATCACCACTTGATGTTAACTGCCTGAAGTACGGCCATTTCTTCATTATAGCCTCATATATTCCGTTTAGTACAAGCTTCTTATCAGGGCTATCCTGTATAACTGTAGCTATCAATGCGACGTAGCTGTAAAATTAAATTAAATTAATTAGTAATTAGAAATAGTGTGTGTTTCCTGATATTATTATTTTTGCAAAATAACTTACAAATAACACCAAACCTAAATTTCTTGCCCGCTTTCCAAGTTGATTATAGGAAAAATATTGTGAATTATTGGGTGTTGAGACCTTCTTTAGCAAAGAACTTACAACTCAGTCTTACAATATATACACAATCTACGATTTAATTACATTTGGCATGAATTATGCGGTGAGCAGCAATAAAGGGCTGTGGCTATCAATGCCTGTGTCCCCACTAAAGTAATACCTCCAGCAAATTACAATTTTACATCTGCATTATACTAGGGAGACCTTAACCGTTACTGGTAATCCTCTAAAAAAATCATTTACCTGTATTTGGGCTTTTCATGATAATCTCCCCCTGACTTCTTTCCTTTTGATTTCAGCGTCTTCACAAATTTATGAGCAATTTTAGTATCAACTACAAAATAAAACATTTAAGTTATGACTATATTTTCAATATAAAGTTGTCCCTACTGTTTCAAAAACGGAATTAAAAATGTAAGAGCAGTGCCCTCAATAATGTGTGAGAACTTGAAAGCAAGTACATGTCTACTCACATGGCAAATTGAAAGATTAAATGTTAAATTTTAAATGTGAGGAGTTCCCTCAATTATCAACTCACCATCACATGCCTCGTGTATCTCTGATAATCCAGATATAGTTTTACCTTCATCCTGATCTACAAGACAGCCATATAAGCTGCCATTGCCAGGGCTACCAAAATCTTCTTCTGAAATAAAAGGGATTTAAATCTAAAATCAGCGGCAGTAATTGAATGTGGACAGCGCCAATTCACTCTCCTCAGAAACAATGTTCTGTACAACAGACACCTCGAACCCTTTTGTGTTGAGTTGAGCTTGGTGTTTAATCAAAACATACATTTTTTAAATTTGGTAGGTAGGTACAATGTAACAAGATTGTTATGAAAACAAAATAATTGTTGTGATCAAAGGTATTCTTTTAATTCTAAAACAACTTATGCTATCTGCTGATATGTGTAAAAAAAGTCGGAAAGATAACAACAATGACTTGCTCAAATGTATTGAAATTATCTTAGAAATATAAAAAAATTAAAATTTGTAATGATAATATAAAAAAATTGTACGAACCAGACATAATGCTGGGTACTTCTAGGAAGTCTAAACTTGTTTTGAGCTGAATCTTTCAATGCGTCAGAATAAAACATGGGGTGATTGCACAACTGGTCGATGAGAAAAAATGTGTTGCCATACAAGATAGGCGCATCGAAAAAAATCGACCAATCATCAAGCCATATATGCTCGGTCTCATTCTGCGAAAATCATATGACAGCACAAAACCTCTTGATGGGCTGAGTTATCTCTGTGGCTGGAAAATATTACCTATTTGTTTATAATGTGAAACCATGAACATATATCATTCTATATGTTTATGTGTGAAACCAAAATTTAATGTCAGCTGTACTATACAACGCAAGTTTGTCTTAATCGAGACGGGAAGCCGAAAGTGGATCTAAAGGGCTGTCAGAAGTAGATATTCTGTAATTTAGGCCAGTATTTCATCCCTGCCAAAAGTCACGAGGGTCAAAGTTGTCTTGTTTGGGATCGGAACTTAAATCCAATTTTGTGAATTGAATTAAAAAGTCGTGGAGATAAATAAGACAAAGCAATGTAGAAAAGAAATATTCATTCATGAACTTTTAGAACTCTGAGGCAGACATGTGTTTTTCAATTGAAGTCCGAGTTTTACTGCCAAATACTAGATGAGGTGACATGGATTGTGTTCCAATTGTCAAAAAGTTGGGTGAGGCTAAAGTTCTATAGACGGATGCTTGGCCTTATGTGATATGCAATATACATATAGGTAAATAGTATGTGTCTGTCATTTAAGTAAATATAGTTTATGTTCAAAGTCCAACTGTGTGTCCCAGACGGTGCTAATAACCCAATTCTAATGTCCATTATTGAGTTTGGATAGGAGCAGTGGTAATTTTGTGGTCATTTGCGTTTAAACTCTTATGACTATCAATTAATTAATTTACATTTTAGGATAACATAAATTGTCTAGATAGATTCTGGCTGGCCACTTCCACCCGTGCTAAAACCATAAAACCATCAGTGTTTACATATAAACGTGTGTCAATACCACTGCAGCATAACTTTCAATTCCGGCTGTGTTATAACGGAATAAATAAATAATCTGTCTCTGGTAAGCATGCGTTTGCTTAGAAATTTAGGTTAGAAAGGTTAGAAACTGGGCTGATGAACACATGGATATCCTACGATGGATACGTCCAAAGTGAGATACCTTGGATGAGTTATTTATATTTTCCCCATTTCGCATTTACTGGAAATAGTGTAATATCCGGCTAGCTCACAATTACTGATCCTCATTACTTACTGCCAATTTTAATTGGCGCTAGCTAATGCTATGTAATCCTTAAACTAGCAAAATTTAGTCTTCTGGGATAATATTCATGATGGTATGCCCTGACGACACGTGTTATTTGAATTCACTGCCCCAATCTATACCTCCTTTCAGCTTATAAAACCCATCGCTGACACAACCCGCGACTGTGGTGGGAAAATTTCATCTTATCTTTATTATGGAATGATGTTTTGAATTTGTCTGTCATAGAGTTGTCAATACATTCCTGTCAGCAACCAATAAATGAATCTATTAGTTGATTATTAGCCCACGTTGTACCGCCATCTTTCATTGTTTATGAGAAACATGAGGTACTTTAAAGGTCTGAAGTCATAGAAACCTGCTTCGGACTGCTTTGCTCACACCGTTTAGTTAAAATCCCCTAGCCCCGTGCATCATTTCACTCTCATATGATTAGCAGAGTTGGAAAGGAAATTGATATTCTACTGGTGCCTCAAAAATTATCGTAGCAGTGAGCAATATGGGATATGCATAGATATTTTTTATCTAAGCTCTTGTTCTGTTGCCAATAATTGATGCTAATATGCTCAGTAACAGACAACCAGCTAGAACTTATTTTCAGTTATATCCGCCTTGAAACCAACATAAACCTGATTGATTGTTTTTTTAGGACTTATTACATTGTCATTTCCCACTTTAGTCAGACATTCTGTGTCAAAATGTAATAATTTTGCTCCAACTGTGAAATAAAATAAGTAAAAGCACAGAAGGCAGGATAGCTTCTTGATGATAACCCCTTGATGATCAGGCATTTTACCCCAATAATCATCCTGTCAAATTGTAGAATGCTGATGTGAATTCTAGGGCTCCACAGGGTGACAGTAAAATAAGTATTATATCACAGAGTACTGACACATATATATCCTTACTGTGATATTATCCAGAGTTGTGAATTCAGATGACAGGCTTGTGACAGTCCAATATGCAATAACAATATGCATTAATCTACATAATCACTTACTAAACAGTGAAATTAGTTGCAAAATCATACAGTATAACAAGGCTGAGTAGTGTGGGCTCAGACCTATATTTTACAAGCTCCAGCACATTGTCCTGGTTGTCATTGATTTTATGTCAAAGTGGCATCCTTGTTAAGTTTTAAGGCCAGGTGAGACTAGCCACTGACTGACTGTGACATGGCTGTACCTCCATCAGCCGATCAGCCTATATACAGGTGAGGTTTCATTTATTGTATTATGTAACCTTCATTGTGCTCATCGCAGGTCACATCTTGTACATATTAATTGTGGTACTTTATGTTGAATCGATCTAGCCTTATCTTGTGGCCACTTTTTTTGGTTTTGTTGGCGTCAACAGAGACTAAAAAGTGTCTGTCGCGTTCCAAAGCTAGATCTGTATTCATGTTAAGCAACGCGGATAGTTAATCTTGATGTTTATCTTGCAGTGAGACCAATGCTCTAAATTATACACAGATTGCAGATGAGCATCCATGGTGGAAACACTGTGATACATTTACCACTCGTAAGCTACTTGGTAAGTTAGATTACAGTTCTTTGGTTACGTTATGTTTATCACGTTACATTGATGGTATATATGCTGTTGATGAAGAGTGAAGGGATGTACTTGCCATAGTCTTGCCCGCTGACCTTAGAATTTTGTGCTGACTTTAGCTGACTCTGACAAGTTTTGTGTGGTGATTTCCATGTCTTCCTCCAAAGGCTAACACAGCGAGTCCTCGCAAGACAATCAAGCAAGTCCAAGTGCTCAGACGGCTGCAATGCGAGTTAGTGGTATTACAATTTTAACCACTCATTTAGTGTGATTCCAATAACTCCCATTGCGGCCGTCTGAGAACTTCAACTACTATCAGTCATACATCAATTTAAAATGAAAAATCGAGTGCAGGTTATTCAAATATTTTGTTTATTTGATCCTTATTTTTTAATCATTAGGTGACATCAATGGACTCTCAGTCTTGGATTTAGGGTGCGGGGAGGGGCGACATGTTCAGAATATGCTAAGCTGGGGTGCAAAAAAGGTATGTACTCATGAACAATTATTATTATTATCCACAAGAAGCATATTTGTCAAGTCACCAATAATATAGAAAGATTGATATTATGAGGAACAAAAATGTTTCAATTCAGGAATTCAGATTTGTTGTATTGCGAAAAACTACATTTGCGCATTTTTAGTATATCAATTTATAGCCCGATTGTTTATTGGTTAGGAAGTCGCTTGTAGGCTATGGAAATCAGAATTCATGAGCTCAGCACTTTTTGAAAACAATGATTTGAAGTGTACGCATTGTGTTCCATATAATATAAGGATAGAATAATAAAGTTTATTGCGATTCACCCTCTCTTTTGGCAAGGCACATAAGTAATAAGCCCAGCTACAATACAGGACTACATATTCATCTAATATATCATACTAGCTAATTACCTTTTCATGTGTCAGGTGATGCTTTATTTCTTGTGTACAGGTGGTCGGTGTTGAAGTATCAAATCATATGATAAGTGTGGCTGAAGAGAAGAAAATTCCGAATGCTGAATTTATCACTTATGATCTCAAAAACCTCCAAACAGATCCATTCTGTGAGGAGAAGTTTGATATGGTTACTACATTCTGGGCTATGCAGGTAAACAACTCGAAGATAGGTTTCATGTATCTACCCAGAAAGAGTAAATAATTATTAGCTAGAGTTTACTTTTGCTGGTTAGGGGTGACGTAGCTTGACAAGCTTTGGTGTGGGAGGGGGGTACAAAGCGTTGTTTCCCCCTCAACATGGCCTGTCAAGACATTTTTCCTATTGTGAATACTATACTTTTCTAGGGTATAAGCAGCATTTTCAGCGTTGCACAACGTGCTTTATTATATCTAGAATGGTTGTTTGATTGAATGGAGTGCCTCTGTACAAGGAGCTAGAGTCTCTGTATGTGTGAAATGTATCATGGTTCCAGTTTTTATGTCTTAGCTAGTTAAACCTCGCTTATATTATTGTGATTTGTTGAGCCTAATCGCTTCCTAGATCAAGTTTGATCATTGTTTTACCCCTACATTTCCGGTCACTCCAATTTTATCTGTTTTGGCGGCAGCTTGGGGGCAACTACAAATTAGAGCAGTTGGATCAAACTTGACCCGCTCACCTCCCTTAGATCTAATTTGATTATGGAATTGTATTTTGTTGCAGCATATGTCAAGTTATGAAGAGTTATATAACTTCTTTAACACAGCGTATATTAATCTGAAACCAGGAGGATACTTCTGTGGGATAACTCCAGCATATGATGACAAGTTTCCTCTCAGCGGCGTCCAGCCAACCATGAAAGGTGAAAAAGAGAGCAGACCATAAATGAGCTGGAACACCTTCTAGAACACGAGAACTAACAATACCAGAGAGGATTAAGTGCTAGCTAGAGTTGGCCACCAAACTTTTACAAGCTAACATAGGAGTTTATATTCATTAGTGAGGTTGTGCAGATGGTAGCTAGTCATAAATTACTGTTCTTCAAGACTAAGAGAAATGGTGCACCTTTCTTTTAGCAAATAGTTTACTCCTCAAGGGTAAATTTACTGACTTACCTCAATACTTGTATCCATATGAGAATTGTCTGCTCTCTAATGTTAGTTGTGTAAATAACACAATTGATTATCAAAGTTTGAATCTTTACGGTGTTTCTGATGGAGATCTATTTGAACAATTATCATTTCATACAGCATCTCGCTATATAATATAATAATTTATAATACTATTGTTAGGTTCTTACAAGAGAGATAGCTTAGAGCCATACTCACTGATACACTGTAAGCTTGGAAGTGAATCCGAAGATATAACAGTATCTATGACTGAACAAAGTATATATCCCTCACATATGTACAGGGTATTCAAGGTAGGTATCTAATTAATAAGGCCATCAATAAATCGCTGACTTTTCCTTTAACTGTAACTGAAGGCACAGACACAAACGAACCTCTGATGACCTTACTAATTGCTAGCTGATGGGACATAATGCTAGGCATTGTGTGTGTTCAGGTTCTAATGTGATTAAATAATGTCAGTCTTTGTCGAATATTTAGGTGACCCTCCTCCATTCAAGACATCCTGCAAACTGAGAGAAAATTGGCCTCAGACATGGCTGCTTTGCCCTTGAGGTCCCATTGGTTCCCAGCCATTGAATTGATACAAGCCTTGCGATTTTAATCAAAATTAAACCAACTCTAATCAAAATCCTCAGTTATGTTTTCTGTGTCTGTTCTCTCACAGGAACTTGGCTTCAACAATGTAGAGAGATTAGCTATGGATCTGAGTGAAGAGGGAGAACAGTATTTTAACAGGGCTGAGCTGCAGCAGGATATGTCACATGTCTTCGTTTTTAAATCTCAAAAATAAAACATAAAGGGTAAACTTTGCTACTATGGGTCATATATCAATTTGATTTACATGCTATAGGGCTGCACCTATAAATCTTCAATAAATAAATAGAGAGTTGTCTCACCACAACCTTTAAAAAGACAACTTCTCGTTTTTTCCAGGGTTTCTTGCTACTGGTACAAAATGCGAGTTGTTGATATTGTGCAACATTTTAATTTACTCTTACCCATTTCTAATAAGGATGGATTGATGTGATGATGTTTTTTGGTTATAGCTACAACAGAATAGAGAAAGTTTGTCAGTCTCCTGGCTTCTGTGCATAAATATGATCATATACTCCTAGATATAGATAAACTATTACAAAGGACCAAATGTCCTGATGTCATTATGTCGTAATTGCGCATCCTTTGGTTATATAGACTACAGCCTGTTTCAGCCGGGGAAGGGGAACGTCGTATGGGGCAAGAGTCTAGGGGCTCCGACTTGCATATTAGTGTTATGATTACATTATGAAGATCCAACATCACAGGCCATGTTCGGTATTGGCTAGATCCTGAGAAACAGGCGACTGCTTGGTAAGATGGTCAATGAAGTTCACATTCCTAGGCGTCTGTACACCATGTGAATCACGTTTCTGTATGAATGACAATTTATGTCTGCTGTACCGAACAGGAGTAACCTTGTGCCAAGTAGATAGAGGAACTAAAAGATGTAATGAGGAATTAATGAAGTAAAGGTGATATAATCCACACCTAATCTGCAGCTTAATGTCTTACCTATGTTAACTAGACATTACCTCTCTCTACACTAGATTTAATACTTTGTCTGCCTGCTGAGTCTCAGAGCATGACTAATATAGCTATAAGAGAGCGGACAATACTGACCAGACTGAACCATACAAAATCATTACTTACAGTGATGTAACAAGGAGAAGAGTGCCAACTCATTCAATACTAAGAATTGTACGGAAGTGCATTGATATAAACATAAATACACTTACATTTCTCTGCAATTAACGTCTCTCATTTATATCTAGAGGAGTAAGGTTTTTGCTGGACGAGAAATTTGCTATCTCATAGAGCCTTGAGATGTTTAAGTTTAGTAAAATTTAACTTGGGGAAGTGCTTTGTTTGATATAGAGTGCACTGCTCTGCTCTCTCCATCTACCCTAGATGAGTTCATTGTTCGGTGGAGGAGAGGTCTGCCACCATACATCAGCTTGAAATAGATTCTAACTTTTACTCTAACTTTTCATTGCATAAAAATCCAACCTCAGCTAGCTAAAATTTGTGCTAGCTAATATTTAGGCACCCTTAGACTAGCTGAACTTAACTCTAGCTAATATTTACACCTCTGCATATGCCCTCTGTAGGATAGGCCTTCCCTCTGTAGACTGGCCAGCAGAGGGAAGGCCTATCCTACTCATCGTTGCAAGCACAGTTTTTTTTGACAGAGTGATGTTGTCTCAGACTTGACTCTTGGAAATCAACTCAGAATTCTTTTTCAGCAGTTATAAGAACATTTCGACTGTGCTAATCACTGGTGACAAAAAAATAATGAATGTTTATGACAATTCAAAAAAATACTTGGCCTAAACATAGGAATGCGCATCTGATTCTCTCGTTTATGTTGTCGTACCATAAGTTCCCCCGCCATCAAACCTAATTCTGGCTCCAGTCGCCAGATCCAGTTTCTAAACTGCGGATTAATTGACCTGAAATTATGAGCATTTTAGTTAATCGTCTGATTTTACTATCGAGAGAGCTAGATGTTGTGTTCTCTAATCAGAAGGACACCCACTGTCTAGGAACTTCTAATAAAAATACAATTTGGTACTCCAGATTGAGATCGATAATATTTTATCAGCTTCTAACATCAGCGCATGCTCTTATTTTTAATGATTTGTTGTTTCGGGTATTTGCATCATAACTAATGAACTGCTAAACAGGTGTTTGAAAACTATTTCTAAATTTGTGAAATTCGTGGAAGGGTGATGGGAACTGTTATGCTCATTTTCAATGTTGCCAAAAAGTACCATTCATATTTAGAAAGACTTACATTTCATAATAGTTTTCTTCCTCTTGTCAACAAAATCACTTGAGTTTTGTAATCAGCTCAAATTATGCTGGTTATAGCATCGCATGCACTCGATAAAGTAGCATTATTTCGCAACCACAGTTTTTAACTGCTCACAGATACAATATCAAAGACATTAATTTATTTAGTTGACGCGAGTATTCACTTGGCGATGTAATTAAGAAGGAAAAGACTGAAAAAAGAGCATTAGTAGAATGAGTTAATGAGCTGTATGGTATAGAAAAAGACGCAATTGTATTGAAATATAATTTTTAACGTTGGTTATATTGCATCTGTTGCAAAATAGTGATATCTTCCACCCCAGATATAGCTGTGATGTGCTTGATATAATGTTACAAGCTTTAGCAGTGAATGGAACAATAAATAAATCTGTTAATCATATCTATTGTTACCTCATATCAACTGTGATGACCTCAGCCAAATTGGTTACCCCATATGAAATATTATTTCTCACTGGTCATAAGGTTATATCATATTGTAACGGTTACGAAAACATGACTTCCCCCATACAGCAATACCCTTGAATGGGTTAGATATACCTGTGTAATATATTAGAAGGTTTAGCAGCAAATGAAACAAGTAATAAATCAATCAGACTACGCCCATGTCTACTTTGATGATCCAAGACAAACTGGTGACCGATATTTGGCAACCCTATGAAACCCCTAGACTCTAGAGTTTAGAGCATCATCAACATTGGAAAATTACCTGTAATATCTAGATCTACATACTGGGAATAATACCAAATTTAAGTGATGACATAACATATAAGAAATTCCAAATGTTCTACGCTGTTATCGTTTTTAATAACAAGATAAACACGACAGCTTGTTGGCTTTGCTTACAACATAAGCATAAACTAAGTACACTACGCAATGATGACAAGGCGGACCCCCTGATATGGTCTTTGCACTCTATCTTTTTTGTTACTCTAAGCATGGTTCCCTCATTGTAAGGTTTTGATTTTGGTATCACTGGTGTTGTATTTGGCCGGTCACTGGTGCCACATTCTTATCATTCAAGACAGACTGACTCATTAAATATGTTGTTATGGGAGAAAATGATATCAAAGTCCCGGTGCTGGTATTCGTTGGTGTCATAAAAACATGTCTGTAGAATATTTGAGGTTCCTATTTCACTATTTGCTTGTTTTGTGGCAAGTGTCTACCTACATCCTGATGCATTCATTACCACTACCCTAGAGGGGTTCATAATATGCTAGAGTTTAGTTTAGGAAGCTTTGATGTGTCATATTGTTCGTTAGCACCATGTTTACCTAGCTAAGCTAAGGTAGAGTAGGAGTTTATAGTAAAGTTTAAAGTTGAGGAGTTTATTGACTGTTCGCTAACTAACCGTAAACTTAGCTATTGCAAGCATTTATTAGAATCTAAAAGTTTTCCTCCTGTGAATACTTTACTATGTCCTTGATGGCATTGATGGCATTGATGATCAATTCAAAGCAACATGACAAAAGATTATCTTCAGCTAACCAACAAATGCAACATTGCCACACAGTCACTGTCATTCCCTACACCAGGGAGAATTCTCCCTGCCTACACACAAAAAACAGTTATCAGCACTAGTTTTTGCCATATTAAGTGTAAATATCACTGCCAATAAGATGAGAAGTCGCTAAGTCTTTTAATATTTAAAAATTGTAATACAACGAGAAGCTGATTTATTGCAGTGTTGGAGGCAAAGAAGCCAACTTTTTTTTTGCTTGATAATCTTTGATGTGTAAGTTGAGCTTTGTCACAATAATGTATGATGAAAATTGATGATGATAATTTGTTATAATTGCTTAATATAAACACTTTGAAATTAATTGTCTCTGCGTTTGAGTCAACTTTCTCATCATCTCTTCTCCCGCAATGAGGAAATCTTGTTCGTTCCTTCTGAGCCAGCCAGCCAAATGGAAATTTAAAATGTCTGTGGTTAAAACTTATATATTGATGGCAGTTTGAATCCAAAGAATTTCATTTCACCAAGCTTCATATAATTAAAGTTCCCTGTTGCAAAATGGAAGCAAAACTATATTCCTGTCAAAGTTGCATGATGATGCAAAAACTGTGCAGATTGCCAATACAGTGTCCGGCCATTTGTCTGCTCGTATTGCACATTGTTATGAAGTTTTGGCAACTCTTGACTGCTTTCAGCCAATCAGAATAGAGGATGCTCCGATGACTATAATCGTAAGTCCCATGAAATCCCTGTATAAAATACATTCATTGATGCGATTATGAGCATAATCTGTTGGATTAGCCGAGAGCCTACAACTTGGATATATACGCTGTAACATTGCTAATCCTTAGCTCTAATCCTGATCAAGAAATTTTAGTGTGTGGAACTGCAATACCCACAATAATACAAGGTAGGCTTTTGATTCTTTTACCTTTTCACCATGCAGCTTAGCGCTTAGATGAGAGCACTAGATTATTGTGATCACCATGACTGATATCTTGTGCTTGATAAAGGAGTATTGCAGTAGAAAACTTTATCACCGGATACATTCATCTTCTATCTTGTGTTTGATAAAAAATAATACGATATTTTACCCTGTTGACTAACTTTTTTCAGATGGCATACAGCACACAGCAGAAACTGATGGTAGCAGTGACAGTGTTTGTAATTGGGATATTATTAGCTGTCGAGGCAGCACCTAGTTCAGGCAGGTGTACATACACTGCAGAAGATTGGGAGGATATTATACATTCAATGTGTGGCCGGCGAAATAAACGATCTACGGGCACTACTCTAACGTCCGCTGTCCAAGGTAAGATAAACAAAAATACTCTATTTATAGACTATGGATCTATTGTCTATTCTATGTTTATGCGATATCTGCTAATCTATGCACATGCACATTGCACACTGCACAGTCAAAAAAAGTGTTTATCTGTGTTGCCATTTGGATACCTAGCAATGAGGCTAGAGTCCTAGAGCCTGTTCAATCATTAATAGGGTTATTAGGTCTTCCTCCAAATAATGAATATGGGCGTTTATAGGTGGGAGTTAAGCTGATCAGCATTAATCCGCTGCCAATTTGCCCTCATTGAATTTGATTGATGAGTAGATTTTTTGGATCGATGAATTTTGGGTTAATTAACGACTAATAGGAGTTTTGAGCATTGAATGTTGAGTGATTTTGTTATGTGATTACACAGGCGACTGGGTCCAGATGGCACTGCTCATCTGGTGCTCCGGCAGCGTTGTACACTTGAGCAAATATCACGTTCATAGATTGAGACTTTTGGGTGTTAATTACCTTGTTAAAATAATTGATTAGCAAGTTGGAATGTTTGACGATGGTTATTTCGGTTAAGTGGAGCGGATACTGTATAGAACTGATTGTTTTTTATCTTTTTACTCATGTGACATAGGATTGCTCGCTGACAATGAGTGTTTATTTGCGTCGGTGTTTCACATTATTTGCAATCAATAGCAGACGTAATCCGAAATATGAACCCTAGACAAAGATTCAAGGAATTGTAATATTGTCAGCAGTCTTCTATTTTTTGGCAGACAATCAAAGGTCTATTCAACATAGTCACTGTTACACATAGATATAATATGTGTCATTATACAAATTATTGTATCAGCCCTTTTACTCCTTGATCAAACATAACCCGGAGCTATTTTCGGACTGCGTGGGGGTGAATTCCTACGAGTCTATGTACACAAACCTCGTAACAATCTACGGTCAAACGATATTTCTGGCAATAACAATTGTTTTTTTGTACATTTTTTCAGATATCACCTTGTATAGACAGATAGATGCGCTCAGTGATTCACTAGGTATAGCCAGAGTGAAGAGGAGTAACACCGCCCTACAGCAGCTCGTGACGTTGTGTTATCACCACTGCTGCTCATTTGGACTTCTCGAATCAATATGTGGCAGCAATGGTATCATGGGTTAATCATGGAATATCATCCCATCAACCTTAATCCGAGCCCTACATGATGCCAATGTTGATAGCCGACAGCCAGTAATTATTAGGTGTTTTACATCTTGCAAGCTACACATTTGCGAAATTTTAATGTAATTTAATTTATTTTTCTAATTTATATGCACCCGGTAGGCCGAAGGAGTTGTCAAGCCGTATTATATTAGCAGTTATCTCCCCTGTCTCTCTCTATCTGTGATATTTTTGTGCTAAAATGGCACTGTCATGTTTACATGAATATGATTCTCTAGTCACTATCACTTTGTTTTGTTTTGGCAGCCAAAGCTCATCCCTTAACCACCTGATTATTGATTAATGCTTTAATCATTCCAAAAATTCAATTAGCTGCCACTAATTATCACAAGCCAAATTTGCTCTGACCAAAATATTTATACTTGTTGTTGTCAACGGTTACAGTCACAGCTAAGAGCCATTGATTATTTTGGGTCTTTTCTCAATTGATTCATATCTTTTATTTTATTTTTGTAATTTATTTTTATAGCTACAGATTTTTTATTAAATTAATAAGTTATATTGGTAGTTGCCAAGGACTTAGCAATCAGTTATATCCGCAGATATTTTCCTTGCCTATGTGCTTTTTGATGGTGCTTTTATGTCTACTCATTACATTTTCTCTTACCACAGTGTCATAATGTTATCATTATCTCAGTGATGACGTTGCAATAAAGTTACAATACTCATAGAAAACGAATATCTTAAGCAAAGACCTCCTCAGTTCATTAATTTTTAGATTACAGAATATAAGATGTAGATATCTCTTTAATACCGCTTGCCACAAATTTCCGTGGCGGCTATCAGGATTGTAAATCTGTACCTTGCTTACCTATGATTGCATTTACAATGTATGATTACCAGTATGCCATAAGAACTGTGATCACCCTACCAATTCTGTAAGGGCACAAAAATTATGAATAAATCAAGCTAATGTTAGCAATTTATGAACATTGCTGAGGATATGTAATAGGTGTAAAAAATATATAAGAAAGGTAAGGGGATTTTTTTTTGTAGAATATGAGCACAGATGTGATTAGAAGCGACAAATTGAGCAGCCTGATTCAAACTCATCTCATCACTTACATTATCATCAATTTACCACGATTACCAGAAAGGGCTGTTAATTTTTATCATAATTACTGCACTTTTTATATTCCATGTAATCATTTAATTATGATTATCAATTCTGTTCCCAAAAAGGAGGCGAATAAAAGCTGATCTGTACCATCCTATGACTAATTTTCTGGCACTCATGCTCTTTACACAAAGAATATACTATGTCATTTCCTTTCTGCTAACGGGAAAATTAAAATAATCCATTCACATCAGTGTAGGGATTTCCTCTCTATAATTGGCAGGACTAGTTTATCCGTATAAATACACAGATGTAAATTTTCTATCAAAAGATATTAAAATGGTATCATTCGTGCAATAAAAATTGTTTTTGTTGGTTTTTATTAAAGGATTACTGCGATGTTTCGCCATGTTGGGATAGCAGACATACTGGTTGTACAGCGATTACTATAAATAATGGTACGGTGTATCTATCATCCATATACTCTCATATTAATTTTTCTGAATTATTTTACAACTCTCAGTGTCGCCAATTCATGAGGCAAGCAAGCGCTTTCAAAACACTAAAGCTTGTAGTGGTACCACTAGAAGCTTGCTGACATGAAAACCAGACTTTGGTGTGGTAATATATTGGTGCAAGATGTGACCAACATTTTTATACAGCACCGTCATATTTGTTAGGTCAATATCCCATATATGCAGCTATCTTTGTAGTATAGTTTTCTCTGTTCAAATCTAGCTGATAATGGTCAATGGCTAGTGCTTTATATTTGGAAACTGAGTGCTACTGGAAAAAAACTCCATCTTAAATGGAACCTTAACACAGGTCTTGCCCATAGTCAGTTGTTTTGCTGGAAAATTCCTGTAGGGCAGATGTCTCTAGCTAAATAACCTATTGTTAAAGCAATTTGACTGCTTTTGGCATAACTTATCACTTCCTACCAAATTGAACAGAACCTTTCGCAGTCTATATGCACATTAATGGCAGTGTAAGTGAATTTGTGATCTAGGTAAGAGGTAAAAGAGTCACCAGGTGGGTCTGGGGAATTGCAAAAAGTGCAGTGTTTTGTTTGTTCTCTCTCCCTCATTTCTATGTAATGTAATTGTGTGTATAATTACCAGTATTGTGTAATACGGGCGTAAAAACCCGCTAACGTATACCAAGGAGTTAGAGACAAAGAGTTAAAGACTCCTTGTCCCTAACTCCTTGCATATACTATCGGACAACAATGGTCACTTTTTACATGGGTGACGTGTTGTTTATGATAAGTTCTATGACAGCTAGAATGGTAACCAGCTGAAAAAGAGAATTTTTTTGCAATGTATAGACATAGCACAGCATGGCACTGAAAGCAGCTATGAGTTATTGAGTTACACAACATTAGCTCACTTTATGAGATGTTCCCGGCTCACGTGCACTCGTGCAGTGAGTGGAACCATTCCAAATCTCAAATATACAACCTGCTTACGTAAAGTATTCCCCCCCTCCTTTGTATGCTGGGGCGAAAAATGCAAAAAAAGCACACCTTCTGCACTTGACTGTCCATTGACTTTCAAACAGTTGGTGTTTTTCCTTGTCATGCCATTGGTTGATGGTTAATTATGAATGTGAGAAGTCTTAATAGGAACATATTAATTTTTTTACAAGTTCAGTGTTGCATGAAATTATTTGGATGATTTGAATTACACTTTCTTAGAAAGGTCTGAAAACGGCTGCAACATGCTGACGCAGTAGGCTTTAACTTTAACGCAGATCTATAAGTGTTGGGGTGAACTGACAAACATATTCGCTGTATTTTCTGTCTGTTTTACGTGGAAAATATACTCATTATTGTCGCCTAACTTGCCGAGCCTTCATCCATTTAGTACAAGCTTGTCAATGATTTGCCGGTAATAGACACTTAGATTCAGAAACTTGATATTGGTGAAACAAGGCATGCGTAAGCAAGCGTATACCGTTTTTTTAACGATGGTATTCCTAATGGGGTGCAATGTGTTGCTTTACTGATATGGAATATATACCTCAGTGTGTTGCTTAATTGTCTCTCACCAAGATTAAAATAGGTCGCTTAAAATACATGAAACTTGTAAAATCTGTTGTGCAGAAAGGGATTATCTGATGTTCTTAGAACTGTAAGGAGACCAAGTACATGAAAGATGAGCCGAAAATAAACCTACTAACGTGGCTCCCTGTGGTAACCTGTCCATAGCCGAGAATACACCAGGGTGGCAATTAGATGCTGCTTCATTGCTGTTCAGAGGGGAACTTGTTAGTTTGGCGTGCGCCGGCCACAGGTGACAGGCTGATGCTGAATTGGGCAAAATGAGATTATTTTTTGGAATTTCATGTGTAAAAAGGTTGTCAAGGATGGATAGAATTGTGGTAGAATGGCCAAGAAGGCGGTTCAGATGGCAAGGTAAGGATTTTGGGTTTTTCAGAGGCTTACTGATCTCTAATGCAGGCCAGTGATATTTTTCCAGCTGTGTTTATGGTTTATTGATTGAAAAGCTGAAAATTATGAGGTCCCTAAAACTTTAAGGACGCCCACATTTAGTTACATAAAATTTTTATGGAGCACATCATGTCCAGCTTTTGTGAGTCCACTAACTCATCAGAATTTGGTTGCAATGGGTTTTTGCGATTTTTAATAAAAGTTCTCATCATTTTGTCTACATCAGAGATAATTGATTTTGTATTATACCACTTGAGTCATTTCCTAGATGAAAATTCTTGTCATCTAGGGGCATTTTTGGGTTTCCGTTTTGTACAAATCATCAGCAAAAATATCGGAGCAATGTAACTGATAAATTTTAGCAGAACATTAATGTGAAGAATAAACTGTGTGAACCAGAGTATTGATTCCTTGGGTACACCACACATTTCTGAGCAATTCGAAAGTTTTATAATTGAGTGTTGTTGCTTCAAAAGCCAATGCAAAGAATCTTAACATCCCCATTAATGTTAATTTGTATGCGAAGGTAGGCGGATGTATTGAATGTGCAATGTGACTTTTTTGCAAGACAATTACCGATGCAGGCTGGCAGGTGAGTCCTAAGCGCTGTCGCTCCTTTATTTACCTGTAATGCGACATTTCTTTCTCATTTTATGCCAATTCATATCTAATGAGCAAAAAAGTCACTGAGAGTGTAATTGTATAATCCTTCACACCTGCCCTGTCTCTGTATTTCCTGAAATATTAACCATTCGGTATGCAACAATTTGTGATAATTTGTTTGATGCAATGGAGCGTGTTATTGAGCATCTCGTGACCATAACATAAAATAACAACGGCATAATATATATTATTATTATATCATGCTGCCTAATGCACTTGGAATCTCAGACCTAAGTACCATCTGCGTACCATTTTGTGAAGGACAGTGACCTTTTCCAGATTTGTTTTTGGTAAGGGACACACTTGGTGTGTTCAAACATATACATCTTGCTTTTCTACACACTTCACAAGGCAAAGGAACGTTGAATTCTCGATACCAGTCCACCTGATATGTTGTCGGTCAGTGATGGAAATATTTCTTGATTTGTCATTATTACCTGTAAGCAACAACAGATTTCACATAACTAATTTCCTAATCTTGCACTGATGAGTAACTTTTGTTTACAAGGTATAGAAGTTTGTTTGCCCGAGAAACCTAGGAGTGCGAAGTCAATAACAGTTATAATATGTAATTACAATATGTACCTGTTTTTATAAACACTCTCTCAACACTGTAATGTGATAGGAAAACTAAAAGTACATAAGGTGAAGTCGTTGAGTGTCACCGCAACCTATTTTTAATCTGAGATACGGTTTTGACCTTTCATGCACCGTTCATGCACTGCTGCAACTCTGATTGTAAATCACCATTACATATTTTCTTCCTAACAAGTGAATCACAGGATATTAAATTTCTGTAGAAGCATATTTTTATTGTTCATATTCATATTCATATAGTATCTCCGTAATGATTTTACGCCAGCACAATTCAGTAAATATTATCAAAACTCTACGTATTGTCAGCATAATACATGGTGGTTTCAGTTGTGACAGGTCGAACAAAAAACCATGTTTGTCATGAGAACACAAATATTTACCTAGATGCGTACAAATTTGATAATTATGCAGTCTGTTGACATGCATTTTTTATTCAAACTATTCAGTGAGATGATTCATGCATTATTGTGCACAAAGATCACCTTCAGATAGTACATCAACAACAATGGGCACCAGCAGGATCACTATCAAGTCTCTTATCTTATAAAAAAAAACTGTAATCACCATTTCACATATAGGCATAAATTTATAGTAGGAATTGTCTCTCCATATCATTGATAGGAAGACAACTCTTCAATTCAAAGGATGCCATATTTATAAAACATGTATTTGGCAAAACAGGAAATACACTGGAGGCAATCCAACAGCCAAAATCATTATGGTGAGAAAATTATTTTGAGAATGCAGAGTTTCCAGGATTAAAATTTACAGTCAGAATTCAGTTCACAAAAAATCTCACATGGCACTGAATGCAGTTAGCTTACATCAAAAGAAAAAGGAAAAGCCACATTGGCTAAATTCTGAAATAAATTTATATCACATTATCATATTACACCGCATCACAGTAAATTAATTAATGAGATGGTCGTTGTCTCCGAAGACAGGCATTATGATGGCAAGTTTTTGATCAAATAATAACACATTTTACCAAGATCAAGAAATTGTCTGTCTGTCTGTACCCTTTCATATCACATCTTCCCACTTATATTAAATTAAAATATCAATCATTGATAATGTTAGGTTCTTACACGATTAGACTATATAATATGGTAAGGAGAAGCCTGAGTAACAGACTTGATAGCCTGAGTAGCAGACTGCAGACTAAATTATGAGATATACCAGTTCCATCTGCCTGTCTGAGCCTCGTCTTCATCTTCAGAGCTATCTCCTTGTCGCAGCCTGGCATCTCTCTCTAAGTTAGTCGCTATTTCATCAGCAGTTTCTTCAACAAACTTTTGATACTCTTCATACGTCCCAAATGCCTTTTTACTGTCCTCAACTCGAACCTTACTAACTTTTTCCCAGCATTTCCTGAAAACAATGAGTGGATTGTGTCATGTGGAGAACAAGCAGTCTTTTTGAAATGGATAGCAGCTTGAGGAACACCAAGGTCTACGAATACATCTCTTATCACTCTTGCAACTGTAAAAATCGTACAGAGCCTCCATCTGACTAAATTTTAGTCAAGGCGTTGCTGCCCATAGAACCAACACCATGCTCAAAAATGCCTTCGAGATAGGAAGCAAAACATAATGTGCACCGCTTATTACAATTGAAACTTTTCACGCATGTGATTGATACTATGTCAAGGTGTACAAAAGAAGAAGACACTGTTCTGCAGCAGAAGTTGCCAACTATCAGTCTATTACTGTCACAATAATTAACTTTTGAGGCCTTTCTCATCTATGACTATATTATATTAATTGACTAGATAACGATTTTGGTGAATTATTTCTAACAAGTATCTTATCATACAATATCCCCACAACATTACCCTAGAGGAGTATAGTACTCGCAGTAGGTAAAGATTGCCAACTTGCGCAGGCTTGAAAAAGCTAACATTAATTCAATATTTTTAATTTACGTAGACTCTCATCTTAGCTAGTGAAAATAAGTGCTACTAGCTAACATTAAAATAGCTAAAGTACTGATATTCAGGTAATGTCCGCAAACGTCTTATGAGTAACAAAATTAAAGTTTTAATATGAATTCTCAATATTTCTCGATAAGAACGTCCCATATTCATTACAATACAAAAATTTTCCCTCATTAATCACCATAGAAACTTCTACTATCTATCAAGATATCCAGACTGAGTTGTCCACACATTTTAAATGTAGGCACAACTCCCATGTCTGGGTAACTAGTGGTGGTGAAATTAATCATACCAGTAACATAAAGAATAAATCTAATAAAATCCAAGCCAACTACAATTAAACCCAACACCAACCTAAAATCCAAGGCCTGATCTAAGGTAGATCAAGTGGCTGCATTCGAAGTTGCTCCCCCCCAATCCAACGGCTTGCCAATAGAACAGGGGAATTCCGAAATGCATGCAAATTGGATCAACTTGATCTAACATAAATGGTAAATGATTTGATTTTGTGTCTATGGCTGGTTACTGTATCACAATGTGTAGCCTGTGTTGCCAAGTTTTGTTTGGGGAGGAGGGTAGCTCCCCAACACCAAAGCTTGTCAAGCCAAGCTACACAATGTGATACTTGTGGAATTGTAGTGGCTTTGTGATGAACACGATGTGTGAAAGCAGTTAGCACAAGCCTAGGCTGAAAGCCTTGGTGTACAAGTGTGAAAACTCACGAAACTTAAATTTATACTGATACACCACAACTCAAAGCAGAATAGAACATAATACACAATGACTACAACAAACGTGTCTTCACACAAGAAATATTTAAATATATATATTTTAGTATGTAATGTATGCGGTACTAGTTTACCAGCCATAGACACATTTTGCGGATCAACCTTAGATAAGAAAATGAGAAATGATGTTGTGACTTAGGTAATCAGAATAATATATCAATGCTCCTGAACACCATGGGTGGTCCTTGGGTTTGCTCATTCATAACAATTAATTGAAATCAAGGTAATTAATAATCAACACGAAATTAGGTCAATAAGCGTTAATAATACTGCCATGCTCGGTTGCAAATGAGATTAATGTACTCACTGTTTGTCTCTGTGAGATACATCACATTCATCGATAGCAGAAGTTATGTCTCCCTGCATTTCAGTTATGCTTTTCTCCATAATCTCATTTTGTTTCAGTAACTTCTGCACTTCAATCTGAAAAAATTATGAACACATAGAAGGCATTTAAAATTTCAAACAAAGCCCAATCTCGTTGAATTTTGAGCGGTGTTGTTATGAAATATGCGTTTGTTTGTGGATGTCCCTTGGGGTAAAAACTGACATGATTTTCAATAGCTTGAAACTCTTGAATAGCTGTCAGTTTTTTTACATGAAACATGTTAATGAAGATTTTATTTATAAGCTTTCTAAAAAAAACTTTTCCCAATAGCTTTATTGGCTTCTGTGTCATTATTGGCATCTATATCTATATCATTTATTGGCATCTACAACTTGATATGCGATTGTTGTTGGTTACAGCGTGGGACAATAACTCACCTCGCTATCCTTGAGGCACTGTTCAAGGTTTTGACAAACATTACTAGGGACATACTCTTCTCTTAGCTTAGCCCTCATTACATCTAAGTTATCTAGCTTCTCTAGGATAGTGGCGTGCAGGTCTTGAAGCTGGTCAGCCAGATCAAAATGAGACCTGTCATCTTGTCTTATGTGACGTCGTGTTAGCGGCTCTGTAATTTTGCAAATGAGTTATATTCAAGAAGAGGATATAATGAGTATTTATAGAGAAATGATATAAATTTGGCCCTTTGGAAAAAATCTTGCATAGCTCGAATACTACTGCATACAACTTCATGTTGGTAGAGCAGACTGATCCAAATAAAAGGCTATTGTCTCAGAGAGACGTTCTCATCAATATCAGTTCCAATTCTCAGACATCGCTCAGAATGATGCTTGCCCTAGCTCCGAGCACAAAATCTTCTTCATCTTCATATAATATGGGAGCTTAAGAAGAAATAGATGCTTACCAGGGCTTGCACCAGATGTTCCTGCCTCTTTTACTCTGCGAAGTTCAGCTCTGAGTTTATCGTTCACATCTAGCAGCCTTTTACCCTGATTCTCTAACTGCTGTGTATCTCTCTTAACCTCACCAAGCTGTGCTGGATTAGATATTCGCTTATCATACAGATCATTCACCTGTTCTCTCAGTATATGACTTTGTGTTGGATGAGTGTCGAGTAGCCAGCCTACATATTCATCGTACTCGGTCTATTAAATAATAAAACATATCACAGTTAAGACTCAATACATTAATATATTAAGTATATCAGCATTTACACAGAGACTATATGTATCTTATCTATACTTTCTGGTATACAGACATCTGCTGTGTTTTTGATCATTTTTGGTTTGTCTTCTGAAAGGTAAAACAATGTAATATTTCACAAGACAGCTAAGAAAATACCTACTTGGATTTGTTTAAGAAGGTAGCCAAAAAGAGGAGATGTCTCTGTCACTTGAGCGAGTGCCTCTGTGTGAGCTTGTAGTCTATGGAAGGCAGTCCCTGGTCCATCACCGAGTACCATGAGTTTCTAAAATAGGCATCAACCATGTCAAGCAGTATTACCCAATACAAGACAAGCTCAAGATCAGGCAATGAGATATAACATTCAACAACTTCAGGACTTTTGAGTGACATGTATAAATTGACTTTGTGAATTTAGCTTCACGATATCAAGTATGTCATATTCGTCGAAGTCAAAACTGTTGCCCCAGTGTATGCAATAGAGGGAACTTCAACTACATTGAGAATCTGGGATGACTCAATATAACACTTTCATATTGTAAGTGAGGGTACATGGTTATATACGCACCCTGTTCAGCTGCTGTTCTATATGCTTAACAGCATTCTCTCCAGACATCACCTTATGGCTAAGAGTGTCCTGCTTTCTGAGCGTCCCACTTTCGAAGGATTTAAAGTCATTGAATTGATCGCGTTTAGTAGCACCAGAGTTTACGCTGTAAAACTTGTGTTTGGGAGGCACAGATTTGCTTTCAGCTTTCCGAATATCGCTCATTTCATCCTCCAGCGCCCAAGAGCGGTGATGTCTTTGAGGCTGGCTACGATTCAACATGAATCTACGTGAGTCTATTTCTTCTATGAGAGCTTGTTCATCAATACTACCAGAGGGTTCATTCTGCCAATAATCTGGGCTTTGATACTCCTTTGTTTTCTTCTTTTTGAGAGTAGGTGATCTTTTTTTAACACTTGGAAGGAACCCATCATTTCCCAAACTAAACTGAGTGAGAGTGTCTGCCATGCCATAGTCAGTAAACCTGTCACTAGGTTTGGGTATTTTGCTGCCTTTATTGAGCTTTAGGCTCTCTTTTTTTGCACTTGTCCATGGTTGATGACTGCTGAATTCAGGTGGTTTGTGGAGATTTGCTTCATTAAGATGCCCACCAGTGTAATCTAGAGCATCCCTCTTATTTCCTCTCTCCACTGCATCAAGGAGACTTCCTAATTGTTTTGCTCTTTGCTTTGTTGAAAGAGCCATTGTGGCACCTAATACTCAAACAATACAATTAGCAGATTAATGAGTTATCAGTGTCAGTTGTCAGATCAATTGTCAGCCATGTTTACTTGTTGCACAGCAATGGTTCTCGCAAAAACACGCTTCACAGTTGGAGGCTATACAAGCCCCGCCCACACACTAGACGTAAGTAATCGGATCACCGATCAGAACAGTGAATTTCACATATGCATGGGTTTTACCTGTAACTGCCAGGAAATTCAAAAGGAGAAAGAAGTTGACAAAAGTATTCTCTCTGACTTATGTAAGTTTTTTGTTGTTGTTTTATTTGGAATTGAGTAGCTTTGTGTGCAAATTATGCATGGTTTTCCCCCACACCCAATTTCCAATATAATTCTGTAGCTACATAGGACTCAACTTTACCTTAGGTTACTCCTATCTATGACATGTAAAACAAAAGACTCTGGAGACTCAACCGATACTTACTACCATCACACCACAGACAGCAGGTCACTGACAGTTGATTTGATGAGTTGCAGCCTTGTGTGTGTGTGTGTGGTTTTTGTTTGTTGTGGTGAAGATGGGAAGCTTGCATACTCATCAAATCAACTGTCAGTGACCTGCTGTCTGTGCTACCATAGGACTGCCGCGGTTCCTGATTTTGAGCCCAAAATCAGGAACTGCAGCAGTCCTATGCTTACTACAGTACATTATGATAATAATTACAAATACATTCTAGCCAATGAGTGCTAATTCCAGGCCTCCTTCATGATGGGGCTCCTCCACATACTTTTTACTTCAGATACTTGTTAAGTAAGCTATGTTGGCTACTTACTGGGTCAATGTATAATAACGAAGATATACCACCATGATTGCCATGTTTATTTTTGTTGTCCAAGCCATTCAAATTGATTCATGGTTATCTATGGGGCTTGGTCACCTGGAAGGTTAATAGTATAGTATCAACCAGCGGCTTAGGAGTGGATGGTGGTTGTAATCCCCATGTGCCATGCTAAATGCTTGCTCAGGCTACCAGTAGAATTGTGTTGATTCATTACATTGTAACTTGTGAGTGAGTAAAGTGAGTGAAGTAAATCCTGATGACCACTTATCGCAAACATGTACATTGCCAAAGTTTATGTACCATCTTGAACTCAATGCAATCAAACGACCCGGAGCCGGAACAGCTAGAGCTCTTTGATTTCTTTCACATACTCAGTAGTTTTGTTTACTATTTTCAGCTTCAGAAGGAGTATAAAAATGCAGCCTGATGGTGAGCTCTTTCTGGGAAACTCACTTCGGTGTTCAGTCACTTTGGATCTATCTGGTGATTCAGCTAATGCAACTGGTAAGAAAGAGACATGTCGGAATGGAGAACTTATCCTTGGAAGGAACGAGTTTGCAGAACCTGTTATACAGGCTCACCTAGGAAAGGCTAGTTACTCAGTTCATTACCCGGTTCTTTGTCGCTTGTCATAGTAGTTTTTCATTGCTAAGTTTTCTCTGATTTTTTTCAAATGTGGACTTTTTGTCAAATCCAATTAAGCCTCTCCTAATATGACAGAAATGGAGAGTCAGTCCTGGTTTAACAAACTCTGCAGGTACATCAACACTGTTAGCACTAATTGATGAGGGTTTGCAAAAACTACTGCTGTCTAAATTACAAAATAAATACTGCAGTTAGCAAAACATGTGTTGGATGACATACTTTCCTCTTTGTACAGTAAACAGCAGGTTGCACCTAATTATACCTTTGGTTGACTGAGGTTTATAATGCTAGACTTTGAAGCATAAATTGCGTTTTTGATAACTGATATAGCATAAATGCCATATTTTATCAGCAGTTATTGTGTCTAGTCTTTACCTAGTAAAAACATTGAATTTAGGGAAGAGTGTTACATTTACCATGATCATCATTTCCATAAGTCTGATTTTCATATTAGGTGACTAAGAGGTTTGATCTGAGTGGTATAAAGATACATCGCAGGTTTATGAAAGAAGGCAAGAGCTCAATATGTTTACCGTCAGAAAAGGTGGGTGTGATAATTACTTCATATGAATTCATTGCTCTAAGTCTAATCTCACCTAATTACATGTTATTTATCATTCACAGAGGGAATCCGCCTTGATCCATTCGGATGGACTAAGGCTTTTGTCTTTGAAAGTAAACCCCTTTAGAAGTGTCTTTTAATTACTCTAATGACATACTGTGTGCAATTTGCAGGTTACGATACTGATATCCAACTGCCCACCAGATAAGTTGCTGCTGTTTCTCAAGACGCTCGTGGCAAAAGTTGCTCATCACAGAACTGTGCCTACAAAGAATATAAATACTAGGGAGAGGCTTTTTATGAGTGGTATGTTACAATGCTTTTATGTCTTAGTCAACCATTTACATATCCTGACCATTTTTCCTGTGAACCGAACCGCAGATTGTTACACACAACTATGATATTGAGCAGACATCAATATCAGTCAAACCTGTCGACAGTACAGCAAGTTTGAGCCAGTTTGCCTGAATTATTAGTTGCTCACCTTTCATTGATGAGGCTGCGGCCTTCAGTGGAAGGATAGCCATAACTGGAATGCAGGCAAATTGGATCAAACTTGATATACATTAGTCTGAGCCCCCCAGACTTTGGCACTGAAAAATCATTACCATGTGGCGTTTTGCATTGATCAGCACTGCTATATCAGATTGGTAATTTGTTAAATATTTTCAGTTTGGTATAATTCATAGCTTTTTTCTTCAAGCATCGGAGGCTCCATTTACGGAGATAAGCCCACTATGTGAGCAGGATGTACAATGTGTTAGAGTATCTCATCAGAATCTTCCTAGTACCACCCCGACTAGTACTAAATCTGTCAAGAGGAAGAGAAACTCTCATACAGATGATACAGAAAACATCAACCCTGTAAGTGAAGATTTTGCACTAGTAGTTACTTTTTATTGTCGGTAATTTCACACCGTTTCTGTTGTTGGCAAATCAAACTGATCAAAATCATAAATGCTGTTTAACTTTACTTATGGGACAATCAAGCAATCCCTCATCAAGAGCCTATGCATTATTAGATGATCATCGACATATTGACAAGAATTATTTTTGATGGCCTCACACACCTGCCTGCAAACAAAGAGCAAACTGTGGCAGATATTGCGGCCTCGTCAATAAGGCACTAACATTTCGCCGCCAATGCTTCGGGATGTGGCGTGTGATCAATGAACTACCTTAGTAGTTCATTGGTGTGATAAGACATCTGATTTTAATCGAATTTTTTAATCAACCTTTTAATCAAGATGAACTCTTAAGATATATTGACTTTCATGTCTGATTTAAACTAAAGCTAGATATGAATGAATGAAATAGTCATCAACACAGAGGGATGGTTTCACGCTACTGGGGCCAGACTTGAAACGAATATACACTGAGGTTCAAATGTTTGAAACAATTTTAGCAGACAGTAATATAAGTAAACTTGTATTTTGCACAATTATAGGATAAGAATAAGCAGGTGAGACGTAACATAACGTTATCACACAGTCCATCAGAGCTGACCCGGCAGCAGTACTCCGTACTGGAAGCTATATCTACTGGTAAGAATGTCTTCTTCACTGGTAGTGCTGGTACAGGAAAGTCATTTCTACTGAAGAGAGCCATAGGTGAGTGATAATGAAATTGTTACCAGGTGCCTGACAATCTACTGATTACTTGATTTACTATTGATTGCATATAGCTGATCTATGGGGTGTGATTTTATTCTCAGAATGAATTTTCCAGATAAATTTAAGGATTAAGGGTGGAATAAATTGACTCAAGCAATCAGAAACACTCAAGCTAACATTGTCCATGCTTATACATGAATCATGGTATATTAATTAAGATGTGCAGCTGCAGTAGTATATGTATGGAGTAAAATTCCACATGCCAGGAGATCTAGCATCTTACAGGCATATGGAGTGAAATGAATCAGTACAGTTGTGTTAAAATAGTTGCTTAGGCCTACATGCTAACTATCAAAAAAAATTTGCTATACACATCTGTGTTATGTTGTTAGGATCACTACCACCAGAGCACACATTCGCCACTGCTAGTACCGGTATCGCAGCATCACATATCTCTGGTATGACTCTTCATTCGTTTGCTGGTATCGGTTCTGGAAAGGCTGACTTGAATCGCTGCCTGGAGCTAGCGAACCGTCCTGTTGTCTCGGCTCAATGGAAGAAATGTCGTCACCTCATCATAGATGAAATATCGATGGTACATGCTGAATACTTTGCAAAGCTGGAAGCTGTTGCCAGGTAATTCAGGATTTTGTGGTATCATCCTACTATATCTTAATCCTTACAATCAATTCAGAAATCTTTATGGAAATCTCATTCTCCTTATTGGTTTTGTGCAAAGTAAGTACATCACTTTCCAGCCCATGACAATAATTATGGTATTATTCAAATATCTATGTTTCAAATCAGGGTTGTGCGTAAATCAGAGGATCCGTTTGGAGGAATTCAGCTCATTATCTGTGGAGACTTTTTCCAGTTACCTCCAATCGACAAGTCATCAGCTAAAGATGATAGTAAAAGAAAATTTGCATTTCAGGTAAGATGACCACCTGAATGGTGTGTCAATTTATTTACAATCTTTGCATCAGTTTTTATTCCTTTCTCAATACTTTTTGATGGATCAATGTGTAACAATTCAGCAATCAAAGAGTTCATTGCAGACAACAGTACTTCATATGTCTCTTGTTTACCAGAGGATAGTAGCTCTATCTCTAAGACCCTAAAAAACAAAAATGGGGCCTTTGAGGGAGGTCAGGATGGTAAATTTTCCTGTTATACAATTGAGAGTTGTCTCCTCCTTGTATCTTTTATAACTCTCTAGATGAATAATCATTCTAGCTAAAATTGGATTAATGTTCTCTGTTGTTAACTTTTATTAAGAGAGATACCTTAGCTTCAGGTGCATGATAGTGATTAAATTATTAATTAATGTGCCGCTCTCCCAACATCCAGTGGATTTACTAATCTGAATTTTATCTTTTGTTAAGTTGTGGCACACTGGTATAAAGTGTGAACATGTCTTGATGGGGAGCGGGTCACGTATTGCAAATATAATGATGTTTTTATTATTTTCATTGTCTTTGCAAAATTATCCTACAAAGAATCAATGTTCGTTTTGTAGACCAGTGCATGGAGAAGGTGTATTGATAAGACTATACAGTTGAGCGAAGTAAAGCGACAGACAGACAATGTATTTATCAACCTTCTTCAGGTACGGTAGTTGATATAGATGAATAATAAAGTTATAATCTGATTCTTGTAAAATAGTGACTGGTCTATTACATATCCTTGAGGGGTCAATTTTTAAATATTCCTTATTTTGTGCAGACTTGAGTTAGTGAATTTAATGGTATCGGTAGCTAATATTTTCTTGCCCTCAAATCTATGTATTCATTCCCACCTTAATAAGTGAAAATTTGCAATAGTTACATTAACATTAAGTAACCCTCAAACAATTACTGCTTTAGGGTATCAATGAATATTTCTATTGGAGCATGTATGTAATAAATTAAAACTTTCACAGTATGTCTGCTCTGTTGCTTTGTGAATTCAAGAAGTCATATTAGAGATATTTTGTAGAGGTGGAATCCTTACAAATTTTCTCAATTAATATTATAGAAAGTGAGACAGGGATACTGCTCACCTGAGGTGCACCAGATACTTACACAGACAGCCACAAACAGACTAAATCAGAACGGTCTGCAGGCTACTAGGCTTAGTACTCATAATGATGATGTGGACGAGATAAACAGGCATAATATGGATAACCTACCAGGTATGTTTAAACTGATAACTATCATCATAGGGTCTTTCAATAAAAATGTGCGGTATTTTTAACTAATTGTGGCAAACATTTCACACCAAATGCTGGGCTCATTCTGGCCTACCAACTGAGCAAATATGTTCCTTAATCATTTACTCAGAAGATATGCAGTTCAACCATAACGGTAGGTCTTGCTCACTTAGAAAGGACTTTGGCGGTTTGATCAAAGGACCCACCTGATTAATCTGAGGCTTCTAGCTCTAACATTCACGAAGTTTTGGAAAAGTAACATTGTGTTTGTTTCAAGTGACAGGGAACTCCATCAATCAAAACAAACGCCGCAATCGATTTCTTAATCGATCTTTGCTGAGGTGGAAAAACATGTAATGAAAGGAATATGATTGTCGTTGTAGACATTGCCATTGAAACAGTTGTTCTAAAAAGATTTGAACTTAGGTTTTTTAATTCTTGTATAAATTTAGCTTTGAAACTGTTAATTATGTAAATATAATGCTCCTGTCTCGTGAATTTTATAGGTGAGAGCCGGGTGTTCACTGCCCATGATAATGATGTAAATATGAGCAAAAAACTGAGTGAGCTGTGCCCAGCAGCTAGAGAAATAACTCTGAAGAAAGATGCTCAGGTAAGCTCTCTTCTTTATCTTCATTGATTGCAAGCACTCCCTTGATATAATTTGCCTGCTTTTCAGGTTGTTCCCATTTTTATGGAGAACGGCCGCTTGCTTTAAACAAAAGCACTTTGAATAAGTTCCCAATTTTAGTTTTGAGACACTCAAGGTTCACTCAAGGACCTCCCCACATAACCCAATATACAATCAACAATTCCTTTCGACATTAGCTTATTATTGATCAATTCCTAACTTTTATTTTCAAAGATAATGCTATGCAGGAACATCAATGTGAAGGAAGGTCTGGTTAATGGAACTAGGGGTGTTGTTGTTGGCTTTGAGAAAAATGTACAAGGTATGATCTCTTGTTTTTTATTGAGTGGTAGTGAACAGTTACACTTCAAGGGCAAATCAAATTCAGATTCGTTCGTTATCGTTGCTGCATAATAGTCGTCTGCAGAATGAGAGTTTAAATAATACGAGGTCCGTATTTCATCGTTGATCATTATTTTCATATTGTCTATCTAGGTGACCAGATGGGCCAGTCATCAACCAGCTTCTATCACAATGCAAATATTTGGTTTCATGAACGTGAAACAATACCAGCATGGAATACCATTGTGTGAACAAGAAAGTCAAGGAATTCAGTGTGTTTTTTGTGCAGTTTGAATAGATAAAAATGGATTAAAGTTAGACTGTTTTCGGATTAATTGTAATTGTCATGAAATCAATTTCTGAGCCAAAGCTGGTAAATAACACAGTTGAGCTGCGCTCCATTTTATGGTATTTACTTGGTTTGCCGATGAATTTTTGATATGGTTAAAAATCATTCTGGAACTGATTCACCTCGACACAGATGAATAATGAAATGAGAGTCAATTTGGTTTATGTGTGCATTCTTCAGGTAACCCTATAGTGAGAACTGTGGACGGGAAGGAACGGGTGATTCAGCCTGAGAACTTTGTGTTCAAGTGGAGTGGAGGCATCACCCTCAGTAGGAGACAACTACCAATAAAGTTAGCATGGGCTGTATCCATTCACAAGAGCCAGGTGGGTGTATAGGTATTTTAGGTATTGCTTTTAAGCTAAATAAAAACTTGCTAAAGATTAGTTGCAATTAACTTTGGGTTTTAGCAAATTTCAGAATTATAGGTTATATAGCTGAGTTTTAAAAATAAAAGCCGCTGCTTTTCAGACCTATTAACTCAAAACATCAACATCTCTAAACTTGCATCTGCTATCTTCATCCTTTTAGAATACTCCCTGGCTACACCTGATAGATTGTGTTGTTGTTATTTTATCAGGGGATGACTCTAGATCTGGTTGAGATGTCTCTGTCACGTACATTTGAATATGGTCAGGCGTACGTGGCCTTATCTAGAGCTCGAAGCTTGCAGGGTCTGCGTGTACTCGACTTCTCTCCTGAGTGCGTTAAAGCTCATCCTAAAGTCAGAGAATACTATAAATCTCTAAACAGACATAAAAACCTGTATTAAGCCTCATAATCATAGGGCAATAGTGTTGATGATAGTTGTGTCGATGGATGTGATGAAGATCTTATATAACTTGTTTGCCAGCCTTTTACATCTAGTCAGAATCAGATACTAAGTGTTTTAAATCTGAGGAAATTCTTCCACTTCTACAGCTGCTTGCTTGACTCTTCTGCAGTCTGTATATTGGCTCTCTATGTTAGTAGTGAATCCTTTTCTGTAATCTTTATTTATATCTTTTCACACTCAGTTATGCTTGTGTTATTTATTTATTTTAGTAATAGTCTCAGACCAGTTTTACTTCGTTAACTTAAGCAGATGTTTGCTATCCATTGAAGTTTACTTCAATTTGTTTTGGCGCCAGAGAATTTGCTTAAATACGTTTCTTTTAATTTTTAAACCATCTTTTTTTAATGTTTAGCTCATGAGGTTTGAATTTTTTATGTAATAACTTGGAGTTGTGTGTTGAAGAACAAAGAGCAGACAACCATTTATAATAAATCCATTGACCAATCAACTTAAATATTTACTGTACTGACCAATAGCATTAGTTTGCTTTAGGTTTTAACTCACAGCGAGTCTGTGTATTGTGATTTTAAAAACAAGAAAATCCAAACTTACATAAAACTCTACTTCCAACCTGAATCAATGACCAGGGAGAATTCTCCCTGATTATTGGACTACCATTGTTGTTTGGTTGGCACAGGATGCCTCAGCAAACATTCGAGTGGTTTAGGACCATATCACATCTTGATAATGTGATTTAAACCATGTCACTTAGCTTGTTAATGCCTTTCTCATCTCTGATGGGTTTTTTCCTTTTATTTTTCTCCCAGCAAAAATTAACTGAACTCTACCCTCTACTATTCCTCTCAAATGTTAATCCAGACTGGTGCATTTAGCATAAATATGATTGTGTTTAGCGCTCCATTAAAACATTGCAAAGGGAAAAGTAATAATATATACATTCACTCAGCCAATTAAAGATGGCAACAATTGTACTTATGATACCACTTACTTGACTATGTTGTTATGTACCCATAACCACATTATTACAAAATTTTCACATATGAAACCTGGGGTTCAGGCTATGGTGTATGTGAGTTTCAAGGGAGCTTTGGTGCGAGTTAGTTGCATTACATTATCAACCACTCAAAAGGAGTGGTCGATAATGCCATGTCATTATATCACATTCACGTTGAAACCGTCTTAGACTATGTGTATATGTGAGTTTCCAAGCTCGATATGCTTGTAAGAATAGTATCTATATGTGTGTATACCTTAAATGCATCACACATCAAATGGTCTGCTAGCTGGAATTGGCATGTGCGTAACATCAGACCTGGTGGTTGGACAACTTCATTTAATTCAAAACTGACGAGAAAGAGTTACAGTTACAGCACTTCTCACTACTCATACTGTGAACTCATACTGTACAACCCTGCACTTATCCACAAAGCTGCTGTTATTAAGCTACACTGCTGTGATTATAGGTGATGCTTCGTAAGAGCATATATAGACTGTTTCCAAGAAGATGCCTGTGTCAGAGGCAACTTCATTCTGCTCACGATAAAGGAGTTGAAGCAGAACCGAAGCGCAATACTGCGTTGCACAGTAACAAGGCTTGGATAAAGCAAAGTTCCAAAGATGGGTGAGACCAATGCATTATTAAAACAATAATATTATTTCACATTTGAACTTAGTCAAACCATGCAGTTTGCAGCTCTCTTTACCCTACCAGGGAGCAATAGTTTCACATCGTAGTTCGTACTTTTACACGTGTCAATGATGGTTACTATGATACTATCTGTTTCAGATGGGGGAGGTTAGAGACATTACAGAGACCATCAGTAAATAGTCCAGATAGTGTACTGATTGAGGTGAAAGCTGCCAGTGTTAATCCGATCGACATCAGAATGGCAGGTAAAAAATCAAGATATTCAACTCCACTTCTAGTCACATTGTAACTAATGCTTATTTGAAAATAGATCAGTCAGCTAATGCTACATAGTTCATATTTCAGTGGATGACTATCATATTGTGGTTCACCAAATGGCTTGATATATATTTTAGATGGTTATGGACACACAATGCTGGATTTATATAGCAGAGTTCACTTGGCCTCCGGTGGTAACACAGCTGCGTTCTGTGGATCTGAGAAGGGAGTACAGGTGCTGGGTAGAGATTTCTCTGGTGTTGTAACTCGAGTCGGACAATCAGTCACCAAATTCAAACCTGGTGACCAGGTGAGTCTTTCTAACTCGAATTGTTTTAACACCTTTCGATGAGTTCTGATTTTGCTGACAGTATGGAATAAATACATATTCACAATTTTAAATTTAGCAACCTGACATCGAGAATTTGAAATTCATTAGTTTAAATTGTCGTTTATCAATCTTGAATTTTCAAATAACTAATCAGTTAAACTTTAAATCCAATGCATATTTTAAACATTTAGGGTAATAATGTCAGTGCCAGCAGTAAATGAAAGTAAGTTGAGTGCCTCCTGATGATTACGAGACTTCAAAAACATTATGTCCGCTATACTTGAAAAGTTCTAGACTGTATCCATATTGCAGGTTTACGGTGCATTGAAAGCTATTGATGAAGGGACACATATACAGTATACTCAAGTACCTCAAGACTCGGTAAGTAGTCACACGGAAAAAACAAGTTTGAGGGTTTTATAGCATTTCGCATAATGGTTACTTTTCCAAACATTTTATTGATATAAATTGATGCACATGACAATGCACTGTTCAATCAGATCCATCAGATCAAACATTCAATACTAGAAGGTGATTCTGATGACTCTAATTGTTGTTTAATTTAAAGATAGCTTTGAAACCAGCAAATCTGACCCACATAGAAGCTGCCTCCATACCTTATGTAGCGCTGACCTTTATATCTGCTGTCGATCCTGTGGGTTCATATGACTTCAGAAACAAGAGGTATGTTTTCTTTTCTATTGGTTAGTTCCCTAGAGAAGTTGATGAGAGCTAAGGTTACATTTCGCCAGTTTGAGGTGTTTGTAATGTTAGCTAGAGGGAGTGTAAATGTTAGGTAACCCTAAAGTTAGCTATTCTAAGCATTAGTAATATTTTACCCCTGTAGGGTAATAGTAATACTGATAAGAATGGGTAGACAACTTCTGTATTATGAAGTTTGTGGTTTGATTTCTAAATCTGACTTTATTTTTAAAACTTATATGTTATCAACAAACAGTAAATGAGCGGACAGCTCTGCAAGAATGCCTGATAAAAAATGTCTTAGTAAAACCCTAGTTTGTAGAAGGATGCAGGTCCAGTTATCTGTGAATATATCATTTGAAGAAACAGGCGGAATTAGCATCCTAGCTTTTTCGATACTTGAGCCATGCATTTTTTTTACAATTTTGAGCGTGTGAGCTTCTATGTATATGTTACAGTGTTTTTATTAATGGAGGTGCTGGTGGTATCGGTACTTTTGCTGTACAATACCTCAAGTCTAAGGGATGTGAGGTCACGGTGGCTGTGGGTGAAGGTCGCGATGTAGTAGAATCTCTAAACGCTGATTATGTTCTTGACTATAGGTCTGACAATTTCCAATCTGAGCTCAGAAAGCTTGCAGGGTAAGTATGAAACAGGGTTATGAAGCATAATGAGATCTTTGGCTGACATTTTGAGTGTATATTTTGAGCACAGCCTAATATGTATTTTGATATGCAACATGCAAGACATCATGTAATTCAATATGTAATATGCTATGGGTGACAGGTTAAATGCCTTATCTCTGCATCAAATCTTCCACAAATCTACTTCTGAACTGACCGAATAGCCTGAGATCATGTTTGGTCCTGTTTGTCTGCAACTAGAGTTGTTAATAACCTGCAGGAGAAGCAAATCCAAATGCTTGCAAACTGGATCTTTTCTTTTGGTGGATATTTCATGATTGAATATATTCTCAATCGTTTATAAGTTGTGACAAAAAAAAAGTGAAAATATGGTTATCGATAGATGAGCGTGTATGCAGTTTTTGTACTGTTTTAGTATTTACAATGTTTTCACCTTATGTAGATTCGACTTGGCATTTGACTGTGTGGGAGATGAGTCTGCTCTTAGTTGTGTCAAACCTGGTGGGAAGTTTGTGACGGTGGTTTCACCCCTCCTTCCAGACACAGATGATCTCGGGCTAGTCATGGGTGGTGCTAAAGCTACACTTGGCCTTGCACAGAAGGTCTCAAAGGTCAGCATATTACAAATTATTTTCATTTCAACCGTTAAACTGTTTCGAAATTGAACCCCCATTGAGATAAGTTATTCAACTTTTTTAATATCACAATATTTTCCAGCGGCTTTTGCCGTGCAATTTGTTTATTCTCGCGTTTTCCTTTTAGAAGAGGGGAAAAGCTGATTCAATTCATCCAAGGAGTTGGAGTTTCTAACTCCTTGATTCATCCTATCTTAGGTTATGTTTGTATGTTTCATACACAACGATAATGATCCTGATTATACCATGAGTCAAACACAATCGGAGCTCAATGATCCGACCATCTCGGACTAGTAATCTTGCAGGTTAAGTAGGCTCCCCTCAGCTTATGATGTTTACCATGTTTTGTAGGTTTTGTTTGACCACGGAGTTTATTATAGCTGGGGATTTTTCATGCCTAATAGCACTGTGCTAGAAGAGATAAGAGTACTTACTGAGAGTAACCAGGTGAGTTTTCTGTGCTTAATGGAGTTTCCTAGTTTACTCTGAGGGCAGTAAATATAAGATTTTAGCCAGTTTTAAGGTTAGTTAATAGTAGTTGGTGCCAATGTTCAATGTTTGAGTTTAAAAAAATGACAATGTTGAGTAAATGCTTGCTAGCCATAAAGTTCATATTTTTGAAGTAAAGATGCAATTGCCATCATGAAGTTAATTATTTCTGTTACCCTTATAACAGCATCAAGCGTCAATCTGGTGCCATTGTAAATATGGCTATTATACAAACATTGCCAACTGATCGACCGCAGAACCTTAGTTGATATTACTATAGATGGTTAGATCAAGTCTGATCCAGTTTGCCTGCACTTTGCATTGCTTTTACCTCACTGATAAGCTGTAGGCAACACCTAATTCAAGCAAACTGAAACAGATTAGGTCAAGTCTGTCCTCATTTTGCTTAGTTCCAGATCATCACTTGTGTTTTATTGGTAGATTAAACCTGTGGTAGGGGATGTGTACCCGTTCAATGATGTGCCGAGCGCCTACCAGCAAGTCAGCCAAACACACGGCAGAGGTAAAGTGGTAATAGACATGAGTGTAGGTGACTAGGATACTAGCTGATCGATGATATACCTTACTACTACTGACTGTTCTATCTCCACGCAATCAGTGTCACTGCACAAAACTCTAAATCGTAATTTTGCATTGAATCAGGTGCAAGTTAGCCTCTGAGTTAGTACTGGTTGATTGGGGAAACACATTGCCTAAGTGCAAGTGTATGTGTGCGCGATACTAGATGAAGTTCTTGCCGGTTTGCCTGCAATGGGAGTTGTTCCCCTTCTACTGGTGCCCATCTTATCAGTACAGGGGAGCCTCCGAACACAGACAGACTTGATATAAATTGATAAATGGTGATTACTATGAAGCTGGGCCAGTTAGAATATGCCAAACGGTGATAATAAAGCTTCAACGAGAGCATCTAAATGCTGGAATATCAAATGGTTTCAAGTATGTATATTTATCAATATTGTCCACCAGATATTTCGGAGGTGGTGTGACCCAAAATATCTGATTTCTTGAGATAGTGTCATTGTTGTGTTAGCTTATGGCCTATGATCGAGGTGCTCCCTGCAGCACATGCTATGTGGAAATACATCCATTCACAATACAATACATTCATTTGTAAAAGGCGTAGATTATTTTCTTCACCTGCGACCATATCAGTGTGGGTTAATGTGTACATTGATGGCGTACATGAGAAAGCAGTTGAATTGTTCAATATATTGTCGCCAGATTTCAATCACAGCCCACTTTTGCAAATGAATGAGACATTCTTCTTTAATCTACCCTATTTACCACAGCTGCCTTTGTGGCAGAAATCGCATAATGGACTTTCATGTCGTAATAAAGGATGCAATGCACTGACATTCCCAACGTGTCATTCTTGCTCAACAACCCCATTGATAAAACAACGTGCCCGCAAGTACTCTCAGGTGGCTATAAACCTACCTGTCGGTGTCTACCTCTCTCATGTGAGTAGATTTTTAATTTCAGCAACTTTTGCCTCATCAACTATAGATTTGATCTGATATTGGACAAGTGAAGTACTGTCTCTGAATTATCTTTCACCAAGAGTAATTACCTTAGAGGCGTAAATGTAAGCTTGAGGTCAGCTTAGCTAGTTTTGAGGTGATTGGATGTAAAATTGCAACAATTTTTATTAGCAGTAGTAGTTTATTTGTGGAGTAATGAGGTTGTGTAATTCAAGCAAGCCATGAATTCAGAACTTTTCTTCCCCCAATGCATTATTCCTCTAGTCTCTAGAGTATGCTGATTCGTACTGAGAAGCATATCAATCTCACTTTTCATTAAAACTAAGAAGCTAAACTGTTGATTGTATTTATGACACCATAATGCTTGTTCAGCAGTGCTGCCACTACTGAATTTCTGTGATGCTAAGTGTACTATTGTGCCTAATCCTTGTACTTACAATCTTCATGATTTCTCGTAGACTTATTATTAAGTGTATGTGATTTCATTATTTATCTTAGGAGCTAACGCTTGCTATTGTCAAATGTGAAACATTGTCCTGGCTCCAAACACTTCCTAGGGTAAGGTGAGATGGCGTGGGAAAGGACTTTACCCTTCTTATGTTATTTGGCCCTCTATATTACGGGGTCTGGCGCTCAGAATGGAGAGGTGACTGTGAGCAGCTTTGATGTGGTACTAGTAGAAGCTCAAATACAAAACGCAATCAATTCAAATGTAAGTACAGTGCAATTCACTTATATCAAACAGGGTCTGAGTTATGTGACATGAGAATGCATCGAGATCTGGCTGAAGGGACCAGTCTTCCTGAATTAACACGAGTTTTGAATTATGAAGTTTGAGTTAACCAACTTACACTGCACATGTATTTTGTATACTTTGCCATGACGTTACATGAAATTCATATTTTTGATATTTGTTTATTATATTAGATACATATTATATGTATATATATATAATATTAGATGTTGTACCGGTCGTAGTATGACTTTTTGTCTTGCTCTTCTCTTAAAATGGCATGTCTTATCTCACAAGACAGAAAGGTCTGTCTGTCTCATATCCTATGACTTGTGACTGTTTCTATAGCATACCAAATCAATCATAATATAGAGAGTGTAGATTAGAGATTTGTTCAGTTAGATTTCTCTTTAAATTACCATTTAACTGACGCTGTCCAATGAGGTCTTCGACTGACCATACCCTTATCTTTTATGGCCAGATTTATAGATCAAATACTGCTTATAAATCTCCTTCGGATGAGAAGGTTTCACCCTCCTTGTTGATCACTGGTTTGTTTTATCAAAAGCGATTATAAACAATAATTTATAAACGTACAGCAATTAGCTGACGATTTTTGGGTGCAGCTGTTTCAACACCTCATCTCTGGAGTTGTGTACTTCACAAAATTGTGCGATGGATTAAAATGATGTTGAGAATGAGTAATAACGCTCATTTGTATGTCTAATTTTAACTTGCAGGCCTCGTTCCTTCCATCTTTCGTACAGATGTCATTCCATGACTGTGTCGATGGCTGCGATGGATGTATGGACTTGGCACATGGCGGAAATAGAGGTGCAGAACGAATATATAGTAAAAGAAAAAGAACTATGTCAATGATTGAATATAGCGCCGTACTTGCCTTATGATTGACATGTCCATGGCAGATCATTTATATAGATATACGGAGTTCTGAAAAGTTAACCTTGTCACACTGCCAGGCTAAAAAGGTGGCAGTACTTAGTTATCATATTTTTACAATTTTCATACAAACCTTGGTGTTACTTTGACAACTGAAAGCACTAATTCCAAACATTATATTGCTACTTCTCACTCTTCTAGGGTTGAACGCTGCGTTCGCGTTTGCAAAAGAGCTACGAAGCACCCTGGCTCCGGAAGCTTCTCTTGCTGACATCATTGCCTTCATTGGTAAATGCTCTATTGAGAGAGGACTGTCTAATGGAGGTAGGCTACATTAAACAACAACCTATAGTGATGCATCACTTTGATACCAATTTCATAAATCTATGAACTTATTGTCTAGGAGGTGGCTCAGTTGGTTAGAGCGCCGGTCCTCTAGCATGCAAATATTGTAGGTCATGTGTTCGATTCCCACTGCAGTCCATCGACAACTGATGTTTGGTTGGCCCTCAGGTATGTTTTGACCTGCCTGCAAAAAGAGAACAGCATGGTGCAGTTATTGCGGCCTCGCCACTAAGGCACTAAAATTTCGCCACCTATGCTTCGTGATGTGGCTTGTGATCAGACATCTCATTTTAATTTTAATCAACCTTTAATAAACGTTTGAACCATGCAGAACTGATCCATTGTACACTTAACCATACGAGTAAGATATATCTTATACTGGACCTAGCCTTGTACCTGTTTGTTATAAACCTTTGTTTCATCCATCTAAAAAGAGCAAAAGGAAACAGGTTATCAAAGCATGTGATTTAGCAAAAAGTACTTAAATTTCTAAGATTTTTTAATTTGTTCAAAGCTTTATTAAACCAATCGATGTGTTAGATGACAAATTAGAGGATGCCCTCAGCGAAAATGAACAATAACCAGTAAAATCTAATAAACGAATGCTTTGAATAGAGAGATGATCGGTGGTTGAATTTCATATTCATATGCGCGAGTCTTTGATGTCATTTGGGGGGGGGGGGATTTCATGACATAAAACATGAGATTGGTTATATTCCACTCAACTCTGTAAAGTTTTGCGCCGCATCACTCACCTCATCACTGACATCATCAATCACATCATCGCTCACATCATCACTAACATCTTGCTCTTATGTATTTCATACAATAGGTCGGATAGTGGTGATTGATTACAGAGATGGAAGAATAGATTGTGATCATCCCGAGAGTACTGACAACGACATCCTTCTCCCTCATGGCCGGATAGCCAATACATCAAAATTTCTCTGTGATATATTTCCTACAATGACAACCAAGGAGAGTGTCGCTCTAATGGGTAAGTCTATTGTCTTTTTGTTACATATAAGTATTACTAGAAATGTCCTAACCATGAATGCCACAAAACCTCAGGATACAGACCATAGACATAGTCTATGGTACAGACAATGGACACTTTGTTCTGACCTACTAGGTTAAGTTTTCACAAGCAATTTGTGTGAGATGGTTGATTGGCCATAACTGTAAAAGTGTAACTGAGCGAAGGGGGTAGTTAAACTATATGGCTGATTTTCCGTCATAATCACTTTGGCACATTGTTTATTCAAAGTTGGCTATTCATATACAATTAGCAATTTGTCCCAGCAGTTTCTCGGTGAATTTATGACCACCACTATTTTTTGTGATGTATTCTGTGATGTATTATGTGATGCATTATGTGATGCATTCCGTGATGCATTTTGTGATGCATTCCGTGATGTATTCCGTGATGCATTAGGTGATGTATTCCGTGATGTATTCCGTGATGCATTCCGTGATGCATTCTGTGATGTATTATGTGATGCATTCTGTGATGTATTCCGTGATGTATTCTGTGATGTATTCTGTGATGTATTCTGTGATGCATTCCGTGATGCATTCGGTGATGCATTCTGTGATGTATTATGTGATGCATTCCGTGATGTATTCCGTGATGTATTCCGTGATGTATTCCGTGATGCATTCTGTGATGTATTCTGTGATGTATTCTGTGACAAATTCCGTGATGCTTTCCGTGATGTATTTTGTGATGTATTCCGTAATGTATTCTGTGACAAATTCCGTGATGCATTCCGTGATGCATTCCGTGATGAATTCTGTGATGCATTTCGTGATGCATTCCGTAATGTATTCTGTGATGTATGCTGTGACATATGATGTGACGTATTCTGTGATGTATTCTGTTATAGGTGCACACTCACTAGGACGTCTCCATGAACACTTGTCTGGATTTCTCGGACCTTGGGATGCCTCACCATCAGTTTTGGACACAGGGTACTTTCGTAACATGCTCTCTTCAGGGTGGACTCACACAACTGTAGATACCCCGGAGCATACGTAAGTTAGTGAAATGAGAATTAGACATATCCACATTGTGCCTCCTGGATCTTTGAATGAATGGTTTGTCGGGCACCGCCACCTACTTAGGGGGATAAGATGCCATGAACATTCAGTTCATGACTTATTTTAGAAAGTCAAACCACCTTCATTGTCATCAATATGATGAGTTATTTCTTTTCAACATAGCTAGTGCTTATATATAAAAAGAGGGTTTCAGCACGAAAAATTGTGGAAGATTGGACATCTCATGGTCGCAATATTATCATAAATGAGAAGTGTCGAGTCTTATAAAATCCCTGATGGGACCTCATACCCTTCAAACTAGCAATTTCTGGTAGTCCCAGAGAGTCACATATGAACGTCAACTGAGATTCAAACCATAACTTCATGGGTGTGTGTGTGTGTGTGTTTGTTCACAGTAAACTTATTGTCACAATTCACATCTTAGGGTCATAGAGAGGGGAATCAATTTTGATGGCCACAACGCCCTCAACAAGTCATGAGCCCCAAAGACTCTTGTCCCCCCCCCCCCACGACCTCCTGGGGGATTGATGTATGTAGAATGTATGTAAAGTATGTAACACAGGAACTGTGTGAAAGCAATAACCATTTTTTATTATAATCATTAGTATCTGTATGCAATTTAAAATGTCTGTTTCCGGTTTTCCTTTGATTGTAGTATAAATCTTAATCATTCATGGGCCCTCTTTTGTCTAATTTGTATTTTATTCTATTGTAAATGTATTGTTTATGTTTATTCGTTGAGATCTACCCAGTGGAATCGCTTTTTCTTTGCTATGCTCAATGCGGACATGGCATTGCTTCTGGATTTTGACATCAGTGGAGAGTTTGATGTACCAAGCTGTGAATTTACTACTTGCCCTCGTGCCGTCACCGCTCCATTTGTAAGTTGATGAAAAGGTCACATCCACTATTGGAGCGACAAATATTTATTTGCTTTGGCGCCAAAGTGTATTTCGTGGCTAGCTAACATTTATGAACCTTTTTCTTATTTTTTAAGCTCCAACCTTACATTGAGTCAACCCCAAACTAACTACCCTAAACTCTAGTTAACATTTACTCCTCTGTTTTATTGAATATACTGTTCCTTTTTTCCCAACATCTTCATACTAGTTTAACAACAATTATGAGGTTTGATTTGACATTTTATATATATACAATATTCAATAAAATATTGACTGCTGACCAATCAATATTAATCCTGCTAAGTAACCTATAAGTAGCCAATCAGAGCCAACACACTGGCTACTGCTAAAGGACTGGGTTTCTTATTTTTACAGGTTGAGGAGTTCGCCTTTAATGGTTTCGCGTTTGCGGAAGAGCTAGCAATTGTGTTCAAAAAAGTTATTCACCATGGACTAGATGATAATACTAATACTGACGACGATATTGTGCCTGAAACCATCTCATCAAGTACCACTACTAGTACAACTACTACTACTCCAACAACTACAACTACAACTCCAACAACAACAACTCCGACTTTAACTACAACTACTACTTTGACCACGACTACCACGCCAAGTACAACTACAACGCCAAGTACAACCACCACATTTTCAACAACCACCACACCCACAACAATACCGAGCACATCCACTGAATCTTCTTCTAGCGGCACAGATGGCACGAACCCTGCAGTGCCATCCACCACAAATACATTAGACCTCAACACCTTCAACACTTTGAGATCTGAAGTTAATAATCTCCTAACACGAAATGTTAGTTACCTTCAATCAAATGACGCAATGAGAATCAAAGGAATGTGTATTTCATTATGTTCTCTGCTGTGTTCCTACTTCAAATGAAACAAATTTGGACTGAGCATCTGATAATTCAACAAAAAAACATTTATATGTTGTTCGTATTTTGATTAACAATCCCCTATCAAAGATAACACTATCATTATCAATAGACACTTTGCTCATAGTAATCCTTTAAATGTCTGTCCCTGTAGTATTATCGGTCAAGTATCCTCTTCCCATCCATACCTGGTGCTGATGAGTTACCGATGTTGTGAGCTCTGCGACGACAGGAACGGTAGCCTGTATGAATATATTGCCGGGTACATGTGGGCCTACTGTTACCACTGTTAAAAGGTGCTCCAATATGACATATGGTTTGATTTCATTACAGAGTTCCCTAGTTCCAGCTTTTGTGCAGATGTCATTTATAGATTGCATTGGTGGCTGTAATGGCTGTATAGATCTCACAAATCCAGCTAACTTAGGTGAGATCCTCCTTTCATCTAGTATTGTGTGACCTATATGTAGATGGCTGACTAGATAAAGCTTGATCCCATATGCCAGATGGTAGGCTGCCCGCCATTCCAAAAGGATCCAACTCAAAGTACAATCAAATCGGATCAAACTTCATCTAACTGCTGACTGTGACATGAAAAGAGTTAAATTTTTTAAGGCAAATATACTTTTCTAGTAGCCTTACGTCCAATTATTTTTACTGCAGGGATGAAATCAGCATTTCAAGCAGCAAAAACCCTGACACTCGAGAGTACAGCAGGGCTATCCCTGGCAGATATGATTGCATTCATAGGGAAATCTGCTCTTGAGAACGCATGCAGCAAGGCAGGTTGGTAAAGTCACATTCATGTAAAAACGTTGTTCATATTATGTGATATGTATCATGAAGGCATATATCTGTTTGTTTGGACCCTTTAACTCATTGATATGTCCAGGGTTATGATTTTCTGAAGGGCACACCATCACAGTAGAGTTTCTCACTGGGCGGATCGGTTGTGAGGATGTAGACTTGCCTCCACCTGATGACGATCTGCCTCCTTCAGATATGACTGACGCTGTTTCTTATCTGAGAAGACAATTCCCAGATGTAAACACAACGGAAGCAGTTGCTCTTATGGGTAAATCACCTTTTTGAATCTTATAACAGCGCATCTCTGCTTCAGATTCAGCCAATGTTCCATTTGATTGAATGAGTTGTTGCTATGTTTAAAAACAAAAGAAATACTTCGTTGATGAGAATGATTTTAATTGATGTGCCATCAGGGAATGGCAAAACTTTTGGCTTGCATGCCATGTCAGTTAAATGTATTGTCAAAAGCATCTCTGCCTAACAGAGAGGTTCTTTAGTGAGAGAACTATAAAATTTTTCTAGGGTCAGTAATAAGTTGTAGCTTTAGTAATGAGACAGTAGTTGTAATGTAGAGAGTTCGCTTATTTATTAGCAGGGAATGTAGGCATGTGTGTGTTACATCACTCAAATATGTGACTCTATGTAACTTACAAACAGACTTTGCTTCTTCTTCTGCTTAGGTTGTCACTCACTAGGTCAACTGCATCCTGAGATCAGTGGATTCTCTGGCCAATGGGATCGCGTTCCTGTGGATATCGATAATGGCTACTTTAGGAATATGCTCTCATCTGGATGGACGCTGACTCCAGTCGAGAATGATATTGTCGAGTACGTAAAAACTCACACACTGTCTCACATGCACGCTCACATGCAAGCTCACATACACGCTTACATACACGACAGCATATATGCTCTAATGTACACAGTCTTACGTGCAAGCTCACACGCACTCTCACATACACATTCACTATAAATCACAATTTAGAATTTTACTAATTAAAAAAAACGTTTGGCAAAGCAATCGCATCTATATATCTGATATTGAAGGTATGGTTCCTTTAGCTTACATGGACCCTCATACACAGCTATTGGTCATTTAGCTCTTCACTTTTCTCCAGCTCCTCCCAATGGTTTAGAAGTGGGCGTCATTTCGCAATGTTACACGCTGATATGACGTTATACAAGGACTACACTCTATTTGAGGATGGCAACATCAACTGTGCCAGAGATAGTTGTCCAAACTCTAATACTGCCTCCACGGTAAGAACTTACACATCTCAGATAACATATATACCTCATATAACCTTCCTTTTCACACAGCATGGAATATTTACAAAGCTTAGCATGAAGAGTCATGAGACTGTTCATAGTGAGTTCTACATATATCTAGTTTGTCTGGCTGGTAGTTAATAGCATGCAAGGTGCCACTCTGCCCCGTACCCCAATCGAAGAATAGGTCTGGTTCTTAAGCTTATGGCATGACATGATGCATGTAATGTATCAGTGCTCTGATAGACAGTATATGGTGTATGTTTGTAGGTCATGAATTTCGGGCGTCAGGCGAATCTCTTTGTGCAAGCTGCCGCTACTGCCTTCGGCAAGATGATTAATACAGGTCTTTAAAAGCAACCACTGCGAGAAGCATTGAGATGTTTACCATTCATCCAAGGCCTAGGGCTCTTTGTCCTGTTCAACTCGCACACTACCTGTCTTTTTATGCTTTTATTTATGATTGTAGTTGTAGATTTATTATTGGAACAATACCATGGTGTTTGCAAAATCGTAATGTCTTGCTATTGCATTTTTATTTGGTGCGACTAAACCACCTATATTGCTGTTGATTGAGTGAAATGTCTATATAAAATTCATGCTCATGCTAGGGCACTTTAATCAATCTGAATTGTATTACCTGAAATAATTTTATACCGGAGTTTTTTGTGTGGCACAGATTGATATGGGGAAAAAATATGATAATATTAACAAAGTCAGCATAGATCAGGAGATGCTCTTTGCACAGCCCTAATGAGAAGTTATGGATACCTTCCAGCTAGATCAAGTTTGATCAAGATTATCAACCGTGCGGTTGTCCCGTTTTTACTGGTGAGCCACCAGCGGCTTGACAGGGGTGACACCCAATGCAGGCACATTGGATCATACTTGACATTTGGGAAACATGTTGTTGCATGATATTTCTGCTTCATCTTGCCTTCCTGTGATATTGTGGGACTGAATATTGCATGTATCTCGTGACACAACCTGTGCAATTTGAATCTGGGTTATGTTAAATAAAAACAAAATTTAAAAAATATTGGATTTTTTCTGAAACCTGAGCAGACTAGCTCATGCTGTTCACTCAGAGCAGGGACTTAGGGACATACTCCCTGTTCGCTGGTCACGGAAAAAGAGTTCTTTTCCTCATCGTAGTTGCGTTCTCCTTGATTAAAATAGGACGACTCTCATTCTCATGGGTCGCAGATATTTTACTGATCTAGCCTAAATGGGTATCATTATATGTGACTTCCTTTGCTCTTTTGACAAAAAGGAACAGAACACCAGTGTAATTTTGCAGGTTGTTTCAATCAAGCTATTTAACCTGCAAGTACCCTTTGTACCTTTGTACCCTTTGTCATTAAGCGTCAGCGGGTGCCACTTCTTAAATGAACTGTGTTACATGAACTCTTCATTACTCCTTGCAAGCAGGCGTGGCTGAGCGGTAAGTATCAAAGGCTCTGCCGCAAGAGGCCCAAGTTCAAGTTCGGGTGGCGGTTTATGTTTTTTGAAGTTTCAGCTCAGGAAATGAAAAATGGAAATGGATGCATTTTACGGGGGGGGGGGGGGCAAGCCAAGAGGGGACAACTCAGCTCGATCTAGGTCGACCTCAATCTCAACATGGAAACAGGGACTTTCTGATGGAAACATGGTGTTTGAGCTGAGGTTATCAAACTTGATAAGATCTTACAAATATTTCCGTTTCATAGAGTGTCTTTATTTGCATAGTTGAATGACCTTATCATCCATTAATACTGTTCAGTACGTTCCATTCATTGGTAAAAATTGTGGCACTTGGTGTGATTTAAAGTGAACAATACATATAATATAATATGTATATCCCTAGAGCTAACGCCATCTGTAAGCTAATGGAATACAAGGAAATGCGGGTCAAACAAAATCATAATATTTTTTTTACTGATTCAATTATTGATATTACTGCCTATTTACATAGTCTTGCAGTCTTAACAATCTTGCAGATAACTTGCTGTGTTAAGGTGATTTATCAGTTTGTACGAAATTTTTATATGTTATACCCACCAACCCTAGGCACATTTTCAACAATTTTTCACACCCCCAGTGTGTGACGTAACGTCGTGACGTTGCGACAAAGTTCAACATTGCATTTTATAGAGTTATTTTAAAATGAGTTTGGGGGGTAAGCAATTTGGCTGGGGTTTTAATTTCTGCTCAATGAATTCATTCTGTACTGTTGTCTGACTGATGGCTGGCATCCCAACAGTATATGGCATTAAACTTATCCATAAATGTTTGCTGAAAGTATTGATGTTTTTCATAAAAAACATGCTTTATTCAAATACAGCATAAATAATACAAGAAGTTATCATACAGTTGCTGATTTGCATTTATGAGTTGTATACCCATGAGGAATCAACTTGTGTTTGTTATTCACGATGTATCTAAGCAACCGGTCATGTGACATCATCGACAAACACGGACTTTTCTAGTGTTAGTGTAGGGGAATCTTCGTGCGTGATTACAACAAGCAGAAGACACATTGGGTATTTTTAATGATTGATGAGTCACTACTATGATGTAATACAGGGGTGGACGTGAGATATTGCAATTATTTAGTCAGGTGTGGAATTAAACGGTGATAATACTTTATACTAACTTCAAACATTGGTTTAACTAGACTATTTTTGTTGTAATATTGCAAGTAACTAGTACTCATTTGGGCGTTTAAACTCATATGAATCTTTAGATCATGTACTCAACTAGGAGTGGACATGAGTATTTAGGTTTTATCTGTGTCAGGCCTGAGATATAAACATAAGATTATCATGTCCATTTGCAATTTTGTTGTTAGCTCATCAAATTTGATCTTGCTTTTGTTTACATGTTACCATGGAATTGTTTTTATATTCCTACGCCGGGCATGCGCACTTTGGTCACTGACTAAGCAAATTTACAATAAAATTCATCTGAAGTCTTTCAGCTGTATTCTGCTCTTTCTCTGCTTGTTTCACCTTAGTGGCTAAACATGGGTAATTCTAAAAATGCCAGAAATCGTAATATATCCAGAGGAAGACTGACAAAGAAGAGATTCAATCCTAAGATGAATAAAAAAAAGCTTTCACTGTTGTTGGTAAGTTTCTGAAAGTTTCCACTACTTACTTACAACTTAGTCTACCTACTACTAGCACTAGTCCCACTCTTTCTAGACCTTGTCTAGACTAAGACCAAGGAGTTGCTAGTTATGTGTGATTAGCCTCACAGGCACGATTATTCACGCAATATACTTCTTCTCACACACTCAGCCCATGGTAGTAAGTAACTGAAAGGCCTTGAATGAATTGGGGACTCTAGAACTTCTTAGATTAGAACTTTTATTGACAAGCTATATACCATTGTACTTGTTGTTCTACGCTAACTATACAGCCAATTCTCTCTCATGCAATTCAAGTCATACTCAAATTAAGGAGCCTCAATAGTGTTGTACAAACCAAGGAGTTACAGTGTTCTCCTTGGCACAATTGTATTCATTGCATGAAATTGCATCCAATCTCTGTTGTAAGTGTGTTGATAACAGCATTGGTATGTCCACCAGATATCATAACCATTATCATAATACTTGGGTGTGTCATTTTAGATCAATGAAAATCCGCCAACAACTTCAGCAGCAACAGCAGTTGTTAGTGAAGATCAGGAGCAGCTGGTGGTCACACCCTCATCATCTAGTACAAGTGTGTGTACAGCTATGTTGAAATGCGATACAGAACCGATGGATGATGAAGCCGAGAACTGCAGTATGGGTAAGTCTCTTCGCAGTAGCTGGCATATATATCTTTTCATGTAGCTCTGATGTGCTGCACTCACAACTGTACTATTTGTCTGACCAATAATCACACCTTCTAAATCACGTATATCACAAAGCAGGGTGGTTCAAATCCACTGAGTCTGCCACCGCATTGGCGCGGCCTGCTAAATAAAATGCAGTAAACAAAACTCAAAGCAATATTCTGCATCGATCCCTATCATATCAATGTCACTTCTTTCCAATCCCTCAGATCTCAAAGCAGGGTGGTTCAAATCCACTGGGACTGCTTACTTTAGCGTAGTAAACTAACACTCTGAAGACTCTGAATCCCTTTCCTCATATCAATATCACTCCAACTACGATACATCTCACTACTTGCATGAAGTCATTAATTTGGCCAAGTTTTTTAAATTTCTTGTAATGCTGCAATATATCTCGCTACTTGTAGTTGCTCTGTATGTAAGCCTAAATTCAGTATCACTCTGCACAAGTGTCTTTTTTGGTATGCAGATGTTTCATGATCTATCTACATATATGATATCCAATAGGAATGGATGGCAATATCATAATCAGCAGGCAAGGTCTGCTCCAGATGCTAAACTCGGTCGCAGAGCACTTTCAGGTTTCTGGCAGCCACAGTTTACTAGAAATGACCTCCAAGGAGAAAGGATACTCGTTCGAGCACAAAGTTGAGTGCGTATGTGGCTGGATGACAACAACTAATAAACTTGTAAGTCAACCAAATTTTTACAAAGTTTTGTAAACCTTCTTCAATAATAATATGGTGAGATCTCAATATGCCTATAAACTTGATGGAAAAGGAAAGCAATAGAGGTGTTACTTGGCTCTTCAATAAGATGGATTCAAGGATTAACTGTGCATATATTGTCTTCTCTTTCATCAGGTTAAGACAACTCAACCTGGATTATTGTACTCATTTTCATGTGGGATCATATCCTTTTCTTCTATTATTCTGGGTTCCCCGGTTATTGTAGAATCTACAGAAAGAGGCTGTCATCGGGGCAATATCAGCAGGTGTTGGAGCAAGACCTTTTAACAAGCTCATGGCAAACATGAATTTACCCAGTAAGTTACACAGATTATTTGAATGACTATGAACGGTTGTATAAGTACACCATATTTAGCGTTTAAATTCTTTTAACTAATACAATTATCTAGTCTAGAACCCAATTACTGATCAATTTAATGCCTATTTCTTAGGTTACGGTAACACTCATGTTATTTCTTCTAGCGTATCGGCCTAATAGCTTCAGTGCTGAAGAAAAAACAGCTGGTAGGTCTATCGAGGCAGAATGGCTAGTGGAATCTAAAGCTGCTCATGAGGCTGAAAAAGAAATAGCAAGAAAGAAAGGGCGATTTTTTCATGGACTGCCGTGGATCAGGGTGATAGTGGATGCAGGCTGGCAGAAACAATCCCATGGCCACAATTACACGTCGTCGTCAGGTTAGTAAAAGTGTACAAGTATGCAATGAAAATAAAAGACAAAAATTATTCAAAATCTTATTTATGCTTGCAAGGTTTACCTTATTTCATTTGTTTCAAGTGTGATCCTATTTTTCTGAAATGCTGATAGAGTTACTTGATGAGCCTCTGAAATTTGTTTAATATACAAGTACATCTTATAATAATCTTGAGAGGACAACTATAATTGATTATGTTATTGTTACAGGTGTAGCTGTCATTATCGGAAGCGAGACGAATAAGGTACTACAGGTGATACCGAAGAACAGTTCATGCCAAATGTGCACGGTAAGCCCCAACAAATTACATGAATGCCACAAAAATCACCAAGGAAGCTCAGGGAGCATGGAGTCTAAGGGATTGGTGGAAGGATTTGAGAAGGCGATGACAGCTCATCAATGTTACTATCTAGAATATGTTGGCGATGGTGACTCCACGGTAGCAGACAGCATCATTTGTAATGTGAGCTCAAATTATTTCTTCTAATCCTTACCGAATCAAATCTGTTCATCTCAAACACTCTGGCCAAGCCCCTCCTCCAATGATTGATTGATAGATTGTATTTCTATCACTAACATAACATGATATATGTTGTGAAAAAAGGTGTTAAATACTGAATTTACCCATTATCCATAGTGTATGACTAGTTGAGGTTGAATTTCTGATGGTATGATTCAAACCTATGTATATATATGCTATCAGGACTAAAGTAAAGGATTTTCCTTTGGGTTTAGATGAGAATGGTAACTATGCTCTCAAAACTTCCCATTCCTTCTACTACCAGGTACAAGGTGTGATGGCTGCCACTGAGCTTCCGAATGCAGCCTTTGTAATTAGAGGAGCCAAGCTCAGTATGGCTGTTGTATGGATCACTTTTGATAAACATTTCTTTCTTACTCATATTTTACCAAAGCTCAGACGATTCTACTATCAAGCTATACTGCCAGAATTGGCTTATCCACTTATGTCTATTTCTGGTGCTCGACCATATTATGTTGAGTGGAATTATAAGTAGATTTTTTTTCACTCATGCAATCAAGCAACACTCCTTATTTCTGATTTTTTTTCAGTTTTATTTCTGTCATTCCTTTGTATTCTTCTCTAACACTCTGCATGGCACTCGTCCTCACATCCTCTCAACTCTACCAGAAAATATAATGCACTTGGCTGCAACCTTGAACCTCAATAGTCTTCATCAATCATGCTTTTGTTCTCTTCGCCATCAGCAACCACATGTATATCAACAACTCCCTAAACAATAATTTGAGCATGCTCTGTCTTTATTTCACAAAGCAGGGTGGTTCAACTCCACTGAGACTGCCACCGCGATGGCGCGGCCTGCTAAATAAACTGCAGTGAACTGTCTAACTATCAACATTCTTGATCACGTCAATCGCAATCATACTTAGAATTACTCTCAGCTGCTTACCTACCTACCTAAGCATCTGCATAATTACCATGTTAGTCTGTTAGCTAAACAAACACAGTGCAAACCATGAACCTCCGTTAAGTGCCACCCAACAGATCCTTATCAAAAGTGGTAAGTTAGCATGAGTGTGAATGATGATAACCTCAAATCAATACAACATGACGTATAAAGGGACTATTTGTTTTGATGTTATTGATACATCCAAAACGTTGTGAGGCGTCTGAGCCAGGAGACATAACGTCATCTGACTATCATAGGAAACATAGGAGACTCTGCACATTTTGTCTCTCAAATTGTGAATCTGTTGTTATAGTTACCTGATAAAATGTTAGACGAAATATTTAACATCTAATATTGGTCGCATATCAATTTAGGCCACGTCAGTGAAAGAATTTTGTTGATCCGATAAACGGTGTGGATTTCAGATCGTAGAGCGATAAATGACCTTAACAATTAATTCGGTTAGTTGCGCATTTTGTGATTTTGCGGAGAGCATGTAAAAGTTTAGTTGGCTGGCAAAAGCTATCTCTATACCAATCACAAACTCTAAGGTTGGCAGTCAACACCAGAAAGCTATTACAGTTTTACAAGTTTTACAGTTTGAGCCAAAGAACTAGTGTCCGAAGGGTACTCTTTGATTAGTTGTTAATTTTGACTGCTGCTTTTTCTTTTTATTTCTTACTCAGTATCATTTATACTGTTCATACTGTTTATACTGTTCAAATTGTCACTGACACTGGAAAAACTCACTGGTTAAAATATTCAATACAATGGTCCTTGTGTGTCAGTTTTTAAATTTATGAAAAATTCATATGGGAGCTTGACATATGTACAATGTAAATAGACAGATGTTTTTGTTATCATTATACAACATTTGCTTGCTGCCAATAAATCCCCTGCGCTTCAAGCATCTCGTTATGATGCATGGCATTCTCAAATAATATCTCTAGAATTTATTGATTAAACTCAGTGTCACAAGTATTAATCTTCACCTGATGATGAAATGCCCTGTCCTGTTCCAACGCATCAAGGCTGTCAAGCTGAGAAAACTATTTGTCATGGGAATTTTGCTTGACGATACCCTCTGATCTCAGAGTTTGCTGGACAGGCGACTACCAATTTCGCCACGTCCAGACTAGTTTATTACATTCTATTATATAAGGATATCTGTAGATCAAATTATTGAGTTCATTAATAATCTTCAACAATAATGTTAGGTCTGGGCCATGTTAGTTTGTTAGGTATGGGCCATATCTCCTTCAAATCAGTTGATAAATATGAGGAGCTATTGATTTCAGTGCACCAGAAAATTACATTCTATACAAAGATTTCCTAGACAAGTCTGCACTAATTGTGAGCTAATAACATTCTGAAAATATTGTAGGTGCGAATGCATCACCATATCACAGTATTAAAACACATCCTAATTAACATAGTGGTGAATCAATTGCTCGAGGAGAGTAGAATTCACAGGAGGAAACTTTCGCCAGCTAGCTGAAGCTAAATTCTAGCTAAATTATTAATCTATAAATCTCTAGAGTATGGTTGGTAAGGGAAAGATCTTTGTGTACTTGACAGATGGCTGTAAGCGCCACGTACAATTGAAGCAGAGCTTAATTTTGATCACTTAGATATGATTTGCAAATTAAAAATGATTAGGAATAACATCCTTGAAGATCATATAAGCAAAATTGTGGAATAAATTAATATGCAGAAAAGTGATCATTATCCATTTCATCCACCAGAATCTTTGTGTATTTTACGTGATTATCCTATGAGCATTTAACTCACACTGCAAATGTTTTGTTTCTGAGTTATTTCAACAAATTCAATCCACTAGTTTCAATTGTATGTAATATTTGCTTGTTTGAGAGACTGATCTATGAACACAATCTGCACTGAGTAGGTTTTCTATTAACTTTGACAAATGATTATTGATCTGTTATGCTCATTACGTTTTAATTCCTCTTTAATGCACACTATGCCTCTGCTGTGCCTTTAACAGTTCACAGCGATACACATTGATACAGTGTTTACCTGTCAAATGGTCAACTGTTACAAGTGTGCAGCTCAGAAAGCAGATCATAGTAAACTGGAGCCATCCTCAGTACAGGTGAATATATTCACGAGCTGAGCGTTGCGTCAGGAAAAGCTTGGCGTTGCGTCAAGTATAGCTGAGCGTTGTGTCATTTACAGCCTAGTGTTGCGTCAGGTATAGCTGAACGTTGTGTCAGATATAGCCAAGCGTTGTGTCAATTACAGCTGAACGTTGCGTCAAATATATAGCTGAGCATTGCGTCAGATAAGAAGTCATCCTATAGAGCAAGCTGGTGAGGAGATCGGTGCAATGTTAGGAGGAGAGGGACACACCACTCTTAGCAAACTAGTACTACTATGTGCTCACCTCATCTCAGTCATCTACTGTTCATCTGAGAGTTACACAAGAGTTATCAACAATGATGATGGTTATGGTAGGTAAAATATACTCTCATGCACACAAATAAATTTTGCTTGAACGGCTTAATGCTCAAGTTAGTAACAATACGATGTCAACCATTCCAGGAAGAAAAGGAAGTTTGATAATGTAATGTCACAGCCAACAAACTTGCACTTACAGTTGTTCAAGAATAATTATATAGAATTAGCGACTATGAAATTAACTATACAGTAAGTGATACTCCTTATAGCATATGGCCGGCCAGGGTTTGCTTGGTGATAGTTGTGAAGCTTGTCACGTGACCAGGCTCGACTAAACCTTGCTGTACACAGCGGTGGTGTGCAGCCAGATGCCGACCAAGCTGCGAGGCTCTTTTAAAACAATCTTAGGTACCCAGAGTAAAGAAGATAATATAGAGTATAATATAATATAGAGTAATATTAGCTAGAGTATAGTTTAGCTAGTTTAGTTATGGGGGGAGCTCAAGTTAGCTTGCATTATGATATTGCTGGCTGAGGTTGGGGTCTATTTGATGTTAAAAGGATTCAGTAAACGTAGGCTGGCTTTGTATTTAGCAATTTTACGCATATGCGAAATGGCAAACCTTTCCTCCTACAAATACTTTTCTCCCCTAGGGTAACAAACAGAATGTAACAAGAAAGTTGGCTGAGTGACAGTGACAGTGTTTATTGATTTAACTGATTTGTACAGATTGAAATTATCTCTATTTTGCCCTGTAATAGTGATTTGATCTTTACATTCTTTTTATTTCTTTGATATAGTGACTTCTCTCGGATGCTATAAATGTTCATCTGTGAATGGCTCTAACCCTGACTGTGATGATGAGTTTGTTGCCCAGGATGAGTTCTACGCACCCAACTGTATGGCAGCAAGAAAAAGCTATAGTAAAGATAACGGCAAACTGCTGACTGGTGTGCGTACTGGCTTATATCCTGCTACTTGGTGTATCAAGTTCAAAGCTACCAACAGTAAGTTTTGATTTTTTTTTAGCTCATTTTTCTTTCAGAGAACTCTCCAGGGTCTACTAGATGATGTTCTGCCGTTTAATTTGATTAATTTGTGTTATAATGACAATATTAGCAGTCAAATTAAGTCATACAGGGTTGTAAAAATGCTTTACACTTAATTTAACCCTTAACAAAGATGATAACTGCTATTATATTCATTCCAGAATGTTGAGATGCAATCTGTCGGGTAACACAAAAATAATTATTGCCAAATAGTGAAATATTATTAAATGTTGCCTGCTCTCAATAAACGAGGAGATAACTGCTGAATAATCAGTTATTCCTCCACTGAAAAGAAATGAAATGGCCCAAATTTATTTACATATTACAATACTATACAAGGAATACATACAGTTGTGCTTTAACTCTTGTTTTTCAATTTTTTTAACCGACCCTAAATAATTCCATTACCAGTGCTAGATAGCTGGTATGATGATGCATCTCAGTGTTAACATTAAAGCCAATAACACCCACATCTGATACGCCACACTGTCGATATGTGGGCATACAATACTCCGGGAGGGAATCCTGGAAGTTCATGAAATTTTTACTGACCAAGTTGACTTTGGAATGTAACAAAGAGTGGTAGCCATATGGATAATGATATGTGAGGTTGGTTATGCTTATACCCAGTCAATTATTATAAGCAAATAGAAGTGTATATCTCATGTTGGTATAAAACCTTGCCTGTCAATAATAATTCAATCATCAAACTGTAATTATTTATGCAATGGATAACTTTATATCTGATCAACATCCCCCTCTCTGACAGAGATCACTAGACTAGATTCTAACAATGGCTGTCGGTGTCAGTCTTGCTGCAGGCATGTCTGACAGAGCCATTGCAATAGACTGTGTCCATCGTAACGGACAGTGCATTGTTACAGATGGTGAATTGCAACGGGCGGACCATTGCAACGGATATTCTATTGTAACATCTCTAAATACATCCATGGCTTATAATTTGGAATATTACCCCCCCCCCCCAATTTTTAGAGAACAAGAGCCTCCTTGAACTTTGGCTGTTTACCGTTCAGTAGCAAACAGAACTGGCTCCTAAAAGGGTTGTGAGGTGGCCAAAGATCCTCTTATTGAGGGCGGGATGCCATACATGAATGCCATGAATAACTTTTGAAAGGGGGGAGGATAACATATGCAAGTATACCCCACAGCCAGCGTTCGAGGTGGCAATCGCAGCCGTAGGCAATCATATACAACTGCCTACGACCGCTATCGCCATCCCGAACGCTTTCAAGGGCTGGTTGTAGCATACCATGCCTTTCATCAATCTTATTTTCAATTCATTTCAATCCACCAAACAATATACACTTATCTCCTTTTATTTCTCCCTTTTTCCCCAACGTTGTCTGTCAAATAAAAAAGCTTTTAGCACAGAAACCTATCAGGGTTAACATGTTGTGATCTGAAAAGTTTTAATAATAGAGATGGTGGGTGGGTGGTGGCTTCATTGGTATAAGTGTTTGAACCATATATAATCAAAGTAATGTCCATAACAAATCCAATGAATACCGTCACCAATCACATGAGCAACATAACTTTCACATTGCAATACATAAGGCCACACCAAATTGATGTCTTGATCTAGATTTACCTCCCCCCTCTAAAATATTATCTGGATCACAGAAATAAACTAAAATTACCTCCAGCTGATCATTCTCTAAATTATTGTAAAAATAACACAAAATGTGTGATAAAATGAATTTCCCTCCAGCGTCCTCTCCATAATTGCCAAAAATAAAACAATAAAATGGAATTCCCTCCAGCCTCCTCTAGTATTTTGGCATAAAATGAAAAATAATATACCTCCTCCCTCCTCCAAAATTCCTTCTTGCTCGTCATCTAGATCAAGACATTAATTTGGTGTGGCCTAAAAGGAAAAATATATTTGCTAAAATGATTGGTAGGACAAAAATATTTTTGGAGTATTCCCCATTAATAAACCAGCTTTGTCATTGAACTTGATCATCAAATATACCTTGAGTGAAAATGGATTATTCACTGTCTCAAGTTTGAAGTACCATCATAGCAATTACCTTGCATAATATTACACACTGTTTCATATAATAATTATGTAATGATTAATGATTATATTTTATTATTATTGTTATATGATTAAATGATAAAATTTATGTTTTATAGAGGATACTGGTGTAACCCATATGGTGAGAGATTGTGCTGCCGATAGCGGAGGTACTACTTACGATACAGAGATAGGGGGTATGACACACTGTGGACCCCTCATGAAGACTCTCTACTATAACGGGGACGTTATGGAGGGCTGTATAATGACCTGTAAAGGTAACGGCTGTAATGCTGGAGTTAGTACTCTGAGAACAGACATTCTAACACATCGCATTTTTTTACTCAGTATTAGCGCAGTATTCTCAATTCATTTATTTGATTGAATATTGATATGTGGAAAACTTTGCAATTGATACTGGAGATACATTTTCTTTATTTTTTCATTTGATATCTCATGCATATTTTTAAAAGGCCGGAACATTTTAGTGATTCGACTGTGTGACGGCACTAAACCACTATGCGGCACACTGAGCGGTTACTAGGGCGAGTTGAGGAGACTTTTAATTGCACACCAGCATCTTTATTGCTCTCTCAAACAACACACACTAAACTAGGTAAAAACTATCTCTTATATAGTATTACCAGAGACTATAGATAATAATAATAATATCTATAGTCTCTGGTATTACCAAAAGGATGTGAAAATAGGATATCATATGATTATCAATTAAATTGCAAAAACTAGGTAATAGCAAAGGACACCAGGACACAGCCCATTATTTGGTCATTGTTATTGTAATAAATGTCTATTAAAATGTCATTATTATTATGGCATTTCCAGTGATAGCCAGAACGGTCAGTGTCACTGTCATGACCTGATGCGTGACAGGTGATGGCTGTCACAACCGGTTGAAGGTCTGGCCTATAGTCCACTTATGATTTAGCATACGGATACACCGGGTGGGTGTTAATGTTATTCAATAATAAAATTGGTCCCTCATTTCATTTTATTATATTTCATATTACATGATGTTGGTCGCCACAAAGACAAGGCATACTCCGAGTAGTGAATCGCGGGCTATCTAATTAGCGCCATCGACCCATTCTTTTTTGGGGATGGTGAGATGGCGCAATCAGTTAGCGCGCTTGCTATTCACTGCCAGGCGATTAGTGCCGCAGGAGTTGTGGGTTCGAGTCCCACTGGGGGAGCTTTCATTGTTGATTGTTCCAGCCCCCAGCACCCTCGGTTGAATACCTCTCCCATTATCCTAGATTACACCAAATTGTATCCCAGTCTAGGCAAATAATTTGGATAGGCGTGCATCAAGGCCCCAATAAACACCACAAATGAATTGTATTAAAATGAGGCAAACTACATTATGATGAGCATGGAATAATGAGAAAACTTGCCTACTATTATGAAACATCACCTACCAGCATGCAATGTGAACCATGACAACCCAATTATTACCGTATCTTATAGAGATTCATGTCATGGATTAAGAAATTTTATTGTTCACCAATGGTAATGGCATGGTAAGATGAGCGCCTGCGTCATAGAGTTATTATATACTCATATAATATAATAAGTTATTATATTAATAATAGTTATTATATTATATGAGTATATAATAACTTACTATATTATATGAGTATATAATAACTCTATGGCCTGCGTTAGTTAATGTTATGAAGAAGTATCACACAATAAACAACACTTATATATCAGTTACACAAAAGTAGCAAAGCACAGCAGCAAAGCACAATGACCAGACTGTATCTGCAGTGATTTTGTTTCATGATAACTACGAACCTGCGGTAAACAAGGATTTGTGACCAGCTGTTAGTCGGGATCGTCGGTAATTGAACTACTCTACCAAAATATTGGCCACATATTGAACTAAGGTTCATGTTCCAGGTTAGTTACTCTACTATACACTTCAACTTTGACATGTATTACCAAGGAGCATAGCGATAGTATTATTTGTTAGTATTACCCGTAGACTTAATATATCAAGTCTATGGAATTACCATACGCTAACTTACAGTAAACTTGCTAAGCACATTGGAAAGGTTATTGAGTCAGAGCTATGGTAACTGTACTATGAATATTTGGCAGTTGAGTTAATAAGTGCTTTGATGTTTTCCATTGTAACAATCGTGTTACATGTTATAATTATAACATTATTTCAGGGTGTCCTCTGACTCTGGCCAGACGGCAAAACTGATCTCTCCAATGGTAGAATGGGCTGGTGGAGATTCGCCAAGGATAGTCTGGCATACATATCTGTGGAGCCAATCATCCTACTATTCTTCTGGTCGCTGCCTTACATAGATCATGGAAACGGCGTACTGCTGTTCCGTTACTTCTGTCAGGCTAACTACAATGAGACATTCTGTAAAAATATCTCCAAGCCTCCTCTGGATGACGGCCCGGAGAATCACGCTATACAAGGACAAGTCTCTCAGTAAGTGGGAATAATGTACCCTATAGAGGCGAAAATATAAGCTAGGGTTAGGTGTGAGGGTGTCTTTATGTTGGCTATAGCACTAATTTAAGCTAGCTATTAATTGCAGCTAGCTAGCAAATAATTCTGCTGCACGATACCAATACTTCTGTTCGAAGGGACCATGTACAGTAGGTTTTACTCAACTTGATTTGTTGCAAGAAACAATCCACAAGTTGCCATTGGTGTCGGTGTAACATCAATTGAACTGGTTTCAGGTTTTTACGGGAGATGTTTATTTCAGTAGAGTAAAGTATCCGAATTTTGCACACTCATTACTTTTCTCCTTTAGAATAAATACTATCTCCTTGTAAGAACTTGATACCATTTCAATAAGTTGTTATACAACCAAATACCATACCACAAACCAATCAAACTATAACCTAGAAGTCATGGCAAAGTGTGACTTGTTTATCGAAATCATATCGAATAGACTAATACTGCTCATGATCCCTTCTGGATTTTGCTGACTAGTTGGATTTTTCCTTTCGAATACTTCAATGTGTTGTCGATTTTTGGTAGCTATAATAATATATTGATTATATGCTCAAACGATGACCAGAGCGCGGTTTATGGCATCCCACTTTCAACCATCGCCGAAAAATCAGATTATAATGTACTGCCACTGCCAGCAAAGCTGGCAGAGTTGAGCATAGCTACATTACATGTCATGTCTTGTCATGTCATGTTTGACACTGGAAAGCTCTACATGCAAAAACTCATAAAGAGATCTTGTGGTTATGCATCATCATCTATACATTAGAGTTTTGAAATCACCACTTTATCTGAAATCCCGATAAATGTGATAAATGAGCGTTGAAATTTACGACTTTTTACTGATTTTTTAATTTTTTACGTTCCAATCGCCTGTTGCAACCTATGTACCAATCCTCACACAATAACTTCTTTATGACCTTCACCATGGAGCAAGCAAGCAACCAATGTTTCCTTTTAACCATTCATCCTGAAAATATTAATAACTTTATCAATTTAGGGTTAGGGATGAATGCAGATTTGTTTATCATTTACAAGGGAAACTTTCTACCATTCCTCATACAACAAAGGTGCTGTGTTATTTAGACCGAAAATGCCATTTTGTTTTCTCTTCTTTGCCTTGGACAAAAGCCTTAGTCATATATGACATTAAATTGCCCAAAAGATAGTGACAGAGTAACATTTAATACTTCCGACTGTTGGAATGTAATATGCTTCATTCATTGCGTACTTGTTTGATTGCTCTAGCCACCAGCGACCGTTTTCGGTTTTCTTATCTGGTCCTCGAGTTCATTCTACCATCAATTTGAGATTTAATCGAAAACATCCTAGCCATTCGTTAGAATAATGCTATCTATCTATTAGAAGGTGTCTGCTCTATGGGGCAGCGGTGGCTGGAGCAGTTAAACGTCTTGATTTAACTGTCTTACCAGGCTTTAACTTCCTGCCAATAAGGGAGCCAATAATTGTTTTCAGAAGTGGGCTTTGGGGGAGACGGGTATTATGATGTAAAGCCTGGTAGCCACCAACTGCATAACTGTCCCAGGAACTCATCTGCGATCATGCAAGACCACTTGTGCATTGCTGTGATTGTTGGGTACAAAATACACAGAGACGTGCGTTTACAAATACCTTCGCACGAAAGTAGAATTTATTCTACTTTCGTGCGATATGTTGTGCGATATGTTGTGCTGCATTTTGTGGTACCCACAAATTCTTTAATGATTGCCAGTACAAAATCTTAGAAATTCCTGAGATTAAAAAAGCACATTGGTGGGTACAAGGCTTAAGCAAGGAACGTCGCTTTGTTCACTTGCTGTTTCGTCCAAAAGCGATAAACTGAAAAATGCCATGAACAGGGTGGGGTGTTTGTGTTACAGCCATAGTTATTATAAAAGGATTTATTTCAGTCATGAATCTGAAGTTTCTGCACAGTAAGATGAAGCACATGTGTTACTGCCATTTATATTAAAACTGGAATATTTTCATTCTATGTGTACCGCAGATAAGAACTGGTATGGTTTTATAATTGGAATTAACTGTCACATGTCTCTTTTTTTGTTTTGTAGTTGGATTATGTACTCTAAGATCACCATGGTGATACCGATGCTATACAGTACAACAATTCTAGGAGCTATATCAGATAGATTCCAAAGAAAGTTACCGATGGTGATACCAGCTATAGGAGTTTTCTTAGCCTGTATATGGCTTATGTCTCTCGCATTGCTATTCGAGGCTTACCAGATTAACGTCTCATCGTAAGTATGCAGAAAACATGGAAAGCAAAGCAGAAATTTTATCATACGTTTGTCAGTAGTCCCTAACTAGAACATTGAACTGTTTTCAGTAGCTTGAGACAACCACTATTTCAATCTGGAGTAAGCCCCAACTAGCCTAGTCTTGTGCCTACTTAAAAAAGAGTTCAGTGACAAGGCTAATCCATAACCACAGTAATACCAATGAACTAGTTCATTGGTAATACAGGGCAATAATAGGATTATAAGATTGATGGGTTTTGGCCAATTTCATTGCTACATCTCGCCAATGGTCTCATGTTGATGCATTAGACCAGATTTGTTGCACCAGAGAGGACCTTGAATCATGACCTGTGTTGGACAGTGTTACTCCCACCATTGTGTGATGTAGTCTGAGCCCTCCTCCTCCAGACTCTTGCCCCCTGCCCGACAGCCCCTCCTCCGGCGATGATGTCTCTTGCCTTTTCAGTGATAAGTTAGAAAATGTAACATTTGAGGTGATCAATTGGTAGCTAGCCTGTGGAAGAGGGCAACTTTCCCTCCTGCGAATGCCTATCTTCTCTAGAGTAGGTTCATGCTGTAGCATCCAATCAAATATTATTTGATACAATTTTTTACAGTTATTTTCTGGTTTCTTCCTTCATACTGGGAATAACAGGATACTATGGGACCGCTCTCATGTCTACATCAGCTTACCTTGGTGTAAGTTGTCTTTCAACCATGTACTGACTACTGGTGAACTACTGTGACAGTAACATACCATGATAGGCAGTCTAGGTCACGAGCTGAGTGAAGACTGAGATGTTGAAATAAGACCACATCTGATTGAAATTAGATAATGGAATCACGTGCAAGAATCCCTATTTATTAACGGTAACTGTAAATTGCTGAACAGACTGACCGGACTGAACAGCTGAACAGAATTTCTCAGACTTAAATTATTATTTGTATTCTTTTCTCTGGCTGACTATCACTTCTCAAAGACATCAATCAATTTGCCAATTCTGACAAAATCTGATGGTTTTAATGAAACCAGAAGCATTATCCAGCTCAACCTTCCATCTAGCTAGTCTTGACAAGCTTTGTTACAGAAGGGGGGTGTGGGGGTTCCTCCCCAACGAAGCTTGCCATGACAAACTACTTTCCATCCATTCACTAGTTTAGCGCCAAAAAATTACTGTGAATAAAATTGAAAGAAACAGAGGCAAATGCAAATAAATTAATGAGCAGAATATAAGGAATTGTCCACGTTCATGCAAAATTAGCCAATCATGTTAGGAATCAAACAAATAGTAGTCTGAGAAATTCTATTCAGATGTTCAGTCCGTTCAGCCTGTTCAGCAATTTACAGTTACCGATTTATTAAAGCAAGAAGTATCATTTGCTCCTTGATTATAGACTGAATCCTTTGAAACACCATCTGCATTAGATATTTCTGAGATCCGCTGCAGCAGCTGCATAGAATCAAAGATAATAAATACTCATTGAAGAATGAGGACATATTCTTACATAGTTTAAGTGCTCAAAAGGGGGCGCGATGCTGGTAGAGGCATTTCATTATCAACCACTTTCCAACCAGTGGTTGATAATGAGATGCCTCTACCAGCATCCCGCCACCGTTTGAGCACTTAAACTAATTCTTACACTAAGATGTGATGTGATAGGATGGTACCACTATATAGAGCTGCTAATTGTACTCATTCCTGTTTTTTTAACTGCTTGTCTATTTCTTTGTTTGTCTGTAGGTGATAACAACATCTCACTCTCGCACATGGAGGATTAGTATATTTGAGGCAGCGTTAACTTTGGGCCTTGTGGCTGGCTCTATGACATCAGGGTTTATAATAGACCACCTTGGTCTGCCGGTTCTTTTTGGAACAACAGCTGGTAAGATGTATAGCAAGGACTCATTGTATGACTCGAATTGTGTGGGTACAACTTGCCTGTGACTACCGGCATTCCAGCCAGAATAGAGTCACTAAAACATGGAAGTGCGCTCCCACCCACAATTTAAATAACATGAAATGAATGATACAATGTAGCTACTGTCTAGCAATTTTGTTAGCCTGTCATCAAGGGATTTATTTGGGATTGTCTGTGTCTGTGTTTACAAAGCAGTCAAGTATAGCTACTGGGTACTGGGGGGTTGTTGTGACACTTTACTGGATTATAAATTGTTATCAGATTCCCCATCTTTGTTGAAACCTCAAACATACCTATTTGTGAAACATTGGGACATGACCTGATAATATGGGCTTATTAAGCCAATAAAACTTTATAGCAATTTCCGTGATCATTATTGATCCATTTGAAGTTTCTTACTTATGTTTAAAATACAATCAATTTCCTAGTTGTAGGAAAATAATGTCTTTGAGATACCCATAATATGGCCACATAGCCAATTTGCAAGGACAAAATTGGTTGACAACCACCATTATCCTAAGAATCAAATCATTAATAGGCCTGGGCAGAGGGCAACCATACATGACGCTTCACACTACGTTCATGTCTACCTTTACATCCTACAGTACCATACAGATTTATATGGGTACACACCATAGACTTAATATAAACCTAGACAGGACACTGTATGGAGCATAAGCATTGAGGCAGTGAGGCACTTAATTATGGTGACGCGACGTCACTGGAGGGTGTAGAAACAGTGATGTTTACCCATAGCTATCATTGATTTACCTGTCCCGGCTCTGGTTAAATGTTGATAACTCAATTGGCTTCGATCGGAATTTAAGTTTGAAATTGCAATAGATTCAGAAGCTTCTGGTGATCATCTTGATAGTCTGTTTAGCTTCAAAACTCAAAAATTATCAAAAAAGCAAGCTATTGAAATCGGTGCATAGACTCAAAACTATAACTTTTTTTGCAGTTTTAACCTTGATTTGAAGTTTATTGCCTAATCAATTTTAATGGGATTTCAAGTTTGAAAATTGAAATAGACTCATTTTGAAGGTCTGTTCAGCGTTGTAGCTCAGGTATAATCAGGGAGTTTAGAACTTTCCTCCTTGTTATAACCGAATGAGCAAGGACAATACCTAGCAGGCAAAGGAAAGTATAGTCATTGTATCACAGTTACATACTGGTGGTTCAGAAGATCCGCTCTGGCCTGGCTTATCCATTGTGAACAAATAGTGCTTAGCTTGATGAGTGTTACAACTGCTGTGTACTCAGAAATCTAGAAACCTGTTGCTATATTGCTGACTCCAGAAGACCACAATAAACATAATAGTATTTCAAAAGTTCATAAGATTGTGTTTCGTGGTCAGAATTGATGTATTATGATTTCCTAAATTTAGCTGTTGCTTGTTTTATCAGGCTGCTAATATAAGGTAAGAACGAGGAGAATGCTGCCGGGGCAGGAGGTCTCCCCTTACTTTTGACCCACCGAAGTGACCATTATATTAGCTACACAGAATATTGTCTACTATGAACTTTATTTGAAGCTTTGTGAGGTCCGGCCTTGACTTGTTTACTTCCAACTATCTCTGTTGGTCACATTTCAATAATGTTGGTGGATATTGGATTTTGTCTAAGGTCATGAAATTTCTTATTGTGTATGCCTGGCTCAAAATGAGCAAAAAAGCGTTCAAAAATTTAAAAAAAGCAAAGATGAAATTAGTAATTTCTTTGGTAATTGTGGATTCACCAAGTAAATTCAATTGCTTGCTTCCTCAGTTATTCCAAGGAAGAAAGTCCTGAACTTCCTGGTTATACTTGAGCTACAAGGCAGAACAGACCATCAAAATGATCTCCACAAGCTACTGAATCTATTGCAATTTTCAAACTTAAATTCCGATGGAAGCCAATTGAGTTATCAACATTTAACCAGAGCTGGGACAGGTAAATCAATGATAGCTATGATTAAAAATCACTGTTTCTATACCCTCCAGTGATGTCGCGTCACCATAATTAAGTGCCTCACTTCAGCTATATACAGTGTCCTGTCTAGGTTTATTATCAAGTCTATGGTACACACTGAGTTACCCATCTGTGCAATTGTACACTGGGTCTTCATATCACTCCCTATGATATAAAGTTGGGTTTTCTCATGTCAATCTTAATTCCATATTTTGAGCTGAGCTGTCACATAATCAGAGGATGGGCTAAACAGGAACATACGTATTGATTTGTAAAGGTTTTTGTCTTCCTTTCAAAGTGGTTGATAATGAAATGCCTCTACTAGCATCCCGCCACCGTTTGAGCGCTTAAACTAAGACTAAAGGTAGCATTTGTATAAATCAGGAGAGGCTAACTCCTAGGTACACAAACATTAAAATTTGAAAGATCTCTTTCCTTCAGAATGTTAATTTATTATTGTTGCAGTATTAAATATGTTAGCTGTCATATACACCGTAGTGCGAATCGCTGAGACTCACACTGTAAAATCTGAGCGGCCTCTGTGGCATGAAATGTGTGAGTTCTCGCATGTCAGAGGGTATATTAAGACAGTATACAAGCCCCGAGCACAAAGTAGAAGACTCTACATTCATCTTATATTCGCCGCCTTCATGGTGGGAACTTGCTCTGGCCAAGGTAAGCTCATATAACATCATTAATATAACCTGCAACAAAGTCTGGAGATGAAAGTGAATAGAATACTACCTACATCGCCAGTGGTTCTCATGAGGTTATTTATAAAATAAGATAGTAAAGGAAAATTCACATAAACCTTATAACATGGTTTGAGCAAAATTGTGTGCAATAGAATCAAATAGATTACATGCTCCATAGCTCCAGCAGAGAGATAGAAGAATTCGGTATCCAATATTTTTCTCGTTCAAGTTTGACTGCATTTCTTGTTGCTCCAATGCTACTGCTACGTTGGCAAATTGAGTCAACCTTGACCTTAATTAGATTTGTGGCCCATTAGTTCAGGGTGCCTCTTTTATACCGCATTAAATTCCTGATACTAATCTGTCTTTCAACTGCAGTTTACCACTTCATTTGCAGGGCTGTTTGATGTGCTATTCTTGTACCTCACAAAATCTCGGAACTTCACCAACAGTCTGTTCAGCTTATTTACTGGTAGCCAGGCAATGCTAATGAGTATTGGTAATATACTATTGATGTACATCCTCAAAAAACTGCTCAACCTCACGGAGCCTATAATAAAGGTCTGGGCAACAGTAGGTAAGCACCAATATTGTTCTTCCTAATATAAACTGCTGATTGTGATGGAAGCAATCAAGATGCTGAAAGTGTCACATGACCACCCTTATATTCTTTTAGAATTTCTTTTTATAATTTTATTGTTAACAAACTTATCAAGCAACAAGGCTGATGTTAAGATTGACCCATTTCTGGTGACGTACTGCTATACTAACCATATTGAGGATTATCAAAAAAATTGGTGTATCAGTGAAGGGCTTGATATATCGTTTTGCATTGAGAGTATGATGATTGCCCTCCCCTCCTGTAGTCAATGTGTTGGCTCTGATTGGTGGGTGGGTAGAAGAAGACCAACCAATCAGAGAAAACACATTGGCTGCCCCCCCTGCACCTCCTGTAGCAAACTTATCAATTAAGCCTGTTTCATGATTGCAATGATATGCGAGTGCCCCACAAACATATTAGATTATCTCCTTCATTGGTTCTATGGTCAGATGAATTATAGTGATTTTCATATCACTGATAGTTGTATGGTGATGCTATGCAAATCTCCTACGCTTCAACTAAAACAAGTTTGATCATATCTATTAATGTATTTGCCTACTCCAACTCAAACCTGTTGCAACAGCTTAAATTTAATCTATGCCTCAACCGCTATTTGCCATGGTTCTTTACAGGCACTAATGTCTGGAAATCTTTAGGTACTAAGTCAGTGATCATGAACCATCACTATGCAATTGTTGTTACATCCATGAGTTTGATATTTGAAATATGCATTTTAGAAGAGTTGTCTTACAAGTCTTTGATTCATCAAAGTTTATTAAACCGATATTGACCAATTTCTTTTAAACCACATACTCAATCGAGTTTGTATCCTATTATTTCAGGTATGGCTATTTCATACTCTATGATAGCATCCAGTAGCTCAATAGTCATCTGGTTATCTCTGATATTCATCGGCACCGGAGGTTTAGGAGGCGGAGCGTGTCGAGGTTTTATATCAAAGCTTGTACCAGAAGAGGAACAAGGTCAAGTTTTCGCTTTCATTGCGATGGGTCAGTGCATGACGGGATTGATAGCCAGCGTCATCTTCAACAATATATATCCTCATACACTCGGGTAAGTCAACTAACATAATCTGCCTGCTGTGCTTTAATTGAACGAATTCTGTTATTACAGCCAGTCAGTGAGTTATTATTTTTATTATTCACTTTATATTACTATACTCACTGCCGTTTTGCTGATTAGGCCCATTGAATGGCATATTTGGATAGATTTCAGTGATTATGCCATACCAGTAGAATGTCAGTCAGATAGTAGTAGGATGAGAATATTCCATGATGTACAGATGTGATAACATGCTATGGCTTAGTTCTGCAACATGTGAGAGGGCTAGTAATCTAAGGGTATTTCGAAAGCTGACCCAAAATTTGGTTAAAAGCTTATGTGGTTTATTAAAGCCCATGGCCCACATAGTAATAAAATTTCAAATTACTTCTATTTTACTTTTATATTAATACAAATAATCAGCATGGTTTAATTGTGACGATTCTGTATAGAACTAATTATCATGTGGTTACTTGGTGGCAGAATGACAGAAATTAAAGTCAACTTCAGGAAGGTGTGAAGTTGTTGGAATTATGCTCTCTTTATTTATTCATAATAATGATTATCCGGCTCTGTGTTAAAATCATGACTAGATTAATCCGGAAATGTGTGTTGTTGGATAAATTATGAGAAAATATTAACCATCACTTTCAGCGCAGTTATTTTTCTCTTTACAGAGTATTTGATGGGCTCACCCCACTACTAGCAGGTGTAATGAACACTGTTGGTATAGCCCTAGCCTTAGCGGTTTATTTCCACAGACGTGTACATGGGAATGATGACGCTGCCCTCAATCTCATATCACCAGAAACCTCTGCTTTGTCCTCGATGGCTTCCTCTTCCGCTGCAAGCACTACAGGTACTTGACAACTAAAATCTATCTCATTCAAGTACCTTTAGTATTCTTCCTTACCTGGTTGGCTGGTACCTTGCCGAGTCTTTTGTAGATGATTTTGGAGATATATCATAACCATCTATCTGTTGTACAATCCAGATTTTTGGCACATTGTCACCCTCAAAGAAGCCATCTAATAGGGCCGGGCATGGGCAGAGTGGTCATGGATTAGCCGGATGAGCATAGTACTCGGCAGTCAGCTTTAAGGTTGTTCCACAGCTTTCCAGTATGGATGAAGACGCTGTTGAGATGAGACTTGGTGTTGTGATGTGTTGTTTCATTTTGTTGGGCTTGTCTCGGTGGTAGCAGACTTTATAAAGTTGTGCAGGTCAGTGTTGATTTCTTTGAAGTGCATTGTACAAAACAAGCTTATTAGCCTCTGCTCCCGTCTTTCCTCCAGTGTCTCCTTATCAAGCTTACTCAGAAGGTTAGTAGTCGATGCTTGGCTAGTACATGGTATATTGAATACTGCACGTGCTGCTCTTCTCTGTGATGCTTCCAGCTTATCACTCAATGTCTTTGGAAGAGGGTCTCAGGAACAGGATGCATACTCAAGCACTAAACGTAATAGCTGCTTATACGCTTCTGTTCTTAATTCAGTGGACTGAGGTGGCAGGGTTCTCTTGATAAATCCTAGGATTGAGAATCCCATTCCGCGTTGGGAGTCCACATACATTGACCACTTCAGATGATTTTGTATATAGACACTAAGGTACTTTATCGTCTTTAGGTATTGTCTAATCGCTTCAATATAAAATAATTGGCTAAACATACCTACATCTACACCTACAATTTTGAGAATATTCCAATAACAATAAAACTATAACTCGGGATGAGTCACTCAAATTTATTGAGTTTGTAAATATTTCTTGGGATGAGACTTAAATTCTTGCTTTTGCCTTAACCTTTTATATAAATGAAGAATGTAATTCAGTGCACTCTTAAATTTACTTAGCATTGAGCTCGGATGAGGAAGATGCATACAAGATGTCGCCTGATGAAGAGAAGTTAGGGAGTCTGACAATCTGACAGTCTGACGATAACACGAGCTATGGCTCAACTTAGAACAAGTTTGTTCCATCCGGTGGCGGAGTGATACTGCAAAATTTGGGTATTGACGCCCCTTGATACACAGTGATATATGTATATATATATAAATATATAAAAATATAATATAATGTATCCCTCTGCTACCACAGAGAAAACCATTTTTGTTCTAGGCTCAACTACTAGTGAAAATAATGGCCTCCTCTATAGCATCTTGAGCGTGAAATGTGTATGAGACTATGAGTACCTTGAACATCAATGAATATCATTATTCATAAATTAAGTTTGATCCAGTTGGCCAGACTTTGGAGTTGCGTCCCTCTACTGAGAAGTGTTGTCAGTTCAGGGGCACAACTCCAAATACAGGCAATTTGGTCTAACATAATCAAGGTTTCAATTTTTCTATTACTCATTTTCTATTTGGTCCAAAACAATGTTCTAGTCGTCTTTTGTAAAACAAAGGAATCTCAGAGTTATCATACATGATCATCTGGACACCAATTCATTATTGGATGCACACCAATCAGCGTACCGTCAAGGACACAGCGTGGAGACAGCTCTGCAGCATGTCCATTCGTCTGTATGCCAGCAGCTAGATCGTGGGCGCACAGTGTTCTTGATTCTCCTTGATTTGTCAGCAGCCTTTGACACTATTTCTCATGAACTTCTCCTTTCTTTGCTCTCTTCTAAATTCATGGTCGGCGGTTCTGTTCTCAGATGGATAAAATCATATCTCAACGATCGCTCTTTCAGAGTAAAAATCAACAGTGAGTTATCTGATCCTGTACCTTGCAATGTAGGTGTGCCTCAAGGCAGCGTGCTTGGCCCTATTTTGTTAAATTGTGTGATGACCTCATTACCTAGTCTACTTGATAATATCGGGGTGAAATGTCACATGTACGCTGATGACACCCAGTTCTGGGTGAGTTTTGGTGAGAGTGAATCCATCAACAATGAAATAATAGCAAGATCAAGAGTCAAGCAAGCTTTCTCGATAATCTCCTCGTTCATGGAAAACAGCCACTTGAAACTTAATCCCTTAAAAACTCAATTCATCCCACTTTAACGCAATTACAATCATCCTCATTTTCATCACTCGAATTAACTGATCATGTCTCTGTTCCTCCTTCAGCTACTGTTACGACTTAAATCAATCAGAACCTTCATTCCTGAAAGCCAGTTTTCCATATTCATACATGCATTCATTACAATCAGGCTTAATTTCTGTAACTCATTCTTCTACGCATTACCTGACAATCTAGTCTCACGTCTCCAAGTCATTCAAAATTCCTGCGCCAAATGTATCACAGGTACAAACCACTATTCGTCAGCCACTGAAGCCAGGGTTAAACTGCACTGGGTACCCATCAGGTCCCGATCAAAATTCAAGTTATCAATCATAATGGCTCATTAGAGTTAGATTGGTTAGATTTCTCTTTAAATTACCATTTAACTGACGCTGTCCAATGAGGTCTTCGACTGACCATACCCTTTATCTTTTATGGCCAGATTTATAGATCAAAGTCTGCTTATAAATCTCCTTCGGATGAGAAGGTTTTATCCTCTTTGTTGATCACTGGTTTGTTTTATCAAAAGCGATTATAAACAATATTCTATAAACGTACAACAATTAGCTGACGATTTTTGGGTGCAGCTGTTTCAACACCTCATCTCTGGAGTTGTGTACTTCACAAAATTGTGCGATGGATTAAAATGATGTTGAGAATGAGTAATAACGCTAATTTGTTTGTAATTTGTAATTTTAACTTGCAGGCCTCTTTCCTTCAATCTTTCGTACAGATGTCATTTCATGACTGTGTCGATGGCTGCGATGGATGTATGGACTGGGTCACGGCGGAAATAGAGGTGCATAACGAATATATAGTAAAAAAAAAAGAACTATGTCAATAATTGAATATAGCGCTGTACTTGCCTTATGATTGACATGTCCATGGCAGATCATTTATATAGATATACGGAGTTCTGAAAAGCTAACCTTGTCACACTGCCAGGCTAACAAGGTGGCAGTACTTAGTTATCATATTTTTACAATTTTCATACAAACCTGGGTGTTACTTTGACAACTGAAAGAACTAATTCCAAACATTATATTGCTACTTCTCACTCTTCTAGGGTTGAACGCTGCGTTCGCGTTTGCAAAAGAGCTACGAAGCACCCTGGCTCCGGAAGCTTCTCTTGCTGACATCATTGCCTTCATTGGTAAATGTTCTATTGAGAGAGGACTGTCTAATGGAGGTAGGCTACATTAAACAACAACCTATAGTGATGCATCACTTTGATACCAATTTCATAAATCTATGATCTTATTGAGCAGGAGGTGGCTCAGTTGGTTAGAGCGCCGGTCCTCTTGCATGCAAATATTGAAGGTCATGTGTTCGATTCCCACTGCAGTCCATCGACGACTGATGTTTGGTTGGCCCTCAGGTATGTTTTGACCTGCCTTCAAAAAGAGAACAACCTGGTGCAGATATTGCGGCCTCGCCACTAATGCACTAAAATTTCGCCACCTATGCTTCGTGATGTGGCTTGTGACGAGACATCTGATTTTAATTTTAATCAACCTTTAATCAACGTTTGAACCATGCAGAACTGATCCATTATACACTTAACCATACGAGTAAGATATATCTTATACTGGACCTAGCCTTGTACCTGTTTGTTATAAACCTTTGTTTCATCCATCTAAAAAGAGCAAAAGGAAAGAGGTTATCAAAGCATGTGATTTAGCAAAAAGTACTTAAATTTCTAAGATTTTTCAATTTGTTCTAAGCTTTATTAAACCAATCGATGTGTTAGATGACAAATTAGAGGATGCCATCAGCGAAAATGAACAGTAACCAGTAAAATCTAATAAACGAATGCTTTGAATAGAGAGATGATCGGTGGTTGAATTTCATATTCATATGCGCGAGTCTTTGATGTCATTTGGGGGGGGGGGATGTCATTAAGTAAAAAATGAGATTGGTTATATTCCACTCAACTATGTAAAGTTTTGCGCCGCATCACTCACCTCATCACTCACATCATCAATCACATCATCGCTCACATCATCACTAACATCTTGCTCTTATGTATTTCATACAACAGGTCGGATAGTGGTGATTGATTATAGAGATGGAAGAATAGATTGTGATCATCCCAAGAGTACTGACAACCAATACATCAAAATTTCTCTGTGAAATATTTCCTACAATGACAACCAGGGAGAGTGTCGCTCTAATGGGTAAGTCTATTGTCTCTTTGTTACATATAAGTATTACTAGAAATGTCCTAACCATGAATGCCACAAAACCTCAGGATACAGACCATAGACATAGTCTATGGTACAGACAATGGACACTTTGTTCTGACCTACTAGGTTAAGTTTTCACGAGCAATTTGTGTGAGATGGTTGATTGGCCATAACTGTAAAAGTGTAACTGAGCGAAGGGGTTAGTTAAACTATATGGCTGATTTTCCGTCATAATCACTTTGGCACATTGTTTATTCAAAGTTGGCTATTCATATACATTCATACATACATATATATTCTGTGATGTATTATGTGATGCATTCCGTGATGCATTCCGTGATGTATTCTGTGATGCATTCCGTGATGTATTCCGTGATGCATTAGGTGATGCATTAGGTGATGTATTCCGTGATGCATTCCGTGATGCATTCTGTGATGCATTCTGTGATGTATTCTGTGATGTATTCTGTGATGTATTCTGTGATGCATTTTGTGATGCATTCCGTGACGTATTCTGTGACATATTCTGTGATGTATGCTGTGACATATGATGTGACGTATTCCGTGATGTATTCTGTTATAGGTGCACACTCACTAGGACGTCTCCATGAACACTTGTCTGGATTTCTCGGACCTTGGGATGCCTCACCCTCAGTTTTGGACACGGGGTACTTTCGTAACATGCTCTCTTCAGGGTGATTGCATTGGTGGCTGTAATGGCTGTATAGATCTCACAAATCCAGCTATCTTAGGTGAGATCCTCCTTTGATCTAGTATTGTGTGATCTACATGTAGATGGCTGACTAGATAAAGCTTGATCCCATATGCCAGATGTTAGGCTGCCCGTCATTCCAGAAGGCTCCAACTCAAAGTACAGGCAAATCGGATCAAACTTCATCTAACTGCTGACTGTGACATGAAAAGAGTTAAATTTTTTAAGGCAAATATACTTTTCTCGCCTGACCCCCGGTATTTTTTATTACAGGGATGACATCAGCATTTCAAGCTGCACGAAACCTGGCATTAGAGAGTACAGCAGGGCTTTCCCTAGCAGATATGATTGCATTCATCGGGAAATCTGCTCTTGAGAACGCCTGCAGTAAGGCAGGTAAGTAGGGACACATGAAAAAAGTCGTCCATATTATGTACAATACATCACAAATGTGTTTGTCTTGTTTGATCCTTACATAGTATAATATATATTTATAAAACCTATCCATATACTAAGTCCATCATCAAATAGAAAAACTATAAACCTCTGTACAAGTTTCATGTATAACGTTTGTCCAATTGGAGACCCTTCTAATCCTCGAGATGACAAATTTTAAATTTATCTGAAGGGCACACCGTTTCAGTAGAGTTTCTGACTGGGCGGATCGACTGTGATGATGTAGACTTGCCTCCACCTGATGATGATCTGTCGCCTTCAGATATGACTGACGCTGTTTCTTATCTGAGAAGACAATTCCCAGATGTAAACACAACGGAAGCAGTTGCTCTTATGGGTAAATCACTAGCACATTTTTGAATCTTGTAGCAGCTTATCGCTGTTTCACATTTGATTGAATGAGTTGAACAAGAATTGTCGCTTTGTTTTAAAACAAAAATAACTTGGACGATGAGATTGATTTCCACTGTTGTGGAATCAGGGAACGGAGGCATGTGTGTTATACTACTTGTTCAATCAAAGACTAAAATTTGCGATTCTGTGCAACTTACAACCAGAGTTCGTTTCTTCGTCTTTATAGGGTGTCACTCACTAGGCCAACTTCATCTGCGATCAGTGGATTCTCTGGCCAATGGGATCGTGTTCCTGTGGATATCGATAATGGCTACTTTAGAAATATGCTCTAATCTGGATGGACGCTGACTCCAGCCGTGAATGATATTGTCGAGTACGTAAAAACTCACACACAGTCTCACATGCACACTAACATACATGCTCGCTATAAATCACTATCGATATGTGATTAGTTGGAAGTCAAGAGTTTGATGCAGTTGACACAAGTCAAGACTATAGTCCTGGGTTCTACATTGTATAATATGTTTTATCATTGCATGAGGTGGTTGGTGAGAGACAGCGCTACCTCATATCCCCATATCATGTCATTAGCATGTTAGGAAAGTATGCGAAGCTGGCATATCTAAGTTTTTCATACTCAACTTTTTGCTCATGTGTTATGCAAAATATATCCAGCCGAAAAATGACATAAGAGATAATTCGCAATTGGATGTTGTTGTCGGTTATTGCCCCAAGACAGCGGTCTTAAGACCATACAAAATCATACTAGTCCCATAAGAAGTTTGACATTATTCAATTGAAATTTTTCAATTTGTGCTGGTCAGATACGAGCTGACTTCTCTACAAGTTTACTTCGTGAATTAATTGCCATGTCAACAAAATCCTTCAATGCAATTTCAACCTGGAATTCCCTGATGATTAGATTAGTTAGACTACATAGAATATGAGTTATTTCCCCACACATATAATGCCAAAACAAAACACCTTTTAATTTCTAAATAAGACCACTACAACTAGGTACACCCGGTGAATTTTACAGAACGTACACCAATGAAGCATAAAACGTGATCAATATCCTGCCATCAAATATTGTCCGTGCCATAACAACTTATGCTATAGCTGCTTCTGGCCTACATGGTGTTTTCGAAATCGTAATGTCTTGCTATTGCATTTTTATTTGGTGCGACTAAATCACCTATATTGCTGTTGATTGAGTGAAATGTCTATATGAAATTCATGCTCATGCTAGGGCACTTTAATCTGAATAGTATTACCTGAAATCCTTTTATACCGGAGTTTGTGTGGCACAGATTGATATGGGGAAAAATATAATAATATTAACAAAGTGAGAAGTTATGGATAACCTCAAACTAAATCAAGTTTGATCCAGTTGACTGGTGAGCCGTGGCAGTTTGGATCATGGATAGTTGACTGATCTAGCCTAAATGGGAATCATCTGTGACTTCCATTGGTCTTTTGACAAAAAGGGACAGAACACAAGTGTAATTTTGCATTTGAAACAGGTCGATACAAGCAGAAAAAAACAAACTTGAAAAGGTCAATCACTGCAGTTCCATGGATCAAACTGATGCTATTGTTTGGGCTCTTCGATCCATGGAACTACCTCCCAGTTTGCGCTGAGCTAGAAGCTACAGCATCCACTAAGCTGATAGAGCGGCGGCAAGCAGGCGTGGCTGAGCGGTAAGTATCAAAGGCTTTGCCCCAGGCCCAAGTTCAAGTCCATGTGGCAGTGATTATCTTTTGAAGTTTTAGCTCAGCTTTATCCATGGAAATGGATGCATATTCCGAGGGTGAGCTAAGAGGTGACAACTCAGCCCGATCTTGGTTGACTTCAAACTCAACATGGAAACAGGGAGTTTCTGATGGAAACATGGTATTTGAGCTGAGGTTATCAAACTTAATTAGATCTTACAAATATTTCTTTAGTCTTTTATTTGCACACTCGAATGACTTAATCATCCTTTAATACTGTTCAGTTCATTCTATTAATTGGTAAGCATTGTGGCACTTTGTGTGATGTAAAGTGAACAATATGTGAACAAATGGCTAGTCTAATCACATTTTATAGATCGAGAATTCTGTTTGTGATCTCCTACGCAGCCCCAAGTTGGTTCCCATACTAGTCGAAAGGGGACAAGGAGATTCTTGAAAGACTACAGAAGTTATGCCTCAGGGTTATTTTGCTATGTTTAGAATGTTATGGTGAGCGGCTTGCAGCATTAAATTTAACAGAACTAAGTGTGTGTCTGGACATAGGCTGCCTAAAGTATGTCAATAATGTGAAAAAGAACACCAGCCATCCACATCACCATCACCTACATTCACTAGCAATAAATGACAGGCACCATCACAAAACCACGACCCTCCCTATATCCAACACTGCTCTTTGCAGAAAAAGCCTTTTTTATAAATACACATAAATACGTCAATGCCTTCGTATTGTTTCTTTTATTTTATGTTGTTTTCACATGATCTTATTTGCTTTATGCATTGATTGGTGGTTAATAAAGCTCATAATATAATATAATATAACATATGGGTATCCCTGGAGCTAACACCATTTGTAAGCTAATCACCATGTTTCCACTTTCTTTTAGGTCGGCCTAGATTGAGCTGAGTTGTCACCTCTTGGCTCGACCTCAGAATATGCATCCATTTCAATGATGGACCTGAAAAAAAAACCTCTCTCTCTCTCTCTCTCTCTCTTGCAGTCAGTCGATGCGACTAAGACTGTTCTATGGTTTTGGCTTTGATTTGGTTGCAGTCCTCCACGCAACTCTGTTTTTAGCCATGGTTTGCCAGGAGTTCAGGTTGATCTCTCTCCATTTCATGTTTCTTTTTGCAACGTCTTTAAATCTGAGTCTAGGCCTTCCCTGATTTCCTTTTCCTTCTTTCAATTGCGAGTACAGTAGTTGCCGAGGGAGCCGGTCATTGTCCATCCTATGCACATGGCCTACCCATCTCAGGTTCCTTTCAATGAGGATATTTGCCATGCACAGCAGGTTGGCACGTCTTAGTATCTCTTCATTTGTGATTTTGTCATACCACTTTACACTCATTATGTCCCTCAGTTGTCTCATCATGAAAGTGTTTAGTTTTTTCACTTGGGTCCTGTATATCGTCCATGCTTCAGCTCCATAGAGGAGACATGAAAGTACCACAGCTCTATAGACTTCACATTTCACCCTTATGGAGACATGTCTGTTGTTCCATAATCTCTGTTGAAGCTTCCCAAAAGCGGCGTTTGCTTTGCCTAGTCTGTTTCGCAGCTCTTTATCTATATCTTTGCAGTGCTGGAGATAGTGCTTTCTAGGTAGGTGAAGTCTGAGGCAAGTACAAGTGGTTTATGGTCTATCAGGATAACCTCTGGCTCAGGCGGAGGATTGATGAGTTTGATTGGCTGATACATGCATTCTGTCTTTTTGATGTTTATTATCAGGCTGAACTGAGCTGCTGCTTTAGCGAAGTGGTCTACGAGTACCTGCATATCTGCAGCATTGTGTGCCACCAAAGCACTGTCATCGGCAAAGAGCATCTCTCTTACTAGGTGCCTGTTTGTACGGGTCTGGGACTTGAACTGGGCTATGTTAAAGAGATCTGCCCCATGTCTTGCTTGGATATAACTTCCTTCATGTACATCCTTAAATGCAACTTCTAACATAGCCGTCAGGTATAAAGAGAATAGTGTGGGAGCAAGAACACATCCCTGCTTGACACCATTGGTCACTGCAAACTCATTCAATGTGTCTCTACCTTGTACTACTTTGGCTTGCATCCCCGTATGAAGGGCTTTAATCAGGTTTGTGACTTTCTCTGTGAAGCCAAACTTCTTCAGTACACTCCACCCCTTCCCTTGATACTGTATCAGAGGGTTTAGTAAAGTCTATAAATACAGCATATAGCTCCCTGTTCTGCTCAGTACATTTTTCTTGGATTGGCTCAAGCTAAACACCATATCAATAGTGCTTCTGCTGCTACGAAAACCACACTGTGTCTCAGGTAGGATATTTGGAGTTTTCTTTTCACTGATTCTGTTGAGGATTATTCGGGCCATGATCTTTCAGGCTATAGAGAGCAGTGAGATTCCTCTGTAGTTACCACAGGTCTTCCTACTGCCCTTTTTGAAAATGGGCACAATGTTTGCATTTTTCCAGTCCTGCGGCATCTGCTCATCCTTCCAGATGAAAACAATCAGGTCATGCAGTCTTTCTTTTAACTTCAGTCCGCCATGCTTCCACACCTCTGCTGGAATGCCACACTCCCCAGGGGCCTTATTCTCCTTCGTTGCATCTCATCTATGGCATTCAGCAGTTCATCAAAGCTTGGCGTGTCATCCAGACTATCATCAGGCGGCATGTCAGAGAGCTTCATGCTGAGAGCTTCATGATCCACTGTCCCGGGTACATTCAGCAGGTGGTCAAAATGCTGTGCAAACCTTTTTAAGGTGTCATCCTTTGCTGTCAATACTGTCTCACCATCCTCATCAAGCAATTGGGCAGTACCCCTATTTTGTGGCCCATGGAACTGCAGTGAATGGAATACAAGGAAATGCAGGTCAAACAAATCATAAATTTTTTTACTGATTCAATTATTGATATAAACATTACTGCCTGTTTACAGCTTCTTGCAGATAACTTGTGTTAACGCTGAATTAGGTTAGTTTCACATTATGTGTTTTCATGGAAAGCGTGTAAAAGTTGATTTGGCTGGCAAAAGCAATCTCAATATCAATCACCAACACTTAGGTTGGCAGTCAACACCAGAAAGCTATTCTATTTGCGCAAGTTTTACAGTTTGAGCCAAAGAACTAGGGTTCGAAGGTTATACTCTTTGATTAGTTGGTAATTTTGAATGTTGTCGTTTCTTGTTATTTCTTACAGCGCATCATTTATACTGTTCAAATTGTCACTGACACTGAAAAAACTCACTGGTTAAATTATTCAATACAATGGTCCTTGTGTGTCAGTTTTCAAAGTTATGAAAAATTCATATTGGAGCTTGACATTTGTACAATGTAAATAGACAGATGTTTTTGTTATCATTATACAGCATTTTTTTGCTGCTTGCTGCCGATAAATCCCCTGCGCTTAAAACATCTCGTTACGATGCATCGCATTCTCAAATAATACCTCTTGAATTTATTGATTAAACTCAGTGTCACAAGTATTAATCTTCACCTGATGACGAAATGCCCTCTCCAACGCATCAAGGCTGTCAGGCCGAGAAAACTATTTGTCATGGGAATTTTGCTTGTCAATACCTATCTCTGAATGTGTGCTGGACAGACGACTCTAGATCAAGATTAATCCAATTGCCTGCATTCCATTTGCTCCCTCCCACTGGCTTGACCAGTGGATAGAGAGCAACTCTCAATGTATGCAAATGGACCAAACTTCGTCTAACTTGACTTTGACTCTGCAACGGCTAGTTAATCACATTCTGTTATATAAGGATATTTGTAGATCAAATTATTGAGTTCAATAATAATCTTCAACAATAATGTTAGGTCTGGGCCAGATCTCCTTCTAATCAGTTGATAAATGTGAAGAGCTATTGATTTCAATGCACCAGAAAATTACATTCTATACAAAAAATTTCCTAGACAAGTCTGCACTAATTGTGAGCTAATAACATTCTGAAAATATTGTAGGTGTGAATTCATCACCATATCACAGTATTAAAACACATCCTAATTAACATAGTGGTGAATCAATTGCTCAAGAAGAGTAAAGTATACACAGGAGAAAATGTTCGTTTTCCAGATAGCTAGCTCGTCACCCCCAGACTGGCTAAAGCTAAATTCTAGCTAAATTCTAAATCTCTAGAGTATGGTTGGTAAGAGACAGATCTTTGTTTATTTGGAGAGTGTTATACACGACAGAATGACTGCAAGCACATACAATTAAAGCAGAGCTTAATTTTGATGACTTAGATATGCTTTGAAATTGAAAATTATTAAAAATAACATCCTTGAAGAGCATAAAAGCATAATAGCGTAATAAATTAATATGCAGAAAAGTGATCATTAGCCTTTTCATACACCAGAATCCTGGTGTATTTGATGAGATTATCCTATGAGCATTTAACACACACACTTAACTGTGAATGTTTTGTTTCTGAGTTATTTCAACAAATTCAATCCACTAGTTTCAATTTTATGTAATATTTGCTTGTTTGAGAGACTGATCTATGAACACAATCTGCACTGAGTAGGTTTTCTATTAACTTTGACCAAGGATTTCAAGATCCTTGCTTTGACAAATGATTATTGATCTGTTATTTTCATTATGTTTTAATTCCTCTTTAATGCACATTATTCCTTTGCTGTGCCTTTAACAGTACACAGTGAGACAGTGTTAACCTGTCAAATGGTTAACTGTTACAAGTGCTTTGCAGAAACTGGAACCATCCTTAGTACAGGTGAATACTTTATATGTCTTGACAAGCTGAGCGTTGGTCAGGTAAAGCTTCACGTTGTGTCAGATATAGCTTAGCGTTGTGTCAAGTTTAGCTTGGCGTTGCGTCAGAGTTAACTGACACCTTGTGTCGAATATAGTTGAGCGTTGTGTCAGATATAGCTGAGCATTGCGTCAGATAAGAAGTCATTCTATAGAGCAAGCCGGTGGAGAGATCGGTGCAATGTTAGGAGGAGAGGGACACACCACTCTAAGCAAACTAGCACTACTATGTACATACCTCATCTCAGTCATCTACTGTTCATCTGAGAGTTACACACGAGTTATCAACAATGATGATGGTTATGGTAGGTAAAACATCATGTTGTTCCAACTGACATACAAACATATACATTCTGCTGGAATGGATAGAAACGCAAGTTTGTGTCACTACAGTATCAAACATTCCTTTCTGAAGAAAGGAAGAAAAGAAAGTTTGATAAAGTCATGCTATATCCGAACAACAAAAATACAGTAATTGATATTGCTCATAGCATATGGCCGGCTAGGGTTTGCTGGATGAAAGTTGGCTCAGCTAGATCTGGCTGCACACAGCGGTGGTGTGCGGCCAGATGCCCACAAAGCCGCTAGGCTTTTTTGGCACAATTTTAGATACCCTAGAGAATTAAACCACTGCTGACACAGCTGGGCTTTGACCAGCAGTGCAACCAGTCAAAAATTTAAATAGAGAGTTGTTGCATCAAAACATCTAGCCAGTAGCTTTGAATGGAGTTATATGAGCTCTCAAAAAGTAAGGAGTATCTTCTTTCCCAGCCATCCACCATTAGTGATGACATATGTTGAGGTTGACCAATCAGGTGCCTTTAAAATATAGCTGAGATCCAACATTTTTATTAGTGTTGGATCTCAGCTAGATTTTAAAGGCACCTGATGCCACAACTCTCTATTTAAATCTTTGACTGGTGGCACTGCTAGACAAAGCCCAGATGTGTCAGCAGTGGTTTAAATATATATAAAAAGTAAAGAGCATGAATAAAAGTTAGCCAGATTCAAATTTGGCCATTTCAAGCATTTGCGAAATGGCGAATTTTTCCCCCTGCAAATATATTTCTCACCTAGTGTAACAAACAAAATGTAACAAGAAAGTTGGCTGAGCGACAGTGACAGTGCTTATTGATTTAACTGATTTGTACAGATTGAAATTATCTCTATATTGCCCTGTAATAGTGATTTGATCTTCATTCTTTTCATTTTTTGATATAGTGGCTTCTCTTGGATGCTATAAATGTTCATCTGTGAATGGCTCTAACCCTGACTGTGATGATGAGTTTGTTGCCCAGGATGAGTTCTACGCACCCAACTGTATGGCAGCAAGAAAAAGCTATAGTAAAGATAACGGCAAACTGCTGACTGGTGTGCGTACTGGCTTATATCCAGCTACTTGGTGTATCAAGTTCAAAGCTACCAATAGTAAGTTTTGATTTTTCTTTCAGAGAACTCTCCAGGGTCTACTAGATGATGTTCTGCCGTTTAATTTGATTAATTTGTGTTATAATGACAATATTAGCAGTCAAATTAAGTCATACAGGGTTGCCAAATACTGTACTGGCCCCTTATCAGAGATAATGAATGCTATTGTATTCAGTACACAGCATTCCAATTAAGTCAAAAACATTGCAAAATACAAAAATTATACAGAGTTGCCTGCTCCCAGCAAACGAGGAGATGACTACTCAATCATCGGTTATTGCCTGCTTCACTCAATAGAATATGCGAAATGGCCAAAATTTATTTACATATTTAAAATACTATACAAAAACTACAGGTGTGCTTTAACTCTTGTACATATAGAGTGTGTTTCTCGAGCGATGTACATTTCGTAAACTGCTTTGAGATGAGTCCAGATTTGATAAATTTAATAAACTTTATGCAAAATCACTCCATTACGAGTGCTAGATAGCTTGTATGGTGATGCATCTCAGTGTTAACATGACCCCTTACAACACCCGTAACTGATTCACCACACCGCCAATATGTGGGTATAAAATACTCTGGGAAGGAAACCTGGAAATTTACAAGGTTGTTACCGATTAAGTTGGCTTTGGAGTGTCACAAAGAGAGATAGTTATATGTTTAATGATATGGGAGGTTGGTTATGATTCTGCCTAGTCAATCATTATATGCAAATAGCAGTCTACGTGTTGTGTTTGTATATAACCTTGCCTGTCAATAATAAGTTAATCATCAAACTGTAATTATTTATGCAAAGGATAACTTTGTATTCGATTGACATCCTCCTCTAAAACGTGGATTGCTAGACTTGATTCTAACAATGCCTGTCCGTGTCAGTATTGCTGCAGGCATGTCTGACACAAGCCATCGTGATGGACTGTCCATCACAACGGGACGGGCGGACCATTGCAACGAATAATCTATTGTAACGTCTCTTAATACATCCATGGCTTATAATTTAGAATATTAACCCCCCCCCCAATTTTTAGAGAACAAGAGTCTCCTTGAACTTTGGCTGTTTACTGTTCAGTAGCAAACAAAACTTTAAGGCTGGCCCCTAAAAGAATTGTGAGGTGGCCAAAGAGCCTCTTACTAAGGGCGGGATGCCATACATGAATGTCATAAATAACTTTTGAAAGGGGGGGAGGATAACATATGCAAGTATACCCGACAGCCAGCCCTTAAAAGCGTTCAAGATGGCGGTCGCGGCCGTAGGCAATCGTTACCGACCGCCGACGGCTCCTTTTTTTTCTCCCTTTTTCCACTACATTGTCTGTCAATAAAAATAATTTTGTACAGGAACCTATCAGGGTTAAAATGTTGTGATCTGATAAATTCAATAATAGAGGTAGTGGGCAGTGACTTTATTGGTATAAGTGTTTCTAACATATATAATTATCAGGTCATTGGTATCAAATGTCCATAACCAATCCAATTAATATCACCAATCATAATCACAATCACCAACAATCACAGGAGCAACAGTACATAACAGCAAAAAATATCAGCTTGTTGTTGTTGGTAGAAGTCTTGTCACGCAGCCAGCTTTTGGGTTTTTTGGTTTTTGTTTTGTATACCTTCAAGGAAATCGGATTATCGGCTGTCGCAAGTTTGAAGGCTGAAGTGCAATCATAATAATAATGCTGGATAATATTATACACTGTATTGTATAATAATTATGTAATGACTAATAATTATTATAGACAAATTTCTCAATTTCATTATTGTGTAACGATTACTGATTATTATTGATATATTGGTTATATGATGATATTAATGATATATTTAATATCTAGAGGATACTGGTGTGAAACATATGGTGAGAGATTGTGCTGCCGATAGCGGAGGTACTACTTACGATACAGAGATAGGGGGTATGACACACTGTGGACCCCTCATGAAGACTCTCTACTACAACGGGGACGTTATGGAGGGCTGTATAATGACGTGTAAAGGTAACGGCTGTAATGCTGGAGTTAGTACACTGAGAATTGACAGTCTAACACAACGTTTTTTAATTCTCAGTATCAGCACAGTATTCTCAATTCAATTGTTTGAATATTGAAATTAATGTGAAATAGATGTGGAAAAAATGTGGAAAAAATGCAATTGACGCACTTTGGAGATACACTTTCATTATTTTTCCATTTGATATTACATGTATTTTTTAAAAGGCCTTAACATATCAGTTATTTGGCTGCATTCCAGTCCACAATAGATTTTGTACCAGTATACACATGCAGGGTGATAATATTATTTAATAATAAAATTGGACCCTTATTTATTGTATTTTATTATATAAAATATATTTTGATGTTGGTTGCCCCAAAATATAAGCACATTATTATCCTAGATTTCACCATATTGTGTCTCAGCAAATCATTTGGATTAGCGTGCATCAAGCCCTGATAAACACCACAAATAAATTATATAAAATGAGGCAAACTATTACGGTGAGCATGGAATAATGAGAGAATTTACCTACTATTATGAAGCATCACCTACCAGCATGCAATATGAACCATGAAAACCCAATTATTACACTATCTTATAGAGATTCATGTCATAGATTAAGAAATTTTATTGTTCACCAATGTTAACTGAGGCATGGTAAGAAGAAGTATCACGCAATAAACAACACATGTATATCACTTACACAAAAGTAGCTTGAGAGAGGAAGCAAGGCACAATGACCAGGGTCTATCTGCAGTGATTTTGTTTCACGATAACTACTAACCAGCAGTAAACAAGAATTTGTGACCAGCTGTTAGTCGGGATCATCAGTAGTTGAACTACTCTACCAAAATAGTGGCCACATATTGAACTAAGGTTCATGTTCCAGGTTAGTTACTCTACTATACACTTCAACTTTGGCATGTATTACCAAGGAGCATAGCGATAGTATTATTTGTTAGTATTACCCGTAGACTTAATATATCAAGTCTATGGAATTACCATACGCTAACTTACAGTAAACTTGCTAAGCACATTGGAAAGGTTATTGAGTCAGAGCTATGGTAACTGTACTATGAATATTTGGCAGTCGAGTTAATAAGTGCTTTGATGTTTTCCATTGTAACAATCGTGATACATGTTATATTTATAACACTATTTCAGGGTGTCCTCTGACTCTGGCCAGACGGCAAAACTGATCTCCCCAAAGGTAGAATGGGCTGGTGGAGATTCGCCAAGGATAGTCTGGCATACATATCTGTGGAGCCAATCATCCTACTATTCTTTTGGTCGCTGCCTTACATAGATCATGGAAACGGCGTACTGCTGTTTCGCTACTTCTGCCAGGCTAACTACAATGATACATTCTGTAAAAATATCTCCAAGCCTCCTCTGGATGACGGCCCGGAGAATCACGCTATACAAGGACAAGTCTCTCAGTAAGTGGGAATAATGTACCCTAGAGGCGAAAATATAAGCTAGGGATAGGTGTGAGGGTATCTTTATGTTGGCTATAACACTAATTTTAGCTAGCTATTAATTGCAGCTAGCTAGCAAATAATTCTGCTGCATTATACCTATACTTCTGTTGGAAGGGACCATGTACAGTAGGTTTTACTCAATTCGGTTTGTTGTAAGAAACAATCCACAAGTTGCCATTGGTGTCGGTGTAACAGCAATTGAACTGGTTTCGGGTTATAACGGGAGATGTTTATTTCAGTAGAGTAAAGTATCCGAATTTTGCACACACATTACTTTTCTCTTTAGAATAAATACTATCTCCTTGTAAGAACTTGATACCATTTCGATAAGTTGTTATACAACCTCATACCATACCACAAACCAATCAAACTATAACCTAGAAGTCATGGCAACGTGTGACTTGTTTATCGAAATCATATCGAATAGACTAATCCTGCTCGTGATCCCTTCTGTATTTTGCTGACTAGTTGGATTTTTCCTTTCGAATACTTCAATGTGTTGTCAATTTTTGGTAGCTATAATAATATATTGATTATGTGTTCAAATGATGACCAGAGCGCGGTTTATGGCATCCCACTTTCAACCATCGCCGAAAAATCAGATTACAATGTACTGCCACTACCAGCAAAGTTCGAGCATAGCCACATTACATGTCATGTCATGTCATGTTTGACACTGGAAAGCTTTACATGCAAAAACTCATAAAGAGATCTTGTGGTTATGCATCATCATCTACATTAGAGTTTTGAAATCACCGCTTTATCTGAAATCCCGATAAATGTGATAAATGAGCTTACAATTTTTCTAATTTTTTAATTTTTTGCGTTCCAATCGCCTGTTGCAACCTAGGTACCAATCCTCACACAATAACGTCTTTATGGGCTTCACCATGAGCAAGCAAGCAAGCAATGTTTCCTTTCAACCATTCATCCTGAAAACATTAATAACTTTATCAATTTAGGGTTAGGAATGAATGCAGATTTGTTTATCATTTACAAGGGAAACTTTCTACCATTCCTCATACAACAAAGGTGCTGTGTTATTTAGACCGAAAATGCCATTTTGTTTTCTCTTCTTTGCCTTGCACAAAAGCCTTAGTCATTATATGACATTGAATTGCCTACAAATTAGTGACAGAGTAAGATTTAATACTTCCGACTGTTGGAATGTAATATGCTTCATTCATTGCGTACTTGTTTGATTGCTCTAGCCACCAGCGACCGCTTTAGGTTTTCTTATCTGATCCTCGAGTTCATTCTACCATCAATTTGAGATTTGAGATTTAATCGAAAACATGCTAGCCATTAGTTAGAATAATGCTAACTATCTATTAGAAGGTGTCTGCTCTATGGGGCAGCGGTGGCTGGAGCAGTAAACGCCTTGATTAAGGTTATGTCAAAGACCGATCCGAATATCAACATACCATATACCGTTGGAAAGCTGCCGAGCTACTGAAAATGAATACCTGAACAAAAACTTGATTCAATGACGTTGTGTCATTTTAGGGAGGAAATGAGGCAGAAAACGCTGTTTTTGTCAAAGCATATGGAGGAGTCAAATTAAATGCAAGAGATTTCAAACCAGGTGGAATGCATACTTAGAGATTGCGTTCATTGTAAAATTGGATTTTCTTTGATATATGACTAGTCTAAACTGAATTTATACGTCACGCCATACAATGCATTTTTTTTGTGAAGCCGTGAAAATATGTGAAAATTCAATCATTAATTCAGAACAGATCATAGGCTCGAAAAAAAATTAATTATGATTTTCCCTAAGAGTACACTTCAAATGTCATACCTATCAACTTTCAACAAATTAGCTTGCATATTGCGAAAAACAGTAGACTCTCTAATATTTCTTGCAACTTTTGCATAACATCAAATGTGCTGTCCAAATGACCATTATTATTATGTGTTATTTTGATGTTATGCAAAAGTTGCAAGAATATCAGGTGTATTCGAGAGTCTACTTCCAACAGTATATGATATGTTGATATTCGGATCGGTCTTTAACTTCCTGCCAATAAGGGAGCCAAATAATTGTTTTCAGAAGTGGGCTTTGGGGGAGACGGGTATTATGATGTAAGCAAGGACCGTCGCTTTGTTCACTTGCTGTTTCGTCCAAAAGCGATAAACTGAAAAATGCCATGAACTGGGTGGGGTGTTTGTGTTACAGCCATAGTTATTATAAAAGGATTCATTTCAATCATGAATCTGTAGTTTCTGCACAGTAAGATAAAGCACATGTGTTACTGCCATTAATATTAAAACTGGAATATTTTCATTCTATGTTTACCGCAGATAAGAACTGGTATGGTTTTATAATTGGAATTAACGGTCACATGTCTCTTTTTTTGTTTTGTAGTTGGATTATGTACTCTAAGATCACCATGGTGATACCGATGCTATACAGTACAACAATTCTAGGAGCTATATCAGATAGATTCCAAAGAAAGTTACCGATGGTGATACCAGCTATTGGAGTTTTCTTAGCCTGTATATGGCTTATGTCTCTCGCATTGCTATTCGAGGCTTACCAGATTAACGTCTCATCGTAAGTATGCAGAAAACATGGAAAGCATTCAACACATCGATTCAACAAAGCAGAAATTTTATCATACGTCTGTCAGTAGTCACTAACTAGAACATTGAACTGTTTTCAGTAGCTTGAGACAACCACTATTTCAATCTGGAGTAAGCCACAACTAGCCTAGTCTTGTGTGCCTACTTAAAAAAGAGTTCAGTGACAAGGCTAATCCATAACCACAGTAATACCAATGAACTAGTGGCCACTAGTTCATTGGTAATACAGGGCAATAATATGATTAAGATTGATGGGTTTTGGCCAATTTCATTGCTACACCTCGCCAATGGTCTCATGTTGATGGATTAGACCAACTTTGTTGCACCAGAGAGGACCTTGAATCATGACCTGTGTTGGACAGTGTTTCCCCCACCATTGTGTGATGTAGTCTGAGCCCCCCTCCTCCAGACTCTTGCCCCCTGCCCGACAGCCCCTCCTCCGGCGATGATGTCTCTTGCCTCTTCAGTGATAAGTTAGAAAATGTAACATTTGAGGTGATCAATTGGTAGCTAGCCTGTGGAAGAGGGCAACTTTCCCTCCTGCGAACGCCTTCCTTCTCTAGAGTAGGTTCATGCTGTAGCATCCAATCAAATATTATTTAATACAATTTTTACAGTTATTTTCTGGTTTCTTCCTTCATACTGGGAATAACAGGATACTATGGGACCGCTCTCATGTCTACATCAGCGTACCTTGGTGTAAGTTGTCTTTCAACCATGTACTTACTATTGGTGAACTACTGTGACAGTAACAGTCTAGGTCACGAGCTGAGTGAAATCTGAGATGTTGAAATAAGACCACATCTGATTGAAATTAGATAATGGAATCACATGCAAGAATCCCTATTTATTAAAGCAAGTATCATTTGCTCATTGATAATAGACTGAATCCTTTGAGACACCATCTGCATTAGATATTTCTGAGATCTGCTGCAGCCTCTGCGTAGAATCAAAGATAATAAATACTCATTGAAGAATAAGGACATATTCTTACATAGTTTAAGTGCTCGAACGGTGGCGGGATGCTGGTAGAGGCATTTCATTATCAACCACTTTCCCAACCAGTGGTTGATAATGAAACGCCTCTACCAGCATCCCGCCACCGTTTGAGCACTTAAACTCATTCTTACACTTAGATGTGATGTGATAGGATGGTACCACTATATAGAGCTGCTAATTGTACTCATTCCTGTTTTTTTAACTGCTTGTTTATTTCTTTGTTTGTCTGTAGGTGATAACAACATCTCACTCTCGCACATGGAGGATTAGTATATTTGAGGCAGCGTTAACTTTGGGCCTTGTGGCTGGCTCTATGACATCAGGGTTAATAATAGACCACCTTGGTCTGCCGGTTCTTTTTGGAACAACAGCTGGTAAGATGTATAGCAAGGACACATTGTATGACTCAAATTGTGTGGGTACAACTTGCCTGTGACTACCGGCATTCCAGCCAGAATAGAGTCACTAAAACATGGAAGTGCGCTCCCACCCACAATTTAAATAACATGAAATGAATGATACAATGTAGCTACTGTCTAGCAATTTTGTTAGCCTGTCATCAAGGGATTTATTTGGGATTGTCTGTGTCTGTGTTTACAAAGCAGTCAAGTAAAGCTACTGGGTACTGGGGGGTTGTTGTGACACTTTACTGGATTATAAATTGTTATCAGATTCCCCATCTTTGTTGAAACCTCAAACATACCTATTTGTGAAACATTGGGACATGACCTGATAATATGGGCTTATTAAGCCAATAAAACTTTATAGCAATTTCCGTGATCATTATTGATCCATTTGAAGTTTCTTACTTATGTTTAAAATACAATCAATTTCCTAGTTGTAGGAAAATAATGTCTTTGAGATACCCATAATATGGCCACATAGCCAATTTGCAAGGACAAAATTTGTTGACAACCACCATTATCCTAAGAATCTTATCATTAATAAGCCTGGGCAGAGGGCAACCATACATGGCGCTTCACACTACATTCATGTCTACCTTTACATCCTACAGTACCATACAGATTTATATGGGTACACACTGAGTTACCCATCTGTGCAATTGTACACTGGGTCTTCATATCACTCCCTATGATATAAAGTTGGGTTTTCTCATATCAATCATAATTCCATATTTTGAGCTGAGCTGTCACATAATCAGAGGTTGTGCAATAAAAGGAAGACAACAACCTTTACACATCAATATGTATGTTCCTGTTTAGCCCATAAGCATGTAAACTAGGCTAGAGGTAGATCAAGCATGATCCAATTTGCCTGCATCTAGGTTTTGAGCCGGCGGCTTAGCAGTAGAAAGGGAATGACCGGACTTCGGGCAAATTGGATCGAACTTGATCCAGACTAAAGTAGTTTAAGCGCTCAAACGGTGGCGGGATGCTGGTAGAGGCATCTCATTAACAACCACTGTGGTTGATAATGAAATGCCTCTACCAGCATCCCGCCACCGTTTGAGCGCTTAAACTAAGACTAAAGGTATCATTTGTTTATAAATCAGGAGAGGCTAACTCCTAGGTACACAAACATTAAAATTTGAAAGATCTCTTTCCTTCAGAATGTTAATTTACTATTGTTGTAGGATTGAATATGTTAGCTGTCATATACACCGTAGTGCGAATCGCTGAGACTCACACTGTAAAATCTGAGCGGCCTCTGTGGCATGAAATGTGTGAGTTCTCTCATGTCAGAGGGTATATTAAGACAGTATACAAGCCCCGAGCACAAAGTAGAAGACTCTACATTCATCTTATATTCGCCTCCTTCATGGTGGGAACTTGCTCTGGCCAAGGTAAGCTCACATAACATCTTCTTTTGCAAAGACATTAATATAACCTGCAACAAAGTCTGGAGATGAAAGTGAATAGAATACTACCTACATCGCCGGTGGTTCTCATGAGGTTATTTATAAAATAAGACAGTAAAGGAAAATTCACATAAACCTTATAACATGGTTTGAGCAAAATTGGTGTGCAATAGAATCAAATAGATTACATGCTCCATAGGTCCAGCAGAGAGATAGAAGAATTCGGTATCCAATATTTCGCTCGTTCAAGTTTGACTGCATTTCTTGTTGCTCCAATGCTACTGATACGTTGGCAAATTGAGTCAACCTTGATCTTAATTAGATTTGTGGCCCATTAGTTCAGGGTGCCTCTTTTATACCGCATTAAATTCCTGATACTTATCTGTCTTTCAACTGCAGTTTACCACTTCAATTGCAGGGCTGTTTGATGTGCTATTCTTGTACCTCACAAAATCTCGCAACTTCACCAACAGTCTGTTCAGCTTATTTACTGGTAGCCAGGCAATGCTACAGAGTATTGGTAATATACTAGCGATGTACATCCTCAAAAAACTGCTCAACCTCACGGAGCCTATAATAAATGTCTGGGCAACAGTAGGTAAGCACCAATATTGTTCTTCCTAATAAAAACTGCTGATTGTGATGGACGCAATCAAGATGCTGAAAATGTCACATGACCACCCTTATATTCCTTTTGAATTTTTTTTTTTATAATTTTATTATTAACCAACTTATCGAGCAACAAGGCTGATGTTAAGATGGACCCATTTCTGGTGACATACTGCTATACTAACCATATTGAGGATTATCAAAAAATTTGGTGTATCAGTGAAGGGCTTGATATATCGTTTTGCATTGAGAGTATGATGATTGCCCTCCCCTCTTGTAGTCAATGTGTTGGCTCTGATTGGTGGGTGGGTAGAAGAAGACCAACCAATCAGAGAAAACACATTGGCTGCCCCCCCCCCTCCACCTCCTGTAGCAAACTTATCAATTAAGCCTGTTTCATGATTGCAATGATATGCGAGTGCCCCACAAACACATTAAATTATCTCCTTAATTGGTTCTATGGTCAGATGAATTATAGTGATTTTCATATCATTGGACTCCGATGTATGGTGATGCTATGCAAATCTCCTACGCTTCAACTAAAACAAGTTTGATCAATCTATTAATGTACTTACCGACTCCAAATCAAACCTGTTGCATTAATGTCTGGAAATCTTTAGGTACTAAGTCAGTGATCATGAACCATCACTATGCAATCGTTGTTACATCCATGAATTTGATATTTGAAATATGGATTTTAGAAGAGTTGTCTTACAAGTCTTTGATTCATCAAAGTTTATCAAACCGATATTGACAAATTTCTTTTAAACCACATACTCAATCGAGTTTGTCTCCTATTATTTCAGGTATGGCTATTTCATACTCTATGATAGCATCCAGTAGCTCAATAGTCATCTGGTTATCTCTGATATTCATCGGCACCGGAGGTTTAGGAGGCGGAGCGTGTCGAGGTTTTATATCTAAGCTTGTACCAGAAGAGGAACAAGGTCAAGTTTTCGCTTTCATTGCGATGGGTCAGTGCATGACGGGATTGATAGCCAGCGTCATCTTCAACAATATATATCCTCATACACTCGGGTAAGTCAACAAATATAATCTGCCTGCTCAGCTTTAATTGAACGAATTCTGTTATTACAACCAGTCATTGAGTTATTATTTTTATTATTCACTTTTTATTACTATACTCACTGAGGTTTTGCTGATTAGGCCCATTGAATGGCATATTTGGATAGATTTCAGTGATTATGCCATGCCAGTAGAATGTCAGTCAGATAGTAGTAGGATGAGAATATTCCATGATGTACAGATGTGATAACATGCTATGGCTTAGTTCTTCAACATGTGAGAGGGCTAGTAATCTAAGGGTATTTCGAAAGCTGACCCAAAATTTGGTTAAAAGCTTATGTGGTTTATTCACGCCCATGGCCCACATAGTAATAAAATTGCAAATTACTACTATTTTACTTTTATATTGATACAAATAATCAGCATGGTTTAATTGTGACGATTCTGTATAGAACTAATTATCATGTGGTTACTTGGTGGCTGAATGACTGAAATTAAAGTCAACTTCAGGAAGGTGTGAAGTTGTTGGAATTATGCTCTCTTTATTTATTCATAAATGATTATCCGGCTCTGTGTTAAATCATGACTATATTAATCCGGAAATGTGTGTTGTTGGATGAAATTATGAGAAAATATTAATCATCACTTTCAGCGCAGTTATTTTTCTCTTTACAGAGTATTTGATGGGCTCACCCCACTACTAGCAGGTGTAATGAACATTGTTGGTATAGCCCTAGCCTTAGCAGTTTTTATCCACAGACGTGTACATGGGAATGATGACGCTGCCCTCAATCTCATATCACCAGAATCCTCTGCTATGACCTCGATGGCTTCCTCTTCCGCTGCAAGCACTGCAGGTACTTGACAATTAAAATCTATCTCATTCAAGTACCTTTAGTATTCTTCCTTACCTGGGTGGCTGGTACCTTGCCGAGTTGATTGCCACATCTTTTGTAGATGATTTTGGAGATATATCATAACTATCTATCTGTTGTACAATCCAGATGTTTGGCACATTGTCACCCTTAAAGAAGCCATCTAATAGGGCCGGGCACGGGCAGAGTGGTCAGTCATGGATTAGCCGGATGAGCATAGTACTCGGCAGTCAGCTTTAAGGTTGTTCCACAGCTTTCCAGTATGGATGAAGACGCTGTTGAGATGAGACTTGGTGTTGTGTTGTGATGTGTTGTTTTATTTTGTTGGACTTGTCTTGGTGGTAGCAGACTTTATAAAGTTGTGCAGTTCAGTGTTGATTTCTTTGAAGTGCATTGCACAAAACAAGCTTATTAGCCTGTGCTCCCGTCTTTCCTCCAGTGTCTCCTTATCAAGCTTACTCAGAAGGTTAGTAGTCGATGCTTGGCTAGTACGTGGTATATTGAATACTGCACGTGCTGCTCTTCTCTGTGATGTTTCTAGCTTATCACTCAATGTTTTTGGAAGAGGGTCGCAGGAACAGGATGCATACTCAAGCAACTAAACGCAGTAGCTGCTTATACGCTTCTGTTCTTAATTCAGTGGACTGCGGTGGCAGGGTTCTCTTGATGAATCCTAGGATTGAAAGTCCCATTCTGCATTAGGAGTCCACATGCATTGACCACTTCAGATGAGTTTGTATATAGACACTAAGGTATTGTCTAATCGCTTCAATATAAAATAATTGGCTAAACATACCTACATATACACCTGCAATTTTGAGAATATTCCAATAACAATAAAAATATAACTCGGGATGAGTCACTCTAATTTATTGAGTTTGTAAATATTTCTTGGGATGAGACTTAAATTCTTGCTTTTGCCTTAACCTTTTTATATAAATGAAGAATGTAATTCAGTGAACTCTTAAATTTACTTAGCATTGAGCTCGGATGAGGAAGATGCATTCAAGATGTCGCCTGATGAAGAGAAGTTAGGGACTGAGAAAGAACAGCATCAGGAGCTTCAGTCTGACAACAAAACGAGCTATGGCTCAACTTAGAAAAAGTTTGTTCCATCCGGTGGCGGAGTGTTACTGCAAACATTGGGTATTGATGCCCCTTGATACACAGTGATATATATATATATATATATAAATATAATATAATGTATCCCTCTGCTACCACAGAGAAAACCATTTTTGTTCTAGGCTCAACTACTAGTTAAAATAATACCCTCCTCCATAGCCTCTTGAAGTTGAAATGTGTATGAGACTATGAGTACCTTGAACATCAATGAATATCATAATTCATAAATTAAGTTAAATCCAGTTGGCCAGAATTTGGAGTTGCGTCCCTCTACTGAGAAGTGTTGTCAGTTCAGGGGCACAACTCCAAATACAGGCAATTTGGTCTAACATAATCAAGGTTTCAATTTTTCTATAACTCATTTTCTATCTGTTCCGTAAAATGTTCTAGTCTTTTGTAAAACAAAGGAATCTCAGAGTTATCATACATGATTATTTGAAGAAAAGAAATTTTATCACTGCCGTTCTACCATTTATGGATTGTTTGTTATTTATAAAGTGTATCTGATGTCTGAGGCTTAGTGCCCAATTGAGTGGTAATGTGAATTCACCCACCATAGAAGGTGTGCTCTTAAGTTCTCATACCCAGAGAAAAAGGAATATCAAATTCCACTTTTTTCATTTGGTGATAATATGTTACTTTTTGTAACTTATTAATTTTAATTTGTTGTTCTGATGTAATCTTAAATTGTTCATTTGTTGTTATACTGGTATTATATTGTTATATATATTATAGTCTCCATTCCATATTTTTGTGTTTTATTATGAGGTTGGCAGAATGCTCTAAAACAAGTTTGCTGCCTTTGGTGGTGGAGTGATATTGCAAGAATCAGATATCAAGGCTCAGTGCCTTGTTAAACAACTTTTTAAATATACCTCTCCATCAAAAGGGAACACACTTTTTTTAGGGTATCCGGCAACAGGAAGTTAATGACTTGATGACATTTTGATGAGATATAACTAAAACGAGAATGGAAAACGAGTAGCATTAACATAGTTTAAAATAAGAATTTCTATTTTCTCCAAAAATCTCAGCTAAATTGTTATCATGCTAAAGTTGCTAGGGATATTGAAATTGATCATAAACTACCCCGGTTTTATATATACACACATTTATTATTTCAGATTGGAAGTCATGCTGATATCTCTAGTCACAGTATTAACAAATGTAAATCCAATAACCTATGCAATACATATGAAATACTGGAGTATTCCGTTATTAACTGAACCATAATGTTGGCGGTTGTTGATGACATAACCAGCAAACGTATAACAGGGTCAATTTTGCACCAAAGGATGTGCTGTTCTTTTTATTGCACACATTTTGCACCAATTGTGCTCAATTTTGCACCAAAGGGAACAATTCAATGCTTCTGCAACTGTTCCATAACATAGTCAGGCTTATTTCACTGTGCATAGAAAAGAAAAATGTAAAGATAAAAAATGTAGCAGACACAAATTTGGATACATTGCAATACTGAAAAATAACTCTGAAGAAAGATGCTCAGGTTAGCATATCAAGTGTTGTGCAGGGTGCTGTAGCCTTTGTTTATTTTTACTTGCGTTTTTCCAATTGTCTTTGCGCGAAGCAAAAGAATCTGTATCTCCATTGTGAGTGTGATTGAGGAGTAGGACTTCTTTGTGTGAGAGATAGTATAGACTGAACAAGTACAGAATGACTTTCTGGGATACATTTTAGCCCTTCCTTGCTGACAAACTCAATTCAAAGGTAAATATCATTTATCCTGAGCCTTGGCCATAAAACCAGATTGGCAATCGATGCTTTTGTAAACAACAGTGATTTAACGTTTTTGTGATAAATTGTCAAATTTTACGCAACTTTTATTGTCATTGTTATTGCTGATATCTTCACAGATGTATCGTTTATTCATTTGATTTATGGTAAAAAGAATTTCAGGATTCAGCAAGATATGTTAACAACAGACACTTTAATAGGCCTGTCTGTACCAGTTCAACGATCTTGAGGGGTGCTTAGTGGTATAAATGTCTGAGAGGATACAAGGAACATCTTCGAGTAGTATACTATCATGAGTTGAGATAAAATCTGTGTTTTGTAGTGTTATTGTAAGTCTAAGCTCGATATGCAGGCTGGCAGACAGGCATCCTTACACTATCACCCCTATAATACATTTGGTAGAAACAGCGTTGCCAGTAGTCCTATTAGGAGTTGTTTCATCAACTGACAGGGGAAGATAACCCTACAGTTACAACTGAAGTTGTATACACAGGGAAAAATATTGCATCCAATGCCTTGGTGAAACGGGGTTGATAAAATTAAGGCCAACATAGTCTTGGTGCTTTAAATTTGACAAGGGCGTCATTGTAGTGGCATTCCATCATAATGGTTAGATACAATCCTATGTATAGCCTAGCATAGCCTTATCTCAAATAAAAGCCCCCTTTCTTTGTGTATGATTAAGCTATTTAGGTTATAATTCATCGCAGTTTCTGCAAGCCAATGATGGTAGTTATCATCTATAGCTCTTGGTCAATCGTATGTCAATGAAAATAAGTCACAAAAATCAATATGCAGTTCATCATCAATAATATTATTGTATTTGGATTGGAAAACAATACTGCCATTGTTTAATTGTTGCTAGGATGTAACAAAACACTACAAAAATGCTGTCAAAACAACAGTTACTATTAGATAGTTTTATTAGTAAGTGCCAACTCATCAGCAAATTTGATCATAGCTCACAGCTATCTTAGCGCTCAGAAATCATCCATTCGGCAGAACCTACAGATCTCCTGCCAACATAATCTGCTGGTAATGTAGACAACTTGTTATCTTGTCAGTTTTACTTTTCAGCGCCTGAGGAGAGGAGCCTGGGACTAGAATTTTGGCAATGAACACATATTTGCACACAGTGCATTCACTGTCAGGTTTATAAAACTGAGCTGTAACTCAATGAGCTATTAGCAATGAGCTCAATTGCTGTTAGACGTTATTTTTATGATTTAATTTTTAAACTTAAAAAAAAATTAATGTCATTAAAGTGATACAAAGAATGGTGATAATCAGTGCCTTGACAGGACTAATCCACCTTATTATTACACATGGTAGCGATGTTTTTATTGTTGATACAACCCCCTGCTAACTACATCGTTTTCCTATCACTTTACCATGTGGTATCATTGTTTTGACATGTGTTACCACCATTTGTTTGCTAAAAGGTCAAAAATATGATATGCTTGTACTTTATAGGAAGAGCTATGTCTTCCTCTCGCAGCGGCAGAAAAACTGTGAGGAGGCGGAAGTCATCTCCTCAGTTATACAGAGATATGGAATATCTAAAACAGCCCACCAGAAACACTGGTGAACAAGATGCCGTCGTTAGGTTCTACGCCATGTTAAATATCATAGTGTCATTTAAAGGAAGACCAACTTATAATATCGATAAAGCTACTATGGATATAAAAGTCAAACAACCATTGGGTAAGCTTTTTAAATCAGGTTTTTAAATACATCAGCTTTTTAAATGAAGCTGTTTTTTTTGTAACTTGCTACACGTCTCACTTGTTTTGGTTAATTTTAGTGGTTCCGTTATCTAGGAAAATGCAACCCTTATGGTATGAACACATTGATATACATTGCAACCTCAGCGGTTCCTCATCCTCACCTCAATATACACATTAATCCTCTGAGGATCAGCTGATGCTTATATGTTAATAATGTGGCATCATGCAAACCGCTCTTCAGTCTAAGGTTGCGACCGTCGGTCAAACCTTTGAGGATCAGCTGAGGCTGCTGTCAGCATATATGTTAACAGTGGCGACGTTGTGCAACCTCTGAGGTTTCAACCGCTAAGTGTGTTTTGACCATAATGCCCTTCCTGTTTTAATACATGTTTCCTTAACGTACCTCAGAAAAGTAAAGTATTCGCAGGAGGATAAGCTAGCCATTTTGCACATACTTAAAATAGCAAAATCTGTAGCCAAACTGAACTTACATTAAGTCCTCTAGGATATTGATAGTTGTTACCATTGAGTCTATGCATGGATGCAAACATGCAGTCATCAGCAATACTGGATACAATATCGATGCAACATCTTATTTTCACATTTTTCCTTACTCATAAAAGTGTTTTTCCACCAACTCTTTGATCAGATGCTTTCTTACATACTTACTTACCTGGGAACATGATTAATACATGTTTGTAATTAGCAAGCAGTTTACTTTGTCATGGTAAACTTATTTATGAGCTTTATACTATTACAGAAATGGCATTCTACAAGGTTTTCCAGGCTATGCTTAATTATCCGTCAAACCGATCTCTTAAAGACCTTGTACAGTTCACATGCCATGATGTACTTTACAATGAAATAGAACACCTGAAGATCCGATTAGGTATCAGTGACTATCATCAAATGGACGGTGCACAGGCTACTGCCAATACTACTCAACTAAACGGTATGATCATTATAGTTAATCGTTGACTTGCGTAAACAATAAAGTCCCTTTCTGTTTACACGAGTATATCCCATACAAAGTTCTGTGACGTGTTGTTTTTGAAATACTGAGAGGGGACATCTGATCATCGAAATGAATCAGATCAGAACTCAAATATGTAGACATATCAAACACGGTTATAAGTCTGGTTGGGCCTATACTAGTTTAAGTGCAACACCCTCATTTCATGTTAAAGTGACGGTCCTATTAGAAAAGTGGATATATTCCCCCAGTAATTCAAATATTGTGAGTTCATAGGGCAAATGAAAATAATGAAATGATGAAAATTGTGGAAAATAGCAATTAGTTTTTTTTTAATTACTTCAACAAGGATCATTGTGGATCATAGTGCTCAGAGCAATGAACTAAACCTCATTGGTCAGGGGGAGGCTATAAATCACTATGATCCACTATGATCCCAATTTTCAGACTTTGCAACAGTTTTACTGCAATTAGATTCACAGGCTGTTTTAAAAATAGGCCCTAATGACTTTTCAGCCTGAGATCTTTAAAACCATACCAAATATGGCCTAGTAGGACTGTCACTTTAAAGTCTTTTTTAAGTACTAAAACTCTGCCGCGATGCTGTATAGTAGCTTTCCAATATTAACCACAGCTGTGGTTGAAAACGGATTATCACTATCAGCAACCTGGAAAGGGTATAACCACTTGAAAAAAACACGTTTGGAGCAGGTTTTCTAACATGAACTGATATATTTACATGTTTGACATGCTTTTAGGCCCAGCTTCAAAGCTGACAAGCTACCAGAAGAAGGCTAGAGAATCTCGTATGAGAATATACGAGGATACCATAGGTAGATTCTACAATATGATCGACCTGTACACCCCTTATAAGATGAGACCCAAACTGTGGGATGAGCAGATACTACCTGCTGAATACTGGAATACAAGAATAAAGCAGCCAATACGTATGTTACACTTACACTTACTTACTTAGATTTATATGCTGTATGATATATAAATTATGTCAAGTTCTCAAATATAGTACCACAATATAAACCAAATTTGCTTTAACAGTTATCCCTTTTTTCATATTCAAGTACCATTATTCTCAATCTGTGGATAATCTCTTATTATGTAGGTGAGGCATTTCAAGATTTTATAGCGGTGATGAGGCACTACCCCACTAAGATTAGCAAACAACAGCAACTAGTAGACTATACTGTGGATGTAATTCTACAAAATTGTGAAACAGGTACCTAAGGAGATCTAATTCACTGTGTTGTCATTTATTGATACTGGTTCAGATCCCTATTTCAAAGATTAAATCGAAATTTTCTCTTTATTGGGACTTACCTAAACTGACAAAACAAAATGATGTTTCAGTTAGGACATATAACACTGCATACTGGCCCAGCACAACAAAGTACTAACTGGTATGATAGGAGGATTTTGTTTAAACAAAATTTTTTTTAGCCATTTGTAGTTTGAATTTTTTGTAGACATATGTGGTATGATCTGATCTCCAAAGTTCAGAAGTGGTCCTAGCTCCATTTCTTTGGTTTTGCCAGTTACTACCTTGTCGCGCTGGGCCAGCACATGGTTTGCAGTATCCTTGTGTAAATTAATAAGTTGATGTTATCCATTATGTTAGCAGCATATTACCCTGGAATGACCTAGCTCACAGATGTTGAGCAATTGCTCCTCTCCCTTTACACCCCTTGACTCGATTTGTTTTAGCCATGAGTGAACGAGGTATACGGTTTGAGCTAGTGAACAAAGATGGTGTGCCGAATCATTTAAAGGACAGAAAAGATGAACCCGCTCACAGTGTGTGGAAACCTTTACCCGATGATATGAAAATTGCGATAGGTAAGCTTTGAGGTGTAAAACGAATTGTGGAAGTTGAATGAGGAAATATGTTTTTTCAAGTGCATATCAGCTGTGCCTACAAACATAAATTTAACATCTTAAGCCTCAAAGCTAGAATTTGATCTGCACACTTTGTTGCTATTGACTTATTTGGGGCTCATAGCAAATAGACAAAACAAACAACGCTCATCGTGAGCATTGTCCATGATTGGGGTCTTTTAATTAGGATGAGCAATGCTTTGTAGAGTAAATTAGGACTTTCACCTTGCTCAAAATCATCGCTTATCCGGTGTTCCTATTAAACAAAGTTGCTCCCAAATAGTTCACATAGATATATTACTACATTGTATTATTATTATAAATATATGTATATATAAACATAATTATTTAGTTCCATCAAGAAATGATTGATTATGGGACGTGAACCCTAACAGGTCTTGCTCACTCAATAAGGAGCAACCAGACAGTGATTTGGAAGCTTTTTATTGAAAGACCTTCCTGCGTCTCAGCTTTCCTACAGATTTAATTTGTTTGATTTTTGTTTTCTATTTTTTGTGTATCATTTAGGTTACATGAGTAAGGGACTGAGTCTACCATCAGATAGCAAGGCGTCAAAGGAAGCCTACAATACTTATGATACCATGAAGAAGAGGGCATCGATGGCCACCTCTGCTGCGATGGCGCCAAAGGTTGGACAGGATATCAAGTCCCGTACCTCTGTGTCTTTCATAAGGTCTAGATTTCAAAGCTGTAAGTAAATCTATAGTCTTCAAGCCTGAAACAGGTTTTACGCAGTCAATATTATGATATTGTTTACAATAGTTGTGCAATATATCAGTATTGACATACCCTATTGGATGGAAAGAGTCACATATTTAGCGACCTGGCCAATAATGGTTTTATTTACAGGTTAAATCATTTTGAAATTTAAAATTAATTTAATTTACTCTACATCAGTTACTATCGATGTGAATTCTTTTACAAAAACGATTTGTCAGAAGCATCAATATTAAGTTGTGCCTGATTAATGAAATAGTGAAAATTAGAATCCAATTGATAATTACCTCCTGTAAAGTTGAGTAGTTGATCTGATCATTACATGAAGTGGTCTGACATTCATTTTCTATTTCAGTGAGCGGAGCCAATGACACACCTGAAGAGGATTACAGTTGGCTCCTGTCAAAGCAGCATGTCGCCAGACCAGCTAAAGCTCCGAGTTCAGTAAGCGAAATAGGTGCCAGTAAGACAAATAGACCTGGGACAGCCCCCACAGGACTAACTAAACAAAAGAAGACAACTTCTGAAGTTAGATATGCCATTTCTAGTAACTCAATAATAAGGGCTGCAGAATCTGAGCGCGTTTACAAAGGCACAGAAGCAGTGAGTTACCGTCCTGTACTCACACAAAAACAAAAGAAGAACCAGTTAATACCTGAGGGTGCTGGTGACCATGGAGGCTATGGAGTGTATACCTGTTTCAGACGTGAAGGTTCAGGTCACCCTGATATTCGGAGTAAAAAACGAGCTGTATGCAGTGCACAATTACACAAACCGAGAAGCCATTGTCATATGTCAAAAACGCAACCAATCGTCAAAACACGTCCATTAACAGCTGGCTCTGTAACAGTTCACCAGAATGATCACTTTGGCTAGTTCTAGTTCATTTTCAGAGATTTAAATTTTGGCCAAAGAGTGGTTACAACAAAATGCGTAATGATGAAATATTATATGGAATGCGTAATGACATTGTAGTATATGAATTGCCATATGATATTATATATGCGAGATGCGTATTCATATTAAAACATAATGCATTATCAATATTTTATTCTTATTCCCAGGTCCAAATACGGTAATATAATTATAATATCCCCCCATTGCAATGGTATTGTATTATTTATGTTGTGATTGGGCACTATAATAAATTTCTCCTTGTATTAAATAATCGTACATTTATTTCTCTAGTTGTTCTTATAATAAATGGTCTTCCTGTCTCGGCGAATTGATTATTTTACTGCCAACCCTGTACTGCTTCTCTGATGTCGTAGATGATCTGTCAATCCAAGAAGTTTTAACAAGGTGACCCAGTGTTTAGATCACCAAACACTGAAGGTCAAATATTCATCAAATTCTTTAGGCCAGAGTGTCTCCGGTTTATAATAATTTTTTTTACAGAAAAAAATGACAATAAAAAAATAGAAGCCTATTATGATGACTTTTACTAGTCTACTTTTTCTTTCCAATTTATCAAGAGCACAGTACACAACTTTTTTCCCTAAGCAGATGCATGTTTCGATACCAATTTTAGTTCAATTTCAATTCAGTTCAAATTCAGACCAATTTCAGACCAATTTCAGTTCACAAAACAACTAAAACTAGAAACGGTAAAAATATTTGCAAGCAAATATGAAGGAATACAACCAATCATTTTGAATATCGAGGTCATGTGACATCAGAATTGTTGGTGTCAAAGGATTTGTTATATGCCAAAACTCCCATATCCCAAATTTCAACTCAATCGCATGATAAGAACTGTTAATCAGCAGCCACTTCCTGTTTATGGTGGCCATAATGGATATCGGGTCACATGATATCGAAATTGATTATGTCATCAGATTCGGCATATATCATAACCCCCAAATCCTAAGTTTTAACTCAATCGCATGATAAGAACTGTTAATCGGCAGCTACTTCCTGCTCATAGTGGCCATATTGGATATCGGATCACATGACTTTAAAAGTGATGATGTCATAAGATTTGGCATATGTCAAAACCCCCATATCCCAAGTTTTAACTCAATCGCATGATAACTGTTAATTAGCTGTAATTTGCAGTATATGGCGGCCATTTTGTATATCGCGTCATGTGATATCATAATTGATGATGTCATAAGATTTGGTATATGTCATAGCCTCCGTATCCCAAGTTTTAACTCAACTGCATGATTTGTTCTCAAGATATCATCAATAATGACGTCAAAACGTCCTCCACTTATTAGTCTAATTAGCAAATATTAAATAACATATCAAAAATTCATTTTGCAATTTCTCATCTAGACATATGGAACTATGTTATGACCGAGTTACATCAAATTCTGTCGGGTAGTTCTGGACTAGAAGCTAGAAAAGTGTTGCAAAAATAATAATAATATATCCAACCAAAACAAAAGGAATACAACTTTGTTGTATTCCTAACTAACAATTGATCGATTGTTATGCAACATAAACACAAATCTCATGCTCCATTGACACTCTATGACCAGTGTCAACAACCGTACGGTTACCCTACAATACTACAACGATTACATTAGTTGTATGTGCAGATGATACAATCATACCATATTGCAATAATGCAATAAATTGATACAAAATAACACATTGCACACTGAGGCTGTTTAGTCCCAGGAACACTAGTGGAAGTAGCTATATATTGAACCTTGGTCTTGCTGCAACTACTGAGCTACCCCTACTCTTCACAAACAGGATGAATACAACATAGTGATAGTACTGAATATTTTATTGAGTTATATAACACACTGCGGCATCAGAATGGTATAGTTGTCAAATAAAATGGTAAAACAAAGGCCATTGCGAACTATTCATATGATTATCATAATTTGGCCTATGAATTTTATCTTTTAATGACGTAAAATCTATCGACCTAGATAGCAACAACAGCAGTCACCCTGGCAGTTTCCACCACCCCAGCTACGGGACTTACATGCCCCATCAAATTCGTTCTGTGTACAACCACCATCCGAAAAATCATTTGCACCGTGAGATTTTCCTGTACAGCCAGCACAGACTTTCTCTGCCAATTCAGCTAAAAAATCTTGTTCACAAATTACATCATGGGAACATATTCTCAGACAGATTAGTTAAAGTAGATGTTTGCATAACAAGTTGTATAACAAGCAAACACTTTATTTTATTTTACATAACTTCACATAAATAATTACAGATTTGATCTAGATGCACTGAATCATGATAATTTGAGCTGTGTTATTCTTACCAACTGTGAACAGCACTGCTGCGATCACCAATGAAAATATTATAATTGTTGCAAGTTGAGCCATGGCGTTCACCTTCAAAGATTTAATTTGATTTTTGCAAGAAAAAGTTTCAAGTTTCCTTTAGAACATTCATCATTTACAAAAAGTTCTAGTGATTAATAAATTTAGGTTGCATCCATCACCCACTGTGTTAATGAACATTGCCATAGTAAACTTCCTTCATATCTAAAACACTTCCGAGCATTTGTTAGGATAAATCCCAATACAAACACCGCCGCTAATTGATTGTGTCACAAGGGTAGCCCAGAAGACATTTAGGAACAATGAGTTTATTTAGCCAAGGAAGTCGAAGCAACAGCAGCAGTCAGTCTGGCAGTTTCCACCTTTGTAATTTCCAGCTATGCATGACCTACTACAAAAGTCTTGTGTACAGCCGTTTTTCTGCCTTGAGAAGTTATTACCGAAAGGGGCTGGGCAGCCAGCACAGACCTCCGACAAGGATTGAGCTAAAATACATTTCAAACATCTACTCAAATAGACTGTTTTCTGAGCTCTTATTCATGCCTCAATTCGGAGTTGTCCTCTCTCCAGTTTGGTACTTTTAACCCACGCCGCATAGGAAAAAAAACCGCTGAAAGAGGGTTATCTTGAAAACCGCTTACGTTAGGATAAAAATGATTTTTGATTCAGAGTCTGCACCATTGAAAGACAGGGTTTCCAAATCATTGGAGGCTTGAATGTTGATTATCTTAATCTTAATCTTAATTTTAGTGACTAAACTCGTGAAAAATTCTGCCAAATTGTCCGCAAAACAGGCAGAAAAGGCTATAATTGACTATCCAAATACTAAAATTATTTCACAAACTCTGTCCATATGAGTTTTCAATGTTGCAGATTCTGAATCAAACATAATTTTTAACCTATTATAAGCGGTTTTCAAAATAACCCTCTTTTCAGCATGTTTTTCCTATGCGGCGTGGGTTAAAAATACCAAACTGGAGAGAGGACAACTCCGTATTGAGGCCTAAATAAGAGCCCAGTAAACAATCTATATTTCACACTTCTCAGCATTTTCACATGATGTTAATATTTTAGCTTTCGGAAACCATTTTAACAGATGCAATTGTACGAAATTATTTTTAGAATATTCTTTTAACAGAAGTGTACCAGTCTCGAACTCAAACTTCAACATTTTGATATAATCCAGTTCCAAACATGTTGAGTTATTTTACTCCTCAAATGAATATTATCAGATTAAGTTGACGTTAGTGAATGTCTTTTTTAACCATTGCAACAAGAATCAGACATTTATTCATAGACTGTTTTTTTTCTGTTATTCTGTTCAACCAAGAAAAAAGACAGCATAATAGTTTGCAGGTCTGGTGCTCATCTGAAAGACATGCTAAATAATTCATTCATGTCTCAAATGTACTGTGTCTACCAATCGGATTTTGAAATTTATTCTTGCAGAAGTTGAATACATTCTTAGAAGGTAAACAATATGGCTAATCTTGTAAGAATCGTATAATCGATGATGGTGATTGCAGCAGTAGCATCAATCACAGCTGGTCAGTATAAAATGGGCAAAATATATTGCTATTAATTAGTTAATTAATTGTAAGTTAAATTAACATGTTTGCTTGATCTTACTAAACGAAATCATATTTGAGTTTGAGTTCGAGACTGGTACAAGTACGTTAACAAATATTCTTCTCGAGAATAATGTTACCATGTAAAATTTAATAACATAAAACAATCAATAACAAAATGTTGTTCAATTTCGTACAATCACATTTGTTTTATTGCGAGGCAAAAACTTAATTACCCAAAGCTAAAATCTCAATATCAACATCATGTGAAGATTTTCAAGTGGTAGATATTTGTTTAGTCTTGACATGACTCTTTTGTATGAATGTCTTTTAGCTCAATCTGTCTGTGCCGGCTGTCCAGTGTTCGGTAATGATTTCTCAAACCAGAAAAATGGCTGTGTAAATGATTTTTGTAGCAGGTCATGCATAGCTGGTGGATATAAAGGTGGAAACTGCCAGATTGACTGCAGCTATTGCTTTGACTTTCTCAGTTATCTAGAACCATTATGTGAATTATTTCTAATGGCCTTCTGTGCTACCCATTTATTTGAACAAATAGATTTTTCGTGGCACAGTCCATTATATATCTCAATATTCGTGTTCAGAACCATGACTTTTTCTGATGTTTCTGCCTAATAAGTTTATTTATTTGCCTCCCTCATTTTTCCAAAGTTTTCTGCAAATATTATTTGACTATTAAGAGACAATTACGAAGAGATGAAATTTCATCTAGTTATTCTTGAACCATACACATTCAAGTGAGCAAAATTTCACAGACATCGTCGTTTAAAGTGTTTGTAAAGGAACAGGTTTCTTGGTATCATTTTTGAGCTTGAAATCAGATTAAGACAGCTATCACACATGCATTTGCATATAAAATTAATCATCTGGGTTATTTGGTCTGGTAGGTTTCGGGTTATAAGTTAACAACATTGAGTTGCTTACTCATGCACCGCCCAACTTGTCAAGGCGATTTGCGATGAGCCTGTTATTTGGGAAATACTGTAATATTAGTGACTATTGTGGTTAGATAACAACTTTTGCAAATAAATGACGAAGCCACTCACAAGTCTATCTGATGACATAAAAGTTCAAAAGAAAGTTCTATAATTTGTATACACACTATTTGATGAGTTGAGACCGCTAATCAAAACAACCTTTATATCTGTTATGAGCCCATGTCGAAGAAAAGATTAGAAGAACCACTGTACATTACAATCAACGACTATGACTTTGACGCATTCCCTGTCCGCTGATTTTCAAGCATGAAAATGAGTGATTTTCATTTCAGACCGATGCGCTTGTTTGCTCTGTTAAAATAAGATTATAATGGAGCAATTGATTCTTCCTGCTGACGATGCCTTGCTTATTTCAGATTCACCCAAAAATGGTCCATGCAATGCTTTATAGTTTGTACCATATCTTCCTCCCAAATCAGATCACTAGCCTCCCAAATCAGATCACTAGCCTCCCAAATCAGATCCATACTGACGAGATAACTCAAAAACTCGACAAATTAATTTCCTAAGTGACTGTTGTGTGCAGTGACATGTGCTCTCATAAGACCTGCTGCACTCAGTCAGTAATATTGATAGTCTATGTTTAGATGTGCTGAGTATCTGTGAGGGAAGATGGACAATATCTAATGAAAAAAAAGAAAGTTTCTCCAGGTATCCCACTGCTAACACGATTATCAATACTCCTCTTTAGAAGGCAGTCAAATTCATTTACATTTTACATCACCAAGTCCGAAACAACTAGATGACAAATTTATTGAGTTGAATTTACTTTGTGACTTGTAATTTCTAGTTTTTAAACAATGTAAACAACGCAGTTTATCCGAAAAAAAACCTTGAGTGTTTAAATATCAGAATATTTGCAAAGATTGTTGAAAAGATTGTCAAAACCTCAAATCACTCAGTATTAATCATTGCATGCTTTGGATTTTGACATCATCCTAATGCCTGAAATGTCGACATTTACAAAGAATTTATTTTAGATTTCTGTCCGATTTGGAAATACATATTTTCAAAAAAAACACACAATCTACTTGTGTAAATTTTGTATCTTCCATTGAAATTCTATTGAAAGCCGCTGTTCATGAAGCTTATAATTGAAGCATATCACTGATTTTGATGCGGGCTGAAGACAGAGTTTGATTGGAATGTCATAGCCACAATCTCATTTATTAATCATATTATTGTAAACAAAACCTTGAAATTCTTAGCGATGTATTGATCTGCCTTTATATTGCCAATTTCTATCTCGAGCAGTAACCATGGTTAACAGAAAATGTTGTATCTGCCAAAGCACTGTGGGTTATTTCCAGTGGCCGAAATCATACAGATTTAAACTTGAGTGGTGTGACTTACTCAGAGATATTTTCCCTCTGATAATCACATGGACTCGACGACGATTCGCTACAAATGCCTCCTAAATGATATTCAATCTTGCTCTCACTAGAGCTGTTAATCTCCCTGTAATTTTCATTCTCACTGTCGAATGAGCTAGAGCTGTAATTTTTTGTCATGTTCGATTTAGATCGTTAGCTTTGTCATTGAATCATGAAATGTCATACACTATCCCATTTTACCAGCTAAACCACATGGGACAGATAAATAATGCCTTGTATTCACTCATTCATTCAATAGATAAATTCTGTGTGTTTTGATATCACATGCAGAATATCAAAACCACTGTGTCATAACAATACGCCTTAGTTACAAAGTACTGTATATTCCCATTATAATCTGAGGTACTAAAAAGGTACTATTTTCAACAAGTGATCACAACTCCAAAGGAAAAAAATAGTACCTTTTTAGTACCTTCTCATCCCAACTCTGAGGGCAAATAAGTCTTAACTGGGCCACAGGCTGCTTTTGAACATAGAATAATGTTCTAAACTAGACTGAGATCTCTAGAATGATACCAAAAAACCTGATCCTTTACAAACACTTTAATATTGCACATATGCCGAAAAAAATTTCTGTAAATGAATGTTATGCCAAAAAAGTTTAAAAAATGATTATAGTATTTTTTATTCTCACTAATTATATAACAACAATATGAATGGTGTGAGATTGAATATAAATTTTATGTTAGAATCATAAAGATATACAGTTCAGAGTTGATTGGTAATAAAACACGAGTAAAATAGATATAAGCGATGTGTTGCCAAATCGCAAATCCATCGTATAACCTTTTAGCGCGGCGGGAACATTGAGTTTAGTTATCTTAAAGATGCAAGTAGTGTATCTTGTTGTCCTCCCAGATAATGTTTTCACAGTTTTCACCATATTCACAGTGTTCACATCATAGTCCAGACTGCCAAGGTATAGTGCAATGCTCGAACCACCATGTCCTGTTTGTTTTTAAGAACTACATATAAGAATACTTTTTGGGGCTACCCTAGCAGCTAATATCATTATGACAAGCTTATTTACATCTGAACTAGGATTTATCACAAACCTACTATCATAATATATACTACTGCAGAATATGAGCTAAGGTTATCTTACCCTTGGCATAGTGTAATCAACCTTCAGAAGTAACTCTTGAGAGAGAGGAATCAATTCCAGTGGTCACAGGCTGTGACCCAAATTCAGAAAGATCGGTGCACTAGAAATCTGCATGCAACTGACTGAAACTGTGAAAGCTTTCATCCCAAGCCAACAGGAATATGACAGTTGTCAATTCAGAATATTCTGATATAAGAAAGTTTAAGGATTGTCTTTACTTTGACAAAAGAAGATATGATTATCCCTCTAAAAAGTCCCTTTTTCGAGCAAAAGCTTGCATTTTTATACTATATTTGAGGGTTAATATCTCTCTTATCTAATCTTATTACAAAGAAGAGAAGAGAGAGAAACAACTGTGTTTGGCTCTACAACCTTGTCCAAATTTTGTTTTTAGAACTGTTTCCTTCCAAAGCGTTTAGGCAGCAGAGTCTAATCCTATATTTATATCAGACAGGGTACTACCATTTATGGATGTAGTCTAACAAAACGTCGCAATCTAACGTACCACTATCATCACAACCACAAAAATGTGGCAACAAAAGTGTGCATTGATGTGGTAAAACCCGTAAACGCCACAATTGTTTGGCTTGAACCCACTAACGTTGTAAAACATTGTGTGGGTTTTCGATATTGATAAAAGCATTCGTTGCGACATGTTTGGGGTTGCGATGCTAGTTTAACGGCAGATTGGTACATTTCGACTTTTGGTTTGTGGGTGCAACAGGGGATGCAGAAGCTGAAGACTATGGAGGCAAATGAATGCACGCCTTGGAAAACAAGGATAGTTTTTAAAAAGGCATTTTTAAGGTTAAGCTGTCATCAATTATAGTATTTACTGTAAGCAATTGGTGAAGCCTACTACACTATTAAAACTGTTGTTTCCTCTTCAATCATAATGCCCAAATGCAAAAAACATTGTTCTATAAGGTAGTGAGTGAGATTGCTCAACATATTGACAACTGCTACCATCACATCGTAGCCTCATGAGGATCTTAGTCTTTACATCAATTGGATTGTTTTTATCATTACTTATTTTATGGCCCCCTTACCCGAAATTTGGCTTTGAAAACCAGAATTAATAGAAACATTACATTATTTCGATTTCTACTTGCGTTAACAATTAATTTTTTGGTTTGCTAATGAAATGCAGTTAATTGTAGTGGCCTAAATAAACTTGTATACTCTTATTCTTTTGAATCAAAATTGAGCTATAATTTGCTTGTGTTAGGAAAAAATATCTATTTGAACCACGTTACCTCGGCATCGCAAAGCGAATCAATTTGAAACTGAAACTATCACAGATCATTTTCTGTTCAGGGATAATCATTCAAAGGTTAAGAGGCACAGCCTAAGCTTAGGATTCGATTAATGCGTGTCGTTCCTATGTTTTAGATATTTTAGTATTTCCAATAATGATTTTTAAAACAAAGCAATATCGTCTGGAGTCAGCCTTCCATCAGCACACGTTTTATGTCATGCCGAAGCTATGTTATAATGGCTCTAAGAAATTTTTTTGATTTTAAGAGCAGTTTTGCTATAGTGCATTTAAAAATTAGAGGATTAACCTCCAAAATCGACGAAGTTAAATATCTCTTTTATAAACACAAATCCAAAATATTTTGTTTGTCCGAAACATTCCTCAATGATAGATATAGTGATAGTTTTTATGTAATGCCTGATTACAATATTGTGAGATGCGATAGAATCCATAAAGGTGGTTGGGGATTACTATGTTACATCCACGCTTCCATAAATGTCAATAAAAGTCATCAATCCCATCAATCATTTTAACGAGGGTAATTTGCTGATTAAGGTTATCCCTCAGGTCTCAAGACCTTTCCTTGTTTCATTTGTTTATCAACCACCCAGCTCCCATGCAGATTGGGCGGACAAGTTCACCGACTTCGTGAACAAGTGTTATGCGATGTGTGAAGAAGATGTGATTCTTGGTGATTTCAATGTCGACATGTTAGACAGTAAAATTGAAAAAAGCTGGAAGACCAAAATTTGTAACCCCCTATCATTGACCCAATTGATAACTGAACCAACTCGAATAACTTTCAGTACTGCAACTCTCATTGATCACATTTACACAAACCGCAAAGATCATTGCATTTCATCAGGACTAATAAGATATTCCTTGAGTGATCATGATTTGATTTATACAGTACTTAAAATTGGTGTCAAACGACGGGCAGGTGATCATAAAATTAAATATCGAGATTTCTCAAATTTTACTCCAAAAAAGATCATACAATCATTTGCAGGTGTAACTTGGGAAGATATCCTTTATCAAAATGACACTGGAGAGATGATTTCAGCGTTCAATCAGAGATATATCAATATAGTTTCTAAATTGATTACTACCAAGACACGCAATGTCAAATCTATACAATTGCCCAAGTGGTTAGATGAAAAGGTTCAAACACAAATGAAAGTAAGAGAAAATTTTAAGAAAGAAGAAAACTGGGATGCATATAAGAAGCAACGGAACCTATAGTGACTAATTTGATAAGGCACAAGAAAAGAAAATGTATTAAGAAATTGATAAAGAATTCAAACGCAGGTGACACAAGACAGATATGGAAAACACTTAATGTTAAATCTAAACCGTCCAAACCTAATAATGCACAACTTTCTGCAATGGAACTCAATGAGCACTTTACCAATATTGCTTACAATCTCACCGCCCATGCAAATCAAACAATACTCCCAAATTTTCAAATCTTGTGAAAAACACAGTGAAGCTCAGTTCTTTCCCTAAATTTCTACATTATGACATTGTTAAAAACCTGGGTACTATTCCAAATTCAAAATCTTCAGGTACAGATGGAACCTCTGTTCGTATGCTTAAGTCTACACTTCCTTTCATTATTAAAATCCTTACTGATATCTTCAATAGAATCCTTGCTGGCGGATCATTTCCAAAGGCTTGGAATTTTGCCAGAGTGACTCCAATTTTCAAAGATGGTGACAAAAACAATCCATCAAACTACAGACCATTATCAGATTACCAATTATATCAACGCTTTTTGAAGAGCACATAAACCTACACCTACACTCCCATCTTTCAAAAATCAAATTTCTGCATGAGTATCAATGTGGGTTTAGAGAAAGTTCAAAAGATAGTCTCAGACTCTCTAGAATTCAAAATGAAGAATGAAAAAATATCTATGATGTTCATGGATTTCAGTAAAGCATATGACTGTGTTAATCACAATACATTACCCAAAAAAATAGAAGTGGCTGGTATCAATGGCAAGGCACTTGGTCTTCTTTACTCTTTCCTGAATGAACGCTCTCAAAAAGTACTGTATATTGGGGAAAAATCATCTATACTTCCAACAAATGTAGGGGTTCCACTAGGATCAATAATAGCACCAACTCTATTCTTGATTTATATTAACGACCTTTTGAAGCTTCCTTTATTTGCATCGTGTTTTACGTATGCAGATGACACAGTATTTATAAATCACGATCGTAACACAAATAATTTAAATTCTAAGTGTAATGATGACCTGAATGTGATCAATGATTGGTGCTTTAATAATCATATAGTAATTAACATAAATAAGTCGCACTTTCTGCTGCATAACATTCACGATGATGTCGGTGGGTTGTTCTCCTTGTCATGTGGTGGGAGTTGTCGCGTAAACGTGAAACAAAGCTTTTAGGTTTCATTATAAATGACAGGCTAACATGGCATGACCATGTTTCCTATATCGGTAAAAAGGTTGCAAAGGCAGTTACACTACTACAATTTTTTAGGCCTTTTCTTGACAACAAAACAGCTATTATATTTTACCATCATTTTATTTTTTGCACATCATAAGTGGTATCCATATTTACTACAATCTATCACCAAACTATATACTAAAGGACAAATTTTTACTCCAGAAGAGAGCCTTCAGGTTGATATGTAATATACAAAAGATCCCTAATCACCTGGTACCAACTAACGAATTATCAAGGTCGTTACACCTTTTACCTTTGCCAGTGCTCAACATATATTTAACTAGCATTACAGGACATCAACTAATGAACAAGAAATGTCCACCACTTTTATTAGAACATTTTAATTTTTCGCGCAATTTCAATCTGAGAGACATGTTCAAGCTACACCCAACTTCAAATAACTTTTTAGATAATATCATAGCATCTACTTTTAACAATATTCCATATTATTTACGTTCAATAATCAATTAAAAATCATTCAAACTCAATTTTTCTGATTATCTTTTTCGTCATCTTGATTGAAAGTTTTTGGTTTTTTTTCCCTTTTCTTGTTTTCTTGGAAGGCTGATTTTGTAAAACATTCACATCGAATGAAAATTATGCCATTATACATTTGATCACTGAGATCCTGATGATGAGGCGAATATCAATATTTCTTTATTGATCAGATCAATGCCACCTCAAAACGCTCCCTTGGTGATTGCATTATGGAATGATTATTGATTAGGCTGGTCATACTTATTAAATGTGAAACTGTTAGATTTGATACTAAATGTGTGGGCCTCCTCAGTTAAAGTAGCAGACAACCACAAAAGTTATATCTTGATATTTGATGCGTAATGATGTACTCCTTCTAAATTTGCATGTTATAAGAAAAGGATAAAATAAGACAAAATGGGTGATTTCAACTGACAGCTGTTTTCCCATTTTGGGGAGAACTCATCTTACATCCAACTTTCAAATTTAATGATTTGTTTAATTTTGACACTTCAACTAGTGAAAGTTGAATCGATATTCCATGTTTTCCCAAGATATTTATCATGATCTAAAGGCCAAAATACGATAGACAATCAAGAATGATAAGTAATTGTTAAAGCATCCATGAAATAAGCATCTCTCTATGTTTACCTGAAACTACAGGTCATTCCCAACATTTTGGTGTATTGTATGAATCCATACCCCAATCTGAACCTGAGATACAGGCTCTCAAAGTCAGCACTGTCACAGCTAGCTCAGTGGAATGGGCCATTATTAGGGCTTATACAACATCATCTAGTGCTTATACGTAACACTCGGGTTAATGGGTGGAGCTTAAATGGTCTGACAATGGCAAATTTGTGTTTTTGAAACAAGTGTTCCAGTGGACAATTTTTAAAAACAAATTACACACTACTAGCCTGAGAGGTGAATATGAGTTGTGAGTTGCAAGTCTAGTTAATTCTGCCAACTTAAAGGGCAACCAACTTCTCATTTATAAATAGCAGATTGCATCTTCTACATAGGGAAAAAGGACAAATCTAATTCGAATGATTATTCAGCCAGAATTCTTGTGAAACATTTCATCAATCTGGTACTCAAACCCAGCTAAAATAGAATACCACATTAGCCTGAGGTCTATCATCATTACAGCAATGTCAAGGAACCTCCCCTTAACTGAACTTGAGCTTTGCATCGTGTAATTCATAAAGCTGATGCTGCCTAGCAAATTATATACTACCCATTGATGCATTGCTGCAAAACCTTGGTTGCCCTTTAAATGGGTGTAGTTCATGAGTAACTGAATGAAATTTCAATCTATTCGGAATTGTCTCTGTAAGGTCAAATATTTTTCAAAAAATCAGGAAGGGAAAGAAATAAACTTGTAGTGCAAAAACATCAGAGAAAGGTCGTGGTTCTGAACACGTTTATCGAGTTTATAATGGACTGTGACACAGGAATTCTAGTTAATCAAATAAATGGGTATCACAGAAGGACATTAGAAATAATTCACATAGCCGAGAAAGTCGTAGCAACAGCAGCACCTTTGTAATTTCCAGCTATACATGACCTAGTACAAAAGTCAAAGTCACAGCCGTTTTTCTGCTTCGAGAAATTATTGCCGAACGGAGGAAGACAGCCAGCGCAGACCTCCGACAAAGTTTGAGTTAAAATACATTCAAACAAAAGAGTCGAGTTAAGACTAAGCATATATCTCCCACTTGAAGATCTCCACATGATGTAGATACTGAGAGTCTAGCTTTGGTTAATCAAGTCTCTGCCTCACAAATAAACAAATGCAATTGTAAGAAATTAAATTATATTTGATCATTTATTGTTTTATCTTATTAAGTTTGACATGGCAGCATATTCTCAAGCAGAATAATTGTTAACAGAAGTTTACCAGTCCTGAACACAAACTTCAACATTTTGATATCAATTAGTAACAACAAGCGAACATGACAAGTTAACTTGCACAACCTCAAATGAATATTCTCAGATATAATTGACATTAGTGAATGAAATGATGACAGCATATGACCAATTTTATACTGACCAGCTGTGATTGATGCTACTGCTACAATGACCAGCATCGATAGTACAATTTTTACGAGTTTAGCCATATTGTTCTCTTTCTAAGAATTTATTCAACTTCTGCAAGAATAAATTTCAATATCCGATTGGTAGAAACAAAACGCAAGAAAAAGACATTAATGATCTATTTAGCGTGTCTTGCAGATGAGCACCACACCTGCAAACTATTGTGCTGTCTTTTTTCTCAGTTGAATAATGGAAAGGCTGGGAACATATCCTTTATTCAGATTAAATTGTTTAAAAAAATGTGTCTGCTCAGCATTCTTCCAGGCAGACATGAAGATTTTAATTATGCTATGTATAATGGTTGACAGATAAAAGACATGGAAAATCTTAGGAAACACCATAGAAGATAAAAGAATGTTATAACAGCTAAAATTCTTCTGTCATAGCTATGAATAAACTGTAAGAATCCAAAATATAATTTATCTGCGAAATATCACTTTAAACAACCCTATCTCAGATGTGTTTTACTTTGAGATGGATCAGATAAACAGCTCTATCGAGAATATTTTCAGTTTATATTCATGTTTTGGGTAACTTACTTTTGAGGAGTATATCACCACCATAGGATGAAACGTTGTGACTTGAAAATGCAAATATTCCCCTTTTAAAGGAGGGGATGAGGAAGTGAGGGAACGCGTGTATCACTATGATTCATGGTTTTTCTGGAATCGGGCCAAATTTTTACCGAATAAAATGATGCTGATTGTTGTCAAGACATTCTGTTCCCTTCCGTTCCCCAATTTCCAAATGTCATGATCTATATACTGGTTCAATCAAGCGCCAATGAGTAGATTTGATTGCGTGGCATCAGTGTGTAGCAGTAGGTGGCATGACTTGACGTATGTATGAACAGGATGTTCTCGACTACAGGATCTCACCCATGAGAGAAAGACTTAAAATTAAAAAGGATTTAATTTTGACCTTTGTAATGGTAGTTTGGCCTCTTATTTAACTTGAAATTTTATGGTAAGTTTGAGCAACAGATATAATGTTATCAGCAGCTCAGTGATTGTGCGCAATCAGTCCTTAATGTCTTTCTTCTGACCAATAAGCACAATGTCAAATAGTTAAACCGATGGGATATTCTCTTTCCTTTCAGTCAGTACACTAAACTATACTTGCACACCCCAGTCACAGATGACAGTATGTGCAAAATCAAATTCTTGCTGTCACGAGTTGAAATGAAAGCTATGGGTTCTATGAGCACGATTTTCAGTTATGCTCAATCACATAAAAGGGTATGTAGTGCACAATTGTAGGATGATATAATATATTTATTTATCCATATTTTATAATATATTAACTTTTCTGTAATCAAATTTTTGCCAAATGCCAAATAAAGCAACATCTTTAGTTAGTCATACAACTTTTAAGTTTATTTTGGTCATGTTTATATTTATTTATTTGTTATGATTAACTGTATATTCAATTTAAAAAATGGTCGCCATCAGAAGAAAATAGACATCAACATTTATTTTATTCAAATTCAATCCACTAACTTGAAGTGATTGTGAAGAAATCAGGTTTTTCCTAATAATTTTGGAGATCTCAGTCTAATTTAGAATACTGTTCAGGGTTCATAGACAGCATGTGGCAAAGTGTCAACTGATTTTCACTAAAAATTGGGATAAGCAGGTACTAAAAAGCTCCTTTTATTCTCCTTTTGAGTTGTGATTACATGCACATTAGATTATAAGGGGAATATACAGTACATTACATTTTATCAATGCAGACTTTTTGTTATATGTTATATCATGTTACTTTACGTTACGTTCTGTTACGTTACGTTAAGTTAAGCTATGTTATGTTATATGACACTGTGGTTCTGTCATTCTGTGCGGTATCAATCAACACAGAATGTATCTATTGAATGAATATATGAAAATAAAAGGCACTATATATACATCCTATATGATGTAGCTGATACTTGGAGTTAAGAACCACCGGCGGCCCACCAGGAGATCAATTTGAATGCAGACAAATCAGGTTGAGCAAACATACCAAGTACGGGCCTAAAATCCATTGCTTGCAGCTCGCCTGGATTAATTTTTCACAGCTCACAGATCAGTGTAAAAAGCTGGTAACGTGCTTTTACACGTAGTTACACTGAAGTAGACTTTTGTGGTTGTTTTCGTATCTCACTGATGGAGTAGTTATTTGTACTATCTCTCTTTTTGTGCAGATCCAAATGATGAAAAAAATTTTCTGGTTCTGATCTGTGTCAACACCTAGGTCACTATTACCAAATTCTGAAGCAGGAACCCTCGTCGCGCAACCTTCTAGTTTTATTCAAACTTGAATTGAACAAAACATGTCCACCTGCCTCAATCCCAAAATTGATAACTTGTTGCAGCATTTCATATGTTTACAAGAAATTCTAAAAAGTGTGTTTGAATTTCCTTCCTGACTTAAATTAGATGACCAAGTTTCAAATTAAACTTTCATATGCCCCAAAATATCAATATGACCCCTAATAAATAAATCGTTCAAATATAGATTTTATGCCAAACCTGGCCTAAACTCAACGTTAACTGTTTTGATTCTTGTGAATGTGTAGGAGAAAAACTAACGCGGGGATAATCTTCTTTATTTGAGTGACACCCATGTGGACGAACGGGAAAAAAGGTGAAAATGGAGCTACAGAGAAAACTTTATACAGCGTTATGTGGGCAGTTATTTGAGGCTGTTTCCATTCCTTTCCATTTTGTAACTAGCTCTTATTGCTATCGATATTTTTAGAAATATATGACCTTTGTTTCTGACCGCACGTGGGAGTCAGAATACAATATATAAAATTTACAAATCGGTTGTTACAGGATATGGTGTAAAATCTCCTATTTCCTAGTGTCAAATGATCTGTCATGAGTTTGCAAATTTGGAGCCAGAATACAGTTCATATAATTACTGGTCCGGCATCAGAGGCTTCTCATGGGGTGATGGATGTACAGACAGGCTCAGAACTTTGGGTGCGGCAAAAAATTTGTGAAATGCATGCTGAACAGAATGAAATATCAACCATTTGTATAACGTAATTTTTCTTGTATATTGTATCTTGTTATACTTAGAAAAGGAAGGCCTTAAAGTTGGGTTTTTTATAAGACCCTAGTTTCAATGCGTGAATTGAATACCAAGATTTAACTTCTTTACCATTCACATGCGCCTATGGTTGCTTTCTACTTTTCGTCATCAGGTGAAAACATTTTTACTGTACAATAGTTAGCTTTGGTAAATTTCAGATTGTAACAGTTAGTGGTTGTGATCCTGTTAACCAGTTTCACAGTTCTGAAGTTATTTTTGATTTGTTGCTACTGGCAAGCTCTTCATGCTGGTGAGTCTAAAATTCCATATACATTCGAAGAAAGAGCAGCTGAAGACGACATAACAAAACGCAACAAAATTGATGTCCCTCAAGGAACAATTTTTGGTCTCCACTTTTGGAGTGTTTTTGATGATGATCTAAAATCTGGCACTTGGTGCAAAAAACCATACAGATGACACCACCGTATATAGTGTTGTGTAGAAGAGCGATGTCACTGGAATACAACCCTCATCACGTTATGCTTCCAGCAGCTTTATTTCTTACTCTCCAGACTTTTGTAGACTGCAGACAGATTGAGCCTCCAGACTTCTGCGTTAATAAGTTTACTGAAAACTGTATATACTGTCCTCATATATCCCGCTCTGTCCTGTACAGTTAGCAGGTGCTTGCTGGAGTCCTAGCTCTATCAAACTTCTCCATCTAATCTTCTCCAGAGCATCATCTTCACTGAGGAAACAGGACTATTACTATCAATCTGCTTAAGAAAATAGACTGTGTGAGTGTGTGACCTATAGAAGTGAATGACACTGATATTGAGTATTCATCTGTCGCTAATCCTTTAGGAGCGAATTTTGACAGTCACTGAAGTTAACCCGCCACTCTGAGGTAAAGTCAGACCTGCAGTATATACATTAATACAACTCAATAACAAGGTTTACAATCTTAGCTGGTATACAGCTTGTAAATTAGAATGACAAGGTTGGAGATGTTGTAAAAACTCTGCCTCAGACTCAGAGTAATATTACAAGATATTGAAAACTATGATCAGCAGCTTGCAAATCTAAAACTTGAGCATCTCTCAGAGTGTACCTGAGTGTAGCCTGTCTCAGACATAGATCCATATGCAAGTGTCGAAGTATTATTGACCATCCATTAGCTCATTATGAACCACCAGTACACACAGTAGACATAGCTTTGGTCCTCCGACCAGCCCCACTGCTCTGTGTGCCAAAAGTTTTTCACAGATTTTATAAAATTGTGCCTGAACCTGTCCTCAAACCGAATTTCTACTGTGGCACATGCTGTCAAATGCGTCGATACGCAATATAGAGGAATAAATAGAACTAAAACAAATTAATATTTTTATTCAGTTCAAATAAGTAGTGTCACTCTGGGAGAATATTTAGCCATTTACCAGATTTCACAGATCATACTCAACTGTTTACTGTTTATGCTCCTACAGAAAAGAAGAAAAAGCGTAACAATGCAAACAACATCAAAATAACATAATAAAATAAGATCATTATGTGTACACATGGCACAGCGGATACAACAAAAACTTGATAAACTAATCATTTGAGCTAAAAAGAGCAATATTTGAGGTAGACGTTGTGGACATTAAAGTCACGAAACAACTTTCAGATCTGCAGATTTCAATTCAAATGCATGAAATCTTTACTGACAATGAAACCACAGCACATACTGAAGAATTTTACAGGTTGTGACTTTAAAAGGTAGCACTAAACAAGCGTTTATGTTTAAAGTTGAGTTCAGTGTTTCCCCACATGTAATTTTATCTTCGTCTTACTGCATGTGAATCTTGCTCTTGGCAAAATGAGGTCTTTGTCTGTGTTAGCTATAAACTGTGGAGTTTGGCTGATGCATGTCGGATCTTCCTTTTTCATTCTGCTGACAGCTTTGCTATGGATTGCAAATAAATTGGTTTTACCATCAGCCTCAGAAAATTCTTTGGCAAGTGCTCCTGTGAAAGCACCACGTATCGCAGTACCACCATATATTGTTGCTAGAAGAAGAACAGTGTTTGGACGTTCCAGCACCACATAATAGTTTCTTTGTTGGTTTTTCTCTGGTGTACTCTCAATGAAAGCTTCAGCGATCTCAGGGTCAGCCCTTCCAGTGAAGAGTTGTGCAGCTCTCTGAACTGGGATTTGGCAAGCCTGAATTGTCATAACCTGTGGCAATACAAAATGCGTAAGAGTCATTACAAACCATTGCTTTGATAATTAACGATGTGATCAGGCCTTTATTTGCTCAAATTGTTGGTGTATACGCTGTATACGTGTATTTCCGCCATTATGATTTTCTAATATCTAATGAAGCTTGTAATATACCAGATTATTACAAAAATTTGGCAATGTATACAGTCAAGTTTAAACAATCAGACCATGTGAGACACAAATTGGTGTCTCAATACCTACCAAGGGAACAACATCATCCAGGAGAGTCTGGAAAATTCTCACGACATCATTTATCGGAACTACTTCTCCTTGGCTTCCAAGAAGGCCTCCCCTGCAGCCATGGGACATTATTCCAACCATCATGAATGCGCAGCTTCCTCTAATTCGTGTCACGTAGCTATGTATCATTTCTTTGACGCCTTGACCATCAATCCAATTCATTGCCGTTGTCTCGCAACCCAGTGCCATTAAACCCTGTTGAAATGGAAATGCTCCAAGTTACAAACTGATAAAAGTTAAGCTTTGCCAGGCTTTTCTGGTCATTCTTTAAAAGTATCAGGCATACACTCGCGTTCATCTTCTGTGTATTTTAAAATGCATCCACTCTCAACACCGTGCTAGCATTCAATCAAATTAGCTTTATCTCAATGGCCCCAAAACAAAAAGCGGGCCTTTGAAATAAGGCTCGGCTCAACGATAAACATGATATTGCCATGAAAAAGAAATTAATCATGTAATGTGTTGAATGTGCCCATTGGTGTTCAAAGAACTTTTCCTGTGCTCTTTGTAACACAGGTCATGATCTGGCACAATAGCAGCGTAGTCTTGTGCTCAACGGCTCAGATATTCGATTAAAAAGGCTTGGACCATAGAGGGATAACTCTATGGCTTGGACTATCTACTAAGACAACATGCTAGAATTTCGCTAAACCAAGAATATTGCACTCAGCCTAAATATAAGATGCTGGTGGTGTTCGGTAGTGGTAATATCCATAAAAACCATAAAACTTTATACCTGCTCAAACGCTTCCGCCTCTGCAACTGCACCTATTCTGTCTTTGGAGTTGAAAAGTACTAGGCCATAACTTTTCATGATCTCTTGATTCCGAGGAATGATATACTGGTTACTAAAGGGTGCTAACTTCTGTATGATCTCCCTTGTCAATGGTGCATTTCCAATAATACGTTGAAATTCTGTAAATAAAATAATGAATAGAGGCGTACTGATGACATAAAAAGGAAACTGGAAATCCCAGTGCCTCATCATCACATGATGGTATTGGGAATCCAACATATCAAACAACAATGACGCTATTGCGAGCATAGCCTTGTGACCCTGCATCAAATGATTGACTATGCTATATGTAGACATGCAGGTGTTGTTTTACACAAGTGGTCATTAGATTAGGCAAAAGCCGACCTGTTCCACTGTAATAAAATTGATTATTAATAATCAGTGTAAAATCCCATACGCAGTAGCTCTCAACTGGTATGGGATTTTACACTGATTATTAATAATCAACTTTATTACAGTGGAACAGGTCGCTTTTGCCTATTAAAATATATAGTTTTGCAAGTAGCTGTTTCATATAATGTAAGCCTGTTAAAATTGAAAGTGAAGAATGAAGAAGATCTAGAAGAAACTTGAAACTATATTTTGTGCTTACCGCTTCTCCTATAGTCTGCATATATCTGGCCTTTATGATCTGTAGGAAATGGAAGTGCAAGGACATCAATCCATTGCTCAACAGTCAGTGAATTCCGAATCATTTCCATCATTGTTTGGACATGCTGCGTGGCTGGGATGTCTTGGATAGGTGTCAAACCACCTATATCTCGCTTTGAAACCAGATTATAACATTTGTCTGGCATCAACTTACTCAATATGAATTCAAGTGATTCAGTCTCTTCAGACATGCAGGCAAAGTGGAAAGGTGTCCTGCCCCAGTTATTCGTGATTAGAAGAAGATCATAGAATCGGGCTCGGCCTACAGACTTGAACACAACTTTGATTGATTCATGGTTCCTCTTGATTATTGCACTGTGTAAGATAGTCGTCTCGAGTAAGCCGTATCGGGTAGACAGCAGCTGTATCCTTTGTTTTGCAGAAACACGAGTCAGAATGTAGTGTAATGCCTTGGGGTCTAACGGAAAACCAAATAGATCACTTACTGCAGACTCGAAGTAGTAACTAACCAGGTCATCTTCCCCAGTGGGCTGTTGTCCGGTGCAGCTCATCAAGGCGCGCACAACGTCCAATTGGCCTTTCTCTGCGGCAAGATGGAATGCTGAAACATTTGTTCGGTCTTGCTCTAGCTGAAGTTGTCTTAAATCTTTTTTTACTTGCAGTGATTCAGCTTTATTGAAGTGTACTATCCATTTCAAATAGCACCCTAGTCCTCTAAAATCACAGCTCATAAAGTAGCTCCCGTTGAACTTTATCGGACAGCAGTGATCATCTTCTGTTGGAGACGCCTCCATGTCTGATGATTGAAGAGATGATTATTCAAGATGGCTATGGGATGCAACAAGTCAAGACTGTGCAGCACTATAGAGTAATCTCAATTTTAAATGTGTGATCATGTCTGATAGTGATAAGCAATTGATTTTTTTAGCCTGTGGAGTACTCTTCATTTTAAATGTGCAATCATGCTAGATAATTGATTCTTGTTTTCGCTTGCTGTTGGTGAATTGCCATGTGACAGCAAATCAATAGCGAGGCAGAGCTGTACCAACTTTAGCAACAGCCTACATTTATATGACATCCGTTCACCTCTTGCAGAGCTATACAGGAAACCTTAAAATCCTTCAAAGTTTATTTTAATGATATCCTCAACTGATTATAATTTGTGGATTAATTTGTGGATAGACATTTTGTTTTGAAACACATCTTGGTCATTGGTGGTTATGACTATACGTTCTAGAGATCATTCCAGTTCAATTCCAGATTTTTGATGTTTTGTCAACAAAGCAGGATCATCTTAGGTTTTTATGAAATATGATGCGAATTTCGTAAACTTTTATGTTAGTTGCGCAGTCTTTTCAAATACAAAATTTTATTGAATTAAAGGATTGACCAGCTCTATACACTCTGCTGATAACACTACCTACTGAACTGCAATTCATAATCTATTGTTGACATAACACATTGATTTCAATATAATACTATGACAAAACAATGAGTCTCTCATTTTTTGATAAGATCCAAAAAACAATCATGCTTGGCTGTAAAGGTACACTCACTACACTGTGCAAAGCTATGTGATGTAATTTTGCACATTTCTTCACGCTCGGGTGAGATTTCTCAAAGGAAATCCGTGTTTAATAACTGTGGAGCCATACAATAGATATTATTATAATATTCCAGTTGGTGCCCTTTCCCCTTAGGAGTTCTTGGGTTTCCCTGAAGCCATATACCAATCGACAAAGACAAAGTAACACAGTAATACAGCTTAACACAGTATAGATTACCATTCATTTTGAAAAAATTGCAGAGTATTAGAAGGTATAATTGAGGAGCAGATATGGCAGCCCTGAAGAAGATTGTCCCAGACTCCAAAATGTACCCTAACTACCTGTGTAAACTGAAGTTTCTTCCCATTTCGAAGGAGATTGGGCAACTCCAAAGTTTGGCCACAACTTTGCTAGCAATCGTGTGGGTATTTGTTTAGCGCGTATTTTAATCTATAAAAAATTCATTTTAGAGAAGAAAACTTTGCAACAATTATAGATTAATTCACACTGGAGGAGCAATACGATAGCATTTTAGGTATAAATGAATTTTATTTGTTAATTCTCATTAATTTTTGAGACAAAAGGTCTCTGTAGCTCTAGTTGATGACACTATGCAATACATGCAATGTCACAAAGCTACATTTCACTAAGATGACCATTGGTAACTGGTCTGTATTTTCTTTCAAAGTTTGTAAAATTAATGCATAACATAGCTGGTGCCTTCTACACCACATTTGGCATTGCATAAAAAAACATAAAATACATTCAATATCAAATAAAAGAGCATTTTTAGTTTTTCTTAAACAATTTCAAATACAGTAGCAAAGTATCTTACTGAGATCTGATCATTAATTAGTTTTATCAATCAAAGATATCAATTGACCAGAAATTTTTAAAGTACAAAACCATACAAAAAAAATCTTTCATTAGTATGTTAGTAGATCAGGAAGATTCATGCCTGCTCACAAGTTGCTATAGATGTTTATATTGCAGCGAAAGTGAACACTGATCTTGTGGAGGGTTGTACTGTCAGGTTCGCTTGTTGCATTCTACAAAGAGAAGGAAATGATATATATTTGTTAAATAATACTAAACTAAGACAAAATATTTAAAATTACAAAGTTTCCACACCCAGTGTTTAGAAAGCTAAGCCCAACCCAGTATGCCTCGCCAACGTACAGATGTTAGGTGAAGTTATATTCTTCAATTTCGTTGAGTCATGTGAGGCATTATTACGTGCTGTGCGGTTAGGATGTGCAACAACATAAGTGCCATTCAATCTTGCTCAGTCCAGTAGGATAAATGAAGTGTTAATACCAGTACTGATATCTACAGGGAGAGAACATGCACCTCCAGCAGGTCAACATGTTATTTGTATACTTTCAAGCCAACCTCTATAAATATATAAATAAATTCATCATTCCCTCAAAAAACTCTCCCTGGTGCTCAATATTCAATATGTAAGGAAATAGCCCATATAGAGCCATTAGTAGATTAAATGCTCACCAATGGCATTCTGTCTGTATGACAACTTGGGACACATATTCAGTATCATCAAAGCCACAAACTCCACCTGCTGACCCGAATGGAAGGGTAGCAGACAGTCTGTTACTCTCTGGAAGCTCTCCACTACACTTGCCTTTACCATCACAGTTATCGTGTATGGATGTATACAGATGCCTTAGATTGTCCTGCTTCCATGCAAAAGTGAAGTTATTGGCTACATAATAAAACGACAGTCAATCAATGAGCGAGTGTTGGCATTAAATTTATTTTTTCAACGGTTCAGATGAACCTAATATAAGAACCTGATGGTTTTATGATTTGTTGCTAGCTTGCCGTCACTAGTTTACATATCGCAGAAGTATTTTTAAGTTATGACCTGGACTGTATTTCTGCTACCTAACTAGTGCAATAAGTAAAGGGGCTGTCTTCCATATTAAAGGGGTATGGTCATGGGATCAAGAGCTTGTGGTATTGAGTACCTATATGAGAACACCTACATATGTTCAGCTGATCAAATTTTTGTAACTGAGTTTTAATTTAATGAACACACTGGCTATTATAAGCGCGGCAGAACTAAGTTCAGATGATCCCAAAAAAAATGGGCAAAGAGTCAGGTCAGCTACCAATTTTAAGCTAGGTAATTGATTCAGCAAAAATCTTGAATAATCTTTTTAAGGGACTTATTTCTCAACAAAACTCGGGGATGATTAGATTTATGACGAATGGAATTGAGACACCCTGAATGGTCTTCAATAAGAATGAGTGATGCTTTACTAAAGCAAGTTATCACTTTCACATCGCTCATAATTATCACTCACTTGGTCTTTCAATTAGAAAAAATCGCACCCGAATCGATCACTGAGAAAGTATATAGTTCCATCAATGACAGAGTGGCTTGAAAGCGAGAGTAAAGCCTGGTGCTCAATTGCAGCAAAATTGCATGATTTTAGGTCTTATAAGGTCTCAAGACTCTTGCAAGTCTTGCAAAACCAATCTTAGAATTCTGGCGCCAACAGACAGTTGCAACGGGATATCTTAGAAAAATTAATTGTGATCCATCATGGGCCGAGATTTTGGCTGTGTATGCTATAATAGGACTAAGATTTTGATAAAATCGAGAGATTCTGTAATCAATTGTGAACCACAATCTTAGAAGTTGTATGATTATTGTGCAACAGTGGCAAGACCTTTAGAGTGAAATCTCATGCAATTGTGAACCTCAAAATCTCAAGACTGGTAGGACTCTTGCAAGAGCATTGCAAGGCAATTCAAGAGTCATGAGACATCATTTGAAGATCTAAATATTTTGACAGCATTGCATAAAGAAAACGGCCTAGAGAAACAGCAAAAATGTGTTGCACTTCAAAAATTGATGAAATGACTTTTTGAGGTTTGATCATGGACTTGATAATATACCTAGACAGGACACCATATACTGCCGAAGTGAGGCACTTAATTGTGGGGCGACATTGCTTCTACACCTTTCAATGTCATTACGTCGTCCACAATTAAGTGCCTCAGTGCCTCAATGCCAATGCTCTATTTAGTGTCCTGTCTAGGTTTATGGTCTATGGTCTATGGTCTATGGGTTTGATTTATTTTTACTAGTTGAAACACTGTGGACTCATGATGCCTAGAATCACCTTATTATTATTTTATTGATTTAACAAACTGCATCAACCAATACTGTTTAAAACTTACGTCCTCCCATATCAAAGTCACAGATACCAAACTGACAGCCACTGGCCTCCGACTCGGTGTTTAACATCAAATATAGTTTTTGTAATGACATCACATATGTACCATCTCCTGTACCACACTGGAGCTGGTAAGACTTTCCTGAGCACACTGTCTGAATGTTCTCACCTGTGTACATATTATGCAAAATCATCTTTGAAAAGTATAAGGTGAGAAATACACAGAAACCCCTCCCACTGCAGCTGAACAGAAAAGGTAGATATCAGTGTGTTATGGTGTCTTGGAAACGATAAAATAGATCATTCAGAATTGGGGGGGGGGGGGGGATAAAACATTCGATTGACTGCTTATAGGAGCAACAACTGATCCAAACAGTAAGCTATAACATTTCATATTAATTTTAGATCGCTGAAAACTAAATTGGCTTTCTCATTTAACAAACAGGAATTTTCTCAATCCTGCACCTCTTTCTGATTGAAAGGCAAAAATGGTAAACATTCTCAGATACATAGCAGTCGCTGAGCGCTTAGGTTTGCGTGTGCCACAAAGTCAAATGAATGTTCATCAGCTCGATCAAAAAAATTTAGAGTTAGTACATTTCGAATGAATTCAACTCACTCTCAGCTCCGTAAATAATAGTCAGTATCAATCCTATGGCAGCACACAGTCTGGAACATCTGCTGTAACCAGAAAATGAGTGGAGAACTTTCATAGCCATAATCATCGGTGACAATTTATATCAAAATATTCACAGGTATAAATATGTTACCAGCAAACAAGAAAAAACTTCATGAATTGAATGGGACAAGTCCACAATCTACATTAATCCGAAGAATCAAGAGGCACAATATGAACACCATTTTTGCCACACAGGGAAGGATGGATATGACGCTCGCTTACCTGAGCAACTTCATTATCAAAGCTGTGATGGTTTCTGGCTGCATATGATGAACAACGGCGTTTTATATGTATGCCTATGTCTATGTGAGTGCTCTTGCTTTGCACCCAATGCAACCTTTCACACAAAAAAGTTGTCACTGCGTGCATGGTGCGTAATGAAACGGTTTTTTTTGCAGTGACACAACATACATAATGACAATTTGAAATTGATAATCCGATGGTTAAGAGGATTATCAGGATGGTCTGTGGTGGTTGATAACGATAAATTTTGCCACAAGTTTTTGGGTGAAGGAATAAAAAACAAGATTTGGTGATATGATGGTCCATGCACAACAATTGTGATTTAATATGTGATGCATGATGATGCAACCTATTGTAATCCAACTGCATTGCACAACAAAGCTGAATTTCTAAACAGATTGCAAAAATACATTAAAGATTAGTCTTTGTGTACTGACTAATTACGACTGATCACTGATAAATCAGGATTTATCACCCCCCTACCATAAGTTTCAATAAAAAATTTCAAATTCTTCATAGCTGTAAATATCAATTTCTCCACTCACTTTTTTGAGTTTCCTGAATGGAAAGGTGAATATGTTGCTTGCTTTGGGGCAAGAAACGCTCGAGGGTGTGCTGCCCCTTAAGAGGGACGCAGGTTGCCCGAGGTCCTCGTACTGAGAGTGTGATACATCCTATAAAACTAGAATGCATCCTAAAGGTGAGGCCATGGTGGACATTCTAATCGTGAGTGTGCAGCAAGCTGCCAGAAACTGAATCAGGCACTCATCAACCATTGGCAGTGACACTTTGATCTTAGCCAATAGGTCGAGAAGCGTAAATTTGCCCTGTTTATGACAAAACAAGAAGCGTAATTTCGCATTTCAGCTTAAAACATGTACTCCGGCCTGATGTGTAATGGAGAATTCTTACTGTAGACTTGCGATACAGAAAGCGGTGTGGTCATGAAGGAAGTTCTATCACAACAAGATTAGGAAGTTTGCTCATATTCATTGTGTCAGAAGAATCCTCAATCTAACAGGTCCTATCAGAAACAGGACATCACAGTATCCTATGGCAGACATGGAGGTAATGGCAAGGACAGACAACTTTATCAAAATTGGTTCAAGGAGGTAAACCAATTTTTATTTCTATACTATTTTATTGTAGCAGTATAAACGAATAATGTAAGAGTACTCATGTTCACACATATAAACATGATTATATACATAATATGTTAATGCACATGTAAATATCATTACTTTGTTAGATATTTACATACAATTAAAACTGAAGGAAATTAACTGTGTTCGATAAGAATTCGTCATTTATAGAAGAGGAGTTCACATATTTGAATTGCATCATACTGTAAAAAATATTTGTGTGACCGACTTGGAATATGTCCCATTGCGAGTCTTAGGAGTATTAGTTTGTCTGGATTTATTTATATCTCTAATTAAATAGGGTCTGTGAATGCAACATCGGAATTGAGGCTCTGAGTCAGATCAATAAGTAGAATTTATTGGTCCGGTGGTTACAATCTGTTTATCAGTACCGAAAGGAGGCCTTGACCAGTCGTTGAAAACAGGTGCGTGATGACTCATAAGACGTGCCGTGACTCGTGAGGCGGCGTTGAGAGGATGCGAGAGAGACATGAGTTGTTAGACAGGTTTGAGACGCTGCTTGCAGTCCTACGGCCTGATTTTTAGGCCAAGATCTTTAAAAAAAACAAAAGACTTGGGTGGATATCAAATTCAGCCTCAACCTTTGATCTCATGTATCTTTCAGAACTGGTTTAATGTTGTAATGTCAGATTACAGATAGTCGGGTTAAGTCTTTCTTTTCAATACTATTTAATTGAAGAGGACCGAGTATGAGATGAGAATGTATGTATGAATGTATTCATTTGGACCGGGAAAGACTAGCAATTATGTTGGATCGGATAAGCTGGTGGGCAATCATATCAAAGCAAACACATTTGCTTCGGAAAGACCAGAGCTCAGAATATTTATGGCCATTCATTGACAGAGACAGGATGACAGGTGTGTGTATTTTTTAAGATATTGAAACACATTTCATTGGAGTTGTCCCCTGTCTCGTTGACTCGCTAAAATATGATGTCATTCCCGCTAAACAGCGAAGAAATAAGAGATGTTTTATGTACCATAAACTTTTTTTTTTACTTCTGTTACTGCACTACTATTCTTTAACCAATAGGGGACTCATTCAGATTGCCTTATTAACTTAACATGAGACTCTCATTGCCCAAAATGACTATAATAAGTAAATGAACTCCTGCTTGGAGACTTAATAATTTAATCAATTAACAAAATTAAAGAATAGAATACTTACTTACTTACTAAGACAATTTTCTGCAAGTGCAATGTTGTCAATCGCATTCACTGAGTCGAATTTGGGGCATCTACTGGCTACACTACATCTGCCTTCCTTTCTCATGGGGCCTACCAGCAAGCATGTGATTTCCATAACCCAGTAGGCCGTCACATGGTTCTTTCTGTTGATATTGGACCAAACAAGAAGACCAGTACCAGTCAGTTCTGTTCTAAAATAAATACCCTGTCGGATAGGCCCTGGGGGCCTTTGTCTTGGAGTCTGTCTTCAAACATGTCCCAAGACCTCTATGAGACTTTTATGACAAAAGCCCTTTTGTTTGGTGAAAAAGGAGTACAATGGCAGGCAAAGTTTGCATGTCTGATTACATATTGGATGGTTGGGGAACGTTTATATATGGTGGTAGCCTCAGTTCTCCTCTTGTCTTCACCTACACTCATTTGTGGGTATACACAATCCACCCACAGACAACAGGTCACTGACAGTTGATTTGATGAGCCTTGTGTGGTTTGTGTTTGTTGTGGTGAAGATGGAAAGCTGTGCATGAACCAAGTTATCGCGGCTGCGCAGCTTCTGTACCCGCCAATTGCGTTGCTCAGATGAGTCACTTCTCTCTCATTGATCAGAAGTTTAATATTCTGATCAATGAGAGAGAAGTGACTCATCTGAGCAACGCAATTGGCGGGTACAGAAGCTGCGCAGCCGCGATAACTTGGTTCATGCTCAGCTTCCCATCTTCACCACAATAAACACAAACCACACACACACACAAGGCTGCAACTCATCAAATCAACTGTCTGTGATCCACCTGCTGCTACAATATGTAGGAACCACTGCTGGTTAAGGGCATTTTACAACTGTACTTTATTTTGTAATGAAAAGCAGTCCTTCACTGAACATAACAAAACATAGTTTAGAGGCATGGGCCCCTGGGACTAACGAGAGAATGTATTGCACCATTCTCTCTGGACTAACATGCCTTTATTTTGCTAACGCACATTGGCAAAGCAAAGGCATATAAGTCCTTGGGCCCACCAATGAACTCCCTCTCCCGGGAGAGAGTTCATTTGGCCCAATGTGTATGACTTAATTTTATATAATACTAACTATATATATATATATATATGATATATACATGTGTTTGTATAGGCTACCTAATTCATTCTCACATTGATAGTTCTACCTCAAAACAGCTGGGTCTTTGGGCAATGTTCGACTGCCCCTCCCACCAAACAGCACCTGTCACACGTTTCATAGTAAAACCTGAGTGTTTGATTGAAATATGTACCTAAAATATGTCTTGGCATGCAATATGGGCTGCGCCAACAAACCGTTTACTATGATTTATTCATAAACCTGGACACTGCCCATAAAGAACTAGACTTTTCTCTAATGTTTGAAAAAGGCACACAAAACAGGCACTATGAATGGGAAGCCTACAGTACTGTGTGACCTGGCAAGACTTTTCTATGACAGTCTTAGGCCTTGTTGTTATAAGACTTATTTCAGGCACTGAGTCCAATGCAGCGCTCGTACAACATCTTGCCACTGAGCAGGTACAGCAATGTCGCCAAGCAGAGGCAGGATACACATGCTGACCGCTATTTTGGTTTGGTTTATTTGGCCTTTGCGACTGGGGAATGTCCGATTATTGACTTAGCTTTTTCATGGAATTTTTTATGAAAATTTCCTAGTAGAGAGTTTGTCGACATGCAGCCAATGATTGGCTGCACGTCCAAAAACTCTCTCCTAGGAAATTTTCATGAAGGCAGCCACGGGACATTTACTGTAATGGAAATTCCAGGGGGGGGGGGTGCAGTCAACCATTGTCAATGACCTAAAGCTGGTAGTATAGAGCCACTCAATACCAATAAGAACATGATGGAAGGGAGAGTACAATACTATCCATGTAGCGTGTACTTACATCATGATAGAACTGGTTTAATTATGATACATGGTTATGATACACTCATATTTTTATGGCGCTAAAATGATTCTAAACACCTTAGCAGAACAGATGCAAACCCAATCATTTTTGCCAAATCCTCAGATAATGCCAATAAGTATGCTAATTGTTCTCCGATTTTAGGGTGGTGCTCGCTAAGAAAGGTCAATGGAGAAGATTTTAATACATGATGATCTTTTCCTACGTGGAGACTCCCCAAGACATGAGGAAAGTGATGATAATGACTCAGATGATCTCCAATTTGTCGATAACTTACAAATGGAACCAGATGACAATCCTGAGAGTGAAGTGTTGACTCTTTGTAATCCAATAGATATGAGTTTAGGTTCAGGTACTACAAATCCCACTTCAAGCGTGACTATTGAAGGAGAAGAGAAACCCTTGGGTATTAAAGACTGCGGTGGAAATCCGGAAGCTCAGGTAAGTGATGGGACAATTACTGCTCCACATTTGAAGACTGTGAACAGAGATCAATGTGACTCCACCAGTACTAAAGGTCAGCTCCATGGTGGTCCAGATTGCCCATTGGGAGCTGCCATTGCTAGTTCTGTACAAAAAAGTGAAGCCAATGAACAATGCTTGGGAGAGAGTTTCAAGTTTGAACCAACTAACAATTCTACTTCACCGAGTGAAGATTGTACTGAACATGTACAAAATGCAGATACATTGACCCATGATGGAAACTCACACAATCAAGGATCCTTAGATGGAACTGGAGTAGACCATCAGCCTACTGCAACCAGACCAGTCACTCCTGCTGAGCCTGCTATGTGCAAAATTCTCAAACACTTGATAGATGGCTTTGTAATTGAAGAATCTTCGCAGCCTTTTCCGGTGAGTGAGCTATATTCTTTTGGATGCATAAGTTAAACATGAACTAACTCAACAGTTTGTTTTAGATGTAGAATGTACTCATGTTGAGGGCAAAAAGGGTATCGGGTTAATGTAAGTGATCAATCTCGTTTTGCTTGCTCAGAGTGACATTCCATTATAAACCACTAACGGAATGCCGCGTTAACTACCCTGGCGAGTTAGAGGGGTTGATCTAGTATTGGATACAAAACTTATGTAGGCCTCGATGCATCTCCATTCAAACCATACTTGACTTTTTCATATCCGTCTTTCCCTCGTTTGCTGTTTTCCCAGTCACCAAGTTGGGATAAATACTTAATCAGCTTATAACTTTGTAATTGATTCAGGTACATCGGTCCTCACTTCTCACTGAGCTGCAAATGAGAACAAAGAAGAAAGTGAGTCGTAAGAGGGGAGCTACAGCTGGACTCATTGGCACACATAGCTTATCACAACCTGCGAGTCGCACAGCCAGTCCGGCTACTGTACAACATAGTCCCCATCTCAACTCAGCAGACAACTCTACCAACCCTAGTATACTACAGAGATTACCCCAACACGGCAAAGATGGTATGATACAGAATTCGGCTAGAAAACCATTATACGGGTCATTGAAAGCTGCTAATGAAATGTAGAAATTATCTTTTGTTGGAGGCGATACTGTGGGTTATAGCTTCCTTATGTTGAGTCAAATCTGTAAAGATTTTGAGGCGATACTGTGGGTGAAAGCATTTGAGTCAAATCACTTCACTAAATACCAACAAAACTAGCTGGAATTGTCCAGCCATTATTTGTCTAGCTTATTGAGTTGATATATATTTACAATGCTTATTTCAACATAATCATCCTCTGACCTCTTGGGCTGTAAAACTTACTTTATCTCAATACATTGTAGGATATGGCCCTCAGATATGCACATTGTGTAACGCAGACTGCCTTAGCTTGTACTTCTACCGCGGTGGACCTTACTGCTCTCGTCGCTGTATAAAGAGACAGAAGTGTACTCTCTTCTCGGATCCTCTTGCTGGTCCTCCTAAACGTGGCCGACCACCAGGAGCCATGACCAGAAATAAGCCTACATTCAGAAACAGCGGCAAAATAGCCAAAACAATGGTGAGGCTGGCTTGCATTACATATTTAGTTGATAACTTGCACCTAAACCATTTGTTACATGTTCCAGATATGCCTTCTACACAGATACAACAACAATCAAGTTGCTTGTTGGTGCTTTTGACCATTTCCAACTTGCGCCTGAAAACCATCCGGACAGCCCCGTATCACGATTATGATCGACTTAGTAAGCGCTACTTTGGGCAGGAAACCAAGCGCATCTTGCTCCAAATATAGGGCTCAAGCTTTGTGTGTTGCTAACACCGAACCATTGCAGGACTTGTTGAAAATGTAATGTAAAAATTTCATTGTTCAAAACATCCCTTGGCCATTATTATTACATACACCAGATGATTCGACATTTCTCAAGTGCCATCGCCACGTCTCCGTTCGCCCTTGTATTTTAAAAGTTCATACTTGAGAGTTGTTTACTCTTGGTACTGACAGGTTCAACACCTGCATTACTTCATAGACACAGTATATGGAGAAATTTTACTGTGAGTAAAGTAACATGTGATTTAGGGGGAGGGGAGCAAGTCTATTCTATCAGAGGGATTTTGGGACCAGAGCAGCATCAGGTCATTTTTTATCAAAATTCCTACAATGCAACACTTACAGGGAATTCCTAGTTTAGTTTCATGAACTTCATTGACCCTATCAAATTTGGAAAAGTAGAAAATTGCGTTATATACTTTGCCACTTGCCGTGTTGGATCGAAAAAAATAATAATACATATTATTGTTTTATATAAAGAGGACACTGATGTATATTAGGATGATTTAAAAGCTGCAATATCAATCTGACACTTATATGACTGCAATTTTCAGATTCTACCGAGGAACTCACGCCCCGGTGAAAATAGTGAAGTGGCCTAACAAAAAATATGCTCTCAGACTTAGTATCTATAATTTCTCGTATTTTTAGTTCAGAGGGCGTCATGGACGACCAAAGCGCTTTGAGAGGTCTGTTTATTCAAGTTCTGAATCAGATAAGTTTAATCAAAGATTATTCTCTGTTTGCCTCCCTCTTCAGCATGATAAGGACATAGAAGACAGTGAGATGAGGGACTCTGACGGGTCATTAGACAGCGATGGTGCTCTGTTGTACAAGCGGTATGATGTCTTCCACTGGACGGTCAGTTTTTATTCTCTATATATTCTATATTTATTCTATATTTATTTGCATAGTTAGTATAGTTACTAATTGGTGATATACAGGGTTTAACTTAGATGTGTGCCAGTGCTTGGATAACGTCCTATAAACTAAACCATGAGGATGCATTTCATAATAATATGTTGAAAGACACCCAACAAATTATGATACCACCACCAAGCTCTTTGCTGCGCTAGCCCAAATTAATTCTATTAGAAATTCAAGAGAATATACCTATATTATGTGTATCCTGTGTCACTTTAAGCATTTCCGCACCACCATGTTTTGTTTATTTAATTTTGTGATATCAAAATAACTGACCTGCACCTTTTCGCATCCTGAAAGATAACTCCAAAAAAGGCAACTCCGAATGATCAACTAAGAACTCTGGCTAACCTACACATGCATAATTAACCATGGATTTATTATGGCTGTTGCAGATCGACGATGTACGAGAGTATATAAGATCTCTACCGGGATGTGAGATGTACGCTTGTGAGTTTGAGGAGCAGGAGATCGATGGCCGTGCTCTGCTTCTTATCAACGAGGATCATCTACTCAACGCTCTCGATATAAAACTCGCAGCTGCCATTAAAATATACAGCCATATCAGTTCATTCCGGTAATTATATCAGGATAATTGGTTTGGTGGGCTATCTTACTTGATGCTATGTTTTATTAAATATGCATTGATATTAGACCGCTATTACAAATTATAACACATGCCTCTTTGTATTCAATTGAATTGATGTACCACAGACAAACCACATAATATCCAACCTCATATATTTGGTATCTCCGAATCCAGCTTGGTCTTTCACCTGTCCATCTATTCATTCTGTTTGCTTGGTGTGAGCAAGGAGTGATCACACTTTGTGTGCTTGTGGCATTGTGAACTGTTAGGTCAACAAACTTCAGCAATTGATTTATGCTTGCCGGTATTAATCCAATGAAGAAAAAGACCTCTGGAAATATTGTAGGATATGATATATTGAGTTAATGTCGAGTCTCTTGGCTTTCCATTTATAGGTGAGCCCAAAGAAAAAGATAATCCTGCGACCTGCTTGTGATTGAATCCAGTCAGAATTGAGAGGATCACAACAGAAATTATCAGCGAGAGATATGACCTGCAAGATGGCTATATAGGGTTGAAAGGCTGGACAACAAACAGAGATATATATGTCTATCGCTTAAGAAGTCACTCGTTAAGAACATTTCACTCCTTGATGTAACAACACATTGTCAAATTTTTGCTCTAAAAGGAGTGAGTTTGTCATTTTGTGTCTGAATTTGGAGTTGCACGTTCTTTCAGTAGAGGGGGAGCAACTCCAAATCAGGCAAACTGGCTTTTACATGGTCCAGGCAGGTAGGGTCCAGGGAGGGCCTAAAAAGGGAGTTTGGGACATATATACCAAACACCCTGGCTAAGACATGGGATATCACTGAATCTCTGTTATAAGGTACACACTGAGCTTAAGTCTCGCACAGTAGCAAGTCCAAACATGGAGATTTATTTATGGTTAATTTGTTGTATTTTCAGATTATTTCATCATTTGTTGCAAGATAAAACTCTTGTTTAAGTTCTTGGCCAGAATAAATTTGTGTTTGTGACTCTCCGTTATCAACTTAATAAAAATATTGATCCATCAAATAAAATATATGAACATGATGTCATCCACAATGAGAACAAACTTAGTGGATAGCTTGACTAAGTGGTGCTTAGACCGTGGTAAAAACACTTGTGAATATGTGTTTATGACCCTGGTCTAACCTAACATTGTCACTATTCCACTAAAACAAAATTGGCCACATGACAATACTAGCCCTGATCAAAACACAGTGATATCTGTTTGTGTAGGCGTTTTATTACAAACATATCAGTTTTTTATTCTATATGCAACTGGGCAGAACAACCCAATATGATCAGCCATTATTCAAAATGAAAATAGTACAAATATTACCGTAGGAGAGGAGATGTATGATACATTTATACAATATGCCACAACACGAATAGATGAGTGTCTCCGATTCATAAAGTCTATTCAATGGGCATAACAAGTCTTATGATTTATCAAAAGTATAGCTATCTATGTTTTGATTTGGTAGCATAAACACATCGCTCCAGAATCAGTACCCGCAACCAGAGTGTCTGTTTGAATGTCAATAGAATTCACCTCAAAACTTTGAGTGAAAGGAGCTCCACCATCCATCTCAAATAACTCCTTGACCTCAACACGACCCTTTGCAGCATCAGCAAGAAACCAGCAGCTTCTACCCTCCATTTCACCTGAAATCAGATAAATAGGTGAATGGTAAGAATTATGTTGGACACCACTTTAAATAACACATCAACTAGCCGAAGTGGACATATAAGGGGATTTTGGGTGTTTATTGTAAGCAAGCTGAAAATTTGGTAGACCAATGAGTTGTCTTCTACTGACAGCCCCACTATATGATATGTACTGCCTGTAATGTTTTATCGTGTGCCCACATGTAAGAAAAGCAAGTTACCAGCACAAAACGATGTCTTCCTCAGATCAGTGAAATAACCTAAATAAACTGGGAAGGCATCACAGCGCCCATGTTCATGTTACATGCTATCTAGCTAGGCCATGTTGGCAGGTTAGGTTGGAATTGAAGATTTAAATGTGTTATCATTTCAGAATATATAACACAGCTAAAGCTTAGGAGGGGATAATTCTCATTTCAAGACTTGAATAATGTAAGCAAGGATGAATAATCACTGACTGGTGTTCAGCATCATTAACCCCATTGTGGCTCAGCCAACTGATAACTGACACTTTTTCAATGTATTGGTTAGGCATTCAACAAAAAAAAGAGATAAATAATGAGAAACTATAAAATATTTGATTACCTGTTCTGTCTTTATCTCCGTTCCATTGCCATATTGATCCATTAGCAGCACAGCTGAATAAACTGTCTGGATACCCAGGATGAAACTTAATGTCTTGAACTGCAAACAGAGAAGGTGAGGTCACGGATTGAAAAATCACTGACCACAAACTCACGGAGTGGTGTTTATTGACAATCCAAATCGACATTTCAAATATTACCTCCGAATCCCTAAAAGGAAGCGGCTAGATAATCCTTACCCGGCAAGATGTGATAAATCACTATTATTCAATGTTTGGGCCACTGAGTGTGACATATAGTTGACAATATTTGTTGTGTGGAAAGAATAGAAAGGAAATACACTTTCATGCTTGAACTGCCTACGGACTGAGAAGACAACTTCATATATACTTTCAAAACATGCTGTTTCACTATTTACCCACCTCAGAAAATGGTGCTAGATCCAAAGATTTTTTGTCATTTCTTAACCTAAATTTTGAACGCCAAATGTGACCCAATAACTTTACGAGAATCATATCAAGAAAAAACTAACTTGCGCTTCCGTTGTGACCTTCTAAGATTGTTACAGGAACTCCTTCTTGCCTCAGATCGTAGATATCAAGCATACCGTTACTCCCACCTGTAGCGATTAAATGGTTCTGTGATGGATGCCTATCAAGGCAGTTCAATATGCTCAAATCTCTTGACCTGCAAAAATTGTTAACAGGAGAACTTATCGTCAGTGTAAGAAGAAAAAGCTATAAGAATGATGTGTTAGCACTGACATGAATATACCTTCAGTGGGAAAAAAAGTTTGCTTTTTCGTGCAGGCTTAAATATAGAGCAAGCTAACATTTACTCACCTCCCTTACATTGTATCATCTCGCACCTTACCTAGTGAAACTTTGGGCTAACTACAACCACACAAAACTAGCTACAACTACAATAAATTCTGGCTAATATTTTCTCATCTAGGAAGTTATTTTATACTCTCGCTTGGAAATTGTGTATATAATAACACTATGGGTAGCTAAGATGTGCCAGGACATGGACACACACTGCTTACCCAAAGCTGAGATTATAGACAAAACACATGACCCATATACTTACAGGGCAAATGTCTGCACAGCTTGAGATCCACTTTGCCTGACATCAAACACTTTCAGCTGACCACTAGTATTAACAACTGCTACACACTGAGGGGATACCCATAGAATAGATGTGAGTACAGAACTGTCACAAGCCGCTGTAACAAACAGAACGTTGACATGTATAAGATAAGAATGAAATAACAGCTGATTTTAATTAGTTTGCTGTCTCTTGGCCACTCAGGAGCAAATTCCATAATCGACTACTCATGTGGCTCAAAAACTGAGCTGCCATCGCAGTCAAAACTCATGAGATAGTTTTGAAGATCCAGAGTGAGCTTACCGAAAAAAAGTTCTCAAAAATTTGATCAGGATTCCCAGGATGAAACTTGATGTCTTTAACCGCAAACAGAGAAGACTTTAATCTATATCAAATTACAGTTTGGAATGATTGTTGGATAGAATTATGTTGGATAGTCTTTCTTGTTTTGACTGGTAATTGTTTATTAAGTAGAACCAAACTTACATAGACATCTAATAGGCTCAGGTCTGTTCATACTTAGTACATTTATAGTTCCGTCCTCACCGCAGGTGGCCAAGTTCTCTCCAATAGATATATCAGTACATGGACAGGGATTTCCTGAAAAAAACCAAGTGACAAGATCATTATAACAGTTATATAAATAAAATATTTATTCTGGTAGTATTAATAAAACCAGGGACTTTTGTCCAGAAATAAAAGATGAGATAAATCTCTTTTAAAAGAAAAATGCCATGTAATGAATTATGAAAAGTTATGGTAACGAACAGTAGTAGTAGCTGGTAGTTAGTAGTTGGTGATATGAGTGTGAACACAAAAGCAGGTTTGAATAGATATTTCCAAAATAAAAGGCATGCCTCATCTCAATGAACTCCTTCATTGCTCATATACACCAATTTAGTTTACTGCAATAACACTCAGGCTACATTGTGTAACATTGTTGCTTTTCCTTCCCTATAATTCCTTCACCTAGAAATTGTATGATAGACATGCTTCATCTAGTCCTTGTGTGAAAGCATACTTCACATGGACCTTGTGTGGTAGACATGTCTCATATAGACCTAGTGTGTGCAGTGGTTGGGTCTGACTTGAAAGAACAGCGTACCTGATATATAGTGGTGCAGTGCTGTCCATCTATGCTCCAGCAGCAGCTGCCCAGACAATCGATCCACTTGGTAGATACTCACACCTCCACCACTGCTTGATGCGGCGAGCAGGCCGTTGTGATGCTGCAAAAATATCAATCAGATATATATTGTTACGAACGGGTAATAACGTAAGCCTATTAATGCTAGGTCGAATTGTTTTGTGACTATTTCTCTGATATATGCAGCTAATGGCTAAAAAATCTGACGCTTCAAATAAGAACTTTAGGAAGTCACTATTGCTAATGATGTCTGTTAAAATGAAGGAAACCGCCTGGAACAAACAAGGCTCGAACTCATGTATCCTGCAGCAACAATCACCTTGCTCCCGATAGGAGCCCTGGGTCTAAGTCCGATTGATTGATTGTCAGAGATTATCAGTTCTGCTACTCACATCCAAAGCAGTTACATCATCTTTGTGAGATACTTTTTGCATGAAGCTGACTTTTCCTCCTTCCTCTTCCTCATGCTTCTCATCTTTGTTAATAGAGCAGAGCATTAGGTTATTTACCTGAGTGAATAAATATATGTTATACAATATTTTAACAACACATCTGGAATGTTATTCAATTTTCACACCTTGGGAACACATAGATCAGGTTTGACCAATTTGCCTTAATTCTTTATAGTTTACTGTAAGCAGGAAGGATTTCTGTGAGTAAACAACTCAGAGTGACAAAACACCAAATGTTAATTATGTGCTTGCTGAAAGATTTCACTCCTCAGTAGGCACTGGACACCTTAGAACTTGCATATAATCTAATCAATTAATATTACCAATCATCATGATTATGAAGTGTGTATAGATTATATTCAAATAGTGTAATCAAATCTCATAAAGTGGTAGGAATGCAAGTTCGAATGAAAAATTAGTACTATGTACTTGAATGTCTACCTTGGAATCATATGAGCCTGTCACAAACACTTCTCCAGAGCCATCATCTCCATCTCCACTCAATACTTTGATGGCGCTGATCTTATCACCTATATATCTAACTTCATAATTCTCTGCTTCCATTGCCCTGAAACTAGAAGATTAAATTTGGATCTAGCATTAGATCTATGTTACTTTGGTCAAACTATGGTGACAATATGATCTGTGAAATATGAGAGTGTGTGCCCAATCAATGAGTCCATTGGTGCAATGGACAGCAAAACTTGCCTGCTCCTGTCCACCCTTCGATCTTGCTGCTTGTGTGATTGTTCAACGTGCACTGCAATTGACCATCCTCATTTTCGTTCCAGTATATGTTAGCTTTATCTCGAAGGCCCCTTTGATGGGCCTTTGGGATAAAGCTTATATATCCTGATGTTGTCCACCTTGGCCTATTGGACTCTTTTATTGCCAAAGCCTCTCAAATCTCAACTCTTTTCATTCACTCTTGCTCTCCCAAACATCAATTTTGTGATAGCTGATAAAGCCCATGTGACAGAGTCTGTCTGTTGCTATGTCCACAGAAATATGGTAAGAGCAAGGAGTAAAAAAGCTACTACTTGGTAAAAGTATCCCTTCTCCCAATAACTAGTAAAATGCAAGTAGAGTAGTAGGTAGGAAGGGTCTCTAGGCAAGCAGTAAGTTTACTCCTTGGTCTAGGGATCAATCCACAGGTCTACTCTAAAACCTGGGTCTTCTTTGGCAGCAATGTTTGACTGCCCCCCTTGAGCTTTTGTTGTTTTGTGAAACATTGCCAAAGACCCAGGTTTTGGAGTTGACCTGTGCCTAGGTCCTTGGCAATGTTTGACTGCCCTTGAGCTTGATATTTTGTTGAGTGTCAAACATTTATTTATGATCATTGTTGTTGTCACAATTGGCAGGGTTTGGAGTAGACCTGCTTGCTACAATAATTAATACTATCCAACCAGTCCACCACTAGAATTATGAGCAGATATCAGAGTGTATACACAGAAATGTTGAGCTGTTATTTTTGTATAGAATACTAAATTATTTACCACTCTAACTTGATATTTTTCCTCTCCTCATTCAATTTTTGATTTACTTTCACTTTAGGTTAACCTTCACCTTAGTCTAACAGCTTTCTGATTGGACTAGTCTATCTATGGATTTATTCATTGGTCCATACAGCTAGCCAATGGAATTTCACAATTCAAATTTGTGTCTGCTAATTTTATGGTACCAAATCATGAAATACCATAAACTTTGATAATTATTGTAGTATGACTGCCCAATTGAAGGTAGTACAGAATTTTCATACTCATGGTAGGTACTGAATTTCTTTGATAGTTTTAAATTGGTCTACATCAGCAGTGGGTAGGAGGAGGCTCAGTGAGTATATGTTCTTCAGCGCGCATGTGGAGGTCAGTCGGGTTCGGATCCTACTGCAGACTACCGACAGCTGGGGACTGTTGAGCCCTGAGATGTGCTCCAACCTGCCTACAAACTGAGAACAAACTGACGCGGACATTGCACCCCAAAATCTTACATTTTTACCCCAGATCCTGCAGCCTTCGTGCAGGTGCCTAGTTGGCAATTCTTTTGTGTCTAGTTATTACTCGATTGTCTCATTTGATATAACATGGTATGGCCATTGCATTAATTTTGACCATAATTGCCATTCTTTATCACACTTGTAGCTACATAAATGTTAGTACATTTACCATAAACCAGCATCACTTCAAACAAGCAAAAAAATTAATCGCACCCTCAATGACAGGCTCAGCAGACTTGCTGCTCAATGACAGGTGATCACAGAACAGTACTATTGAGTTCACGTGTAGCTATGTGTTGAGGACTGTTCTTGCCTTGTAAATACTCAAAGGATAAGTTCAGTTCAAGACTCACTGTTGATCACATCAAAGATACTACTGGACTCTGACATGGAGTCGAATTTCAGGTCTCTCATGAAAAAGTGGTCAAATTGTATAAGTGGCAAAGTCTGGTTTAGGCCTACATATTGTTCTCTACTGCTGATGCTCTTTAAAGAAATTCTATGTTTTCTGCACCAGGCCCCAGTTTATATTGATTTAAGCTGACCTGTGTACTTAGATTGGGCCAACGGGTCATGGGCCCTTTTACTTTATCATGAGCACAATTTTGAAAATCTCTGGCAATGAAAATTTTTCGTTGCTATGAGAAAAGGTAAGTCTGATCATTCTTCTCTTCATTCCATCCTTAGCGGACTTTTGATTGTGAGGATTGGCCAACATTGTGTCATTTTGAACAAGTGAAGCAGTGTTGTGTTAAAAAATTTTCATGCAACAATCTCAGGATTTTGTCTGGAATGTTCCAGAATGCCTCTCCCTTGATCATCGTTTGCAAAAGTTTACCCCTTGCAGAACTGATCTACAGCACCCCTCCCTCCCTCACCCACCCTGCCCTCCGGGTTACAACATAACAAGCCTGGGTTCAAAAATGTCTTGCAAAAATAAGTAATAAACTAAAGAGCGCAAAATTATAATTTTGGCTAGGAAAATTATTGCGGCCTTAAGAGAAGAGCCTACTCAAAATCTGTCTTGTAAGAAAAAATTATGTTTTTTCATCTTAACTATACTACCGGTCAGTTTATTCTTAAAATTGCATGTCAGGAGGTGCGAACTCTACTCGGACCCTAGGCAATAAGTAAAATACGCTGTTCATTCAAAAGTAATGAGGTAAAGTTAATATATATTATATATTAATAACTTCACTCATATCAGTGTTACAATGAAGTTCAAAGGAAGCTGCAGTCACCATATCAGATATTTGTACCATTCGGTTTCGGAAGCTCGATAACAAGTCTACTGATATTCTTATCAACGGTATATGCATGATTGGTATACTGGGTTGATCTTGAGCTTTCTCTGACAAGTCTTGATGCATCGATGAACAAATCAAGGATATCTACTACGCACTCCGGTGCCTGCTGGCTTAATGCTTCTGGTCTGCTGCGTACTGAGCCCTGTTGCCTTGCGGTCTCAAAGTGTCGGTGATCCTCATACCCAGATAACTTTATGATGGCTTCAAGGTGGTCACTCATCACTTTAAACAAGCACTGTTCTCTTGGAGATCTGTCAAATAATTCGAGATAATGTTTGGTAGTTGTCATATCAAACGAGCTGGTATACTACAAAAGGACAACCTTCAAGTCTTAAGGTTTTATATTGCAGTTGCATGGGTAAAACCGTAAGGCTCTGGTTTGGAAATTGAGGATTCCACCGCACTCAAGATTTCCTACTCACTTGCTATCAGGGAGTGTAGAGTACATGAGATAGCAGTGAAGTGGTAGGACAACATCAGGGAATGGATGAATCTTCCATTCTCTGGCTCGTTCCCCACTTCTCAATGGATTATTGACAGGCTCAAACTCTGATGAGTCCAGTAGAGATGGTAAGACTGTCGACTCCCAGCTGTTGTATGTTCTACTAGCTTTAGGCTTCTTTTCTTCCCTCAAACCACCTCGACAAAACGCCAGAAAGACAATCTATGAAATAAATGTTGAGTATATTGGATACAACCCGGCTATTTGATGCAGTCATGGTAGTGAACCTGTAAGCAGTAGTTGTCGCTTTTTTTTCCATCAGGTTACTCTCAAGTAAGAAAATGAATTTATAACAGTCTCTGTTATCTGTATGTCAAGGTTCATGGAATACCCCCATTCCAGTACATGTTTTATATAGTAGAGGCGACGGCGTTGGAGATGAGGATATCAATTTCTTATATGGTCAAAAGAAATCAGCCGTTTCAACTGTAACCTGACTTACCTTAGGTATTGGAGTTGATGTTGGTGAACTGGTTGCAGAAAATTTGTCAATGGCTTCTTGTACTGATATCGGTTTCCTCTCAACATCTGACATGTTGCCATCTAAGTCACCATGTCCCATTATTACGAGAGCCATCAAGTCTGTTTTTGTTGAGGTTGCAAATTTCTCGATTCCATCAAGCAGAGAGGTAGCAGAAGGATCAAGCAGTTCCTCCAACTTCAAAATAGAATAAATATCACATTAGAAAATGTAAGTAAATAAAACTGTAACTTTGGTCTGCTGAACAAGGTGCAGACGTATACAATAGTATTGGTGGTCCCAGAATCTCTAATAATATACCTGATTGTCAATTATGTGGTCAAAATTGATATGGTGAACATTACCTCAAATGCGAGCTGACAACCTAGTAAGCGTTTAGCATCATCATACTGTACATTCCAGTTATCACGTGTTTTCCTCAACCCGTTGTCGTCAACATGGTAGGTGTAAGAAACAATCAAAGCTCTCCGCTTCATATCTCTGGTCACTATTTCAATATGATTGTCAGTGTGCGCTTTGTCGGTTGATGGGAAATTGTTGACATGGCTGGCCAGAGTTGTATTCACCCTAACTTCTTTTATCTCTGCTTCACTAGCCAGTTCTTCTACAGAGCGATTGAAATCCACTTTGTCCGGTTTACAAAATAGGTCTGAGATGATTTGAGAGGTAATTTGTGAGCTGCAAACAATCAAAATGAACCATAAATAATCATCAAATCAACAAATCACTGTAGTATATCCACAAAAAAATCATAATTTGTGTAAAAAGTCATTGGAACAAAGGTAGTGAGCATACTCTGGAAATTTAACATCAAATGCTTTCTTGCAACATGTTGTACCACTGGGTATCTCACTTGAACCCTGCTTGCTATCATACATACCTGCCAGTTGCAGACTTGTGGCATAGCAGTGATATGATAAGAAAGTCAGCACTTGGTGCAGGTACACTCAATCGCCTCCCCTCATCTGCTGCAAGTTTCCTCACAATCACCTGAAATTCGGATAAATTGCTAAGTTTGGGATTAGTAAAAATACAATTTAAATCCATGTCAGTTAGGTTGACCAGCTTTGATATAAACTATCAAATATAAAATGGATACATAGATCCTGGGATTGCAGTTCGGGATCGCAGAGTGGCAAAACAATTTGAACTAATGTTCCCAAATTATCGATGGCTGATGTCTATAGGTATCCTTATACCACAATGGCAACGGGAAGCGACCCTACAAGCAAAGCACTCTCTAAACTGGTTCGGGCATCACAAGGATTGCTATAGTTACCTTTGGATTGCCATGCTGATCTTTCCTGTCCATCTCGAAGAGTTTCCTGTGCAGCTGATTTTGTGTGAGGTCTGTCTCATCTTCATCAATATAGAGAAAGTTGACTGGGGTACTGTATGTGTTCTAGAAAACATGATCAACATTATTTTAGCTGATGAACAAACAGTTCATTATTTCTTGATTCAAAATCAATCACTGACAATTCTTTTGATTAATTCACACTTATAATTATCAATGGCAATCCGGCAGAACCAGTGGGCCTGGTGTACACTTGCTCAATGCAATAAATTCTCTATTCCTATTTTTTATAGTCTTAATATTATCAGTTAGAGAGCATGGTCATGGCATGATGGATTTTGAATAAAGTGGTTAGCTTGGAATACAGCTGGTAATTGTTTACGGGGAGTCTCACATACCTCATATGTATCTTTGTGATCAGAGGTGTCGAGTTCCCGTACTTTGGATGTAATTTCCATCAGGGCTGTTCCATCAGTTGCTGCCTTGTCTGTTATAACTGTTTGGTCAGTGAGATTATAAGTAAAGACAACAGCATATTCATTCATTGCATACTTCATGACTCTGAAAATTCTCTCATCAAACTCTATCTTCAGATAGCTGCTGTCTGGAGCTGTCACAAAAACTAACCCGTCTGCATTATCTCCGTAAAGAATACTATCTCGGTCTTTGATTGGAAGAGAAATTCCAAAGATCATGTTATCGGGAACTGCATCTCGATGTAGTGTAACGCTCAAATCATCCTGAGATTTACTGTCAAATTGGATACTTTTGTTCCTACACAGCACATAGTTTTGGTAGAACTTTCTGTCAAACTTTCTCTTACCAACAATTGACCTACAGTCAATGGCTGCTTTGTTTTGGGCTAGTATCACCTTCCGGCGATCTGGCAAGGAGAGACGCATCAAGAAGTTGGCGAATTCCCGGGTCTGAAATCGCCCAGCCACATAGTTGATGGGTGTGTTCCCATATGAATCAGGAGTAATAACGTTCTGTAAGTTTATTCTCGGGCAATACTCGACTAATATCTGAATCAAGGTGTCGCTAAACGGATGCAGAAGCGCGACATGGAAGACATTCTGCTTAAGGTTATTGCAGTGTTTAAAGAGTTTCTCGACGAGTGGATCCAAATCTGTGTCTGTGTCAATGAAAGCTAAGATCCTTTCCGCTGCCTCAGCATTCCCTTTATCTATGGCCAGTAACAATGGTGTGTTGCCAAATTTGTCAGTTTGTACAAGCATATCAATGATGATATCCTTATAACCACCACTTGGTTCATGATATAGACTGCATATTAAGTCAACAATACTTTCGCTGCCAGATTGTTTGCCTGAAACTCGGTGAAGGACATTTTTTCCATTCTTGTCTTGCACCATAAGAAGTTTTTGCATTGCCTCTTTTGGAATTGTATCAAGTATCGCCTTTGCTATAAGCTCGTTAGCAGCATGGTGCAGTGCTGTTGCACCCAGAATGTTCTGCTGAAAGATCAATTCTGTGCTCTTTCCCTTCCCTAAAGCATCAAAGATAAAGGACAGGCAGTCTGTCCAGCCGTGCTCACAGGCAGTTTGCAGAAGGGTAACACCATCTCGGTTAGGTGATGCTATGACATTTGCCCTTTTTTCAGCTTGTATGTATTGAATCAAAATTCTGGCAATCTCTTCATTTCCAACACAATGTAGAGAGGTTCCACCGTATATGTCAGGCTTAAGAATGAGCGCTTGCAAGCTTTCGATGTCAAACAATGTGCATATATACTTGATAGTGTTTACCCAGCTCAAGTAGCTGGCAGTATGCAGGACAGTGCGACCATGATCGTTGTAGCGCTGGATCAACTGAGCACGCTGAGAATATGGGACAACATCGATCAAATATCTTGTCATTTCTTCATTGCATGCATAGTGAATAACATTCTGAGCACCTGTGTCATCTTGCTGAACCAATATGTCTGCAACTAGTCCAGGAAACTCACTCGCAAGGTAGTGAATTACATCTTCCCTCCCCATGCGGCAGCATTCACACAAAGTAGATCCATCAATAAAATCAGTAAGGTCAGAGCCATCTATTGTTGCAAGCATCTTTTCAAGTACAGCCTTGAATATCTCGACATTTGCAGCCATGTGCAGTGCATTTTCACCCATCCAGTTCTCCTTCAGCAGCTGTTTACCTTCAAAGCATCCTGACTGAAGCCAGTAAAAGACAAACTCGTTTTGTCCTTCATAGCAGGCATGCTGGAGTGCATCATTTCCTAAGTAATAGCTTGTTGATGACAGAATTATTAGTTTTCCGCTCGGCGCAAGATTTCTCAGCAGTATATCGACTATTTCTATACTTTCGATATCTTTAATCCCTACTGTCATCACCAGACCTGTGCCATATGCGTCAATGAGTGCTTTGAGGGCCGCAGCTGAGTTGTTATCTATGAGTTGCCTACAGTTTTTAACAACTGCTGAAGCCTGAAAATTGCATTAACATAATGTTTATTATTTAAAAGAGAGTACTTTGCTGGCAACAATTCAAACATATGTTATCAATAACAACACATGACTGGTTTGATAAATTTGCGGTGTGCGAATGTACACACAAGTTGTATTCCACATTGATAAATAGAAAAATTCAATAAGTAAGGGCCCAATGCTGATGAGATTATAGCACAACTTACCTCATTGTCAGACAGATTAGACCACTTTGCACTGTTTCCATTGATAATTTCTTCCGCGGATGTCATGTTACATGGAAGGAACTGGGTATTTTTTCAGGGCTGTAGACTTTAGCTTGGAATGCGTAGCAACAAGCAGATACCCCAGCAAATATCCCTATGCAGACAGAATGGCAGGTAGTTTGCCACAGCAAGCTGTAAATGCTTCTTCTATATGTCGGATATCACCCACTACTATTAGTTAGGTAATACTAGACTATGGATTGATTTTATTGCGCAGCTTATGTAATGTAGGATCAGAGTAGTTTTGTTTCATGTAATGTAATGATATAAAGTCCTTTTTACAAAGTGAGCAAGGAACGCTTGAATAGACCATCAATCAAACACAATACACCTTTATCAATAAAGATCTGGCTACAGCTCAGCATTATGCAATGTGCTTGCAGCTCAAAGTACGAATTAGAGTTTTTGACATGGTTTTCCCCCTGTATATGTAATTATAGATACCCAATAGTTTTGCTTGTTTGAAGCGCAGACCGAAGACATTTTCCAAAAACAATAAGACTTTCATAATAACAATGTACAGAATAGATTTCAAATTCACTTTAATTATACATCGTTTTAGTCATAGCAAAAGTCACCTATAATGCAGGCTGAATCATTTGCCATTGTGATTACCCATAATGCACCACCTCATGAATGTAATCAGCTTTGATGTAACACATTCATAAAGTCTGCTACACAAACACATCTGTGTGACCTTGGAATGAATAACACTGTTTTGGTCCACAGCAACATATTCACGTGTAGACTTCACTGCAGGTCTGTGCGAGTATTTTGTTATTACAAAACGCTGTGCTGGAAAATCAAAATTTTTGTGTTTCACATTTTAATTGATTTGACTTCTCCCCCGACCAATAATTGGACATTTATATGCCCAAAATTTTTCTTTTCATGCATACAGTGAAATAAAGTGTGATGAATCGAAGCTATGACAAACAAGCCGTCTGTTATCAATTTATTGAGCGTAAAAAATGCTCTGCCTATACACAGGGACATTCTCCCTGCTATACAGAACATCCGAGTTGTGGAGTCTTCCTGGGGAATTCCCGCCAAATGATGCACTGTGGGATTATTCTTAATATTGACTACTCAGCTGGTATCGTAACTTTCCAGGTAAGACTGCGATGCTTACTATACTGAATATAAATTGTCTTTGATACTTTGCACAGAGTTTTTTCCACAAAAATGGGAAATGTGTACTAATATACCATGGAGGAAGTGCAACAGTAGAACTCATAACTACTGTTAGGATCTGAAATCCAGGCACCTATGATTACACGCTAGCACGTAATTATGGGAATTCCAGAATCCTATGTTTGTGGAATTCCCAGACACTTGTTCCCAATAGACAAAAAATTATGCAGTATTGGTCTGTGGGTTTTCCATTGACTAATTTTTCGGAAAAAAATCAATGATTACAATAGAAGCATCGGCTCAATTGCATTCTGCTGACTCACTTCGATCAAGCAACAAGGACTAATAATCACTGCTGGTGATGAAATATAGCTACTACACAAAGATTTATCCTCTGGTATTACACGGAAGACAAAAACCTGGAAGGTCGAAGATGGGTGAATGTCCTATCTGTTGTGATGAAGACACAACATTAAAGGCACTGCCATGTTGTCGAAATAAAAGCTTGTGTGTGGATTGTTTAAACAGACTAGAGCTGAAGGACGAACAGACATGCGAGTGTCCATATTGCAGAGAGGTAAGTAACCATAAGTCGACTTACTCAATCTCAACAAGAATTAATGATTACTAACGAGATTTACCAAATGATGAAAAAAAATTGGGGCTTTTCAACCACTTTGGTAGCTTGTCCCTCTCACTTCCACCTACATTGATTCACACAGCAGATTGATTGAATCCAAGCCTATAATTGAAGCGTCTTCACCAGAAAGCCTTAGTCGATGAATGAAAAGTAGTGTGGTAGGAGTTAGAGACACCTTCATACCGACCAATAGTAACATCGAATATTTATGAATTGTTTAATGTTTTACCAGGCTTTCAGTATTCCTGAGGGAGGATTTGCAAATCTCCCAGATGCAGAGTTGTTTGCCGAAAGCAGCATAACAGCCGTAAAAGGTAAGATGCTTTAACAAAATCACTTGTTGAAGTTTTTGTCTCATCATGTTTGCATTTCCTACAAGTTAAAAGCCTCTATTACTTTCTTTTTGTGGTAGGATCATGCCTATATTTTCAAATGATCACTGTTTTAAAAAACACTACCTGCTAGTCCATGTCATATAACGTATTTTGATCCGCTTTATTTTTAGACCATACAGAGTCAAGTTGTAGCCAGGCTCTGAAAAACGCATTACATAAGGCCAGAGCTGCAGCCAGGCTGGCTGAACAAAAGGTGAGCCTAAATTGTGTCGGAGATCAAATTAAACTCATAAAGTCAATAGTTTAGGGGGAGAGCTACCATCAAACTATCATGGCTCAACTAGATACCGCCCTCTAATGCTTGAATAAATGTGTTACATTGCATTTGGACCTAATGATTAGCGTTTGAAGCAGGAGGGTGGCCAAGGACTGAGGAGGTCAGCAGGAAATCACTCCAGAATTATTGAATTAAAAGGTTTTCTTGTTTATCCAGATTGAGAGATGTTCCCTTCAGCAAGTTCGTCTTCGTCAGGAGCAGGAGCTACTTGAGGATGTCATCGATGAAATGAGGAACAATGAGATTCCGGATGAGCAGATAGAGAGAAAGGTAAGACTAAATAACCTCGCATAATATTATTCACATTCAATTTTGTCACCCATAGGCTAATTGAAGGTTTCTGGCTACCTGACTACCTGGCTAACACACCCCTTAAAATAGCGGGCTTACCTATTGACGACATCAAACTATTCTCTTTTGGGATAATGGCGTAATCGGTTAGCGCCCTTGCTATTCACTGTCAGGCAATTGGTGCCTCAGGAGTTGTTGGTTCGAGCCCCACTGGATCATGGAGGAGCTCTCAAAGGTTGTTTGCTCCAGCCCTCAGCACCCCGGGTGAATACTTCTCCCCGGGGGTTGGCCTGTGGAGCTGTCCTGAACAATGGTAGCCGTGAATCAAAGACTTACTAATGTAGCACATGATCCCTTTCCATGCAAGGTCAGCGCCTCACCTCAACGGTTGCGCTAAGATTGAGAATGGTAGGTTGGTATTGGCGTGCCTGCAAGTCATGTTGTTTCCAGTTTCGCTACCGTCAAGATTTCCTACATTTAAATCCACAGCTGGATTGGTTTTCGACCTGTTGTAATGCTTACAATTTTAGAAAGCAGCTATTGATGAGATGACCCAACAAAAAGTTGAAAAGATGGAGTGGAGAGAAGCTCAACTCAAGTCTTCATTCGTCAAATTGAAAGAGCTTATCTCCAGGATTGAGATATTGAGTACTAAGCCAGATGGACGATTGTATGAAAAGAAGTTGGAGGTAAAATTGAGGAAATTGGAGAGATACCTGCAGGAGCTGGAGCAGTTATTATCACCACCAGGTGAGCTTCTTGTGTGACAAAATATGAGGCAATTATGCTGACACATAGTTATTTTGCTACTCTAACTAGAAACAGACTTGCAACTTGTTTAACCCTAATAAGAAAATCAAATCGAACTTGTTATGGTTATTGACCCCCCCCCCCCCCCGGCAATTTCGTCCTTAATCTATATACTGAGATGCTGAGCCATAGACAGAATGGCTTTTCATAAAACGCAAAACTTTTGCTGTAATGTTCGCTAAGGAATATTGGCCATTATGATGTTAACTGTTATCATAAATTTACACCCCAAGAACTCTTCAGCACCCTCAGTGTTGAATGAGGCAACTCCAATGTTATCATATTGAATGTGCAGTGTTGCTATGGAGATGCTCATTCGGAAAGTATCTCATGATCAACAACAATTCTATTTCTGTCAATCTTCTGTAGATTTCTTATTCCTAGTATTCAGTGCATTCAATTTCCAGTTGTCTAAGTGTGTTGAATAGATTCAGAGCAGACCTTTTAATGTTTTAAATAATAATTATTCATTTCCTTCTCTCTAGGTGAAGGTTTTAGAGCTGGTGATAGTGTGACCCTGAGTTTAAATGTGGAACAGCTTATGCCGGATTTCTTGAAGACAGATCTGACACATTCGGATGTTGGTTACATTCATGCACTTGATGAAAACCAAGACCAGGTATCTAAACCACTTCCTTCTCAGTTATGCCAAGCCAGTCACGCCTATTGGCTAAGATCAAAGTGTCACTGCCAATGGCCGATTAGTGCCAGTTCAGTTTTGGCAGCTTGCTGCACACTCATGATTAGGAGGTCTTCTATGGCCTTACCTCTAGGATGCATTCTAGTTTTTTAGGATGTACCACATTCTCAGTATGAGGATTTGGGGCACCTTCCGTCCCTCTTTAGGGGCAGCCCAATCTTCTGTTTCTTACTAAACAGCAAGCCAGTCACCTTCACCCTACACTCAGACAAGTCCCAATTCGTAAATAGTCTTAAGCTGCATTAACACTTAGGAGCAACATAAAATATGAATCTTGTGTCAATAGGTAAAAGCACCGACATATACTGTGGAAAGAAATTTTTTATTAATAATCAATGTAAGAACCAATAAATCATGGTTATTCACTTACCCAACTCAGAGCAACTGTGTTCCCAATGCATGATGTACTCTCAACAGTCTAGGATATTTACCATGATTAATTCACAAAACGCTGATCTTCGGTCAGTTATTATAGCTTTGATAAAGCAAACTAAAATGGAAAATCTACGGAAAATCAGCAGTGTTAAAGTGTAAATGTAGCTTACATGATATTTGACAAACTAATGTTGGCATACTAACCGTCATTAATTTTGTTTCAGTGTGAAGTGGTATTCGGGCAGCATTCTTATTGGACTGGCCAGACTTCTCAATTGGAACTGTCAAAAACCAAACACAAACTGCCTGTGTTTCTGAATAGAGTGAAATTTTTCTCGTCAGAAGGAGAAAAACCAATGTTTGGTTGGCAAGGTATCCAACCTGGAAGGTAGGTCACACTTTTGATATGCTGTCAGTGTTGTTTTTATCTTAGCTCCTATTTAAACTGGTCAATGGTTGTTGCAATCACAAGAGCAGACGGTATGTGGGTCGAGTAGAAAATGGCTTGACAATACTAACTAATGTCTTCTAGAGCAGCCTTTTTTATAAATATCGATGTAGTTTCACAGACTGAGCGTATCTGCGAATCTTTCATAGCGTTGGTGCAAATGTTTTGTTTTTTTCACCCTCCACTCCATAGTTATACTAATGTTTTACTTATTTCAGCGTTGGGATACTCACTCGTTTTCTCAATGAGGTTGTTGGTAATCATCGGGTTGTAGAGGTAGACTTTCCTGAAAACCATAAATGGCGCTGTCTGTTTCATGAATTGAAATGTGCACCTCCTGAAAAGCTGAAGGTAAGTCTTTTAGATTTGCATTTTTGAAGATTGTTAGATCATTATTTTTTTTTTCAATATTACATTTTACCTCTTACTATTACATCGTGCTAAGGAGATAGGTTTTTGAATGATTGATAATGTTTGATTTTGAAAATTGCACTTCAATAGTCTATTGGTTAGGTTTTTTTTAATTGAGAACTGATCTGTCATGACTTGAAGAGCCTTCATAATTTACAAAATTCTTTGATTTCAGAAAGGTGATAGAGTTTCCGTAAGGTTGGAAGTTGATCAACCTACGGGTGGTTGGCATGACAAAAATGTGAGCCATACAAGTGAAGGGAAGATAATTTCCATAAAAGGAGATAATTATGAAAAAGCAGTTGTGAGTTTTCCAACTATTGGTCGACGATGGAAGGGACTGATATCAGAGCTGGAGAAAGTGAGAGTCATCGGTGTTGGGGATATGGTGCAGGTACCGTAGGCTAACATACCAATATCTGAAGGGAGATTTTTATCATGCTCTCAATGAATCAAGGTGACCCGTACCTGAAGAGAATCTGCAAATAAATCTCTTCAGAGATTTCGCACCATGGCATCCCCTCTCCAGGCAAACCATCTATCAATGATGGTTTATATTTTATGCGTTATACCATACTGATATATGAAATCAATTATTTTATTCTTTTCAACTTCTAGGTTGCCGCGCAAAACGTGTTTTTGGGACAAATCACATATCAACCTGGTTTACCTGATGCTGATGTTGAAGGTTTAATCGCAAACATAAACCACATCGGAGATGGTATGTGAATATATAGTTGTATGCTTTTTATTTTAAGTTTTGAACAATCAACTTGTGTTAGTGATTATACTGCTGATCGGCAGTGTTTATGAGTAGATTGTGAAACACGCTATTCACTGAATAAGGTTTGTCAGCTCTGAACACATCATTCGTTTTAGTAACCGGTATAACACTGCCAAATGACAGCATTATAGACATATCTTATTTATTCCGAATAAATTTTCTACAGAAAAAACTGCAACAGTGTTGGTTATTCAGCCACCGAAACTTATTGGAATGCTTATCGAGTGTGCAACATCTGATGTTAAACTGAAGGAGAGATACTGTAGAATGTTTAGGGAGATCAGGGATATCTCCGGACTGCAAGGAGGACTGGCTGATATTCATCCTGCTGCCACCCAAGAACTTTTCCAGTATGTTATGTACCGACATCGAAAGCTAGACCGACAACAAAACAGATCCTCAGAGGAAGATGACACTCCGTCAGACGATGATGAGACAGATTTAATACAACTTGAAGCAAATATAACAAAATTACCTTTTACGAGGATGATGCTGCAAGATTTGATAAGCCGTAACAAGCAAATGGAACCGACTGACAATTTGGACAATGATAAGATCTCATATTAGACATATTTTTTTCCAATTTGCGAAAACTGATCAACTGTAAGTGATAATCCATAGCTTATAACACATTATTCAGCACCAACACATCCCGAAACCCACAATAATATCATTAGCAAATATGTTCACATGTTAAGACACTCCTTGGAATCCGGGTTTAGAAGCTAGTAAAAATTGGTTTATTGACCACTGGTGACTACCCCTACATTAAGGCCTAAGAGTCCATCAATATATAAGTAAATTTTAATTAGATAAATTATTTTTTCTTAATTTATAAGGGCATTTATGCAATATTTTTATTGATGACATGACTTTTTTGGCCTCAGCCGAACACATACCAGAAACTAATTATTTTGATTTTTATAGTTATGATTTATCTTTCAACAACCTTGCTGCAGCATTTGTTGTTGAATTAATCTGTAAATCTTCTTGATGTCGCTTTTTTGACAAATAAAGGTGCTAAAATTCCAAAATAAATGAGTTATCCTATAATTGTTTTTTACTCAGCCCACTGCTTGATTACTATACCCCAGTTCCTGGCTTACTTATGTATTGTTGTACGTAAATACATATGTTTTTAATTGGCAGACAATATCCTCCTGGTCAGTTTTACACAACGTACCTATAAATTTTTTAAAAAAAACTTTTGGAAAATAAAGGTGGGGAAAGAATGATTATGCAATGACAATCTCGGTGTTCAGGCAATAATGCTAGACTTTTCTAAATAATTCGACAAAATGTGTCCAGCTTTCGCTGTCAAGAAAATTTTAAAACTGAAAATAGATGGCTATCTTGTAGCTATTGTTCAGGACTTTCTCTCTAATAGAGAACAGTGTGTAAGGTTTCGCAACAAAAAATCCAACTTCAGTCCAATCAATATAGGTGTCCCCAAGGGACAGTACTAGGTCCTCTACTCTGGAATGCATTTATCGATGACTTGTCACCACCAACACCACAACTAAGTACGCCGATGACACAACTTTATACCATCTGCTATCAAAATCTAACTGTCTCATGACTGACTCTACTGCTCGTCGGGCAACTGTGACCATCAGCGAGAACCACCTTCAAAGAGCACTCGATTACACCTATCAGTACTGCACTGATAACTTTATGCTGTTGAATGTGAACAAAACTCTCTCCATAAACTTCACTTTGCAAAAACACTCACCATTGACACCTATAACATCAATCACTCTGAAATACTCTACACCCCAAATGTGAGGCTCCTTGGTGTGATATTTGATGGGCACCTGAAGTTTCACTCCCATGTAGACCATATCATTGACAAAACAAAACATTCTCTTCATAGTCTTTTAAAGCTAAGACAAGCTGGTGTGAGATCTCATTCACTGATGTTATTTTACAAAGCTGGAATTTTATCGGTTTTATCATATGCAGCCCCGTGCTGGTTCCAGCACACCTCCCAAAATGTTGAGGATAAACTGGAGTGATTTCAAAAGCTCTGAACCAGAATTATGATTCAATATGAGGAAGAGTACGCAGAGAGACTTTCTTTACTAAAGATCGAAGAACTAAAAATACATCTTGATATTCTTTGTTTTCGATATAATTATTCAGAATCAAATATGAGAATCATATATGAGAATCATATATGAGAATCATACGTGCAAAATATTTTTGGAAGCCCGAAATCACCGTTCCATAAATAGGACAGCATTCATAGACAATGAAATTTTTCATAAATACACCTGACTGCTTTGTTTTTATTTATTTATTTAGGCATGGTCTTTATTTGTCATTGACTTTGATCGGCAATAATAAAGTATATATATATATATATATCTTGTTAGGAGGTGCAATGTCGAGAATAAGATTGATGAATGATAAAAATAGGCAGGATTGTATATCATATCAAATCTCTTCTCAAGAAACAGAGAGTCAGAGTTAAAAAATTAGGTGAAGCAAAAATAAAAACAAATTGAATGTCACTGATCCGCAGATAAAAATGATAATTTGATGACGGTTTGTTGAATTTATTGAACTACAAAGGTAATAGATAATATTTTAATTCTATTAAACAACTCCAATCAATATTGACAAAATTTTGAAAATAGTTAATTTCTAAAGAGAACACACAGTTCGCCATTGTCAGGTAAAAAAGACTATGTAGTCAATAAGCAAATCAAAAATATATTTATTTCTTCTCCAATCAACCAGATGTCATATCTTTACAGGTCATAACATCATAGATAGAACTTGGGCGATGGTCAAGCATCACTGATGTGACAACGCCTCCTAGGTGCTCAATACTGCTGCTCAAACACTGCAGGGTTGTCAATCATATAGCACCTGTTACACTGGCCATCTGGTCGACAATCTGTTTTCTGGTGGCAAGTGATACAAGGTGTGCCTGTATCAGGAAACTTGCATATTGTATAAGCTGATCCATAGCATATGATATCAGGTACTATTCTTTCAGGCAGCCTGGCGGTCCTGAAATATTGCCCGTCGCACTGGTATTTGGCTGTAATTTGAAAATATTGAATGCATACACAGTATTTCTGCATAGGCCACAAAGGTCACATGGCTCAAATGGGTCACATGGTAACCCAAAGATCAAGTTCAATCCAGTTTGTCTGAATTTCAGGCTGCTCCCATTCGACTGGAAAGCAGCCAGGCTGTCCATGGGGGAGCAAATCCAAACGCAGACAAATTGGATCAAACTTATAATTAACCGCCATATCAACTGGAGAGTTTCATATCAACATAGGTGTTGATATAGCTTTACTTAGAAATTCCATGTATTACCATCTCGGAGGGGCTTCGGATCAATAAGCATTACACATGCAAAAAGTCTACCAATTTCACGTACCTTACATGTACATCCAGGGATGTTATGGGAGAAATAGCTGTGACATTGACAAAACACTCTTGTACTTACGGTTATCCCTCATAAAGTTAGCATATCTCTCTGATGAGTATTCGAGCAGTTCAATTACGAGATTATTCTCAGCTGTGTATTGAGAGGACACTGGTAGTAGTGATCCTTTAAGTCGGGCCAAGAAGACAACATCTACAAAACAACTTATGGCGAACACCGTGCCAGAGTTTTCATAGCTTGAAGGGTTTTGCAGCCCTATACCGTCAAACTGTGTGCTATGATTCCAAAGTCTGATTCTTTACCAATCTTTGTCAGGGATATCAGATACGGTACTCATAACAGACCATGTCAGGAAAGGTTTGGGTATCCTCAAAGCGGGGTATTATTTATTTTTTGTGTTGTCGCAAAAGTGGTGTGTAAACACAACAAAAAATATCTTTGGATAATAGAGCAACTTCTAACTCCTTTTTTATGATTTTGGTTTACAGCATTTATGGAAAAATGTGTTTCAGATTGTCAAATTCAACTTATTTTGCACTTTGTCCACAACACAACATAATTTTATGAGGAATGTATCTTGACCTCACCATGAGCAGCATAATTTATCAGCTCTTGTGTCAGCGGTCGCCTCTTCCACAAATACCTGTCAGCTGACATTGCTTGTGATATAACCTCTTTCTCATACTGGGAAAATCCACAACCTTAAATAGTGTTAGAAAATAACCGATCAATCAAAGTGATTTTCGAAAAAAATTGAGATGAGATTTGATTTCAAAGTGAGCAGAGCTAATCATGTCACAACAGGGTAACGTTCATTTCTATTCAGTCGCTTTTACGCATCAAATATTTATAAAAGTCAAACTTGTGATAGCAGTGTTCCATCGATAGATATATATCTATGGTTACATCTTCTCAATGAACCCTTGGTTACTGTAGCTTATAAATCTGAAGCCTGAATCACTTCTACACAGTGGCAGTAGTAGTCAATTTTAAATGACTAAAAAGAAATCCTAAGGAACAAATAGTTAGCCTTGCTTGTCCAAAGCTTTTTCTCACATAAGCTATACTGATATTTACCTGGTATATGTAGAGCCAAACATTTCTGTAGTCCAGTAACACATTGCCAGCGTCTATTTCTCAGCTTCATATCGAGAGTCTTCAATAGTTGTATGTCTTGTATTCCTATAAAACAATCAATTACAAGTGTAATATAAGTTACAGTAATGATAATAATAATAGTGTTGCTGTGCGTCTATGTGTAAACAATGACTGCACCGAGGTGCTGCTAGGGAGAATTTATAGTGACGACTAGGTTCCAAGGCGTTATTCTCTTTTCAACCGCTGACAGCATTAACCCAGCGTGAAGCATAGGACTACAAGGCCAGAACTGCAGTGATTGATAACAGTATCCTCCTGTACAGAGCTATGTTGTTGTAAATACAGAAGACCTCCATTATTTTAAGTTCTGATGCGAAGGGACTATGTGATCAGTCAAAATCGAAAGGAATTTTGGTCCTGGTAGGGGTTTGAACCCACAACGGGTCGGTCAAATGGCAGATGCGTTTACCACTGAGCCAAACTGACTGATGTTTAAAAATTTGCTTGAAACTTGCGACTTCTCAATGGCGAAAAGATTGGAAGGAGAAGCTGGAATTGAAAGGTGTAAAACTTGATAGGATATGAAGGCAAACTCATCACTAATAACAGATTGTATTTGGTTAATCTGACTGTAGTGCCATGATTGGACTGTAGTGTAGATACTTTTTTCTTTTCATTTCTGAGTTCATCTATTTAACTATTATTGATTTTATATTGATTTATTTCATCAAACTCACCATTGACGTTGATGCCATATAGATGCTTCAGAGCATTACAATCTTCTCTGCAGTCAAAGAATAGTTTGGTGACTCTGCTGTCCTCAAATATTTCTTTCAAACCTGGAAAATATACTACTCAGTCTTGCCATCTGATAGAAATCAATACCCTAGATCAAAATTGTATATAACCACAATTTTGACTAAAATGGAGAAAAAACTGTTTTTGAGTGAATCTGTACCTGCTCAAATATTACTTAACATTTACCAGTATTATAGGATAGGGAAGAAAAACCTGAAAATTGCCCGGTAGAAGTTATCCCTTGATTGCGATCAGAAATGGAGGGTAAATAGTATAACCCTTAGAACAAAACAAACAAATAGTAAATAACCAGTAGGCCTAAGCTTTCTCAACTTTCAAATACAATTTTCCAACAAAAAGCGTCTTGTATAGTTATGGTGTTTTCGCTTCCAAGTGTTATGTTGGTAAAAAGAATGTTTATTGATAGGCAGTTAGCAGCTCAGCTGCTCAAGTCTGTTTGCTGTAGTAAGGTGCTCCTAAATCTTAATCTCAAGCTCTCACAGGTGGTATAGCAGTTCCTTCTCTGTTTATTATGAGCAATTAAATAGTCCATTGAAAACAGCCGGTGCAATCATATATCAATCATAACATCGTGCCTTACCTGTCTCAAATGCTTTACTCTGTAGTCTACATATATCAAGAAGGTAGACTCTGTCTGTGGTTGCTATCTGAACCAGACAGAGTTCTCCGTCTCTTCCTAGATTTACACCTTCACAGTCAACAGAGAGTGTCTCAAACTCTCTTATCTCATTTACGGCATTCTTTACTTTATCTTCCGTATCCACCAGAATTGCAGCTATGTTAGAAGCCATTTATCAAGCGCAATCTCCCCTGACAAACTTCTTGTTTTGTAATGCCTTACTGCATATTTTTCACAATCAATATCACTATCTATTGAAAATTGGCACAGTTATATGATAATCATTAATTATTGATTGGAGGTGGAGGGGAATTCCCGAATTCCTGTTTGTCACATCAACTGTAATGTTTTATTCTTTGCGTTTGCCAATAGGTAAATTTGCGCCCTTGGTATCTATATTAAATAATCATTAAGCATAATCATTTTCATGGGGAAAGCCAACTGAATCCAACTTGAATTCAAGTTGTCTCCCTATTACCAATATTGACATGAAACTTTGAATTATCTCCTCATTGGTAATAGGGCGACAACTTGAATTCAGGTTGGATTCAGTTGGATTTCTCCATGAAAATGATTATGATTAATGATTATTTAATATAGATACCAAGGGCGCGAATTTACCTAATTCCCCAGAGTTATTATATTGGGTTTCCAAGTCAATATTTATTAAATTTTCTTACTGTGGAACAAGTTGCGTTTTTACTTAAAGAGTGTGATTAATACCAAAGACATGGCGCTGTCTCGGAACTTTGTTAGAAAATATGATTGAAAAGATACAATCACAGATTATGTTTTTGGTTCTCTTTAATTGATAGGCATAAATGTTCTGTTTACTATAATGTCTGACTCACTAAAACGTTCTGACCAAATCTCACTCAGGTAAAAGGCTTCAAAGCCTACTCTTTTCAAATCGGAAGCATATCTTGTGATTAAACTTACTGGTTATATTGACATTTACTCCTAAACTGATTTCTCTGGCTCTCGCAATGATACAAAAACTTGTAAATTCTATGGTCCACTTTGGATTCTTATAATCATAATTTTTGCCCTTACAAACAGAAGCTATAAAAACTCAGTATCTATTTAGGAGCTTTGAAAACATTTTGTTTATTGTAAGATAACACACAACGAAACATATAGTCAATCATTTGAACAAATAGCACATGTAGAACCAAGGAGTTACAGGTTACGCTTAGGTAGAACAGTCATATCAAATAGTTGTCTCACCACAACTTTTGAAAGTCATTAATATCGATAGAACTTAGACGATGGTCCATTATCAAAGATGTAACGACGCTTCCTCGGTGCCCCATACTGCCGTTCAAACACTGCAGGGTTGTCAATCATGTAGCACCTGTTACACTGGCCATCAGGGCGACAGTCTGTCCTCTGGTGACAGGTAGTACAATGTGCTCCTGTCGTATCTGTAAACTTCTCAATTGTATATGCTGTTCCTGATGTCATGATTTCGGGGATTATTCTCTCTGGCAGCCTGGCGGTCCTAAAATACTTCCCGTCCCTCTGGTATTTAGCTATAGTGTAAAAATATAAAATTCATGCTGTCAAGGAGTTTGAAGTCATCCGGGTGGGTCTGAATGGCACTGCAAATCAACTCACTGAGCACTTATATATATATATATATATATATATATATACTAGACTAACTTTGTATCTAACAACTAAATAGTATCATGGTGTTGATATCCCATTTTGAGCTAAGTAATGGCATCTTGGTAATGAGTGTAAAGACGAGGAAATTTGAATTATCTTGCGCATACATCCAGGGATGATACGGAAGTAATAGCTGTGAAATTTACAAAACATCGTTAAGTGCTCTTGTACTCACGATTATCCCTCATAAAGTTAGCATATCTCTCTGTTGAGTATTTGAGCAGTTCAATTATGACATCACGCGGAGTTCCGTATCGGGGGAACCCTGATAGTATTGTGACGCGCAGTCGAGCCAAGAAGAAAACATCTACAGCACAAAAGAGCACAGACACCGATTATGTCGAAATACCGAAATTGACAAAAGATATGCACTGAGGGCTAGAAGTGATGTAAGGAGATACTTATCAAAACACATGAGTGGCTTATATGCTGCTGTGGCCGGCCATGAGGACGTTGTACTAGAGAAGGCATCAAAACAGCGCTTGACTCATGGTTTCTAGCTGAAAACCTGTGTGTTGTGCAGTGGTATGTGCACAACTAAACATAAACCATGACGTCTGACATGGCTGGATTTTTTAATCCAAATTGAATTTTCGTTCAGATATCGTGTAATTTTGGTCAATTTGTATAGCTTGGGAATTCTATAAGTGACAGAAGGGAAATAGTAATATGTAAACTTGTTGCATACCAATCTATGCATATGCAACCATATGCTATAGCATATGTGATCTATATCATACCGTAAGCAGCATAGTTTACAAACTCCTTTGTCAGCGGTCGCTTCTTCCACAGACTCCTATCAGCGGACATGGCTTGTTTAATCCTTTCTTTCTCATGCTGGGAAAACCCACAGCCTAGAATAGACAATAAATCAACCGATTACCCTGATATTATGTCAAATTTTCAGTTCTTTTTAAATCCAAAAGCTAGTCAGGATTTACAACTCAGCATTCTAGCCCCACAGAGCGGTGGGCTGTCGGAGGGATTTCAAGAGTCTGGGGGCGCAGACTACATTCTCAGCTATTCAGTTTCTATTACCCATCAATGAGATGTTGGACTAAGTTTTTTTGCCATCTCTTCCGATACACAACTGGTTACAGCAGCTTACAAATCTAAAGTCTGGACCATTTTGTCTCAGTGGCAGTTTTGATATATTTGGAATGGCTCAAAAGGAATCATTGGGGCTTTCTTGCTCTCGGCACAAAATAATATACTGATATTTACCTGGTAAATTGTAAGCCATACATTTCTGAAGTCCAGTAACACATTGCCATCGTCTACCACCAAGCTTCATATCAATAATCTTTAATATCTGTATATCTTGCATTCCTAAATATCCACCAATTGAAAATTTAACTCATGTTTTAAAATTTATCAATAGTAATAAGTAATAAGTAGTAATAAGTAAGTGTAATAACATTCATTTCCCAGAACCTGCAACTTTTTTTATTGCCGAAAAACCTAAAACCTAAAACCTAAAACCGGCACAGAAACAGTGATGCTATTTGAAGGATAGCTCAGCACAAATAAAACAGGTTATATTCAGTAACAATGGTAGTGCTATAAAGGTAAATCAAATATTTTCCACTTTACCTGCATTTGAAGTTACCCCCTCCTTTGAGCCGGCAGCGGCTTACCAGTAGAATACGAACAACTGGAATCTTGGCAAATTGTGTTATGATATTCTAACAGGGGCCCCTATGTCATGTTTCTTTGCTCCCCACAATTCGATCACTTACCATAACAGAGTATCGATAGGGCTTTTCAAGTCCTAAGCTCGTGGAACTGAGCAGTATAGAGACACTCCATTATCACCAGTGTCACTAGCCAATGTGTTGGCTCTGATTGGTTGGTCTTTTACACCCAACATCCAATCATATCAGGAGCCAACACATTGGCTACTTTGTAACCGGCAATGCAACTCGGCCCTTGCTATATTATCATTAACAAACCCTATACTTCTTGTATCATCAGACTCACCCTTAACATTGATGCCGTATAGATGCTTCAGAGCGTTACAATCTTCTCTGCAGTCAAAGAAGAGTTTAGTAACTTTCTCGTCCTCAAAGATTTCCTTCAAACCTGAAAAGAAGATACTAGTCATCAGATAGAAACACAATTGTGCTCGTGGGGATGTATAACAGAGCATCTCTGTAACCTATTGTAGGCCGGGGAGATATCTTAGCCTTGTTACACATTAAAATTGCCGCATGACAAAGCTAATTATCAATATTATGGGACACAATACAAATCATGTTACCGTCTTACCTGTCTCAAATGCTTTACCCTTTAGTTCACAAATATCAAGAAGATAGACTTTCTTTGTGGTTGCTATCTGTACCAGGCAGAGTTCTCCGTCTCTCCCTAGATCTACACCTTCACAGTCAACAGACAGCGTCTCAAACTCTCTTATCTCATCTACGACATCCTTAACTTTTTCTTCTGTATCCACCAGAACTGCTGCTATGTTAGAAGCCATTTATTGCAATGATATATAGCGCATAATCACTTTTTTAACTCCTTGGTTTGAATGGCAAACAAAATATTTCGCACAATCAAATTCATTTTATCGTACAGTGAGCTTATATTGAGATCATTCAAGTTTGAAGGGGAATTTCTGAGGACTAGTTAAAAGCACCGTTATAATCAACTGAACAATTTTTGTGTTTGTTTTTGCCTAATGACCCTGTCCTCGGTATTGATTTTGATCAAAGAAGGACATTGACATGACATCAAAAGGCTATTTCACAAGCTGACTCTATGAAATAGAAGTATTCGTAGCTTGCTACATTGTCATAATTAACGTTACCTCAAAGCATCTATTGTCAGCTCATAAGTTGTCAGAAAATGCAGTGAAATTAGGACCTCATGTTAGACCTTTTGATACCAAGTTATGTAAAGCGCTCTTTCTGATCATGCAGAAGATTATGCGAACGTAACGTAGTGAATTCCCAGTTAGCACTAAAAAGAGGGAGAGTTGTAATTTCACCGATTCAATTACTCTGGAATCAATCAGTTTCATCCCACCAAGTATTGAAATTCTCAATAGCTTTGTTTTTCAGACAGAAAATGTTCAACTTTCTATAGTGTAATGTTATGACTGGAAAGTTGCTCGAATGTAACAGCAGGGAGGGTGTCCCTGGTAACAGTTATCCCTATTTGATTCATATGCAGAGTTGTCTTACCACTGAATAAGCGAGCGCAATGAATTATAATATTATTATTTATTTGAGCACAGGGAGTAACCACAATACAGCTTTTATAAGAGAGAAAACTTCCGAACCCATTTATCAAACAGAAATGCTCTTGTTTCACAAAAATGACAATATTGACCTGAAAGTTTAAAGGATATCCACAAACCAAAGCATTTTATAGTAAGGTCAGTAAGTACTCAGGTTATAAATATTGCTTTCAATAGATTTGGGACTATTCTAATAGAATGAATAATTTTTTACTGGCGAGAGCTTTAAAATCGCTCACTGTTGAAACCTTAGTAGACTTAGAACAGCAGTTTTTACTGCCTGACAATGACATGCTTTGGTCTGCGGGGAGCTTTAGTTTATGGCACCGAAGCATTCTCCAGGCCAATGGATACTCAAAGCTTAAGCACACTAGAATCTCTAACAAAAATTGTTTCAAAAAATATCGAAAAAATGTTGCATAAATCAATGTGCCGAAAGGTTTTATGGATATAATAAATCAGGGTGGTGAAATAGGGTGTCATATATGTTGTTGAGGATGATGGCTAAAGTATTTTTGTGAGCCTGTTCGAAATTGAATGATTGTAATTGTACAAGCAGGCCCCCCATTATAAACAGAATTTAAGTTTCATACTGGAATGCTAATTTCTAACATGAATACTTGACACATATTCAAGAGTGGTAGGGCTTTCCAATATTAAATGAATGACAAGCCCCTTACATATTAAGCTCTACATAGGGCACAAATCATAACAGTGAACATAAATATCTTATCCTTAGAATACAAGAGAGCATAACTCGTCAATCAGTAAGAAAATATAGCTTTCATTTAATTAACTAGATATGTTATAATAGATATATTATTACATTAATGACTACAGTTTATAGAGATCACATTTGGCTATTTGGGGTATTTCCACGAGGAGCTTCCCTGTACAGGCATAGGATGTGCCTCTGTGTTTAATACCCACTCATCTAAAGGTAGTACATTGTCATCCGAGAATAACAGATATAAATATTTCAGAGTCTCCGCCAAGAAGAATGACTACAATCAAAAGAAGAAAAGAAACAAATATAAGCATAAGTACAATCCTGCCACCTATTTAAGTGAGCGCAATCATATATCTAAAGTCTTGATCGAGCTTCGTGGAACTTGCCTGCATTTCGGGTCACTCCAATTTTACTGGCTGAAAGGGACGCAATTGCAAATTTAGGCATATTGGATCAAACATGGTCCATATCCACTTTAGATATCTGCTTCACCTATGACAGGATGACTTACTGAAGAGTTTTGAAATTAATTTCTGCCTGCGGTACAAACAGGAATCACAGCTAAATCCACTCACCAAGAAATGCAAAACATAAAATAATTTGGAGTTGTCTTCTCCTGTACATAAATTGGACTGTGACCAAACTTCACTCTTCAACATTCAAACTGGTATTTTTCCCCGGTTAAAAGCGTTCAAACGAGTCTCAGGTTGATGCTAGAGGTGATCCATTATCAAAAATTATCTGGGTGGTGCTGGTATACCACTAGCAGCAACTTGGGCTATGGTTCAAAATTTAAAATGTATGCTTCTATCTACACATACCTGTTGAACATCATCTTTAGCGGAGTTTTCGCTGGTTACATCTTTAAGTCCAGAGTAACCATCGGGTGTCCTACAATGCTTCTCGATAGCCTAAAGTAAAAATATCACGATCAAAATTTAAGGATCACTGAAGGAATGATTATGATTGCCAATACTAAAAGCAAAATTGGACGATTCCCTGTCATTCCTAATGAACTTTAACGAACATTATCTTTCAGGTATATACTGCATGCCAGAACAAGTTGGTTGGTGATAATGTCGAGACTCAACAAAGGAAAAAGGTTATAAAGATAAAACATTTTTACAGGCATTATTGTGATGAGGCAGAGGAAAAATGCCAGTGAGATGTCCCAAGACTGATACGGTTATATAACTAAATATGGTAAATTAGAGAAACCCAAATTAGACAAAGAAAACAAGGGGAGGGAAAAAAGCTACCCCCTCATCCCTAAGACTTTCAGCTTATTACAAAAATTATGAAAGGCTGAGGGTAGCAGCGCTGTATAACATACATGCTGTGACAACAGAGCGCTGTGTAATGGTTCATTTCCTAAACATAAACAATCACAAACCTGTACGGCCTGCCATCCCCATTCTCTATATTTGTTATCTTTAGTAAGTCTGTACATGTAGAAGTGGGTCTCCAGCACCTCAGGTCTGAGTATATAATACTTCTCATTCATCCTCATAGCTGTAGCCTCTACCGGCCCGTCCATACGGAAATACTCAGGGCCCAACTTAGTCTCTGTAAACACACAAGTGGTATTGTAAAGTAATGACTAAGTTGACAAACCTTTGAAATAATATGGGATTGAAAATATTGATGAGATATGTTGCACAGGGTTTTCTGTGACATGTTAGGTCCTCTGTTTTCAATACTGCACAAAGCACCAAAGTATTGTAAATGTGTTTGTTCATCAAGAGTTCTGTTCTATAAACAGTGGCTTCGGCCTGCTTTCAATATTATAGCTTATGATAAATATGATTTTTATATTGCTGTTATGTATACATCATAATATCGTGATATGATATAAGTTTATGGTGAAATCAAACAACATTCCTGTGACATGAATAGTATAAGTGACTCTAAATCTTTTCCTCGACTAAGGGACAAAATAACTTACGTGTTCTGTCGTATGACTCATGACAGGTGTGAGCAATATCAGCACCCAGACTCATATAGTGCTCCTCGTTATCTGAGTATTTTGCTCCTAGAGCGAACATACCACCTGAAATGTATAGAAATAACATGATGATGGAAGAATAACAGGTAGAAATACCCACATCAACGTCTACAAAAAGGCAACAGATTAATGTAACACACATTGTAGTGCAATGTTATCGGAACATTTGTAGCAGGAGAGATGTGTACAATTTACAAAGCAGGAAGAATTACCCCAAGACTTGTATCTAAGTTCAAGCTTGAACTCTAAAAGCAGACAATCAAATCTTTTAGATATTGTATGATGATGTATGATGAAGCAAATAAAGTGTATATAATTATGTATATTATTTCATGTATCATATACCAGACACCATATATATTGATATATGATCTCTGGGAGCACGTTATTATTGCAGTTACATAAGCAGAAATATCATCTTACCAGCAAAGCAAGTAAGATGTCCCATTTTAGCTTCAGTTCTACCATTCTTGTATTCTCCGAGGTACTTGAGACCTCCCCGTGATGTTTTGAGCAGATTATTTTCTACACCAGCCACAGCCTTATCATACATTGTTTTAGCCTCTGTGTCTGTTTTACCAGTCTGTAGCCAAACTTTGAGTAGATACTCATAGAAACTGTCACCAAGAGCTCCGATGGACACATGCACTGTAAGTCAGCAGAACAATAGTAGGTGATCAAACAAATAAACAGATTATGCTGGATGCAATGAATTGGCAAACCATTCCAAAATTACAATGATGTGATTGGTAGAAGTGGATCACTTCTCCACAGGAGTTTTCGACGATGCTGATACTGAATCAGAAATAATCTTCCATGATAGGCTTATTCAGTTTAATTACCCTATGCCTATTACCCTATGCATGTTAAATGAGTTCCTAAAGAGTGAGGGCAACTCCAAAGATATAAAAAAACTTTAGCGAAGAAGGCCGTCCACACCAAGAGTTTATAAATGCAGCGAACCCCATTGTTCAACTTACACTGTCCCCATTTCCCAGTTTTAGGGTTGAGATAATTGGGATACATTCCACTTGGCAGATCCAGTGCGTTGACTGTCTCTCTGATTTTCTTTACCTTCAAACAAAGATATATGAAGGTTCAAGACACTTTGATCAAAAATAGCATTATTGTTACAGTCTTATGCCCAAGGCAACAACAGAATTGGAAGAATGTTGAATAAATGCATTACTAGTGACTCCATGAATAAAAGAGGGGTATTTCAATTGAAAACAGCTCAAATTACTATCTGATTGCTCTATGCTGAGTGAGCGAGACCTGCCAGAGGTGTTTGCAAATTTCTCACTGGTTGGTTCGACTTAACAACTTCAGACTCCGAGTCAACTAATTGTGTAATTCAAATTTGTAAAGAGCAATCTGGTGATCATGTTGGCAGAGATCTCTGTTCTTCTAGCTCTCTGTTTGCAAAGTAAATCAAACATTTAGCTATCATACCTTGTCATAGTAGATAGGATTGCCTGATATCTGAGTTAGGTACCACCACTCCATATGTAACGTCCCAAACTCTGATAAAATACTGGCTCCTCCGCTCGCCCATCCATAGTTCTTACCACTCTTCCTGTACAATATAAGAATAATACGCTTGTATAAACTAGCAGGAGAGACTTGGCAGTTTTTTGGCGAGGGGAAAAGTATGTGCAGAAGTGTTAAGGAAAGAAAAGTTTGCGTTTTTTCACACGCATGATATTTTCAAATTTATTGTTGGCTAATATTTACTGACCCTCTTCACTTTTTGAAGAATCCACCTTACAGCTAAAACTATTGTCATTAAACCACCACCCCCCCCCCCCCCCCGAAACTAGCTAAACTGTACTGTGGCTCTTAACCTCTCTGGTAAATCTAATTACCATATTATGCATGTCATGCACCATTAAGGTGGTGGCACTAACTAATCGTATCTTAGATTGTCATATCTTAAAAATTATTATAAGCTAAGCTAAATCACCACTGAAATTAATGAGGTGGTGCCAAGTCCAGCAGGCAGCTACTCAAGCAAAGAATGATGAAGACAGTTGACTTGACAACATAGCATAGCATATCTAATTTGCTTTTACTGTGTTCTCGACAATCAAGTCACACAATGGTCAGGAAAATAATCGCAATTAGATGTCCTAGCAACAAACTCAAAGATACACAAGCTGGCACTTCAAGCCAGTTAATGATCATAAGATGGTCGTATTAGATAACCGATCAGTCATGGTCAGATTTATCCATAGACCTAATATACTATATACTATATACTATAATATACTATAATATACTATAATATACTATAATATAAATGATATATCATACAACAATGGGACATCAAGGAAAATGTTGATGGAGAATTTTTTTCCCCTCAGAGAATAATGTAAATCCATCACATTGTACATCAAATATTGTTTAGGTCATGCCATAAATGTACATGATGTATTATCTCTATGTGATATATCATACATTTTTATTGCTCATGCTGGCACCTTACTCTGTGATCTTATCCATTGATGCAATAATGTTACACAAAACAGTAGGCTGATGATCCCTATGAAAATATTTGTGGTAAGCCTCATTCAAAGTTCACGGCACAATTTTGAGAAAAAATGTGTTTAGCAGTATTCGCTGCATCTAAGAGACTGAGCTAAGATACAGACCTTTTAAGATTGACCAATGCGTAAGGTATTCCTGTAGGTGTATTGAATGCTGGGAGCAATTTGTCTGCTATGTGAATTGCCTTCTCCTTGAAGAGCTGTAAATATAATAGCAGTATACAAAAACAAACGGCGCTGCAATGTAGCCAGTATTGACAGGCTACATTACTTGTCAAGGCAGGCAGACTGCAATGATGAGATGAGTATTACCATATTATCGCATGCCATTGAATCCTAACTGTTAGGACATATGTTAATAATAGCCTGTTATGTTCAGATTCCTATAATAGTTCACAAGGAAGTTGTCAATGAAATGAGGAAACAATGGATGAATCAAATCATCATAATCTAGTAGAGAGCCAGTTGACATAACGGTGTACAATCAGCAGTGATCTATGACTGCATGTGTTCCAGTCAAGGAGCGTTTTCATGACACCATTTTTCGCGGCAAAAGATTGGGGGGCCAGTTATAATAGTACAATTCAACAAGATGGAGACTGACAATGCATACTAGTTGAAATCAGGGCTTCATGACTACTACGTGATTTTGTCCTGTTCGGATAATCAGCAACTACTGAAACAAGATCCTTGCTTTAAATTTACCCGAAAATACTCTAACATAGTTTTCAACTAGAATGATTAATCCAAATCCTCTCAATATCTTCGCAAGGAATCATTGCTATTTTGGCTCTTGTATCTAAGCAATTGATGATCAGAAAGCAAATTTTGTAGTTTTTAATCGTATGACTGAATTTCTTTGCCAAGTATGACTTAGTCGTTGAGCTTGTTCCATACCTCATCACCAGTAAGAGCGTAACTAGAGAGCATACCTCCGATAAACCGGATATTCACCTCAAACACGGAGATGTCAGCTGACTACAAACACAAAAAGAAAACAGTGATAGAGAGTCATTGCGTCACGCTTACGCTTTATTTTTCAATTCATATAAGTATATGTGTAAGTGAATGCTGTGAGGTGAGCCTGTTACCACATATGATATTATACATACATAGACCTGGCTGTACCTGGGATATAAGGTGAGGTAAGCAGTTGTTAGCTTCAACTTAGACGGAAACAAAGATTACACATTTTTCAAAAGTACTTTGTGATAGTTCCGCTGTACAGAAGAAAATTCATCCTAATTGGACCAACAACAAACACCTATTTTCATTAAAAAATGTGAATAGAGTTGCGGTTGCCAAGAGTAGAAATTGTTCCCTGGAAATCATACCTCAAAAGATTTTACTGATGCATTATTTCCTACAATCATCAATGCTATGTTAACACATATATAGTTATAGCAAATTGAAAGCATGAACCATATGATAGGATGTCTGAGTAATCAAAATATCCAAAAGAACTTAATTGGAAAGCACAAAATCGATCAAATCCAGCAGGAAAACAAAGCAGCCCAAAACTCATTCAGCTCGATACTAAAAAGAATCTCAACACATTACATTTTATTGATTAAAAAAACAAGACATGCCCAACGTTTTGTAGCCCAATACTCAAAACGGCCAACAGCAATAAAACAGATTGAACACAAATGCTATAGAAGACTGAATGTGTAACTGAGTAAATCTTGGAGCAAGAGAAGGAGATCTAGTCAAAAACGATAGGACTGAATATAATAGTGCCTTAATGAGAGAGCACAATTCCTCAACAAAAAATTTACGACACGCAGTCGAAAATAAGAGTAGAAGATAGAAAAGTTGAGCTTTTTCTCCTCAAAGAAACATACTTCATCATCAGGATATTGGTAAATTGAATCAAAAAGTTCCTCAGTGATCTGTAACATTTGTAAGGAGGAGTTTGGCAACACATTTGGCAGACAGCTGTGGCTACATGCGCCGTGACTTCCATAGAATTTGGGTACCTTTAGTGCTGCCAGATGTTTCAGATAGGCTAGCCTACTTATCAAACTGACAATAGGAAGTCAAACCAGAGCCAAATTGTATTGCTATTGAAAGAAATAAGTCTTGTGTACCACCTTGATCAAGCCGTAGCCTATCTCATGAAGATAGAGAAAGCTTCCAGAAATTGTCCGTGAAAGTGGGTCTGACAAAAGTTTTTAGTTCTTATTATTCAGCTGATATAAACCAATTTTAAAACCTTGGTATTGCAGAATTAGAAGACTATTACTGTTATGGCAATTCCTTTGATGTGCATTAATTTAGCTCTAGCCTGAAGTTCACCAGTTAGCAGATAATTCTGAGAGTGCAAACCATCAACCATCAAAGCCCCACCACTATTAATACTAGCCAGTCCACCGTGTGTCAGGGCACTCATAGCATGCATTCAGTCTGGACTGAAGGGAATAATTTACGGGATTAGGATACACAGTGAAACACAGCAAGCAAAATACCTCATCATCAATCTGTGCAAAATATGAAGGAAAATAGCTGCTTCTAGATGGGTAGATATGAACAATATACTAGAACAGGTAAAAGCTAAATAACCTTTGGTATGGGAGATAGCTGTGTTAGTTTGTCACAACAACCGCAAACACCACAGGAGGTCTTGTAACAGCGCTTGACTCATTTTTTCAAGCTAAACACCTGTGTTGTGCAATGGTATGCGTACTGTTGTACGTAATACACAGTTTAAGCTGGTTAATTCAAAACTCCTGTTAATTCAGACAAGGAAAATTGGTCCCTTCAGCCAGTTATCAATGCAATTTAATCTCACTTAATTCAGACTCTGCTTAATGAGAACCAATTTTGTGGTCCCCAGAGGTTTGAATTAAGTGAACTGCACTATAATTGTTCATATGATGACAGGAAAAGTACCTACCAGGTCAAAGTTGAGATGATCTCTTATCCATTCTTTGCCATCATTAAATCTGTCTGTGAGACCCATAATCCACAGTGTATCCATACCATCGACTATAGTAGCACCTAGTGCTGTGCCTCCACCAAATATACCCGCAGAGTGTCCTAATTGTCAGAAGAGAAGTTGTGACATATAAAAATATTACAAACTTTGCTTACTTACATACTTAATCATGCCAAGCTTCAACAAATAGATAAAACAGAATAAGCTGCTAATCAATCATCGCTAGTTCTATTGTTTTTTCTTGGAGAGACTCCCTACTAAAGAGGAACTATCATTTAAAATGTAAAAAAAAAGATAGAGAACGGAGCAACACATCAAAACCTTCATTGATGTTCATCAGTTATGTGACACTCATCTCTTGAATATTGAAGTAGGTTGGTCTAAGCAAGCCATCCAACTTCCAAATTGTTTTCTCAGACAAAACCAAAATAAAAAAAAAGTAAAACATATAGCCATAGATACTGACAGATAGTTGATTACACAGGTCGGTAGGTCCACATTTATGTAACTTGTCTTGACAAGCTTTGTTCGGTGAGGGGGGAGGGTTTCTCCCTCCAAACAAAGTTTCTCAAGACAGGCTACATTAATGATAGGGAGCAGTTAGGTGTTTAGTGTGTTGTCTAATAAACGACTCACCTCTTCTACTAACAGGCTTCAGTTCGTTCTGACCCCAGGCATGTTCTTTATACTTATCCCATGACAACTTCATCATCTACAAGTCAAGAAATATATAGCTATGTTAGTATATCATTAGTCGTGGACAGCAGATCATAGCGATAAGTGGATGGTAGATTGAGCCTAGGCCTAGTAGTTGTAGTAAGTGCAGATAGGAGAGAATAATAGTCCAGCTCAACTCCTTGTTTTATTTTAGCCCCTCACTTGAGAATTCAACTACCTTAGGTCCATATATATAGGTGTAGCTGCGGTGTGCTTCATGCACGCCCTCATCGATTGTTTGAGAGTGTGGGCTATGCTTGCTCACCGGGCTATGTGCCGCTAATGATTGTTGGTTGTATTTCGGACCCCGGTTGTTGCACTGTGCATGCACACAGCTTTTTGTAATAGGCTAATTATTACATTTTCAGTGTCTTACAGACACCCGTGGTGTACAGTACAGTGGTGTACAGTGGTGTACAGTAGATTCAATACCATCAACTTAATGAATCAGCCAAAAGCTATTTACATATACTTATTTCAATATCAATATCAAACTTCAACTTTAACGTAGCTATACACAAGGTCAATGAGGTTTGTTTAAAGTAAATATATTTTTTCCTCTTGCATTACGGTATTTTGGTATTAATTATATTGTTATGAAATGCTCAGCTTCATGTCTTTGATGTAAATTATATCAATGCACTTATAACCTTTCACCATGTAATTTTTGTTTACCATCTATTCCAGTTCTACGATTACATCTGGTGAGAATCAATAAAATACCATCTCCCACACCAAATCTCAGTATACTCTCTCCGAAACTAATAGCAGCCATTACAATATGTATAGATAAAAACTCCATTAAATTTTTCAAAACTATTTTCAGTTGTACGAACCTCAACGATATGTTCCCTACGTTCTTTGGCGATGGGATCAGCAGGCTCAGGATTATAGAAAGCACCAGGAGATTGATCGCCATTATTCTTATCATCAACCACTTCATCATCAATTCCTACATACAATTGAAATGAGAATGAAATGTTTGACAGCTTTAAGCATGTTGATAATAATTCATTAGGCAAACGAAACATCCTGCTTATTTTGGTAAACAAATTGATTATATTGTGAAATTAGTGGCAACAAATAGCATAAGCCTGAAACAAATATCAGTCAAATGTCACAGTCATCAGTGTACCTAGGCCATTGAGCTCTATGAGCAAGGATTGAAAAGCAACGATCAAATCACTAGAGTGTCTGTGACAACAGCAGGCCTATGCCTAGTTGTTATGATTTGGCAATATCACACAATGTGGAATGGGATGAATGTAAGAAATGTACCAAGTGGTTTAGCTGCAGTCTGGTTCTCCAGCTCTTCTGGGTCTTCTCCTGATTGAGTAGAAATATGAAAATGTAGATTGTTAAAAGTTAAACATCGAAAAAAGTATGATGCACTTTTTGACTTTGAACAGATCAACCGGAATGACTCAGAATAAGCATTAGAAAATATCAATATCTTTATCACATTGGCCACCCGGCTGTGACTTGAGAAACTTATGGAAGCATTCCAACATACTATTTTGCGACAGGTTTCCAAAGCATCTTTTCGCAATCGTAGAGCATAGGGCCTAGAGACGTTATCTGTTTTGGTGGTCCTAGTATTGACTCTCAGATCAAATCATTTAGGTTTGATGATGATGGAATTAGCCTTAGTCTCGCTGTCAGCACTGGAGGTGGATGAGATTGAATTTCTCAGACTGCTGGAAGAGGGATAACTTATTTAACTTTCGCAATTAATAAGGTTCAGTTTCACAAGCAAGGTTAGCCTTAAAATCAAAGCCAAACCAGCTACCTACCTCCATCACCCTCAATCTCTTCTAATGGTGGCTCCAGATTTTTGTCCTGAGAGACAAGCTTTGACAGCCTGTCATTCAATTTCTCAATTTTGTTATGATTCTGTTCCAACTGCTGCTCCATTCCATCCACCATTTTGTTCAGGTCTTTGTCATTTTTCACACGACTCATAAAGGCTTTGATATCTTGATCCTTGTGGTCTCCTGGTCCATGCTCATGGTCGGCTTTAGGTATTAGACCGCCACCAACATCAAGTCCAAGACTGTCCATTCCCCTTTTTATTCTCCCTGGTTGAACAGTCTTATCTTGTGGTAAATAGAAGGCTCCAAGGAATACCAATGAAAATGCTACTAAGGCTATAGCAAGAACATATTTCTCTGTCAATCTGAGAATGGTTTTTGTGGCAATAGAAGCCTTTAAATTCTGGTTCTTGCTGTGGACAGGAAGAAGTGGCTTGGTTGCCATCCTTATTTTTTTTCTGAAAATAAAACATAGCTCAAGAGTCTCAAATCTAAACCGATCATGTAAATATGGGGTTCATGTATACCCCCCTGCTCCTAAAATGACAGGTCATATCCGGATCAGCGAGCCGATTTGCTGTCATTTCTTTGTAAATTTATCCTTCAATTACAAAGATTTTACATGTTTTGTTTAGAACCTTTGAATACCTCTATGAATACATCAATCACATAGTAAATTTAAGGTATAAGGAGTGCCTCATATGGTATGATAGTGTTTATGAGTTGTTTTGGCTAGAGGGGTTACAGTACCTGCTGTTTTATGTTCACTGGTTATGTTACTGTAAGTGTAGTCCTTTCTTTAACCAGCTTTAAGTTTAACTTAACATTACACCCTGGGACTTACTACATGTCTTTACTTTGCCAATGTCCACTATCAACCACCCAAAAAACACCAAACAGGGTAAGACACAAAAACTTTTTTGTTTACAACCTACCTTGAAATCTCTCACACTAACTCACTCAGCCCACAGACAGCAGGTCACTGACAGTTGATTTGATGAGTTGCAGCCTTGTGTGTGTGTGGTTTGTGTTTGTTGTGGTGAAGATGGGAAGCTTGCATGAACCAAGTTATCGCGGCTGTGGAGCTTCTGTTCCCGCCAATGACGTTGCTCAGATGAGTCACTTCTCTCTCATTGGTCAGAATATTAACTTCCGACCAATGAGAGAGAAGTGACTAATCTGAGCAACGTAATTGGCGGGTACAGAAGCTCCACAGCCGCGATAACTTGGTTCATGCAAGCTTCCCATCTTCACCACAACAAACACAAACCACACACACACAAGGCTGCAACTCATCAAATCAACTGTCAGTGACCTGCTGTCTGTGCTCAGCCTTCCTCTTTCATTAGCTTTCATTTTAGCAGTAGGCTGAAATGGCTGCATGAGTATTGACGTCCCCACATGATTATTGTACTTTTTTTTTATTTCACTAAATCGGTTCTTTTTACGCTCATATATGATTTCTCATAGTTTATTAGAAGCTAAAAATTAATGAATATAATTTAGAACTCATATATGAGTGTAAAAAGAACCAATTTAGTGAAATAAAAAAAATTACAATAATCATGTGGGGATGTCAATACTCATGCAGCCATTTCAGCCTACTCAGGTTTTTGTGAATTTTGTAGAAGTATTTTTTTCTCTGGTCCATAAAGTCAGCTCTGTTTGTGCTAGAAAGTTCAAACCTGAAGCAAATGAAAGAGGAAGGATGAGTGAGTTAGTGTGAGAGATTTCAAGGTAGGTTGTAAAAAAAAAATTTTTTTGTCTTACCCTGTTTGGTGTTTTTTGGGTGGTTGATAGTGGACATTGGCAAAGTAAAGACATGTAAGTCCCAGGGGCCCGTGATTACACCCCAGCAGATGGGAGGGGGTTGAAGTAAAAACTACTACCCTCAGAACTTTTTTGTTCCCATCTTCATAAGAGGGATAATTCTCTGTTTATCACTCCTCTGCTGCAGTGTTAGGGAGGGGAGGGGCAAGCGCAGAGCTGGCATCAGTGAGAGTGACACTAGACTAGTAGCCCATACTTGGAGGCAACTTGATAGCTTTAGTGTTTGGATCATTTCAAGTAATTCACGCCTTTGTTGAGAGTTGGGTCCCTCACTATGTGGGCATACTCTACTTGTAAGCAGAAGCGACTGATGCAGGCAAGATGGGGATAATCTTTAGTACCATCATATTTAGCGTGTTTGGTTGTTCCAACTAGTGTTTTCGATGTTTTACTTTCATTAGGTCCGTAGGCCTATGTAGATCATACAGCTGTCAGCATCAGCATGGTTGGAGACCTGCTGATAGAGTGGTTGATTCTATATGTCTATGACATGTAACAAAGGGCCTGTGGGACTTTCCCTGCTTGTTTGAGTAAAATTGACTTCACTTTTAGACCTGTACTGTCTAACTTGGCATTAGTAATAGTGTATCTGCTCGCTGCTCTTGTGACTTCTAGTATGAACCCACTCACTTATGTTTATTCAGTTCAGCTCTCATACAGCTGTACCAGAGTTTAATTATTATTTTGGCAGGCCGCAGGGTATAGAGTAGCCTATGCTAGATGGCCTATCTTGAGTGTAAGCTTTGTTGGTCACTGATGGGGTTTGGGGACAATCTAAAACTTCCTCAACAAAGCTTGTCTAGACTGTCTTTATGCCCAATGAGATATGTATGACAAACGCCTCAACTGAATTACTGAAACAATTCTCATCTGCGAGGCGAAGTCAACCCAACCCAGCCAATGTATTCCCTATCAAATTTTATCTTGCTTTTCTAAGTTTTATCCCCACTTTAAAAGGTTCAAGAATATGGGTATGCAGCTCATCATTGTCCTGCCCGCCTGCCACATCGACATCAGTAAGAAGACTCATACCGAATTCTATCGGCCAAGTGAATGTTCCAAACATGTTCACTCGATGCCTGCCTACTTGATCACCACTTCATAGACTTTAAACTTTGGTAACACGGCTTCTCGCATGTCTAACTATACTGAAAAGTGGCCATTGGTTACAGAATAAGTTCATAACCCCTTTTCTCACAAAAACCCAAGAAGTGTCGCTACCAATTTTGACGTATATATGTTTGTGTCAGATTGATACCTCCCTTTAAAAGCCTACAAAAGGACCAAAGTAATATATAGTCACGCAGCTAGTTCTGCTGCGGTTAAGCAGTTTTTTCACACTGAAAAAATTCATAGCACTTTTGGGTAAAACATGTATATAATGTTAGAAATTTTCCTCCCTGATCATCCCTGAAGTATCAAAGCCCAGTTTTGTACCAGCCCATTAAGCCACCACGTCTATCTACTTGAAAGAAGTGTAAAGGTTAACAAAATATGTTATCTATTGTTGTACCATGTCCCTGACAATGACAATATATTTATTTTTAACTAATCTGGAACAAATCAGTAATGGAGAGTATTCAGAGGTGGTAGCTTGTTGGGCTGGTAATTATGTATAGCGTTAGAAATTGTCCCCCCTTCTTGTCTATTAGGTATTTAACCCTTGTGCTGTACCCGCCGGATAAGCTACCACTCTCATTGCATTAAATGACTAAATTTTTCCAAATAAGTTTAAAAAAAGTCTGCTCTGGGCTTTCTGCAGGCGTTAATCTTCAACTGTTTAAATAGACAATGCTATCATTACTGGCTATGCAACTGATACCAAAATTGTTTTCAGACCCTTGTAGAGTGAGAGGATGACGGAGGACAGTGGCTTAATGCTAACTGTGACAGAGATGAGAGTACTGGCTACTGCTGTTATACATATGAATGTTGATCAAATAGCTCTCTCAATTATCACTATACCTAAACTGAAGTCAGCTTTACATAAATTACTCCCAATCACAGCGATGGCGCAACAACAACAACCCTTCAAAAGGGGCCAATATATTAAGGTTGGTGCTTAAGTATTGCTGTTGTTCCTTTGAGCGATCTTCCGCCAAGTTCAATTCTCAATGATAGAATCCTACCAATAAAACATGTGTATAAGTTTAAGAAAAGAAAAGGAATTCATTATCTGGTGGTCAGACCGCAAAATCAAAATTCATTTACCCTTTCATACTGCACGTTACATAATTCTGTTTTGTTATTTTGTTTGTTTGCTTTATCTTGTTTCGCAGCATGGTTTGACTGACTTTCGTTAGTTATGAGCTGTAGAGAGGCAAATGTTGTCAGTTAGAAATAATAATAACTGTTCACTTCTATCAAGCTCCTTTGTATTTATCAAATTATTTTATAATCTACCTTTTGAAGGCCACAGGTAACTCCTATCCCCTGAAACGCAGTCAAGTGACCAACAGTATACGGCTGAGAAAGACAGCCAGGAAGTCCTTCAGGCAGCATAATGAAGTCCTGGCAGCTTCTGATAATGATGACTCTAACCCGGGTAAGACTTCATCAATCACCCCCCTCCCCTCAGTAGTATTTGTGTTCAGGAAGTTATGAGAAACCACCACAGACTCAATAATATATGGTTTTATTGTATGAGTTATTGTTAGATAGCTATCAGTTCATTATTGTCTATGGGGAGCGCCAGACTTCAAACATGGGCCAATACAGTCTGAGAATTCGCAGATCAAAGTTTATGCTTACAGATATCATACTTGTATCAGCCAATATATAGTTAAAGAATATGACTACATTTTTTGGTTTTGTATAGTACTCATAGTAGATAGGTTGACGGCCATTTTTTTTCATTTGTTCATCACACTGTTTCTCCTCGCACATGTAACAGTTATTTAAAATTTATATGTGTGATGTTGATTAATATTTGTGTGCTTATCTGAAATGTAAACCCAGTATAAATTATGTGAGTTTGTCATAAAATAAACACAAATAATGTACACATTTGTTTTTCTAGTTTCTGTATTCTATATTTGTGAGTAAATCATGATGTACATATATATCTCACTGTTACAGTTGGAGCATATTACCCATCTATAGAAGAGGCACTACACACAGCACAGCCTGCTTTCCCTAACGCTACAGACCTAAATAATATACCTGCAGCACATGAAGAGTCGTTCACTCATCTACCTACAGATATCACACTAGATAATACAACACCTGAGACTTTAACAAATGGTCTCGTACCGCCAGCCAGAATCGCCGGTAATCAGTCTGCTATGGGCAAACAACCCAACAATTTGAGAGCAAAATCAAGCCGTAGGGTCAACTACATAACATGCAGGATCTGCATGACAATATTCCATAACAGAGACTTATACTATGATCATATAAAGACTCACGCGGGAGAGGCCAATGTGTACACCTGTAGTCATTGTATGTTTGTGACAAAGCGCAGACAGGTATATAACACTCATATTCTGCGTCATAGCGGTGCGCTGCCTTTCAAATGTAAACTCTGTAAATACGGAGCCAGGCAGCGAGCTTTACTCAAGGATCATATGAGAAATCATCACCCTAATGTAGAGCAAGAAGACACTGAAGTTCATATTTATCCTCAAATCAAACCAGAACCGAGTGTGGCCACGGCAGCTAATGGTGATGGAATGAGCGAAGGGGAATCTATGCAAATAATTCACTCAGCTGATGACAGTGACAATTACTCTGCTCTTGTCGTCAACTGGGAACAAGATGCTGGATGAACATTACCAGTGGATCGATTGTTTGATATTTTATTTGTAAAGCAGAAGGATCTTGCCTAGGCATAGTAGAAAGTTTTCCAAACTGATTTCCTGAGTTGAGTTAATAAACTTTGAAATTATTTTTTAACGATGAACTTAAACTTTAGACAACAGGGAAACTAGGCAACATAAGATCTGTGTATACGGGAGACAACTGACGCACGCATCATTATCAGTATGTGTTCAATATCATGGAATGACCTGCGAAAACATTCAGACTCATCTGTTGCATTGTACTCTCCTCCGGCTAGCAATTTAATAATATAAAACAGTTCAAGTCACCTCCCTCTAAATAGTTCGAAGACCGTTGCATATATTTTTGAAGTCCCATCATGAACACTTAGCTGGAGACCTCCAAAAGGTCTATTATGCTAACATCTGGGCGAGGCTAGTTTAAGTGCTCAAACGGTGCAAGATGCTGGTAGAGGCATTTCATTATCAACCACTTTCTCCCCTCCATTTAAGGATATGAACATAAAGTGCCGCAGTTATGGCCACCTTCTTTGTGGTGAGACAACTAATAAAATAAATGTGTTTACAAATAATAGCCTGATGACTTAAAGTCATTACTATTAATAATACGGGTGATCTGTATGAGAAAGTGGTTGATAATGAAATGCCTCTACCAGCATCTTGCACCGTTTGAGCACTTAAACTAGGGCGAGGCAAAACCGTATACATGACATTAAACCAATTGAAGGCTGTCTTTTTTAGTGGTTTTGAGATATATATATATTTGTGGTTGGAAACGTAAGAAAATTTTCCTGCCATTTTTATTACGGTTATCTTTATATTTTTCTTTGGAGGATCGTCCAATAGATGTCATAAGAAAAAGAATCAATCAAACCCAATCAAATCAGATCATTGGTTGATATATGTGATGGTCTGTACTTTTCTGTTGATACATACTTGTGTATATGAAGAAGCCCATATCACAGGCACATCACATTTACAAATGAAGGAAGAAGTAGTTTGTAGGAGACAAAATGACATCATGCTATACTGATGAAGATGTGAACTATTTAAATGAGCAGCTGATCGCCTCACTTGTTATAGACGAAGAACTAACTGAAGACCAACGGAATGAAATTGCCGGGTAATGTAATTGTTATTTATAATTATTTTATGCCAATTACAATATTTTTGTTTGAAGTGATGGGAAATTCTTATTTTGTGTTCAGTTTTGGTGAGTGATTGATAACCTCTCTCATTATTTGCCCGGAGAGTGTTGTGTAGCCTTTCTCAGCTGGCAGCAACGAAGACAGTTTCAAATGCTTGCTTATTATAATTATACCTAAAATAATTATCGCCGAATGATATGTTTTTAGTCATTCATGTCATCTAAATGTGCCGATTCCCGTACTTTGCTATTGTGCATAATGCGCAATTTTTCAGAGGAACATCTACTGTAAGTTTGAACCTATATGCCTTGCTCTTTGGATGATATAACTGCATTATTTTGTAGAATATGCGAGGGTTTCGACATCGATGATGCAGCTTTGCTCTACAGTGATACTGAAAAGAATCACTTCATTGTCCATGGAACAGATATTGAAAAGGATATTAAGGATCTCCTAGCTGATGAGCTCAATACATCTACCATGTTAAAAGACTTCTGTTTCTCTGTCCACAGCACGAAGGAGGTTAATCTTTTTATGTGACAGCTGATCCTAGGTATGGAGTATTTAACAGAAAGGCAACCATTGTGGGTTTCTTCCAAATACTCATTATTTATATCAAATAAGATGTATGAAAACACACTCACTGTTGGCGGATATTCTAATGCAAAGTGATGTCACAACTTTAACTCTCAAATATCTTCGCTGGGGAGAAAATAAGATTTTTCCCGTTAGCATATTTGGTGTCATTTACAAATTGTGTTTTGCTGTCTTGTTGAGGCTTGTGATTTCTCAATCTCGGCACGTATTAAAGGATGATACAATGCGCAGTTACATCAGCTTGTCAGAACTTATGATGGATTCATGAACAAATTTTAATCCTGGCCCAAAGCAGGCAAACAATTACCTCACCTAAAAATACTTATACAGACAGAAAGGCAGTGAGCGAGATGAACCTCAAAATAAATTATCACTTCAATCTCAATTTATTATTATGTTAATGTGAATGTTTATGATAATATACTCCCTAGAGGGGACAATGTTTAAAGTGCCTCGACCGGTATATAAGGGCCAGTCAATGTAAAGCGATCACCCAGCCATATCAAATTCAAATGGGGTCAGCAGCATTCAAATTCCTCCTGCTTTTTCGGAATTAAGAGGAGAAGCAGTGAATTATTTTTAATGGGAATCAGACAAGCTGATGCGGAATTGTGTGATACACATGCCCAATAAATTTTCATTCCAATAATGGCATTGGAAAGTGGTGAAAATATGACTGATGTCATACGAAATTGCCCAGTTCCGATGATTTCAAATCATCCGCTTCAAAATATATGAGCTCTTATTGGTCAATTTTGACGTTATGATTTATGGTTTTAGAGGTTGCCTAGATACCGTTGTCAAGATTGAAATTGACTGTTGTAATTAAACCCTATAATCCCAAGTGTGATGAGCCAACACAACAATAGCTATATCATAGCTTCTATTCAACTTTATTTATGGGTGTCTGCGAATCACAATTTCTTATATAACACACTTGACCACTTGAGAACGCAACGTGGACTGGCTGTTAGAGGCGGAGACCAAGGCCATTCTCCGCCTCTAATTACATTGATCAGCCAATGGTCTTGCCTGTCACTTCACATGATTAATCCCCGTGCACCCCCTTCGATTCCTACCTCTTTAAGCTTAGCACATTAAAAAAATTCATACTTTATCATTACTTTATTACACGCCATAACGCAATTAGGCTTTGCGCCTTTTGAGACCAGGAGATTGAAAAAACAATATTAACACTGGGATTTCGAGATTTTATACACACACTATGTTGAGGTTATTTTTTGTATCGTGAAATTACAGCCAACTCTTCACAAAATTGTGTAACATATAAATCAGATAACCCCCTCCATGGATACGACCTTGGCCGCTAAAGTTGTGAAAACGCGGTTCTTCAAATAATCCTTAATCACAAGAGTGTACGTGTGGCTGCTTCACGGCGGTTTAGATCCTTTGCCATTCACTGGGAGTTGTGCCTAATTGGCCATAGCTGCATGGCTTTGTGCGGTACCGGGTTATTGTGTTTTGTGTCCAATTATCTGCACTGATGGATTAATTTGGCGAGCAAATTCCTCAAGCCTTTAGTTGCCCTGTGAGCCTTGGTGTTTGAGGTTTTCCTCACAGGCTCAGTAAACTTGAGTTGTATAAACTTGAACTATATTTATCTATTTTTCTGGGCAAAGGTAATATTTGGGGATTTACTAAAGGAGCAAAAAGGTATGTTATAAATTAAATTCTGTTTTCTGTAGGTTAAAATAATTTGACTCCAAGTTCGCTTGACTTAATATCTCTTTTATTTCTCGGTACATTCAAAATTAATTAATAGGGTTTGGATTTGTGTTTATTTGATCTTTGAGTATATTGTTCCTTATAGTGCGTTAAATTGAATAGTTAATTATTGACGGCATTTTTATTGAACGAGGCACATTTTTATGCACCACATTAATTGCACCATTTTCTATTCCAGTTTCACAGAACCTTCAGGGATTAAAATAAAACCTGTGATCCTGTGATACCATCAGTAATCTCTACAATCTAATGTAAAATAATCAAGAAGCCTTGTGGTCCAGAACAGTACGTCTTAGCTGATCCTAGTTAATTCTAGCTGATCCCACTTTACTTTACTTCGCTTTACTTTATTTTTCTTTGCCTGGTTTTATCATTTAAGTGGTTTAAATTTGGATAATGGATTGTCATGATGAATTAGATGAATCATGGTAACAGTTAGAGAAGGGACCACTGTCACGGATTAATATGAAAGCGCTGGGAGTCATAAGCAAGTCAGTTGTTTGTGTGAAGTTGTTTGTGGACAGTTGTTTAGAAAGTAAGCTGAAGTAGGCTGACTATATTGTTTGAGGAGCTTCTTTATTTTCTGAACATCTATATCATCCGAATACAAAGTTGGATATAATAAAGATCATGGTAAATACATAAGAAATCATACAGTTGGATTTCTTCTCCCCTGACCTCGTAAAAAGAACCTGATGATGTACGAATATCGTACAATTGTTTAATCAATTTTGTACAGAGCGGAATGAGATAAGACCTAATCATAACCTGGCTTTTCAGCAATCAAAGTGTGGCAGGCTACAGTCTCTTTAGATTCGGACCAATTTAATATTTTCATGCAAAACAATTCAGGGATGATCAGCGTCAGCTGTGATCACAGGCAGGAGGTACTGATAGAGCTAGCACTGTTGGAGGTATTGGAGGCATACTTAGGCTATCATAACGTTAATTTGAACCGTTAAAACTGCCTAACCAGTCTACCATGGAAGTGTACTGTTTATGATGTCAACTCTGCCTTGTTCTGTTGCATCTAACTTAAAACAAGTGACATGTCCATTCGTTGTCATGTTTGTGCTAAGTTCTGTCTTCGCCAATACGGATGTGATATTGATTCCCTATTTTTTTCCACTCAACATTCAAATTCATAGTAAAATTATTTATTAGTTTGGTGAGAGAGCAATGCTATTAAAGAGTACCATACACATACACATAAACATAGCAAACTTTTCCAAGCTCTACGCATATACAGTATATATGTGGAAAAAAAGACAGATATCACTACAGAACGTGTCGTTATCTGAGAAACTGTGCGATATGCTAACACTTCAAAGGAAAAAGAATGAGGCAGTGACTTGAATTATATTCTAAACTGGAAAACAAATCTATCAATACTGAGACATTGGAGGAAAAAGAAAAGACAGGTGATTCCATTATCTCTCTAAATTAGAAAAAAAAACCACTCAAGAATGCTAGCTGAGCGATTGTCTGGAGATTTGGTCATCACTTGATTTGTTCTCTAAACTTGGAAAAAATTCAATAATGGTGAGACTACTGAGGGAAAAGTATAGACAAAGTGATTATATTGTCTTTCTTAGCTGCAAGAAAAAATGAAATACAATACAATACAATCACCTTGGTTGGTGAGAAAAATTGGTTTTGGTTATAACTAGACTGAGTTGGAAGTTGTGTGCTCATTGAACCAGTATATGGTGAAGCTAAGCTTTGCTGCACATATATTAACGTTATAGTCCTGACATAGAGTCTGAATCTTTTTTACACTGCTAGTTTTCAGTACAGCTGTATCAATCCATAGCTGTATCGTTACACAGCGGGTCTTTGAGTTGTTTAATGTGACACTAACGTCTACAGTGCATGCCAATTTGCTTGACTGGTGTCAACAGCCATTAACATTCTTATTGTTGTGCTCACCTTATTCCTATACTATAGTAATAACAAGTGTTACGACCATAGACTTATAGAGAAAGATTTCTCTATAAGTCTATGGTTACGACAAAGTATCACAAATCCGACTTCTATCTTGGCGGGTCCTTCAGGCAGCTGAAGCTTCTCAAAGTTATCCGCAAAACTCTCGCGTGTGATTGTTTTGTTTGATTGATATTGACTTTTTCAGGGAAAGTATTTAGCCCTTGCTGAACAGTGGATTGTTCCTCCTCATTTTTTCAAAGAACTTGTTTGGCTGTCTAAAAACATTGAAGTTATTTGTGACATTGTAGTATACTACTAGCAGGAGCATACTACTAACCTCAGTATATCTCTCATTGACCAACAATGTGAAAGTTTGGGGAGGTTTGAGCGTGTGAGCAACACCAATGCATACGAGTACGCAGCTCTCGACTGTGTCAAGTAATGACTCAAACATTTGTTTCGGCCCAACTAAGCTGAAAGCTTTGCTAGCATCCTTGATTTTTTTCTCATGTTGTTTAGAATGATATTGAGTAACCGTATCTAATCTTTTTCCTCTGTTGTGCCAGTATCATTCAACTGGTCTACCAGTTAAGAGAATTAAACAGAATTACTTCCTCATCCTTTTTTTCCGAAGTGTTAGCATAACACCTAGTTCAATTTTCTCAGGTGATGACGTGTTCTGTTGTCATATCCGTCTTTTTTTCAAACTTTTGTGTTTGCATGCATATAGCTTGGGAAAGCCTGGGATATTGTTAGTATGGTTTAATATATTGACATAGTTTCATTTTTTGCTAAATTTTTGTGTGAGCTTTCAAACAGAAGTGGCTGACTATGGCATCATGTCTATGGTGCCTATCGATGATTCAACAGACAAGGTTGTTCATCTAACAGAATATCTGTTTGAAAATTTTGAAACTTTCACCACCTCAAATTGGCTGGTCCGGTTTTCTTACTCAGTAAACTTTGGCCCAAAAAGACCATTTAAGCCAAAGGATTTCCACTCTAGGAAGCTGGTTACTTTCCAGTACGACATTGGTTTTGACTGGCACAATTTGTTGGTGACAAAAGATGATATAACGTTGAAAACTAACGGAAAATTTATCAAGGCCACTGTGACATAGTGCAAAGTTATGGGGGAAAATCAAAGGAAACTTCTTTGTTACCACTAAAAATTGCCTGAGATTTTATGGCCGGATTTTCCCATAGTAAAGTCTCTTTTGACACCATTTAAATGATTTAGAGACTACTACTTATCCTGTTTGAAGGCTGATCGTCCCCACGATCTAGAGATCAACAATTGCGTTTGGAGGCCAATCTTGAAGCCAGTGACTAACAATCACTAAGATTCAATTTGTCACAGCTGGGGCGAATCGGTATTCACCAAAATGTCGGCGCCCTATTTTTCACCAAAATACTTTACTCATAATTATTTTTATTCAAAAATGATGACCTGTTACTAGAATGTTTTGATGTGATGTACAAATAAATACCGGAATCAAATGATGAAGTTGCAGCCCGTTGCTTGATTATGCAGCAATAATTGACATGAGAAAAAAATCTGGTTTTACATTTTAAGAAAATGGTGGATGTTTTGTGAAGATTTAACACAATCTAAACAATCTTTTTGTGCCCTTCAAGTTGAAATGTTGGTAATCTAAAATGCAGTAAAGCTCGCCCACAAAAAAATTCTTTGCACTGATTCGGGTTGTGTGGTGTGGTGTAAGAAGATGATTTTTGTCCATGTGATTAGTTTTATTTATTATTTCAGAACAAATCTGATTTGAGGGTAGCAACTTTGGTGAGAGCTCGATAGTTTGTATTGCTCCTTAATAAGCCAACCAACAACTTTTGAACGGGGCAGTTTGCCTTATGTGTTTGAAAGAAATTCAGTTAGTTACATTTTTTTATTCTTGCCTAAAAAATCCATAGAAAGTGACTGCGGTATGTCATTCTGAACGCAATTCACAATAGACGGGAACGTTCCCTGTGATATGTAGGCTAATCAGAATGTTGTTATAACAGCTGATTGATTGTGTAATTCTAGCCATCTGTATCGTGTAAATTCTTTTCAAAAAAGTCATGCATTATGCTAAATCAATCATCAATCCAATATCTGGTTTTATATGAACAACAGCCGTGTAGGTTTTTAGTCTATACATGAATAGTTCACAGCCAATATTTGAAAAGCGTTACATCGTCGTCATGCACTCGATCAATAAAACTTATTAGCAGTTTCATAAGCGGTACAAAGGGTATATATGTGTCCAATCAATAACCTGATTAGAAGAAACACCTCATTTTAAAGGAAGTTGTCAGGCAGGGCGTTAGGACTTTTTAGATTTACTTTCTCACTCCATCACTCAGAATGTAGACACAGTACGGATTTATCACCACCAAGTGTGGAATCACTCAAACTGGGTGAGAGCGCTCATAGTATGATTAAAGCTTCAACTTACTCTTATACAGAAACAGTTATACTTCAGGGGGTTTACTTACCATCCATAATAAAGCGGAACTGCTGTAGGCTCAGGTGAGTGGTATACAAATCCTATATTTACATTTTTGATTTCTGTGAACCAAGGAGTGTAGTTAGCTGTAGTTACTTCTTATGTAGTAATTCAAATTGTATGTATTGCAGATATGGGTCCCGAGCAGATTCTAGCATCTTTGGAGCTCTCTTCTGCAGTCATCGGAGGTTATGTGCGATGCAGTTCCAAGAACAGGCTTGCCATTGAAAACGTTCTTGCCAGGATAAAAATGCACTGCAACTCAATTTCCAACTCTATGGAAACTTGTTCACACGATTGCGAGGTTTTGTTAAATTTCTTCAGCGCTATACAAGACCTCGAGCTTCATCTATTCACCCAAGGCACCAAACGAGAAGAAACTAGTAGTCATTCTTCTGAACTTTTAGAATTTTGCTATCGCCAGCTTTACGCGCTCTTTAATGTTATTATAAATTTAGTTGAAAACAATCAACAAATTTCAACCTCAACAACATTTCATGCTGTAATCTTATTGACAAGTGAACTCCATATCATGAGGGGCTTGTTAGCAAAAAACTGCTCTATCGAAGACACCAACCAATCTGTATTCTCGAATGCCACAGATCACAATGATGAGCTAGCAGACTATGAGGCACAAGAGCTCATTGCATCGATAGACCTACGAAAAAACCGACTGATTGAAAAAAGTCAGCTGGCCCTTACTACATCAACTCGCTGCGATTCAAAAATCTCACTTACAATTCGCGATCGACATTTCACCGTTTTGTCCAGAGATATGGATGCAGTGAGCAAAACTGTATTGGCTCAAATTTTTGCTTTCAATGAACAATTAGGCAACAATCTGAAAGGCCTACAGCAATGTGTCAAAGAGGTCCAAGATGATTTGAACAGACTTTTACCACACGGTCGATCAAAACTGCATTTTCTGTTATTAAAACTCAACGAGCGCATGAACATGTTTCTGGAATGTCAGATGTATTTCCCTCTATTGAATCACAATATTGCTGGAGAGGAGAGTGAAAATGCTAAATCCGCAAACACTTCACCGCAGGCCAACGCTGCCTGTGACACTGATGCTGATCACTCGTTGAAAACTGAAAAGTCTGTCCCAACTGTGGACACAAACATGGACTATATTGAATGCAAAAGTGACGACGACAACTTTGAGACATTAATGAATACAGTTGAATCTGCAAAAGAACCTATCAAGTATACACAACCCACAAAGGAGCTGCTAGAAGCACTCAAAATCCGCTGTGCAGAAGAAAACATTTCAAGTGCTGCCTGGTCGCATTCAACCATGTCAGAGAGTGGTATTGTTGTGCACGGCAAAGGGATAACAGCGGAGAAGAAACTGAGATTAGAAACTGACCTTAACAATCGCTTTCCAGATTATCAGTTTGTATTCGCAGACTCCAACACCATATCAAATAACCTTAGCTGTATTGTCTACCAGAAAACATGCAACAAAGAACATCCTGAGATCGATTGGTATGAGAATGCCACAGCTACATGTGAACTGGTACTACAAGGTATCCAGCCTCATAAGGGAAGTAGGGAGTCTTTGTATGCTGTGACATCCGCTCACTTGCTTCTATACAAAGAGGAAATGATAGAGCTAGAGAAGTATGATGAATGTTTCTATCTGAAACTCCAAAGTTGTCGTGATGACATTCAAAAACGAATAGACAAGTTTGTCTATACTGCTGCTACAACGCCAAACTCACCCTTCCGAGTCCAACTTTGTAACCCACCACTTATCTCGTATCGAAACCTAAAGCACACACATGATGATAGGTCTTATGAGTTTATGATGGATATAGCGATGATACCGATTGAAGGTGATAACAAAGAGGCAATTCGTAAATGGGTCGATTCAACCGAAATCTGTCAGCTGACTTCAATCCTTCCTTTAAACACCGAGCGTGTTTTAACTATGATAAAGAAAAGTCCTGCTGTACACGTATACGCTAAACATAGAAGAGGAACAATTGTTCCCATAGAACAACCCGTCTCCGAGGACAACAGTATCCCTTCGAGAGGACTTCATATCCCATTCAAGCTAGATGACGGGTAGGAAGAATGCTGTGCGGATTTTGTTTGTGCCTGTGATTATCTGTAATAACCCCATCTTGATGAAGCAGATGTGTGGAGCAGTTCCATTGCGTCGACTTAAATTGCTGAGCATAGAATTGACTGCAATTATTGTTACAGTATAAGAGAATCGAGTTGTATCAATTCTTTTATATCAATACTTGATAAGTTTTGATTTTTGAGTCATGTCTTCCAATTTATTCCAGGTGCCCACCGTTCGATGAAGGACACAGTGGTAGTCTGATCTACATTAAATCGGGAGACAAGAAATTAGCAATAGGGATATTGAAAGGTCGCCGTCCGGGTGCTCCAGAGGTATATGAAGCTATCGTACTCCAAGCAGCTCTCGATGATATCCAACACGACTACAGACATCTGGTTAAGAAACTTTGTTTGCTCAAACCCGGTGCAGCGAGTACTAAGCGCTCAGGCCCTCTCCCAGCAGGAAGATGATCAACATGACGTTATATACATTTTAAACTTCATACACATCCTAGAGCTTGATTGCGCTGTGTAGTGTTACTCGCTGCTATTATTTGGATTATTTAATGGAAAAAAAATATTACTTTGGTTTCTTCTTACTGCTCATTTTTTCAAATATTAGACATTCCAAAATTTTCATCTACATCTCCAACAATCACATCAGTATTTATATTCCACAATCATTGCATAAACAAGATGTCTTATGCAAGCAATCAAATTTTGGACCTGGTGTGCACCATTTTCGTTGACTAGTTTTAGATTTCATGATTTTGCTTCCGGCAATAAATTTGTCAGGACTATTACACAGACTTTTGTTATATATGTCATAGACAATTGTTGTCAAGCGACTATATAAAATTTCAGGCTCTATAAATGCGTTATGCCCTCATAGAAGTTAATTTTTTGTGGTATGGATAGCCTGAATAGGTATTGCTAAATCTGTGAATATAAAACTAATATTGATAAAGGATATTGTATAATTGAGAATCCCACTTGTGGAATGGTTTTCCAGGGTGCTGGTAGGTTTTCTGTCAGTACGAGATTAGTTTTTTTTCTATCTTGGTCTCTTTTAGACTTTCTAATACCAGCACCAGACAGGTTGTGAAAAGTGGGAGATTTGTTTGAAGCCTAGTCAACGGCTAGGATACTAATATTTGTCTGTTAGTCACAATGATCTTGATGCTCAACCCAAAATTTATCCCGCCTGGAGTATCTTTTGCTGTGGCAAAGCAATGTGCTACTGTCGTTTGTTACTAGATTATTCTTAAGAGAGAGTGAAGGATTTGATAGGTTGTGTTGTGTGTGAGTTTCCTGCGTCCTGTTTTGGACCAGCTTCATAAGTTGTATACAGTAGGCTGATATCTCTCATCTCTCATCTAATTAATCTCACTGGGAGCGCTTTGGCTCCTTTATCGAGATACAGTCGTGTATGAACAATTGTTTAAATTATCAGTAGTAAGGAAGAAAACCAGTGTGTCTACGAGGTAAGAACATAGTTAATTATGCTTCGATTCAAAGCTCAATAGCTAGCTACTGCCAAGAGAAAAGAAAAAAAAAATAGATAAGTAAATAAATAAATATACACAGCACAGCTTCAGATGTTATGAAGCAGAGTCAGTCTTATAATCAGTTAGGCAAAACAGCTAGTATCATTAGAAAAGTTTATGGATGCGATGTTTATATGAATGTTTGGCAGTTTTGGTGTTGATATTGCCCTTAATAGCACCATGTCTGGTATTGTGAGACTGGGCAAAATAAAGGGAGAACCGATCTTGGTCTATAGCGGCACTACCAGAAAGCATACGAAAGTAAATTTTTTGGTCGGCATTAACACGTCTTTGTGCAAGGGTGTCCCAATTAAATTGTGTCATGAGCTCAGTAATATGGTCTCGTTTTCTCTTACAGTGTGTCCACCTGAAGGCCTTTCTATTTATACCTTCTATGATATTGATGTTTTTCAATTTAAATGGAGACCAGGTGTGGGTTGCAAATTCTAGTATAGGGCGACAGACTGTTTTATAAGCTTTGGCTCTGGTTTTACTTTTAGCCTTTTCTAGACAGCGCATCAGGATGTGTAATGATTTATTAGCATTTGAGCAAATGTATATTATATGTTGATCGAATGACAGTTTATTGTCAATCGTGACACCAAGGTATAGTACTTTGTCAACACATTTTAAGGGGTCATTATTCATAGTGTATTGTGACACTAGAGGATTTACAGTGGAGCGCTGAATTGTCATATGCTCACATTTATTTATATTGAGCTTCATCTGAGAACTGACTGCCCAAGTTATAAGATGGTCTAGGTCATTCTGAAATAAACTAGAATCAGTAGGTGTTGTGATTGGTTTGTACAACAAGGAATCATCTGCATATAGTTTGAGCATGATGTTGGCTACCGCAGAGTGCATGTCATTTATGTACACATTAAATAACAATGGTCCTAATACTGCCTTGGGGCACTCCTGAGGTCACATGTCTAGTGGCCGATTTGACATTATTGACACAAACTGAGAGAAGGCGGCTCTGAAGCCATGAAAAAATCCATTTGACAGTTTTATCAGCTATTCCGATATTCAGCAGTTTAACCAGTAGTTTTTGTGAGACACAACGTCAAAGGCCTTTGAAAAGTCCAAGACAACCGGTATCATTTCGTCAAAGTAATCTATAAATTCACTTACGGTATTCAACAACTGAGTATCGCAGCCATGATTTGCCCTGAAACCGTGTTGATGTGGGTAAAACAGGTCATTTGATTCTAGGAAACAGTTAATATGATCACATACAAACAAGATAATGAAATACAGGGCTGTTGAACCCACAAACGTCGCAAACGTCAAAACGTTGCAATCTAGCGTTCCACTCACGTCGCAATCCAAAAAACGTTGCAACAAAGGGTTTTTAAAATGTCGCAAACCCACAAACGTCGCAATAGCTCGAACCCACTAACGTCGCAAATGGCGCAACTCAACAAAAATACGAAGCTGTCTTCTCATTTGATGCAAATTGGTGATGATAATATGTTGTGAAAAGTAGAAAGGAGCATACAAACTTCAAAACACGGTGGGGAATTGAATATCAACATTATATATTGTGCTATGGGTAATTGTTGAGTATTTTTCAGGTTATTTGAATCATTTTTTTCACTTCCTAGGGTCGTTTGTTGTTACCTCAGAATGGGATGCTAATCACTATCTAGCAGATATTGTGACATACCAATTTGTGATGCACCTTAATGTTTGATTAGGCCAAAGATTGAACTTGACAAGAGGTATTGACACAGTTGGATTGAGTGCCATATTTTTTCCTCTTGATGACATGGCCTTAATCCATCAAATTGCACAGCCTTCCCATGATGCAACGCTTTGGATTTCCCAGATAAAAAAAGTCAAACTTTTTTTATATACCATGTACCATGTAATTTTTTAATTTTCATTTTGTTGGGAGTTGTTTCCTCACAAAGTAAAATAGAATAACATGTTTTCTACATCCCACTTATGAAATAAAACGGTATGGTAGAAAGTTCATCCATTTTCCCTGGTTGAACATTAATGAACCTTGATTACAAGCAGATGTACATGAACAACCATCTGAGAGCTCTGGGCGTGTTTATTGAGTTAATTTTAGTTTGATCAATGGAAAGAAAAACCTGTGTTCCTAGACAATACTGTGTGCCATGAGAATGTTTTGTCTTATAATATATATCTATGATATAGGCGCTGGCTGACCATGTTAGATTTATTTATCAATATGGATAATAAGTAGGCTATGGCAACAGCAGATTTTCTCAGCTCTTTATTATTTTATTCATTGACCCTCCTCCATACCACTGTATAGGCAGCCCACTGTATGTAAAGGTAGAATAGATAGATACTGCTTAACTTGCTGGCTAGATAGGCAAAATCAGGTTGAATTTTTAGAGGTGGGATAATAGTCTCTGGGTACCCAGGCATAGTTGAGCTGCAATTTTTTTTAATTGATTTCATCACTAAACAAGCAAATCACGATATCTCAAAAAGTTTCATCAGCTGTCTTGACAAGCTTTGTCGGAGGGGTACCCCTCTCCTTCCAGCAATGCTTGTCAAGGAAGGCCCTGTTTGCCATGGTCTTGCAGGATGTGGCACTTTGAAGACTTCTCTTTCAGGGAGTAAATAACAAACAAAAACAAATTCAATAAAATTTAAGAGGTTAACGGTTCCCATAATGCATGTCTATGGAATTACCAAAGTATATTGAGGCCAATTATAATTTGACTTGAATTTTTTAGGGAAACCCATTTATTTTATAACCATGGCCATTAACAATAAGCCGCTGGGTCGAAAAGCGATATTCAATTCTGTAAAGTTTCAACTGCACTATCAATAGTTATGAGCGACTTGTTCCACTGTAATAAAATTGATTATCAATGATCAGTGTAAAATCCCATACGCAGTTGAGAGCTACTGCGTACGGGATTTTACACTGATCATTAATAATCAATTTTATTAGAATGGAACAAGTCCCGCTTTTACCTATTGACCCACTGTCAAGGTCTCTTGTCCATAACCCAGGGTTTACAAACTGCATATAATTCTAGTGATGAAAATACAATTGCCGTTACGCAATGCAAGGTGTAATATCGCATCCTATTGTATGGTAATGGTTCCTATGGTATCCTGTTGAGGTTTTATTATCATACCATAAAACCATAAAGTTGCATCTTGGGAATGATGTATAAATTCCTTATTCAGTAGATAAAGGGTAAGTCATAAAGAGATAAAGGGACTCATGCATAAATGATTCAACATTTATGGCATTTCAAGTAGTGTAGAACCATAAAGTTGCATTTTGGGAATGATGTAAAAATTCCTTATTCAGTAGATAAGGGTAAGTCATAAAGAGATAAAGGGATTCATGCATAAATGATTTAACGTTTATGGCAGTTCAAGTAGTGTAAAGCATAGCCCATATCAAACATGACAGCATATTTCAAGCTTGACATGTATGCAGATATTTGCCGTTTGCGACGTTTGCGGGTTCAACAAGGGCCAGTTCATCCTGTTTTATATATTATAAACTGATAAGAACATGAACATTATGAGAACTTTCAGTTTGTGAGTAATTGTCACAAACCCAGAGACAAACAAACATGGTTGATGAAATTTGACATATTTGACATGATGTAGGGCGGTTGGACAAATTCACCATTTTTATCTGCCAAATTTGTTCTCATAAACATTTCAAACCAAAAAAGAGTAATTTTGTAGGAGGAAGTTAAAGATGTTTAGCCTAAGAACTTGAATATAAATGGAAACTTGGAGTTCAAATCGACATTTTCTATACACCAAACGATGTATGTAACGTTCCATATTCGCAGATAATTTTGTTCAAGGTGGGAGAACATGGAGAATAGAGTGAATTTTGTTAATTCAAGCCATACTTACCCTCTAGGGTAATGGACTATGCTCTGCTATGATCAACCTAACGCGATCTTCTGTGTTTTCAAATATTGCTCAATTTATCAAATGATGGAAGCAAGCACTATAAAAACAGGACTGGTTCATGGAACTGGCTCAAATATTATAGTGGCACTTCACTTAATACACTGGTAGAAAAGGGAACAGAGGATATTGGGTCTCCAAACTTATTGAAGTGAGGCCTCTGATTTACTGTTTTTTAGGAAATAGTAATAATGTATTTGTAGGGATGTCAATCGTTTACATCCCCTGAGCTCGGAACACACACTTCTATCTGTCACACCACAACAGTTGTAGCAGCTTGTAGTAGCAGGCATTTTTTACGATGTATAAAGCTGACTTTGTGTAAGCATTTGCTAGTTCTTGAACACCAAATAGTAGCAGCTATTAATTCTCGGCAAGCAGAGCAGGTGATGGACAAAGAAATTATTTACAGTCGTTTGATATGAATTCGGAATCTGGAAATTACACAGAAACAAAATTAAGATCGTCAGTCGATTTTGATGTATATGCTTAGTGATTTGTAGTAGCTCTGAGATATTTGAAGTTATCATACCCAGTTGCGTTTAGTTTCACTCTACCATAAGGCCAGAAAACTTGAAACTTTAATTTAGATCTATGTCAGAAAAGAGCTTCAATTGGACACCAGGGAGGGGTTTTAAATGATTTAAATTTTATTATTTACTCTCTTTCTTAGGCTTGAGGATTTTCTAGCAATCTCATTTCATTTGAGATAACATATTGTGAATCGAAATGCCAGCTGAAACATGCAGAATATTTTCATCTCACCCTCTCAAATGTATTGATATTTTCTATGTCAATCACGGACTTGACTTATGTTGCAGAACTCCTAGTGGAATATTGCGCCAGAATCGCCTTCTCCTTTCCCTTCCATCTTTCTGGATCTCTCGCCATCTCGCCAGCCTCCGCCCAGGACTTGATGTTGTGTACCTTCATCTGTTTGAGCGCTGTTCTTCGCCAAGTCTGATTGGGTCGCCCTCTCCTTCGTGTGCCCTCAGGGGCCCACCTGAGACTGGTGAGACGAGAATCAATCACGGACACTCATACAAATTCATAGATGGTTGAATGAAAACTCTGGTTAGATGTCTATTTCCGAGTAATTTATTTCGAGGTAATCTGTCTTTACCGTTTTCTTGGGTGTTTGATATTATGCTGTGCATCAAACTTTTCTGATTAAGAAGTTGTCCCATTCTTAGTCAAGGGTGTACGACTCCCATTATTGTTTGAATAGTCAAAAGTGTTTTAGTGCCATATTCCAAGTTGTCAGATTTTACAGGGTTGATGGTAGCCGCTTCCATTTTTTATTCTCCGACGACAAGCAACAAAAGCATACATTATGAAAACTTTAATTATGGTTATCCCCAAAAAAGAGTTGAACATCGGAATCAATGAAGTCTGTATAGATTAGCTCAAGGTTGATTTCTCTAGCTATTTCTTATCACCATGAAACAAATTATCACAAAAGCCATACTTTCATATGGCTAACTCATTATGTTATGCTTAAGATTATGGACCAGGCATTGACCTGCAGAGAGCCTTCAGAACAAGCAAATTAAACAAAAACAGAAGGCGGCGTCTCATCTGGCTGTATCTCAGATATCACAGCACAACCAATAAGTAAAAGCATGAGTATGGTCTTTAATACTTCTATGTTGTTTAATGTTTCTGAAATTGGATGATTGATCTTTTCTTGCTTTGTCAATTTTCGATAAAATGTATTTGTCTGGTTGTAGTTTTTATTCGGTACGCAACTACTAATAATGACCTTTACCAATTCTTACTTTTTCGCCGAAAACCTAGCAATGAACTGTACAAATTTATTGCAATTTATTATGGCTGTACCCTAAAACAAAATAAGATTAGATACTGGAACTGCACATCTATCTTCAAACAGTTAGCTTTGAGTTAGGTGTGCGGCAATATATCATGTGAAAACCCTGGTCAAGCTTAATCGATATTTCAGGATATAGATTAATGCTGCTAGCTCAACCAGTTCCTCTGCTCTTATAAAACCAAGTTGGCCACAGTTCTGACATTATCTTTTCATGGCGCAGACTGCTGAAGGGGGAACTTAACACAATAGGGAGATTGGCATTTGAGAATTCTGCTATGACCATTGTAAGCAATCATAGGTAATTTTTTCAGCAGGTTGATTCTCGTGTCAAACCCGGGTCAATTTTTCAGCTGTTGACTATGAAATTGTGATAACAACTGGAAGAAAATTGCTAATTCAAAACTTTGCACTCAATATTCCACATAATCCGTAGCTGATATGATACCACAACTGGCCTGCAACACAACAGTGCAATGACTAGTCTATAACCTATAACTCAAGGGATATTATTTATATAAACATGAGTAGGCTATACTTATAATAGTGGTGTGGAATTTCCCTAATGAAACGGGGATTCCCCTTTTAACCATGTATTAGTAGACTATATACCAAAGTAAGCATCATATCGCTGATAAGAAAATATTCAGCCTATTGATTAAACACGGTATCAGATTTGTCACAATAGTGCAGTATTGATCAGGATAGTTTAGTAAGCTGCCTGAATAGCGGAAGCATTTTTTGTGAAGGAGTACTTTTAGCTCAGGAGCTGCAGCTTGCGTGGAATAAGTTACCACGTCATCTCATCATCTATGTGTGCATCTGACAATTCTCTTGCATACTTGGCCTGCTGTAGACTTCTAGGATCACAGGTTGGTGAGCCATTACCCTGCGTCTTATTGTGGGATCGCTGATTAGTAGCGATTACATTCTGAATATATTCACTTTTGCTTCTCACAAAGCATTCAAAGCGGATTTTGATGTTACTTGCTCTGAAATAATGCTGCAGCTGTGAGTTGTAAATGGGGAGGAGATGTGGTAGCTTCAATTTCCCAAAACATATTTATCTGTATAGACATCAACATGATTCAATTGTTATACCAAGGAGTATACCGGAGTATACCGGAGTATACCGGAGTATACCGGAGTATACCGGATTATACCGTTATTCATTATCATGAAGAGCCAGGGCAGAATAACAACAACAACAGCCGTTAACACCGAGTTTAAACTATCCATTTGATTTTCAAGTCTTGCCAGCGATCGCTATGTAGTTTCTTCCTGTTTGTGATAGGATCCCACATGTATTCTAGACCGGTATCATCAGGATCCAAAGTCATAAGGGTCCCAAATACCAGCAGTATCAGCGGATATTGTCACATAGGCCTATGTAAAGAGAGGATCGGCTGGTCATGTAGTCATTCTCCCATTACCAACCAAATAGCTGGATGATTCATAGCATGCCCATCATTTTGTTAGTTGGGAATGTGACTATTGTAGAGTACCTTCCATGTTGTTTAATGTGTTCACAGCATAGTCTGTGTGCAAAGGTTGAGGTTGATGTGTTTATGATTTGAGTGTGCGCTGACTCCTTCATTTCCACATCCCTTAGCTTTAGGAGAATTATATAAACCAACCTCCACTAATCTAATCTTAACTGTGCTTTATGAAGGTCAGCAGGTGTTGAGCCCCTCAGCTCATGGTAAAATAATTATAACAGTGGCCACATCATTGCCAATCTCCTCCCCACTACTCTACGCTACGATGTTTTTTTTACATGGCACATAACCAGTGCAACAGCAATAGAATGGTAAAAAACTATGGAAAGTGTAGTCTAATCAAAGGTATTACGCTTTTTTTATTTTATTTAGGCCATCTTTCTCAGCCCCGAAATATAAAACATGTCTCTGATTTTGCTGATAATATTTATACTCTGTTGGCAGTGTATAAGATTTCCTGGACATGTCTGATTACCGCGGTGGAGGCTACAGAGGCAGAGGAGGTAGGGGTGGGGGTGGGTACAGAGGCGGAGGTGGGAACAGGGGTGGGGATGGTTACAGGGGCAGAGGCAGAGGAAGAGGAGGAGGACTCCAGAATTTGGACTCGCAAAACAGAGAACAGCGTGAAGTTGGATATCGATTGTAAGTATCTTGAAACTGCCTTCCACATATAATGCTACCTAGACCCATTGCCGCAATTATTATTTTCAGTGTACTATGTTGAAATATCCAGAAGTTGGCAGTAAGAGTTACACACAAATTCAATTACCCGCTTTAAGTGCGAGTTATCAACCAGAGACAATTTTCTAGGACATAGGGGATCTAAATTAGCCGACACCCATTTCCGCTCATATCATGCGGCAAAATGATACCATCATACACTCACAAATCCCTAACTATAGTATTTGCTATTTTATGGCAGTCTGGAGTCCAAATCAAATGCCTCAGAGAGAGATGCGCTAATGTTTTGTGGCCAAGAAGACTTTAAACGGCTACTGTCAGATGTTGGAGATAAAAGGGACAACAGAAACTGGGTCGACTTGATGCTAACAACCATCAACAAAGCATTTCAAACAGATTCAACGATGACCAACTTCAAGATGGGGCTGAAAGACACCCTGCTACAGGACAAACTAACCTTCCTCCAAAACGTAAGTTTATTTATTCACCACCATAATCCAAGCAACACAAACTAATATGATTCGTCCGGTCCATATATCTCTACCAGCTTAAATCCCCATGGTGTAGTTGTTCAATCTCCAAACATCTATACATTATCTACGGCTTAAGTGGTCAGATTTAACAGATGATAATCATTTCACAAAATGCTAGTTAATATTGTTCACCTCAAAGAAGAATCGCTTATTGTGTACGTCCACTTAATGAAATGGGGAAAAACAGATTCAATATCTTGCTTGAATGGGTATGCTTGCTTGAATGGATTCAATCTTGCTTGAATGGATTCAATATCTTGCTTGAATGAGTTTTGCTACATTTTTGATATTTTTTGCTGCACCATGTGCAGCCATCGTAGAAATATTGCACAGTCATATATATTATTATAAATTCGTTGCAATACAGGACCATTTGCAATTTTAATTAATAATCTGAACGAGAAATGTTTTTGTGAAGGTGTGTGACCGCCGTCTCACTGATGACATAGCGAATCTTTTTGGAGGTGGGGCTGGTATCCCTATTGATGCCCTGGTGAAATCACTTACAAACTTCTTGGACATATTTACACATCTTTGCTCACTGGATCCACTCGCTGCCAATGGGGAAGTGATGACTGTCATGAGGAAAGTCAATGGCTTGCTTCCTGTGGCAGCCAGAGCCACTGAGGATTGGCAGCTACAGAACATTGCCACGCAGTATAAAGAGGAAACAGCTAATGCTGAAAAAGAAGCTTCTGAGCACAAGGAGAAGGAACAGGAGTAAGTGCAGTATTATGTCATCCTGGATAGTTTTTTTGAATATCAGGGGTTCAATGCTAAAGGCCTTGACCTAGGAATTGCCTTTTAATGTTGCAATCAGATTTCAGATCTGCAAAATACTTTATTTGATGAAGATTCCTGGTGGTATATGATCCGATACAAACTAGTATATAAAAAAAGCAACTCTGCCCGTTCTAATCGCAGGAGGAGACGCGCTAGGGCGACAGGTAGACAGCTTGTTACAGAGAGGCCAACGGAGAGTTTCAGATGGATGCCCATACACCCTACACCCGCTGACCTTCGTAACACTGTGAAACTTAGAGAGAACATGATCAAGGGAGGTTAGTGTATACTATTCTCTTGAGAAAAGGAAAAACAAATATTCCATTCTTTGCTTGGTGTATGGATTATTTGTGAAATATGAGCAATTGTAAGCATTGTCTTTCATGCGATCTTTCCAATTGAAAGAACCACTAACTCATATTGTATTGCAATGTGTCTTTGAGTTTGAAGTCGATACAATAATGCAAACACGTGAGTATGTAAGACTATCGGTCCTATGTTTGTGTGTCTATGTCTTATTTACAATTCCACTTTCCCATGTCTGTATTTTTCTGTTGATGACAGCTTTCCAAGATCCTGAAGACTACCTCGACATACAGTTTCGGCTCTTGAGAGAGGACTTTGTGTCCACACTTCGTCAGGGTATAAGGGATTACAAGAAGAGCCTTACTTCTACGGATAACAAGCGCTTCAGATCTGGAGATGTAAAGGTGTATGAGAATTTCACTATTCTCACACCAAACTTTGGAAGGAATGGTATCACATACCATATTCAGTGAGTAATGATTCACCGATTGTATTGCTACTCTGGCATTTATGTCAGGTTTACTGTCAGGCATTTGTTTATTTAGTCCTCAGTGGTACTACTGTCCGTATCATGGTATTGGTAGGCAATGAGTGGACATTAATTTCACAATGACCAAGAAATGATTTTTGATGGTCACTAAAACAACCAGCGCTGACCTTAAGAAGAGGTTGCTCATACAAATGAAAAGGCAACTCTATTTTCCGTATTATGTTATATGTTTTGCAGCGGCTGAACATTTGTATTATTAGGTCCGAGTATTTGACCTCGGTGGTATGATTAATACTTGTTAGTCTTGTTGTTCATCTAGTTAGCTTTTGTTATGTAGAATGGATACAAAGAGCAAGGTGTTTAAGAAGATGAACTGGGAGTCGTCTAAGCGCCTCATGTACGGCTCTCTGCTCTGTCTGTCTCTTGATGGATTTACAGACAGCAATCTCTTTGCTGTCATTGCGGAAAGAGAGGCCAAGAACATGGCTAAGGGAAAGTTAAAGCACTACGAATTCAATAAAACTGATCTATCAATAATGATATAATTGATCAATGAGTTGACAAATGGATTGTTATAATCATGATCTTTTATCTATTTGCACTCCTCATCGACGCTTTTGTTAGTATACCTGCTCAAAATCATTGTTCTCAAATTGTTTGTTGGAGTTTCAAGGTCTTATTACTGAATCACGGTCAGTCAGTCACAGCAAGGAATTGTTGATCACACTAGGTATTCATTTTTTCAGAGCATGCCATCATTCCTGAAGCATATCAATCTATGAAATCATTATGTATCTTAAAGAGCGATGTTATTTTGTTTTTATTTTCAGATGGTATATTTGAGATTCGATTTTTAGAGGATTCTCAGCTCGAGTTTGATAGTATGCCTAACCAGATAGGGCCGTTCTTAGCGGTCGAGTCGATGGCTTACTTTGAGGCTTATGCTCATGTGCTGGCTGGTATGAAGGGTATCAGTGCAGACGGCTTCCCAATGGCTGACTACATAGTCAGGTAAAGGATAATGTATATATTTATATAGATTTAGATATATATTTATATGTATATAATTGTGGATTGGAGCCTGAATAAGATATTGTAGCCTATGTACCTTCATAAGGATTTCGGTGTGACTTACTAATTCTCAACAATAAGATACACATTAGGTTCTTAGGTTCTTAGGTCGGATTGACTCTAGCAATCAAAGATACGCATAGGAACGGTGTAGTCACAACATTAGTGTTGAAAGCTCTAGAATGCCGATTTTTAACATTGGTAATTTACTTCTGCTTTTACCACATTATGGAATATTTTCCTATGATACAATGTGTGTCTTGTTTATCCTAGCTTCTACCTAAGATATGATTTGGTATCCCTTTGTTTGTTTATGATCAAAATCCTCACATTTTGTAGCTGTCAGCGCATCATTGGCATGCCACGATATTTGAGCTCAACTCAACCATACAGGTTTTTCTCGAGTCACGGATACAACCACTTGACATCACCTGTTGCACTGATGAGTCACTATGGAGCGATATGGCCCTCTCATACTGAGCTAGGATTCAACCCTGCTCAGTGTGATGCCTTCAGAGCGGCACTCACCCAAGAGTTTGTTGTCATACAAGGTAAGAGATTGGTGTTGTTTGGGGAAGTTGTTTATAGCAAAAATTAGCTCGTGCAATTAAATAATGTAGTACAGTATAGAATACTTTAGATATCAAAAACGAAATCAATGGCATTCATATATTGAGACTGTGAAGTTCTGATTCTGTTTCTTAGTCCAACTAAATTAAATTATTGCTTCCGAGGTTGTAGACATGAACATCCTTGATTAGATTATCAATGATTATTGGGTTATTTCATATCAAGCTGAGTGTTTTATAACTTGTCTCAATCATACTTTGACAACACCTTATCTCTGCTAAGCATATGACATGGCTACCTTATCATTCTCATAAGCGAGTCGCCGCTACTTGGCAGTTCAGCATTAATACAACTCATCAAATTCGCGTAATGTGGTTAGGATTCCTAGAATTTTACAGATGACATCATGTATTCATGTATTCTTAGAAGATTGCCATAAGAGCGAAAGCAGTCCGATAGTCACTTAACTATTCAGTCAATGCCTTTGATTGATCATCAAAGCATGGAAAAAATCGAGCGCTGAGTTAGATCCAAGTTTGGTTCCTTTTAATCTGTTCAGTACCTGAGTCTACCTACATGAACGATTCAACACATTCAACAATAGCTGTAGTTGTCAAAAAGGAGAAGTATCCTGTCTTGGCAAAATTTGTTGCAAGACAGGCTATGGGAGAAGCTGCAGAACCTAATCTTCTCTTCTATATTATACAGGACCACCTGGAACAGGAAAAACTTACGTTGGGCTGAAAATAGTACAAGCTATACTGTATAATCTCTACGGCGTCCCCTGTGCTGAGGATGATGAGGAAGATGAGGAACAAAACAGAGGTAAGTATACACTCAATTCAGACCAGGCCCGTAGTTCTAGGGGAGACAAGGAGGTAGGAGGCAGGGATGCACTGCTTCCCCTAGAAGGCTAAAAATAGTGACCTAAAAACACTATAATTGAATAATCCATGCCAGATTCAGCTCCTCTGGGATTTCCATTTGCTTTTTATATAGCTCAAATTGCTTGGGGAGGAGCTTACAGCACCCCGCCTGGGGGTGCTTCGGACTTGCTTCGGACTTGCTTCGGACTTGCTTCGGACTTGCTTCGGACTTTTGGCTCCCCTACCATTTTTTTAAACTACGGCCCTGTAGATACATCAAAACATTAAAACTATGCATTAAGGGGATAGATCTGGTGACTTCATAAAATTTTCCTACAGATTTATATTACTAATACATGTATATGCTAAATAAATTCGGTCCAGGGCTTCTGAATACGAATGGTGCCATGGTCACCTGTAATATAGTGGGATGATTTCAGAGTCGTCTGCTCTAATTATCATTGAGGATAACTCCTATTCTTTTTTAAGCAGCTTCAATGTAAAAATATGCGTTATGCTTGCTGTCTACAGACAGTATATTGTACGCAACTCATCTTTCTGTTTAGACAGAAATTTACTTGCAGCAGGAAACAACATTGCCTCCTATTTGCGTTTATTCATTTTGAGGAGTGAATTGGATGTTTAGAAGCACTTCAAAAACACTTGATAGTTTGTTTAATATGATCCTCAGTCAGTGAGCATTGTTTCTTTTCTTTTCTTTTCCTTTTTTCCTTTTCTTTTTTAGCTTCAATTGCACTAAAAAAATGTATAATATATGTCAATAAGAGTTTTTTGGTCTAGGTATGGAGCTAAGGCACGCATCATGAACAAACACAAATTCAATTTTCCAACAAGTTCAGCTTTGTGTTTGGAGAATGAAATATTGCTGTCTAAAGTTATTCCAAGAAACTTGTTACTGCTGAATATCTTACAGATGGTGCCATGCACAAGATTAGTACACTGAGTGAGGATATGAAAGATGTACTGAAGACCAGCTGTCCTCCCAAATGTCTGAACCAGCTTCTCGTGGTATGCTACACTAATCATGCTCTGGATCAGTTCTTGGAGGGTATGCTTCAGTTCTGCCCTAAAAAAGGTAAGCATGCTGCTTTGACAACCATTATGATATTTGTATTTATCCATGTTTTGAGATTTGACGGTTTTTGCACGAATGAGCGCTGACAGCAACACCTAACATCATTCCATCAACATTCAAATAGCAATACTTTTATTAGCCCCACATTCGGTCTGCATTGTGCTCCAAGTATCTTTGGATAATATGAAGATGGGTTACAAGTTGATCCGTCAAAATTATCCTATAATTTGAGAAATCCTAATTGTACAGACAGCCAAATGAGCTTGATAATACCCTAGTACCTACCAATACATAGACTAAAAGCTTTTAAGAAAATTAAAACCAAGAGGTTACATTCATTGTAATGTAAGACTTTTGTTGTAGACATCGTTCGGGTTGGTAGTCGCAGTAAGAATGAGGCACTCAGTGGATGTAACCTACGTAACAGGAGAGTGAGGAAGTCTCAAGGCTTGTTTCATGCTTATAATGACCTGAGGGCGAAACGTGAAACATTTCTGGTAAGTGAATATTAATATCGGAATGAACAAAAATTCGCAAATTCAACTCATAATGTCTTGTGTTTGGTAGATGTATTGGTGAAAGACCATACAGACTACAGGCTCTTTAATGTGGCTAGACAGATTTAACAAGCGATGTTCACGTTGTGCACTCTGTGTTGTAACTATAGCCATTCTATCATGAAGGCTCTCTTTGATATTTATTTCACTGTATGTTTAGGAGAATCTTATGTGTAAGTTCAGGTATTTTGCACGGCGGAATATTTAGAGAATCAAGAGGAAGAAGCCTCAAGGTGCGCTGTCGTGCCAACATTTGTATTATTTGCCTTTTATAACTTCAGAAAGAGAATAAGCTGGATCAGCTCAAGACACAGATGGATTTCTGCAGGACTGCTATTCTGCCGCATACAGTTGAAGGCTTGTGGGATGATTATCCAGACTTACAGAATCAGATTTCTGGATACGCTGATCAGCTGGGCCAACAACGAGGTTATCACGCTCAACATGCCATGACCATATGGCTTGGATGTGGTAAGGGTTTCGACAGATTGCCTCATAAATTTTTATGAATTTTTAAAAAATTGAACTATCGCATGAATGAATATCGGTTGGCCATTACTACTTGGAGGAGCTCCCCTTGATTGCATAACTGAACTTTACATTCTATTTTTTGCACCCTGTAAAGATATGAATGCAAGAAGACGTGGAAAGGCCAACCTTGCATTTAATAAGGCTTTGGCTCTGATATATGTTACTTTTCACATAGACTTCAATTTTTTGTGTGAATAGATCCGATAAGTTTTGTACAGTCCGAGCAGAGAGCTGCCAGAAATCAGTCAGATTCTGAGGAGGAAGAGGAAGAAGAGAAACAAGAGGTCGATGACTCTGTCGGTAGGAATACCCTATTTTTCACTATTTTTTATCACTATACCTGCATATAATAAATACTACTCTGATAATATGTACCAATACCTGATAATGAATCAACCAAAAGATTCATCATACTCAAACCCCTTGTGAATGTATTTCTAGCAAAACAGCCAGGCATTTTGTCAGCGGTATTTTGCTTCCAGGCTATAATTGTACCGACTACTCCGATCTGAGATAGCCAATAATATCAAACAGGTCCTTGACCATGTAAAGAGAAACTATTCAGCTAGCAGCATGCTGTTATCTGTTCAATTCAGTCACATAGATACTTGTACCCAGAAAGCTGTTATCTTTTAATACAGTTCTTTCTGGCTCATTGCAGATATTGAGGGAGAGGCTGAGAGGGAAATGGAGAACAGAATGGAGGAGAACGAGGATGACCTGGGATTCCTGGCTCAGCTAAGAAAGAATGCCAAGTCCTCAATCACCTCGGCAACAGGTTAGACAAAATTATACCCAGTATTTTTGTCGACAAAAAATCCAAAAACAAAAACATAAGAACAACATTAAATCATTAATTCCAACAAGACAAGAATATTGAAACCTAACCCTAGATCATCACTACATTCAAAGTGTTTGATTATTAGATTATATTAGTTTTTTGTAATATTTTTTTGTTTTTGTTGAGGACGTGGATTAATTTTTCAACCAAAATAGAGGCATTAACCCCTGTGATGCCTGAATGAATTCTGAAACCTTCTTATCTGTGATTATTTCAGATCTTGCTGAAAAAGCTATTGGCGGTGCTAAAAACTTTCAGGGTGTGAAGCTTACTAAAGCTCAAACCCACAAACTAGCTCTGAAGATAAGAGACCAGCTGGCAAGCAGTGACATGTTTAATGAGGAGGAAGTACAGTATTATGTAGATAAGTCTCATGACAGGCCGGACCTGCTCAGCGTCATCAGTATGGAGCAGAGGTAAATTTAACACACGTATCGTTATAAAATACATATATTATCGTTTTATTGTGTTTGCTGCCATAAAACAATTTGTAAAAGAAAGAAAACCATTTTTAAATATAAATAAATGCAAATGTCCGCCAGAGAGTCTGGGACATGAATGGTGGCCGACCCTCCCACAAATCGCAATAACACCACCTGTACATCAAGAATTAAGAGGCCAGACTGATTGTATCAAGAAAAGCCATCGAAATGGTGAGGATATTGTCTTATTTTTTGTCACTCCTTATATCAGCACTATAAAGGATCTTGTATGACGCATCTGTTTAACTTTGAATGTTAGTGATGTTGACCGTCAAAGAGTGCCTATATTAACGATGCATCAGGTTTCATGTGTGCACTTTCCAATTGATAAGTTTGCATGTGTTCTCTTTAGATGGAAGCTGTATAGATTCTTGGTATGGAAATACCAGCATGTGCTGGCCAAGAAGATGAAGACTTTACAGACTATGTACACTGATCTGGTGAAGCTTGGTGAAGATCTCAAGTAAGGTTTATGTAATGAATTTATTTGTGTCCTACATATATGCAAGTGTAACATGACCACTGGGCATTATGTGCTTGTGGTCAACATTATTTTTGCTTAAAGTCGAAGGTATAATTTATAGAGCTTGCCAGTTTTTGGCTAAAACAGACTTCACATGACACATTTCATATATCAAGTATATTAAGTATCGCACACAATTGAAAATAGTGACATTTATCATTAGCAAACATTTTCTCACTCACATACTTTATGAAAGAGTTGAACTTTGCTAGCTAAAATAAGTGCTAGCTAACATAAAGCGACCCTTGAAATAGTTGAACTAAACTAACTAACTAAAATTAGCCCCTCTAGGATACTGGCGCAATTTTTGATGTTTTTGCATTGCTGTATCAGGAAACAAGAGGATATTGAGACACTATCTACAGCTAAGGTGATCGGTATGACTACGACCGGGGCTGCCAGGTATCAGCATGTGCTCCAGCAGGTCGGTCCTGAGGTCGTCATAGTCGAGGAGGCTGCTGAGGTACTAGAAGCTCACATCGTCACAGCTCTGAGCAAGAAGTGCCAACACCTCATACTCATAGGTAAGTGATAAAAGAAATATCCGGGGCACTTCAATTTACTAGCTTGACATTGATGACAGGTTCATTCTGTGAATTATAGGACAATAAAATAAGGTGTAACACAATCGATTCTCAGCCAACTCTCTCTCAAAAATTAAGCATTGCATTTTGATTTCGGTAGAGAACTAATTTTTGAAGTGACCCTATTCCAATGATTAAGATGGCTGTACATACATTGTAGTCTGGCTCTACCATTGTATAATAGCTAAGAGATACAGGTTTTTCGAGCATAAAAATATTTAGTGACAGTAACAAAGCAACTCTTGTTGCACATCATGGAATGGAGATATTATCATAATACTGACAGAGTGTGTTGGTGTTATGCTCTGGTTGAACAAGTGAAAGAAAGGTTTTTGAATGATAGCAACATGTTGCTCAACTTCTCTCCATGGTCTTATGTTTTTAGGAGATCACAAACAGCTGAAACCAAATCCCACAGTATATGACTTAGCTAAGAGATACCATCTGGACCTCTCACTATTTGAGAGGATGGTAAATAATAAGCTTCCTGTGAAAACTCTGAATATTCAGCACAGAATGAGACCGGAGGTGTCTAAGTTTATGAAGCACATATATGAAGATGGGCTCGCTGATCATCAGAGCGTTAAGGGAAGAGATAAAATAGAAGGTAACCTATTAGATGTTTACTGGATTGGGCGTATAGCAATGCAACTTTTACCCTGCATGGCATTCACTGGAAATTCCAGAAAACTAGAATGTGATTTATTCCCTATTCCAAAAGAGATGTTACATTGTATTTCATAACCTATGCCCGGGTGTCACAAGTAGGATGAATCAGTATGAATATATGATATAGCTCTCATTCAGAAGGACAAAAACTGTTGGGTGTCAAGATTTGGGTGGTATCTAAGCATTTCTGAACAGGTCATCACCTAATGAAAATCAGTTGGGCAGTAATAAGTACGCAAATGCAAATTCATATTCCATACCCCTCAATTTGTTAACTGGTATAATATCTCTTTGCAGGCGTGGAGAAGCCAGTGTACTTCTTCAATCACAATCAGTTAGAGAACTCGGACGAGCAGCTGATGAGTAAGAGTAATGAGTTTGAGGCTGAGATGGTCGTGGGATTAGCCAGGTATGCAAGTTAAAGTTACATCTTTAGCTGATTTTAAGTTATTACCAGGAGGGAGTGTTGTTTGAAATGGTCTTGCTTAGTTTTTATTTCATTTTATTTTTATAACTTCATTGGCATCTACATCATTCTTGAGAAATGTTTTTCAAAAGTGCCTTTAAATGAGAAACAAAAGTGGGCTAGAAAAATTATGAATGCTTATTGCAACATGTTTCATCCCTACTAGCACAGATTTCATGTCCGAACTCAATCATGTTTTTGTTACCTGTATTTGTATCAAGCTTTCCGACAATCTTATATTGTAACACCATTGGCTTTAGAGAAACATCACTTTTTTTTTCCGTAGATATTTGATGAGACAAAACTATGAGCCTACAGACATCACCATCATCACCATGTACACCGGACAGCTGCTTCTCATTAAGAGGAAGATGCCTCGGACAGAATTTCAGGGGGTTAAGATTACTTCTGTAGACAACTTCCAAGGTAATCTCTGAATTCTGTAAATTTAATATTCCAAGCCAACAGATTCCAGATTTTAGAGATTCACCACCCCAAAATGACAGGGATTTACGAATACGAAATAATATTTAATCCTTCAAATTAACTGAACCTCTTCAGGAGTAAACGTTAGCTAGAGTTTAGTTCTGCTTATTTTTGGTTATTTACTGTTAGCTAGCAATTAATTTTGGTAAGCCAACATGGGAGTCTTTATATCGAAAGAGGATGAGTGAATGTTAGCCATGTTTAATGTCAGCTATATCAAGCATGTTCAAAATATCGATCTTGTCCTGCTGCCAATATTTTGCACTTCTAGGGTAGCATTATGTTACTCATGGAGTAGTCATAGAGCAATGGATGGGGCATGGGTCTTTCAATTTAGAGGTCCTGTGTTGGATATCTGGTGAATCACTTGTGGCGTCAGGTTGATCATGCGACCTCAAATGCTCTTGTGCAAAATTAGTGTACATTACGTTATCCTATTCAGGTGAAGAGAACAAGATAATCATCATCTCTTTGGTCAGAAGTAACAACGAGAACAAGCTGGGATTTGTGAAGATAGAGAACAGAGTCTGTGTGTCTCTCTCCAGAGCTAAGTACGGCATGTATGTGTTCGGCAACTTTGATATGCTCAAACGAGGCTCAGGTAAGCACAGACGCGAGTGTATTATATATTCGCTAGTTGATATGTCAGTTTTTCCCGTCAGGACAACACACTGAGATGCCAATGGAAATCCTACCGGGCTAGGGTTGATCTATATCAGAAAAAAGTTTTTTCTCTGGTATTCTGTGTGAATAATGTTTATAATTGTTGTAGTGCAGCCACATGGATATTGAGCTTTTTTATCACAACATATTCTATTTGAGAACGGCCCACAAATTTTCTAGATTTCCTGTTGACCTCAAAACAAAAGCCGTTTTTATTTGTTTGAACTTATCTTGAGCTATGTGTTTTCTGTCTCCAGAGATGTGGAAGAAGATGGCTGATGAGGCTGAGAAGGCTGGAGAACTGGGCAGTAAGCTCACACTGGCCTGTCAGAGACACGGTAATCCCTGTGATATCGAGAAACCACAAGACTTCAACACTAAAGCACCTGCTGGTCAGTAAATGTGCCTTTGACACGAAATCCATTTCATTTCCATTTCTCTAAAGTAGATGGTAAGCAACTGGATGCAAATTGGAGTTAGGGATATTACACAGCAAAATTATATCAAATTTCTACAGCCATCAATTTTGTGTAACAGCAATGGCGGGACTCCTTCTACCATATATTGGCAAAAGTATTTCATAGTTGAGCCCCCCCTCCCTCCCAGTTATTTGACAAAACTAGTTCTATGGATATGGGCCAGATTCTGCATTATGCAGAGAAACAAATATGTTTATAGGCACAAATTTCTCTATTTATGACATATTCATGGAAGGATGATTTTTTAAAAATGATTTTCAGGAGGATGTCAGGAGTTGTGCCGTGCTAGACTCATCTGTGGACATAGATGTCAGATGACATGTCACGTTAGAGATCAGAATCACACCGAATACAAATGCCCATCTAAGTGTTCAAAGCCATTGGAGAACTGTGGTCACCCTTGTCCAAGTAAGAAAAGACTGTTGCTGAACATGACACCCACAGTGGTCAAAAATTTCGTAAATGAGTGCTTTCGTGAACCATGCATCTTTAATAATATTTTGTTTTGCTGTTTCTCTGGTATTCAATGCAGCAATGAAAAGCCGTGTTTATCTAAAGCTGGCAATATCTTGAAAATAGGGGCCATCCCCAAACTAAAAACTCACGTTCATTTATAGTCTCGCTACCATGTGATACCCTGAGAGAAATCTGGATGTTACTCGTTTTTTTTCAATGACAGTACGGGTCTACGACTCTATACTGCTGTGGCACATGAGTATCATCGATCAACAGTATTAATTCTCACTGGATGTTACAAACTATTTTGCAGGACTTTGCTCACAGAAATGTATGCAGTGTGTGAAGAAAGTTTCCGTTAGAATGGGGTGTCAGCATGTAATAACCATACCATGTTACAAGCAGTATGGGCCTGTGGAGGCTATTATGTGTACTGAAAACTGTGACAAAGTTCTACCATGTGGACACACCTGTCAGAAAAAGTGAGTGGCACATTTGTGAAGTTTGATAGATACCAACCATGAGAGGGCTGACCTTCTGCTGAATCTGAGATTAGGTTTTAAGATAATCTTTTTTTTTGTAATACTCTATTTGGCAATCTAAATCATTTTGAGGAAATTTTTTACAATTAGTACTAGATTCAGTTATACATTTACTTTACATTTAGTAGTAACATTAGCCTTTACATTCTCTAATGAGTTAGAATTCCCTCTTAAATCTCGAGTGAGATGATTATTTTCTTTATGTTCAGGCCAAATTCACAATTTAGCGCTCAAAGAAGGTTCCAAACCTGTAAAATGTATGGCCCTTTTCGCTCTACCTATCGGCTCTTCTCATGCAAGTTATATACAATCCCAGAATACATTTCTAAAGCCAAACACAATGAAAGGCTCAATCTGTGAACATCTGATTGATATCCCTCTGCAGGTGCTCTGAGCCATGCACTACCGAGTGTAAGGAGCAGGTGTCACTCACCTGTTCTGTGTGTCAGGAGAATAAGGCTGTAGACTGTTTCTATCAGCAGAGACTGACCAGATACCCTTCAGCTTATGTGTTCAGATGTGATACTAAATGTGATGAGCTGCTTGTGTGTGGTCATCAATGTACCGGCAACTGCTACGACTGGTATGGTATTAAAATTGTTGGTCCTGATTGTTCAAAGCTGATGTTTTAAAGTCCAAAAATGAGTGACGCAGTAGTCTCAGCTTTAAAAAAAATCTAGTATCAACTGCGACTGAATAACTGATGGAAACTTTGATACCCAGTTGTTATCTTAGGTTTTAGGCAATATTTTTCTTGAACTGAATCGTTGCTATTTCAGAGTTTAATCAATGTAACACAGTTTGGGAAGGGATTGACAATTTAGTATTGATTTTTCGAGTCTAAATTGTCATATCTTCCTGTCCACAACACTCACCACAGCAGGTCCTCCTGCTGAATGATAAAGTGTGTCTCTTGTTTTTAGTCGACAGGGTCACCAGAAATGTTTGGTGGTTTGTGATAAGCAGTTACCATGTGGCCACAAATGTAACCATATGTGTCAGGACTGTGTGGATAATGGACAATGTCTACCGTGTAACCAGCCTTGTCAATTCAGGTATGTTTGATCCCTTTGTTCCTTTCCCTAACCATACAAAGTCACTCTGGCCAACAGAATTATGTTGAATTGGTTGAAAAATTGGTTTGCCACCTGATCCCACGGGTCAGAAGCGAGCATCTAAAAATGGGCGTAGTAAGTGGTCATTCTATTATTTTATAACATGTTTCATTTAAACGCTGGACATTCATAACCATAGTAGAATATTCAAAGTAAACTTTGCATGGAGATTATCTAATGCTTTGGCCCTGATTGGTTTGTCTGTAGCTAGGTAGAACACTTAAAGTGAGTTGTTAGTTATCTTACCTTGTCCAAAGGGAACACAACTACACCATTACAATGACTTGTGCCATATTTTTCAACCTTGCTGCTGCTCCTTGTTGAAGCTAATCAATAAAGGGCGTGTCCTGTGTTGACTTTGACCAGCTATGTTAACCGCATCATCAAACTGGTTCCTGCGAAGATTCTTCAATTATGTCTTTTTCAGATGTTCTCATGACACAAAGTGCAATCAGGCATGTTCTGATGCCTGTGTGTTCCACGTTGCTGATGTAGGGAAAACTTGTAGCTGGGGATGTGAGCATGATAGCTGTCAGAGGGACTGTGGACAACCATGCTCCCACATCCCTTGCTCTAAGCCCTGTGGTCTCAAAGTGAAATGCAGAAAGAAAACCTGCCAGGTTAGAAAACCACACTTTGCTATTTTAAGGGGTTTCAAGTTTCAGTGTGGCCATAACTCTGTGGTTACTTCTACTAGCAACATGAATATGTGGTTTTGTTGTTTAGAAAGTTGTCACCCAAAACAGTCAACCTTGTGTGAGGAAATGGACTACATACATGAGTTGATCAAGTTTTGAGCCATTTTGATTAACCAGTAGCCCAGATTACTGATTTGGTATGGGTTTCCGAGACTTTTACTCTGGTTGGTTTGAATAACCTTGTACAGTAAAACCAGACAAGATTGATGACTGATACAAAAATGTACTTTAACACATTTGAAAGACATTCATGTTTAAAAACAGATTTATCAACTGCACTGATCACTGTCAAAACATAAATATTTACCCACACTGCTATGAGCTTATACCTACAATGTTATTCCAGGATTACACATGCTCTGGTGTATGCGGAGAGAAATGTCCTAAGATGTGTCCGAGATGTGACACAGCTAGAGTTACAAAGTCTCTGAGTTTCCTAGCTCCATCTGTCGATTTTGATGACAAGACACTATGGGTGACACTAGTAGACTGCAACCATGTCCTGCCTGTAAGTGAACCTGACTGCTCAGAATACTGATTCTCCAAGCTATGTAATGATTCAAAATAGCCTCAAATTATTTATTAAGTATTACAAATAGAATTATGGCATTAACAGCAGGTGCCACTGTTGTTTCTTTTAGCAGCCATGTGTTTGACTATCCAATAGTTGCCCAAATCACGGTGTAAAATGGGACTCTTTGCTCAAATGCTAGCTAACTTTCAACATGATCGTTTACAACTCAGGAATTGAAACATTCTAAATTTTCTGTCAGGTTGAATTCATGGACAGACTGATTTTTGGTACTACCGGGCCGACACTTTTCCACTGCCCCATCCCTAAATGCCAGAAGGTGATACTGAACACTGCCAGATACATTAATAAGTGTAGACCAGTCAAACCACTCCCCGGAACAAATGCTACAGTGCTGACAAATATAAGAGGCATCGGAGGTCACACACAACAAGCTGCAGGTAAAAATAGAACTTATTTCAGCAATGTTGAATTATAAAACAAGCGCTTATTGAGTTATTTGTGTGTTACCTATGTAAACAAAAGCTTTGTGAAGTGCTAGAAAAGCAAGGGACAACTGGAGTTAATTTTGCTGCCAACATTATTTCTATGATGTTGTCATGAAGCTGTCATGAAGCTGCTACCATCCCGCCACGACGCAGAGTCAAAACCACATCTACACAGCCATTTTTAATTGAATTGCCCCGGAAAAATATTCATTTTGGCCATGAATAGACTGAGATAATTCAACATGAACAGAGAGCGGAGTATGAAATTTTAATCTACCTGACCGGGGTGTGTGTTCTGTCACTTATGTTCAAAGATCACATTAACTTGGTACAAAGCCCCCTCTGCTGAAAAGAAGCTTTGTACCAAAGTTCGTTTTGATATTAATGTGTCCTGTCATGCAAAGACTAATTTGTGCTTTTGTGATTTTGTCATGTGGTTTTGTGATGTCTATGGTTATGGTTTGTTCAACAGTTCCATTCAGATCCCCTGCATTAGACAATGGCGGAGGGAATCTGTCCTCATTCTCAAGCCCAGCCCCTGGTGCAGCACATGTAATGACATCACAACAAGTGTTTGTCTCCCCTGCTGGGACTAAACGAGTATATTCTCGAGATGAATTGATGAAGATGAAGGATTTTAGGTCCTCCAAAATTGTCCATAGCATCATGCAGCATATGCCCGATAATCTTAGACAAGGTGAGATGATTGAAAGATGTTGGTAGACCTAATGCAATGATCAAAAAAGAGATTTCGGGTTTCACTATTCTTCCATTGACTAACCACTCAAAACATCTTTTAATATTCTTCTGCTGTAATATAAATAATCATGTTGTTGTTGGTTATGGTTTTTTTGGTACTCATAACTCTATCTTAGCATGAGTCAGTTGTCTTCTAGTGTATCTCTTTATCATAGCATCACAAATTCTTTTTTTTTTAGCATTGGATTAAGTCAACAATTCATTTTTATTTCTACAGCTCCTGTTCCAGCACCTCGGGTGAGAAACCCTCCACCATCCACATCATCCCAGGGTTCTGCTGCTGGTTTCACGATCCCGTCCATACCACTGTCAAAAATCAACCACTCTCTTGACACCGCGAAATTTAACAGTGAACTGAAATCTCTATCTCGTGAATTCAAAAACTACAAAAACGAGAGCCACACAAGACCTGGTAAGTCACCGCAGTCGACTATTCAGCTGTCACGCTGTAGTCAACCAACAAAGTCAGAAGCAGGTGAATACAAGGAGCCAGTATTACCTATAATCATGTTTAACTTGTTTGGGATGACTTACTGTCAGCTGGTTCAAGCATGTTCGAAAAGGCCAAATTTTTTTCTATGGTAGTCAAAATCCTGTCAAAACTAGTCTGAGCCCTCCAGACTCTTGCCCACCATTCGATGGCCCCCCGGGGGCAAAACATACTTCCTTTCCAAATCCCCTTACATCAATCATGGTTGATATTGAATGAATATTTGTTGCTGTCTTACTATAATTATTAACTGTGTATATATATATATATATATATATATATTCAAGTTAAAGCATTTTAAAATGTTCATGATACATCAGAAGTTCAGCAGGCTACATAAATTGCAATCCTGGCTAAGAAATGTGAGTTTTAATTTTTGAATCCTTAGAATGATAGAACTCCTAGTTATGCAAATGTAATTTAATTTTGATTAATACTATAAAGGAGAGAGCATGCAGCAGAATAGTATGACATCCATGTTAAGAAGATTGAACCTGGATGATACATCCTCAGAAGAGCAGCCGGAGTATATGTCGTCAGAAGCTTATGGAGGACAATACAGCAACCAACAAAAGTACCTGGATGACCGATATGATTATGATGACCATCATGAATTCTATTAATGACATGAACTAGTATAGAGCAGCAATCCTGACTGCCCCCTGTTATTATCATTGAGATGAGAGAGAGGTGGGGCGTTAAGCCGCTATTTTACACAGCTTACATGGATCTACTCTCAATAGAAGAAAATAGACATACGCTAGTGATAATCATTGGCAGCATTCAAGCAGCTTGTGGGAATAAGTGACAAATTGTCCACTCACTCATAACATACTGACAGTGTCATGTATGTTTCTCTAACTCAAATTTACACTGATATTATTTCTTGTTGATAATCTCTGCATGGCCATTCCCATCATTTCTTGACAGATAAAAATAGAGTAAGTACCAAAGTACAAATACAAAGTAAATGTCTCTACGAGAAGACTCAGACAACACTTTCTAATGACTTCCTTATAAATATTTTTTCAACAAATCTAATACTATACCCAACAAATTCAATTTGTTTTCATTCATGAGCAAGGAGTGAGTAGAAGCAAAAAATCAGTCACTGAACTGGAGACATTTTTGTCATGACAAACATGGCGAATGTATCTCATGTGTGGATCCTACTCACTAGGGCCCTTTGGCAAGGCTCTTACCTGCAATTCCCTGCCAACTTTATTATTTTAGTTCTAGTATTCGATCTTCAAGAGTTTTTCACCTGTTTTCTTTATTGTCTTTATTAAATGATTGTACCATATTTTAAGCAGATAATCCACTGAAAAGATCCGTTCACATGTAGAGCATTATTTATTTCGGATTCTTTGAAATAAAATGGCTTTATTCCATGCATCCAGAAGCTTAATTATATAAATAATCTGATAAACGCTGTCATTATAAATCAGCATCCTGACTGGACCACTACTAGCAACCCTGGCAGTGTTCGAGACCTAAACTCTAGCGGATAAATACTTGATGCATTATTTAGCCAAAGATTAGCTTGTAAGAGGTCATTGTTTCCTCCAATGTTTCCAAGAACAAGTTTATTTCTTTTCCAGATACACAGTCTTTGAAATATCTAAGACTCGAAGAAACAAAACCTTTCTAATTTTTGCCTGCCTGTAAACAGCATTTAACATCATACAATTAGATCACTCAAGTACACAGATGCATGAAAAATAACTTTTCTCTGACACATTAGCATATACTGCTGGATAAATTGGCTTGGCGAAGAACATACCAGAGCAGTTTTGCATCCTTTTGGCGTTCGAATCTTTGAATAACCCTTTGCTCGGCTAAGTTACTTTTTATTCAAACATTAAGCCTCCATACACAATAAGTTTGAATACCCAGAAATCTGGAGGTCTCCGCAGGAAAAATCTGCCATCCCTTAGACTGCTTTGCAATTCTGCCCTTGCTTATTATACTTCTATATACAGATTTGAGTGTCCACTCACATGAATTCCATCATTATTTAAATGAGATTGTGGTGTTTTTTATTCGACTTAGAGGAGAAGGGACAATCGTAACAACAGTGCGTAGCAAAGGAATCAATCAGCAGTAGTAATATACAAGCAGTAAAAGTAGTAAGCAAACACATAGGAACAAATGGCACTCTACCTTCTCCAACACACTGCAACATACACAACATTGCTGGGGTTGGTTAGAGGATTATCTGCCCTTGTATATAGGCAGCACAACTCCCACCTAGAATGATCTTAGCGGCCCAAAACAACAAAATTGGGGTCGCTGAGATATGCCTTGACATTAAAGATATGCACATGCGTATTGGTCATTTACCCTTGTGGTTTTCCCCAAATCCAATTGTGAAAAGTTGAGTGAGAGCCCACTGGAGCACTGAACTGTTTGGAGAATTTTGAGTTGTAACAATGTATGTTACTGAAAGATTGGTGAGGGTTAGTACTATTATTGAGGTCAACAAGTTATTTTTAATTTGCTTTAATTATAAACTTTTAGAAAACCTCAATAAATAAATAAATTATTTATTATCACTGCACTCTATCATCATCATAGACTTCTTTCTAACTAATAGATAGCATCATCATAACAATCAATCAATGCTGAAGTGGACAACGCCCTAGACAGTACAAATTTTCAGCAGGCACACACGCCTGCATAGTAGGGTGTCTTCTTGAATCAGGTTGCTTGAAATTTACTTCATAGGAGTAGTGTTAGTAAGTAAACCAGGATTTAGGAGGATTAGTTTCCTTACCTCAGATGAGGTAGCACATCCTATTGATTTGTCGAAGAAATCGGTTTAGGGATGCCTCTAAATGTTAGGACCAGGGTTTAGACCAGGGAATGTATGGGGTTTTAACAGCATGGCATGGCGCTGTTTAGAGTTGGGCGGTTTTCTGCCCTCTCATCTCACGGATTGTCCGAGGCAGGAAACTAGCGTGGTAAATACTTTTGTTTGTGGCCACAGAGTTAGGTTCACCTCTGGCGGCTGCGTGCATGCATTTCATTTTCTAAGCCCAAAATAACTAGTAAGAAATGCAGTAGAGTAGTAGTAATTTTTCCTTAGTATGTTTGACTTCAAAACTTTTGATTGAGGTGCTCAGGCAGTTTCCTTGCCTGTCTTGACAAGCTTTGTTGTATCCCCCTACCCTCACAACAAAGCTTAAGTGTCTAGATAGGTTCTCTTCAACCATTGGAATTTCCTTTAGCAATGTTTGCCATCTTTGGTAGTTCAGTCGGGTATCTTCAAATACAGGCGGCAGACGCTTTCAAATCCAACCTGTCAGATGACAGGCAGTTTTGTGTTATCTCAGTTGCAACTCCACAAAGAAATATATCGGCCCATTTATACTTTTTTCACCCATACATACATGTCATCTTGCTCATTCCCCCAATTTCTCACTGTTATTCCCTTACTGTGTCTATTTATTTTAACTCAAACTTGCAGGTAGCGCAACGAGCACCACTCACATCAGTTGCCAAACACAATTTTTAGACCTTTGTAGTTGTGTTTTAACAGGTTGTTCAACCACGTATAAGTCGTTCAAGCACATGAACTCGGCGGAGATCAAACTTCTATCCAAATCAGAAGAGTGCATTGGAAAAGTGGTACTACCAGTTTTCAGGACAGTCTGTAAATATAACATACAGATAATTTTTTCCGACCATCTTCACTGTTGTACCATAAAATTAGTGAGTTTGAAATTTTTTTAACAGGTTTTTCCCGCTAAAGCCATTTTACTGGCACTACTTGGCACCGTAGCAGTGTCCGGCTTGCCAACAGTAACCACCTCATTTCAAACAACCCCAGACCCATGTCAGGGATCAACTGCTGCCCTACCACCTGAAGTGGCTCAGCAGCTTACCTGTGATAGTGATAGTGATAAGACATGCAATGCACTGGCAGCTGATTATGGTACACAAAGCGACTTTAGACGAGTCTGTGCTGACAAGTATCCAAATAATGTTGACAATGAGAGATATGTAACATGCAGAAGTTTATGCGAAGGACCAGAAGCTAACGGAATCGAATGTTATGACTTTTGCCCATGTAAGTTGAGTTTTCTGTCATCGGTAAAGTGATTAGATTATATCATTCAGCATTATGCCTTATTGAAATACTGCACACTCTACAGTTTAATTTTTGCTATCCTCAAAGGATGAATAATTTTTCCCTGAACTAAGAAGGAAGAGATCATAGCTTGATAATAACTATAATTCCTCTCACTTTGATAACACTGATGTTTGTCTTACTTTTTCTCCCGTCTTCCGCTCTACACTCACACTACTTATCGGCAGTATTATCATTCATTAATGTTCTTGACTGATCCTTGATTTGATAGGTACTAGCAATATATGGTAAGCTTTGTCCACCATGTACTAATATGTATCATTGTCTAAAATAAAAAACACCACGGCAGTCAACTTCTAGCCAGCACTTCTATCCTTATAAGCTTTCGACCATCTCCCGGAAACTCACCCATTCTGTTGACTTTTATCAGATATAAGCCAACATGTTGGTTGAACTGTTGATGGTGCCGGTTATAATTTAAACTACTCCTGGCCATTGTAATGGTTACGGAAGCATGTTTGTATATTCTTAAAAGTTGCAAGTTTGTTGCTTTATGGCTTTATGTTAAATGTTAGTTTGGTCAATGTGCATCAATGATAAAGCTTTGTGACACGTCATAGAGTGTTGGACTCCCTGTCCGCATAGTTTGATACAAAAAAGGTTCTGTCTCTTCTCTTGCTATCTGCTTATCTTTTAGCTGCTTGATGTTGTATTGCTGTCACAATCACCTTTTTCAATGTTCTTTGGTTCTTCTGATTGATTAGCATAACAATTACAGGCATGGACTACCCATATATAATGTTAAAAAGCTATACTCTTTGCCTCAGGATGGTGAAAGGGGTATTTGGAATCGAACGTTTATTTATCGGTCATTTCATCATTGTTCATTTCATCATTGTTCACTTTACTAGGTTCATAGCAAGCCAATAGCATTAAGTCAAAGCAAATTATTTCTGCTTAATGGTCAATCAAATTTACTGAAACAAATATCATAAGTACAAACAATCAACTTCCATTCCAGGGATTTTACTACTAGGTCTTTTACCAAATGAACATTTGACAACATGCCTTTCGTGATTTCGTGTTGACTTAATCTCTCTTTTTTGTGTTTAAGGTAATGTCAAAGACCGATCCGAATATCAACATATCATATACCGTTGGAAAGCTGCCGAGCTACTGAAAATGAATACCTGAACAAAAACTTGATTCAATGACGTTGTGTCATTTTAGGGAGGAAATGAGGCAGAAAACGCTGTTTTTGTCAAAGCAGATGGAGGAGTCAAATTAAATGCAAGAAATTTCAAACCAGGTGGAATGCATACTTAGAGGTTGCGTTCATCGTAAAATTTGATTTTCTTTGATATATGACTAGTCTAAACTGACTTTTTACGTCACGCCATACAATGCATTTTTTTTGTGAAGCCGTGAAAATATGTGAAATTTCAATCATTAATTCAGAACAGATCATAGGCTCGAAACAAAATTGATTATGATTTTCCCTAAGAGTACACTTCAAATGTCATACATATTAACTTTCAACAAATTAGCTTGCATATTGCGAAAACAGTAGACTCTCGAATACAGCTAATATTTTTTGCAAATTTTGCATAACATCAAATTTGCTGTCCAAATGACCATTATTGTGGCCAAACAAAGTTTTTTTGAAAGTTCTCAGATACGAAGCCGCTTTCATTAGCCATGGTGCACACAGGAAATGCCAAAAGATTTTTTCCCTACATCTTCGTTTTCCTTGAATTTAACGCAAAAGAATGCCAAAAAACAGCTATTTTTTGGGACTTTTGAGGTGTTTTTGGCCATTCTTTTGCGTTAAATTCAAGAAAAACGAAGATGAAGTGAAAAAATCTGTTGGCATTTCCTGCGTGCACCATGGGTAATAAAAGCGGCTTCGTATGTGAGAACTTTCAAAAAAACTTTGTTTGGCCACAATAATGGTCATTTGGACAGCACATTTGACATTATGCAAACGTTACGAAAAATATCAGGTGTATTCGAGAGTCTACTGTTTTCGCAATATGCAAGCTAATTTGTTGAAAGTCAACATGTATGACATTTGAGGTGTACTCGAAGGGAAAATCATAATTAATTTTGTTTCGAGCCAATGATCTGTTCTGAATTAATGATAAAAATTTCACATATTTTCACGGCTTCACCAAAAAAAATGTGTTGTATGGCGTGACGTAAAAAGTCAGTTTAGACTAGTCATATATCAAAGAAAATCAAATTTTACTATGAACTCAATCTCTAAGTATACATTCCACCTGTTTTGAAATTTCTTGCAATTAATTTGACTCCTCCATCTGCTTTGACAAAAACAGCGTTTTCTGCCTCATTTCCTTCCTTTAATGACACAACGTCATCGAGTCAAGTTTTGTTCAGGTATTCATTTTCAGTAGCTCGGCAGCTTTCCGACAGTATATGATATGTTGATATTCGGATCGGTCTTTGACATTACCTTAAGTGCAACATCGTGACATCGGTGCATCAGAAAGTGCATACAACAAAAATCTGCAAAAACAAAAGAAAAGGCTTTGAATTCAGTACTCAAAATGACGATAGTCAACAAAAATAACTATAATTATTTATATACTGTGGTTTCAGGCTACAACTGCGATGGCTCTGATTTGACAACAACACTGTCTACCAGTAACATAGATTGGGCCCTTGGTGAGAATGTGACATGTAACGTTACGATGAATATGTGTCAGCAATCCAATGTGACCCGGAATGAGAATTTCCACATGAGGTGCTACTTTGACAATGCATCCTTTGATGAGGCAGACCACAAATACAAGGACTGTCAGAGTATATGCATTACACAGTACACATTGAAGTGTGAAGATAAGTGTGGGGGTAAGTGTAGGCACTGCAATGATCCTAAACAGTTTTAATATTAAAATTAAAATTATTTTTTTATGGTTAAAAGTGCCCTGCTGACAATGCCAAGTGTTATTTACCTTCAAATATTAAATTCTGCCTGGGCATTAAAAACTGCTACATGAGCTTTTAGGTGATGATTTTAGTATTTATTGATGAATTATCTCATTGTTGTGATAGTTAATGCAAGTTTGGTTCCAAGATAACTCTTTTGCCTCTCACTAACCAACCCAACTTCAGTACCCTAAATACTAACAGTTGGATGTAAGCAAATAAATTGTATTAGCCCATTAAAGGAACATAAACATGCTAAGATGAGAGCCTGATGGTTGCCAGATTTGGATTTGGAATGCTTCATTACATTTACCCACCAATTTGTATCACTCTGCTGCCATTCAGTGTTGAGATATAGGCAGCAGAACCTGATGGATGTAAAAACGCAATGTAATGGAGTATCCCCAAGGCTGTGACCTCGATTGAGGGAACTCCCGCTAGGTCACATTAGAGATTGTGTTGAAAAATATTTAGTATTTTGGTATTCTAGTATCTAATCGATCTCTTGATCTTAGCTTTAAGCTTCTAACATGAAGTATGTTTGGAATGTCTTCAGCCAGCTGTAAAAGCCTCCTTTAATTAACTCACATAATGATCATGAAACTTCATCATTGAACTCTAATGACGCCATGTAATTTTCGCATTTACCAAATACCAAATTTTTGTTCACAGTATTTGGAATAGCTTCTAGAATAATTTATGATACCTATAGTCTTGGAAAATGGTAGACAGATGTAATGGAGCTTGCAGATTCCAAATATGGCATACATTCCTTGTCCTTCAACCTTTAAGCAAGAAGGTTTGACTAGCATATCCCATATCACCTGCTTAATGATGTTTTACTTTGTTATAGACTACTTGGAGGCGTGCCCTGCGACCCTCGTTGAAACGAACGACACCACCACCATGATTGACCCTTCATGGGAGGACAAGCTGACATGCAACGCCACAACAGAGATGTGTCAGCTAGCCACAGATCATACTAAGCCCTACGTACACCTCGCCTGCTTCAACAGGACTGATATACTCAACGGTGATAAAATAATCTTCAAGTCATGTCATGATAACTGCGATCCTGAAGAAGATAGCATAAGTGTGGTATGCAGCGACAATTGTCAAGGTTAGTAAAAGACTGTTAAATGAGAATGATTTTAGAGATTTTAACTCACTGGTTGTACTGTACTCAATTACAAACTGCTGTTAAGAAAAAAATTCCTTACCTTAACTAGACATCTGACCTTGACATCTGTAAGTACATAGAATCCTTTTTTGAGTTGGTACATGCACAGCATCTAACAGCTGTGTAACCTGAAACGGGTTGATCATTTATTCTAGTGGTTAAGAAGCAGGGAGCAAAACTTTTTCAATGCCAGTACAATAGGCCTTTTGTGCTTTGTGCTTATACTTGTATAGCCCAATGAAGCTCTGTATTACTTCTTTGAGCGCTTTCATGTAAAACCTCAATTTTTCGAGTAGATAATTTAACTTGATCACAAAAAAGCGCCACTGATAAATTTCTCTTTCCTATAGACTTTATGGATATGTGTATGGCTAAGGAGAGCAGCGATAAAACATCGACCGATGGTCGGATGAATGTATCTACTTCTGATGATGATGATGATGATGATGAGACAACCAGGCATCCTTCAGTAGGCGCTGTAGTTGGCGCAGTTGTTGGCACCGTCTTCCTAGTAGTAGTGATAGCAACAGCTGTTGCTTGTTGCGTATCAAAGAGGCATGCATGTGAGTTGTTTGTCATACAAATAATAAAGAAGCTGAACATTTTGAAATAGCTTCAGTGTCCACAAAGAGTTTTATGATTTTCAACTTGTTTGTGCGCACCTGTCATATGAAAAACATATTATGCCAGAGAATTTTGTAACCTTTATTTCTGGCCTCAACATTAACATCCTATTTTAAGGGATCGTCTGTTGTTAGTTTCTAAACCTACTTTGTCTTCTGCAGCTGATGGCAATGATAATACTGCTCGAAGATATCAGAATGGGGAGCTTAATAACCGTGATCATAATGGTATGTGTAATAAATAAAAATTTAGTGATAATTCCAATGACAAAATACCTCATTTGTGCAAGCAAGTCATACATAAAATACCTTTCCTAGCAGAGTGCCTTCTTTCCTAGCTTGTCCTGACAAGCTAGTCAAGACAAGTTTCTTCGTTCCATACATTGTTTTAGGGGTTCTATAATCTCTCTTTCTTCATCTGTTGCAGTTGATGGCAATTGCGTATCGGCTCCTGGGGCTCAAGGTAATAATCAGAATGGCCAGACTGGTAATGTTAATCATGGCGATGATAATGGTATGTCCAATGGTTGTGACCAGACCAGTGACATTCCTCCTACAAACTCCAACCGACCTGGTGCTCAACAACAAAGAGGTAATCAAACTCTAGATTGTAATTCATGCATCCAGCTCCATGATGATTTAACAAATGCGTTGACACTATACAGTTTTATCGTAATAGAAAATGTTATACTGATTTACCACTGACCATGCTCTGGGAGACTGTCTCACAAAAGACACACAACTTGTTTTAGGTTACGCTGGAGATGGAAATGGAGAGGCTTGCTATAATGCCGCAAGCAGTGATCAAGCTGGAGCAATCGAGCTTAATGAAGCTGGTGAGAACTGTCTGATGACAAGTAGAACATGCCTAGCTTATTCTGTGCCCCAAGACTCTTGGCCTTGTCTGACGGCCACCCGGCTGGGCTATGCACTTTGATACACCACATATTATAAATTTTTCCCTAATGGAACTTCTCAATTTTCAACTACTATAAAGAACTTTTAATTTTGACATGAGAGTCATAAAAACTTCGCAAAAGCCGTTCAGAAAAGGTCATAGCCTGGGCATTGCTTAACGTACTATGTCAGTTTTTACAGTAGAATAATGAAAGCAAAAATAGGTTTCATATCTTTACCCAGCCTTCTCAAATTTTGGTACTTGCAGGATCCGCGGAAGTTAGGCAGAATCGGCAAAGAACATCATCTACTAGTTCTGTTGTTGATCATATTCGCGAGGACGGCCCTGTACCCTCATCTCCCACCGACAGCGATAGAATTCGTATGGGAACCATTGAGGAAACAACCTTATGAAAGTGTTTTGTAAGACAAACCTAAAGTTAATTGTAATATCAATGCATGTAATGCATGCATGCGATGTTATATTAATTTGGATGGACATATCCACCCTGATATTTAAGTCTGTTTTATTGGCTGGCACTCAGCTTAGGTTGAATCAGGTCTGCTGGAATAGACTCGACTGTAATTTTGACTTTTCTGATACGTAAAATGTGCCTTACTATCTGAAATTGATCTGCATTTAATACTGATTCTTTAGGGCTCTTGTCAATACTCAAATGTTTATCAGTATTGGTGAGAAGAACTTTCATATATATTCTCCACATCTTGTTTATTTTTTGATGTTAAACCATCATAAGTCATTGGTATCTCTTAAAATGCTCAAAGAATTGTGCCATCACCTCTATGCATCTCAATAGTCAAGTGTTTTCACTCATTCCATATCAAATTAATTCCAGCCATGACCAATATTATATAATATGAGACAGTTGGATTATAAAATTTACCATAGAGCAGATTACTGTAATGTCTATGGAAGAGCTTTATTATTTTATCTTTACGTTTCTCTTATACCGTGTAAAGACATTGTTCTAGAAAAAAACTCTTTTAAAGGACCATTCGCTGATTTCTATGTCTCATCTCGTGAGAGAAGTTTCCCAGGTCAAAATGGATAACGTACATAACAAACCTAGTCCCAATCATCATGTCCCTTCCCCTGTAGAATTACTTAGGATAGAAAGTTTTATTATATTGCATACTCAATAAAAAGAAAAGTCTGAAACATCTATAATTGAGGTAACATGGACAGTACCTGAAGATATGCTGCTTGTTTGGTTTTGCGACATCAATTATGAGTATTCCCATATTATGAGAAATGCCTGTATAAGAAAGTGCACTTCAAACGCCATTGACTTACCAAGAATACGGGAACTATTTATGGTATCATGGTGATCAAATAAGATGGAGAGGGAGGAGTTTAAATTTATGTTCCAGTATTATAGTGCTAACACTACTGATTTATTCCTCATCACCGGATTCTTGCAGTAGTAGTAAACAAGTAGTGGATACAGTGTGTGACTGTTTGTAAAAGACTTTTGCAGCAAGGTTGTTGTGGTGACAGCTGCTGCTTGTTCTGAGGGGAAGAGAAAGGAGCAGAACTATGATTGCCAATCTGGACATTCAAGGTCAGTACACATGGGTCAACTTTCTAATTTTTAACTGATTGGATTATGATAAATAAAGCGCTATTAGATTATTGGGAAGGGGTCAATGAGGGGTTGACACAGGAAAGAATTAGACGGGGGACATTGAGTGAGATTGACTTGGTAGGGAGGTGCAGACGAAGTAGGGTGGGGATCCTTGTATAAAGGCTGAGACAGCAACATTGGTGAGTTTGTGGTTTCACTTTATGCAAACGTTCTTTTTCTGGGATGGTTTTATAAAGTGATGCCACAAACTCATACATGCTGCCGACTGAGCACTCATGCTATGGGGGACGCCGTTTGGGAGAAGGCCTGATACAAGATTCATTGAAAGGAGATGGGCACAGGACAGGGTTATGGGTAGGAGGGGAGAGGAAAATGAGTAGGAAAGGATTGAGACGTTGCATGATGGGGCGCTTTCAACTGCGTTGCTCATCCCTTAGCTTTTGAAATCAGGTGGCTGTAACCACAGGTCTAGTTCGTAGAGGGTTACATTTATCATGATAAATAAAATAGTTTTAGAACTCAGTGACAACCAAAACAAGACCCCAGGCCCGTTAAGGCAAGGCCACTACAAGAAGCTGCATATTCAGTCCTGTATATCTTTTGGATTGGTGAAAGTTTTTTTTGCTTTGCTTCGCGACCTATACATTGAAGCGAATAGGCTGTGAAGATTATCATTTGGTTGTAGAATAAAATTTTATGTACACAATTAAAAGAGAGTGGAAGGTCTGTCAATAAGTCACCAGGCCTTGTGATTGACACCAGCAAAATTGGACTGTTGCCAACCCACTCATATGGGCGTCAGAAGGATTTACCAAGTGGTGCTCCTTTTAGCTGTGGAGTAGTTTGTGGCATGTGTAAGCGGGGAGGGTGCGGGAGGGCGCCCAAGCGCCCTCCCGGTGACGGAGATTTTTTGAAATTCGAGACCCAAAAAGAGACATTCTGGTACATACCAGCCAACTTTTATGGATGAGCAACACCAAGCATGATACCAAAAATATTTAACAGCAACAGCTCTTGCCCGGGCCCCGATTGAAAGTTCTAGCGATAAAAGAAAACATTGAGTTCCAATTGTTAAAAAAAAAAAATTTTAAACCTTCCAAGGGGTGCTCACTTGAGCACCCTGAGCACCCCTTCTGACGCCCATGCCCACTCAACAACGGTACTCTATCTACTAGGAGAGAAGGGGGAAATAGTAAATCCCGTTCTCAGCTAGTCAGTATTAAAAAAAACATAATAATTATTGGTTAAACCAGTTAATCTCTACTAAAGGGCCTGAGTGTGAGCAACAGAGCAAGACGCACTGGCATGTAAATAAATTATGTGGTAAGCGCAATTTTTAGAAAAAGTTTGTCTCCTTTTTGTCAGATTTAATCCCTTCATCATTGATTGAGATTGTATCAAAACAGCAGCCATAAAAACAATTTCATGAAGCATACAAAGTACAGATAACCGCGATATAGACACGATACACCCTTCCCTTAACCTCCTGTTCAATTACTTTTGGCGCGTCTGAGGGCTGAACCTTCCAATGAACCTTAAAGCTTCAGGAACTAAACTGGTCATTTGACACATAATCACTCTTATCCATAATACCTCAACATTCATCACTTTAATGTGGTGATAAAATTCACTTCACTACGGCCAGTTCACCTCTAATCATCGAATAAATTCCAAAAGAATTGGGAAAATAATTCAATAAATCAAGGAAATTGCCTCACAACATCTTTAATCTAAATTTCTTGTTCTCATTGGTACAGTAAACTGTCTAAAGGCTCAGAATAGACTATTATGTTCACAATGTTTTAAGACAGAAGGAAATTTTATGATAAATTGCAATAAGTTTTAATTAATTTGAGCAGTGCAGCTCTGGATACATTATTGACACTGGTGAGTTGTCTTCTTTTGAAACAAGACAGTGTAACTCCTTAAATTGTATCACAAGAAAATTATGGATTTTAATGAAGCAATGGACTCAGGAAGTTCATTGAATGAAGTTCTATTTTCACAAAGAGCCGATACCTGTAGCATGGAAGTTTTTGTTATGGGAGCAGTGTCCTTTCATGTTACAACTAATATATACCCTGGAGAAGTAGAGTATTTGGAGATAAAGTTTGTTTTTTCCCACAGACATGAAATACTGAAAATGTATGGCTAACCCTCTGTGCCCGCTAACATTACATAAACTAAATTTGGTGCTAACTAAAATTAGCTAAGCAATTAGCTAAACTTATCTCAAACTTGTACTTCTTGTTCAGTCTACCGGATAATTTCCGATGTCACAGTTCAGGTAATTAGCAGTTTTGTGAAGACTGGATATTTCTACCATTATAATAATTCAAGGACAGACAGTCAGCGGTGCGGGTGTTCCTACAACAACTTTATAAATATGTCAAGAAGGGCTTTGAGGAGACCGCAAAATCGAATGTCTGGCTTGCACATTATAAGCAAGCTAGTTTCTGTAAAGTATTCTTTTGTGGCCTCGGTCTGAAATCACCTTCCTACTCAATACATGGGTGGATAATTGGCGTGCTCTTGTTCATCATGTTGTGGGTTTACCTTCCTAAGGATGGAGTGGGGTTATGTATATGAACACATGCAGATTGTATTATAACAGCATTTCCCAATACCGATGAGTTGTAGTAAAATGATTGGGATCGCAATGAAATTGATTTATTTATGTGTATTTAACTAATCTGTATTTTTAAGGTGTCTGCCTGATGCTCCTGATATTCACAAAAGCCGTAAGCACAACATGTAAGTGTATTTGAAGTCGGATATCCACAACAAAATATCTTGACTCTGATCCACAAGGAAGAACATGACAGCGGCACCTACTGATAAACAAGTGCTTTTCCCAGGGCTTTACCATGGCTTGACAGAAATTTAAGCAGTTTGTCATTATTTCTAAAATCATTTTGACACCTTTTTCGCTCTCTATGAAATATCCTAGCTCAAGTTTGATTAACTTTACAGACTAAAGGAGATTTTCCAGCTGCTGTCTACCCAATATGATGGGGAAATTTTAAATACATGTGAATTGGATTTTACATCAACTGCACACGCCCTATTAATACACCGTTTGTCAATCTAGTGTTTGCATACATCTAGATTGCACATCACGGCTTTCTTTTGGGACACCCATAATGCACCATTTGTTGTACACTTGACATTGTGACACTGTCACAACCCAAATTATCCCAATCAAACTAATCACCATCAAAAGTATAGATGTTAAAGTCGTTCCTTCCAGATGTCTACTTGTTGGTAAGTCAATGTTTTCTATCGAACAGTTTCTCAATGTAAGAATGTTCATGATTGCATTGTGTACGAGAACAGAGACTGCCGGCCTTCATTACGATTTAGATCCCAGAGGTTGCTGGATACTGCTGAATGCCGTGCAGTCATCACTGGCGGCTCTATTGAAGTTTGTGGGTTTTCTGACACAAATAGAACATGTGAGTGACAATTTTTTCAGGCATTGTTTCTAGAACAAGTTTGTTCCCTCTGTGGTGGTATGCTATTATAAAAGTTGAGTATCAAGGCGCTGCACTTCTGACGCGATGATGTGATACACAGATTTTTTGGTATTCCACCTCATTCACAGAGGAAATAAAATTGTTCTTAAATCTTTCATTGTCATAGTTGTTTGAGATATTAAATCGACTTTACAATAACTTTATGTAGACTAAGCTTCCTCAGACTCATAGATACGTCATCAATGCTGGTTGCTCCATTTTTAACCGGGGCGAGCCTATCTAACCAATTCCACACAAAGATTTTTTTTTTCTTCGTCTTTCGTAGAATTATAATTTGTTGGAGGTTTTTAAGTCAGGCATGCTAGTTATGCTTTGAGTAGGCGCATGTGACATTTTAGATATTTTATCCACCTCCTACTGATGGCCCATGAATTAATGCATAATATCTTGGTAGATCCTATGAGTCACGCTGCTTTGATCCAAGTATATGGGGTTCTGCTCCTGCCTTCAACGTACATACACTATATTTTTACCGATCCATTTATGTAGTAACTTACTGTCAATATCATATTTTAAAAGTGTTTTTCAGAGAACTCTATATAAACATGTCATTCCTCAGAGAATGAGATGAATATAAATCATACATACTTATTAACTTATGTATTTATAGAGATTGGCTTGAAAGTACACAAATAACAAATAGTTAAAGGGAACTTACATACATAATTCACGGAAGACTATTACAAATTGTATTAAGAAAATTGATTTGGACTTTTTATTACTAGGTCCAAAGCAATTTTCTTGACACAATTTATAATGTTCTTATGTATTATATCACTCACTAAAAAAACTTATGAAGAGGGAGATCATCGAATCAACAAAAACTGAAAGCAATGCTATATACATTAACTGCGGGATATTCTGACTTTTTGTAGCCGTGGTGACCCTTGTAGCTGGTGGAGAGGCATTCTGTCTCCCATTTTTCAATACAAGATGACTGTCCTTCTTTGTGACCGATGATGGAGCTGATCTTTCATCACAAAATAGTATGTTTTGTGCTACTTTACCTTGGGACTTGTAGGCTGGTATTTTGTATTATACAGGCTCGCAAGTCCCAGGAGCCACATAAATACACTGTCTCAACAGACAAAATCTTGACTCAACTATTATCCACCATAGATTGATAGTTATCATCTTATGCTCAAAATATTTTTGTCATTGTGTATTGCTTCACACCAACACTGATCACTGGTTGGCATACACTTACTCTAAGAGTGAAATTGATACATAATGAGTCAATATTATTTTTTTTTATATCGTTTCCATGTTATCCTTCCAGTTCCGTTCTCATCGTCTGGTATTCCTGTAACCTGTAACCAGACCAGACAACCCTACCTGTGACGGGAGAACAGTATCTCTCAACTGTGATAACATGGGTGTCTCAGCTAACCAATGTCCAGGTGGATCGACCTCAGCTAACTATCTACTATTTGTTATCACACCTTTAGAGGTGAGGTTGCGTGCTCCTTGATTATTAGGTTTGGCATTTTACAACATGGACTTGTCTTATGTTAAAGAGAAATCGATATGAAGATGTAAGCAGTCATTCAGAAAGCATTTTTTGATCTAGACGGACCAAATGTAATGTTTTTGATACACTAATATATAAAAATATATACTTATATATATATAAACATATTATATTTGACGGGTGAATTGAACCCACAATGGAAACAAACTGCAGCCAGTCTGGCGTTCAAAGGGTACTTAATCAGTTCTCTAACTCTTGCAGTGCCCAGTAAGGGGAGCATGGAGCCAGTGGGTGAATGCTGGGTTTGTCTGTGATGGCACTGGCTCTGCCTGCCAATATAACCTGACAAGAACCTGTACCAACCCTTCACCAGCTGGTTGTGGGATAGACTGCATCAGGGAGAGTCAGGAGCTGTCATCCCGGGTGAGTTATCTGATAGAGACTAGTGGGTCGCATTCATCCTTAAGTGGAATGTCTGAATTTGATATTTAGTTTAATAGATAATAATTATGTTGGCTATACATTTATCGAAGACATCAGCACGCTCAGAGCTCTGTTCATCATTATTTATTGAAGTTAATTTTATCAAAATATTTGGCAGAAAGTAAACCTTGACATGGTCTAATCAACCAGAAAATACAACAGAATTAAGTGCAGAAAACCTGTGGTGTCAAAAGCTGGATCAAACAAATCGCTCATCAGAGTCTATATCTCTAAGAACTACCTGAATTGTCCTTTATGCTTGCCATTCTAGATATAAAACGTCAGCATTTGGCATCAGTATCTCCTTTGAATGGTTCCGATTTCGTATTTCATTTGCGTCTAAGTTTCAAAACTAAACAAAATCAAATCACTGTGAGTCCAAGGTAGATCCATGCACTATTCTCTCAACCAAGACATAACATATGGCAGCAGTCAAGCAGTTGGTAGATCTGTTAACAGGAACTTTATTGCATTCAAAACAAATTTATTTCTTTTTCTCGAATTTGTATTTACATAGCTTCCTACCACTTCTTTCTGGAAGCCATGGTCATCTGGAGGCTGTTCTGTTATATGTGGACCAGCAGCTGGATCTCAAACTAGATTCAGATCATGCAACATGATCGATAATCAAGACTGTGATGGGAGTGCACAGCAAATAGAAGTCATTTCCTGCCTGCCATCAACGGTACTTAAATGACTAGTTCCCTCTTTACCTACTATCCACCGCTTGACATAGTGTTTTTCGGCACTTCATTGAGCACGTCCTTCCTGGATGGTATTGTTGTCCGAAATGAAATGAGTGCGTATTAACAATTATAGAAGCAAAACATACCTTATTAACGCATCCCTGATCTATTCTGTATTATTTATATTATATTATGTTGTATTATGTTACATAGTGTTATGTTATATTATATTATGTTATTATATTGTTATATTATGGTTTATTTTGTTATATTATGTTATTTTATATCATTAAGTTATATTATGTTATATTATGGTATATTTTGTTATATTATAGTATATTTTGTTATATTATATTATATATTTCAGCAGTGTGATCCATCTTTCTGGTGGGAATGGGTCGATGGACCCTGTTCTTTGACGTGTGGACCACCAAATGGTACTCAAACAAGAGTAAGATCCTGAAACATATTCAATGGACAACAATGTGTCAGCAGTGCAGCAGAAGTCATACCATGCCGGCCTTTTACGGCACCTAAATAACTAGTTATTACCTACTATTTATCACTAAACTAGTGTTTTTGGCACTTCATTGAGCACTTATTACCTTGATGATTTATTCAGCGAAAATGAATTGATTGATAATAACAATTACAGCGATAAAGAATACCATATTATCGTTTGTCTGGTAGCATGTAACCTACTGTATTATTTATGATTGTTTATTTATTTTTACAGTGTGGACCTAATTCCTTTTGGCCAACATGGGCCGATGGACCCTGATCTGTTGCGTGTGGACCACCAGAGGGTTCTCTGACAAGAGTCAGATCTTGCAGCATTTTCAACGGACAACCTTGTGTCGGCAGTGCTACAGAACTCATATCATGCCGGCCCTCAACGGTAACTGAGAAATTGCCATCTTACTTTCAATCATTTGTCACTGCAGCTTTTTTAGTAGGATATCGTTAACCTCCTACTCGGATTTTCTGTTTAAATGAAATATGTAAAAAAACAATAACAAGCACAGAATTGTTTTGGCTTCTAAACTCTCTATTCACAAACATGCAATCATTCAATTTCTGCAATTTTCATCTTATTTGATTATTATTAATTGTATATTTGCATAGTGCGAACCTCCAATTGCTGGGACACAAACCAGAGTGCGATATTGCCAAGATTTCTCACTTGGAGTTCCCTGCATCGGAAGCGCAACACAACCAGGCGTCACATGCCAGCCAGTGAGTTGTGAAATAATTCAACCCTGTCGATTATGCAAGGTTGAAATTAATGCCCAATTTGTCTTATTGATTAAAATAGCGTGAGCTCAAGAACTACTGCTCAGTTATGCAGGGTGAAATGGACGAAAATACAGATGCAACTTGGGAACAGCAAGACTTGAAATAAGGGCAACATTTGGAATATTCTATTGATGAAATTATACATTTTCGGCCTCTACACAACCCATAAACAAATATCTCTGTTAGGAACAAACACTGAAATAACTCACAACAACAAGACTGGCTGAAGTTCCTAAAAAGACATCATCTTCAAACGTCTGTATTCACATTACATTAGTGGTTTACTTTGGAATACATTTGAGAATAGAGTGTGTCGTAAGGTATGGAGAGAAAGTAACAGAAGAAATAATTACAAAAACAAAACTGGGTAAAACTTCTGTTAACCTCACATCACCAACCTAGTTCAAATTCCTTAGTGACTCTTTGGTTTGGAGCAAGTTTGAGTACACATAGCAGGTAAGGGGTATGGATGGAATGGGATGTTAGGTTAGCGGAAGGGGGTGAGGGCGGAAGGGTGTGTTGGTGAAAGGAGGTACTTTTGTTTTCAAGCTGGGGAAGAGCAGCTTAAATTGTGTAACGTTAGCAATATGGCCACTCAACTAAAAACTATAACAATAAATTTCTCAACATAATAATATTTGTATTGAAAAAGACATATCATTGTATCTATTTCATGTGGCTACTTTTTTTGTTCTGTAGCCAAAGACACATAACCTGTGGAATTCTATGAGATTCTGAATGCTATGCCTTAAATTTTAAGCCTTACTTGTTGTTATTATACTCTGGTTCTTCTTAAATTGCAGTCGCAGCCTATTTGCACTACACCGATCAGCTGGTCAGCATGGAGGTCTGGGCCATGTCAGCTGTTTAGTGGAAATACTTGAGGGGACGGAATTCTCACACGTACTCGAACATGTGAAAATCCTTCCGGCTGTGCTGGACCGAGTTCTATGAGTTGTATCATGACGGTAAGTTACTTTATATCAACCGGGCATCTCCATTCCTCAAAATACTATCAATTTCACTTACTAAAACTATATGTGATGACTGTATATGTCAGGTTTGAGAAGAGATGGCACACTGATTTTTCTGCTGGGTTGTTAGTGACATCAGCAGCTCTCAGCATTCAAATGTTTCACATCTAACTGAGCCTGTATAATGCCATGTATTTATGACTTTTCTGATGTGTAAGCAGTATTGGAGAATGAATTTCTTATCAAAAGTTTATCAGAAGTTTCCAAACTCAAAAGGGATTGTGCACACAACAAGCTAAAACATTAAAACCTCCTAAGATCCCTGCTCCTGCAGAATAACTGCTGGTGGAAAACTTTCCTTACTCAATGTTTTATAACAATAAAAAAATGAGTCTGATCAATATTTGAGGTTACATAGACAGGATCTGTTTTGTTGTTATGACATCAATTATCAGATTAACCATAAATAATAAAAAATGCCTGTATAAGAAAGTGCACTTTAAATGTTGTCTTGGAAGGCTGATTTTGTAAAACATTCTCATCGAATGAAAATTATGCCAATAAAGTTAAAGAAAAAAATGCCATTGACTTACCAAGAATACGGGAACTAATCATGGTATCAAGGTGATCAAATAAGATTGAGAGGGAGGGGTTTATTCCTGATTGATTATTTCCGGATGCTGATTTATTCCTCATCACCAGATTCTTGCAGTATAAGTAAAGGAGTAGTGGATTCAGTGTGTCACACTTTGCAAAAGATTTATGCCACAAGTGTTTATTTGTGGCAGCTGATCCTTGACTTTACACAGTTCTCCTAAGAGGAAGGATGAGAAGCATGACTGCCAATCTAATCATTCAAGGTCAGTACACAAGGATTAACTTTCTAATTTTTAACTGATTGCATTATAATATAACTATGTGCTAATAAATTTTTTGAAGGAGAGAAGGGAATACGGCGAGGAGGGAAAAACAAAAGAGTGGGGCAGGGGATATCAAGTGAGGTTGACATGGTAGGGACCTGATAGTGAGGGGAACCTGGTCGGAAGAAGGATCCGGTAGGGAAGGGACACTTTTCTAATTGCTAAGTCAGCCGCGTGTGTCAGTTTGTGACATTACTTTATGCAAACATTCATTTTCAGGAATTTTTGATGTTATAATGCCACAAACTTACATTTGCTGCGGTTTGAGAACCTAAACTATGGGGACACAGTTGAGGAGGAGGGGGGGGGGGACTGAGTCAAGGTCACTGGAAGGACACAAGCGTAGGACTGAATTATGGCTAGGAGGGGAGAGGGATATGGGAAAGAAGAAACCGCCAGACGCTGCATCGAGTATTTTTGACTGTTGCTCATCACTTTTGATATCAGGTGGTGACATTCATAGAAAGTTACATTTATAATGATAAATAGAATAGTGTTAGAACTTAGCAACAACCATAGACCATAGACCATAGTTGTTTTGTCTATGGCAACAACTAATACAAGACGCCAGACCCGCTATAGCAAGGCCACCATAATGCGCTGTGTATTCAGTCCTGTATTACTTTTGGTTGAGCGTGGGTTTTCTTGCTTCGCTTCGTAACCTTTACATTAAATGAAACAAATAAGCGGTGAAAATCATCATCTGGTTATGGAATAAAACTCTGTTAGTCCGGTGGCAGCTCCCACCTATCTTTTCTATCTATCTCTATCTATAATTTATGATTTTGAATGAATAGGGTTTGACAGTTGTTTCTGGAAGAGTTTTTGATGCAGATCACAATGGCAATTTTGGACCTTACACTTAGTTGCACGATAGTCGGCTATTTGCCAAAAACGGTGCCGGCAAAAAGGAAAAGTGGTCAATAAATATTTATGTGGTTTTAAAACATCGGAAATCTATAAGAGCATGTCAAAATTAGTGGATCTACAAGTTATCATGGGTCTGCTATCATAAAAAGCCTTGATGTGGCCAATTACAGCTGCAATACCCCCTTATAACACCTGTTTATGACCATCATTAAAACAAAAGCCCTTTTTCAATTTTGCTGCCATCTCGAAATTCGAGATCGGATTTTCTTATGGTGACCTTGTAGTGACCCTCCCATCGTATAACACCAGTTTTCAATGCTCTGAGTGTGTCGTTTTTCAAGTGAGATGTATTTTTTTGTTTCTATCATAATTTCATTTAAATACTGTTTATAAGGTTATATAGCTTGTAATGCAAATATCAACTCCTTCATTATCATAAAAAAAGTGTGGATAGCTGAAAAAAATATTTTTGGTTATCAATGGTGTCACTAGAAAACCACGATAAAAAAATCAAATCTCTAAGAATGTCCGAAGCCAGTTTTCGAGGCAGCAGCAAATCTGAAAATGTGGTTTCGCTTTAATGATGGTTATATACAGGTGATATACGGGGTAAAGTAACTCTTGTTGGCCGCATCTTGGCATTTATGACAACCGACCTATGCAAATTTGTATATCCACTTATTTTGGATGTTTTGAATCCAAGTCGCCTTTTTTAATCACTTTCCCTTTTGGCGGCAGCGTTTTGTTTGACAATTAGCCGCATATTGCAACTTAGTGTAAGGTACAATATTATCATTGCGATCAGAATGAGAAACTCTACCGGAAACAACTGTCAAACCCTATCCACCCGAAATCGTAAATGAAGTTGCATTCCCAGCCACATTTTGCATAGGCTGCCACTGGAATATATGAACACAATTAAAATGCTCTGTCAATAAGTAACAGAGCCTTGTGATTGCCACTAGCAAAATTAAACTGCTGCCAACCCACTCAACAACTGTACTCTATCTACTAGGAGATAAGGGAAACTGTAAACCCCCTTCTCAGCTGATCAGTATTGAAAAAACATAGATTATTTGTTAAACCAGTGAATCTCAGCCAAAGGGTAATTGGGTATGAGCAACAGATCAAGACGCACTGGCATGCAAATAAATTATGTGGTAAGCGCAATTTTTAAAGAAATTTTGTCTCCTTTTTTGTCAGATTTAATCCCTTCATCACTGATTGATGGATCCAGAATATATCAAAACAGCAGCTCTCAAAAACAATCCCATGAAGCAAGCAAAGTAACCGTGTTTTGATATAAATGCCGAACACACCCGTCCCTAAACCTCCTGTTCAATTACTTTTGGCGTGTTTGAGAGCTGAACCTTTCAGTGCTTCAGGAACTAAACTCGCCAGCTTGACAAATAATCACTCATAACTCAAGTCCCCATAACTCCTCTACTGAACATTTATCACTTTAATTTAGTGATAAAATTCACTTCACTTCGCCAAATTCACTTTTGTTCACCAATTGAATTTCAAACAATTGGGAATAATGTTTCGATAAATCAAGGAAATCACCTTGCGACATCTTGAATCCTAATTTTTTGTAGTCATCGGTACCGCTGACTGTCTTAATGCTCAGAATAGACTAATGTATTCACCATGTTTAAAAACAGATTGCTAAGTTATGTCCAATTGCATCGATATACCCACAAATAGTCCAATGATGTATGCAGCTCAGTTCATTAGCTTGAGTCTGATTCAATTGAACACTGTTGAGTTGTCTACATGTGGAAAAAGACAGTATAACTTCTTACATCGATGGAAATTATGTCACAAATATTTGGAATGTGACGCACAGCAAACATGCAAGTTTTTGTGATGGGAGCTGAATCATCTAGTGTGAAACTCTCCACGTAGGATGAGTCTTGATGAGTTATATATGGGATATACATATGCAGATTATATAACAACAGCATATGGATGAGTTGTAGTAAAGGGTTGGGATCCACATGAAATTTGATTTAACACTGTGTTGTTTGACCTAAATTTTAGTTTGTGATATTTTGCTGTTTGTCAGCTATAACTTATTTGTCTTCTTTATTTTGTAGGTGTTTGTTTCCTGATGTTCCTGATATTCACAAGAGCAGTAAGCACAACCTGGCCTTGGTCTCCGGCTCCAACAGCCAATCTACGTTGCAATTTGGGTTTTGCATGTAAAGCACTTAATTTTTTTCTCAAGTGGTCAAGTGTGTTTTATGAGAAGTTGTGATGTGGACACCTATAAATAAAGTTGAATAGCAGCCTATGTTATGGCTATTGTTATGTTGGCTCATTACACTTGGGATAATAGGGTTTTATTACAACATTCAGTTTCAAGTTCAATCTTGATAACATTATTTAGGCAACCTCGTAAAAACCATAAATCATCAACGTCAAAATCGACCAATAAGAGCCCGTAAATTTTGAATCAGATGATTTGAAATCATTGGAACTGGGTGATTTTGATTTATTTTCACCACTCTCCGATGTAGTCTATGCACTTTGTAGGATTTGTTCAAATTTTAACTCATGTTAACGTCATATGGCCTAAGAGTCCAATAATATAACCTTGTATAACATTGACCTTTTGTTGATGTCATGAATGACTGCCCTCATCCAAAATGAAAGGAATCTGGCTGAGATTCTTCTTTCCTACTTGGCTGCTCATGGGAATTTCCCAAACATGAGCCCACTTTTTTCAGAGTCTAACTGGAAAACTCTCTTACTTCCAGCTACCTGATTCTGTCTGGTCAGAATGGGTCGATGGACCTTGTTCTGTGTCATGTGGACCACCGGAGGGAACTCTAACAAGAGTCAGATCATGCAGCACATTCGGTGGACCATCTTGTGTCGGCAGTGCAACAAAAGTCATATCATGCCTGCCCTCAACGGTACCTAAATAACTATTTCCCTCTTTTTACCTTCTATCCACCGCTTGTGTTTTTCGGCACTTCATCTAGTACGTACTACCTTTATGATATCGTCAGCAAAAATGAATCGAGTTTATAATAACAATTATTGAAATAAAACATACCTTATTATCGCTTTTCGGGTCTATTCTAACACACAACTTACCATGTAAGTTACTATGTTATATGATTGTTTATATATTTTACAGTGTGGACCTGTTTCTCCCTGGTCAGAATGGGTCAACGTACCTGAATCTGTCTGGTCAACATGGGTCGACGGTCCTTGTTCTGTGTCATGTGGACCACCGCAGGGAACTCTAACAAGAGTCAGATCATGCAGCACATTCGGTGGACTACCTTGTGTCGGGAGTGCAACAAAAGTCATATCATGCCTGTCCTCAACGGTACCTAAATAACTATTTCCCTCTTTACCTTCTATCCACCGCTTGTCGTAATGTTTTTCGGCACTTCATCCAGTACGTACTACCTTTATAATATCGTCAGCAAAAATGAAATGAGTTTATAATAACAATTATTGAAATAAAACATACCTTATTATCGCTTTTCGGGTCTATTCTAACACACAACTTACCATGTAAGTTACTATGTTATATGATTGTTTATGTATTTTACAGTGTGGTCCTGTTTCTCCCTGGTCAGAATGGGTCAACGTCCCTGAATCTATCTGGTCAACATGGGTCGACGGTCCTTGTTCTGTGTCATGTGGACCACCGCAGGGAACTCTAACAAGAGTCAGATCATGCAGCACATTCGGTGGACTACCTTGTGTCGGGAGTACGACAAAAGTCATATCATGCCTGCCCTTTGCGGTACCTAAATATCTAGTTCCCTCTTAACCTTCTTTTCAATGCTTGTGGTAATGTACTTTATTGAGCACTTCCTAAAATGATGACATGGTATTGGAGTCATGCTGCTCTGCGTGTTGTGCAAGCACAGGTAGCAAGAAGCTAGGGTAAAAATCTAGACATGAGAGTGAGAATATTGCACTTAACACAATGGTGTACACTAGCTTCGCTACCCCAGTTCAACTTCTATTACTTTTAGTGTGATGCACCATCACTGCAAGAGCGGCTTGCTAAATGCTTCTCAACAAAAGGAGAATGTGTGGGAACATGTGGTTTGGGCACCAGAGAGATCTTGACTTTATGTGGCGATGAACTCAAGGTTGATACCGAACAATGTGATCTCAAAAAGGTACATTACGATATTTACATTATTAGTTTCTACTGGTTTGTATCTGCTCAAGTTTTTCACTAACTTGGCAAACACCCTAGTCTAACTTGACAAACTTGAGTTAGGTTATAATGACTTGAAAGACATATTCTTTCATTGTGGGAGACAAACACCTGCACAGATTTTTATAAACTTTCTGAGATTTGAGTGTCATATTCACATTTAGCCTTACCATCAATATAAAGCATTGTTCCCAATAGTTGCCCTTCAATTTCAAGTTTTTCTGCCACACCACCACAGACAGAATATCGACGAATAGAATACCACTATGAAGTGTATAGGGGTAGGTGCTAGATCAAGTTTGATCCAGTTAGTATGCATTAGGGGTTGCGGCCTAGCAGTAAAGGGGGTGCAACTCCAAATCCAGGCCAGCTTGAATCGATGGGGGCTAGAGTACTTCCAGGTCTAGTACATTAAAATCATGCAGTTCACGTTCAGCAATAACTTTTAAACTGGGACTATCAAAAGTATTTAATAACAGTAAAGTGTCAAAATAGCTTGTGTCGACGAAAAGCTAGAAAACTTTATAAGACATAATATACAGAAACACAAAAGAATAAATAACTTGTTTTCACCTTGCTTATTTTGTAGCCATGTACAACCATCGCAGCACAGCCGGCTAATACGCAGAGTCAGGTGGTAAATGGTGGCTATGGAGAGTGGAATCCATGGGGACCTTGTAGTGGGACCTGCTTAGCTGCTGGTCAGCTGCCAACTAGAATGCGGACGAGAGATTGCAATATGCCTCTACCTTCTGCAAATGGTGCAAGCTGTGAACCAAGACTGGGTCCCTCTTCATGGACCGTATTCTGCGAATCATTGCCTGTGGGTTCTGAATTTTTTTTAATGTGCACAAGAATAAGAAATCAATATGACATTACCTAGCTTTTTAATATTGTATCACATCAAGGTAAATGGTTTTGTTTCGCTTTGTAGCCTTGTGGAACTTCAACATCCTCACCAACCACAACTGCTCGAACATGCCCAAGGAACCGCGTTCCTTGTCCAGCAGGGTGTTGCCGCCAGAGAAGGCAAAATAATCAGCGTCAGAGACAAGGTAGAAGGCAAGGTCAGAGGAGAGGTCAAAGGCAGGGTCAGAGAAGGAGACAGGGACCAGGTCAAGCTCAAGGGCAGAGTAGAAGACAACCAGTCAACAGAAGAGGCAATCAAGTTAGAGCAGGATAAAAATGATACCGCCTTGCTTTGACATGAGGAGGCTTACCGGAAAGATTCGTAACACCAAAACTGATCTAGCATTATGTTTGCTAAAGTGTTGATAAGATATCCCTATCAACTCTTGGAAAAAATTGAACATTTAGTGTTATTCCTACAAATATTCATGCATAATCAGAGCTATCCATTATGCGCTAATATTTTTGACCTGATGAACTTATTCACTACTTCAACTAACACAACTTCGGAAGAATATGCGTTTTCACTATTCAACTGGCCATATTCGTTTCCACTGTAATCTGTATGCAAGTATGAGCTTTGCAATGAACTCACAAAACTGCAATAATTTTATGACATTCAAATTTTATTAAAATAAATTCTCGTCAGATTTTGTACAATAAGGATTGCACTCTTGAGTTGGAGCATTAGCCGATATACTGTAGGCACTTTCCCCATTCCTCGTCTTTACCATCTCTGCAAAATAAGTATGGTATGTTATTGGGTCAGCATTGGAAGGCCTCAAACATTTTCTAGCTTCAGTATTAGATAACCATATCCTTGTTCATGTGCAATTAGATGAAAACCTTACTGACAAAAAATGATATCAAACAATCTAGTTTTTAACCTCTATTGGAGCCTTGAGTGCAAGGTAATTACCCTACAGGATGAAAAATTTCATGAGAAAAAATAATTCGTGATTTTCGAGGTTGTCCTCACGCGATATGTTTGTCCCCATGATTTTTTCTTCCAGATGAGGGTTGTCCCCTCAAATTTCGCGAGGGGCAACTCTGCGAAACTTTTATGTCGTGAAACCTTGGTCGAGATGAGACAATCGCGAATTTTTGTTCCGTGAAATTTTTCATTCTGTAGGGTATTTATTTGTTCTTGCTGTGACCAGACCATCAACTATATATATATATATATATGGTTAGCCTTGTTGAAGCAGCCACAGGTTTTGGTTTTTTTGGCCGCGTGAACAAGGCTAATATATAGTAGCTTGAATAGTGGTTAAACGTAGGAGTAATATAAACTTACCCGACACAGATACTAAACTGACTTCCTGTTTCACAGGCTTCAAAAGCTGGCCGATCAAGTCTGCATGGTTTGTCCCGTTGGAATAATGCTCGAGAACCCCAAACTAAGGCCCAGATGTAAATCAACTGTAATATTATTCTCATTATTGCTTCGACCAACGTACAGACACAAGCAATGCTGATCAGAATCCTACTTTATTAAACATGATGATTAATGATTTGGCATATTATTATCATGAATGAGAAAGGACAGCTGGGACGGGCTACTATCTATCGCTAGCCTAATACTGCATGCTTTACCTGGAAACTTCTAGCATAGTTATAGGTGATTTGGTAATAAAACACCACATTCATGAGAGAGAATGTGTACATAAATAATCTATAGATGAAATGATACATAACGTTTGATCTAAAGTATCTACATTCTGGGTCTTCTCTATGCAACCAGTAAGCAGTTAGGAGGGGGGAGAAGGTTGGCAACTAAAAATGCCAACAAGTTAGAAATGTGGAATGCTACAGGTCAATTGTAGAGGTTATCCAACATCAGAAGGCCAGAACAATGTTTGTGAATCTGCACCGAGCTAGGGGCAATGCTGAGAGGTTTTCATAAAACATATCTGGCAGGGTTTGCAATTCTGCTAAATTTTCACTAAAGTTGATTTTTATTGGCACTCAGCGTTTTCCCCTACTTTAATAGCTGGCTTCGAATTCACACAAAGCGCTGATATTTGTATGAATAAAATGCTTTAGTTTTCAACTTCCGTGTGAGGATCAGGGAGGGACTATTCTATGTCCCATTGCATTGTCAGCAGTTTCCAAAAGACTTAGATTACATGCTACAAGACGTGATTTCATTGGCTGGTTGCAATTGGCGCACTGTTATCTCAGATGCAAAATTTCCTTGTTACTGTAGATGTCAGGAGATGTACTGCACATGGAAAGTAATAATCGTTATCCATTATCTAAACGTATTTGCATTTTAAATTAGAAACTGTTATCAGTTTACCATAGTTCGCTCAATATTGAGGTCTGTTATATGAGTAATAGAGTGAACACTAGCTAGAGAGCGAACAATTTCACATTCAGTTGTGGGACATTCTTGAAGAAACACCTGAGATTTTGCATCATAACAAGGTCAGATAATGGAGCTGTACAGTCAACCAAGAAGCACTCCAGTCAACAAAGAAAATTCTAGAGACCTTCCTCCACCTCCGCCGTCTCAGCCGCAGTATGAATCACCCCGTCCAGAGTCATGTCCCTACATAGGGCCAGATCTGGCGATGTCAGGTACAGATGTACTAGGTACCCATACTTATGAAGACATGCGTCAAATAACAGGAAAAGTAGGCAGCTTTGCTTCCACTGCCCAGAGGCAGTCGTCACAGCGCGCTGCAAACCCAATATATGCTTATATGGACGAGGAGGATCCCAGCTACGTCTTAAACGGACAAAAAGGTTTGTAATATTCCAGACATTTATATCTATGAGTTTGAATTTGAAAAATATGATACATTGATACATTAAAACTATGAGGGACATTGATTAATTTATCATCATTGCTTTTAATGCCAAGCAGATGGCAGCCATAGCTCTAGCACACGCTCTGGACCTTTAATGGTAAATCATGGTCAAAATTATGAAAGCCAATGTCTAGGCCTTCTGTAACCTCTGTTGTCTGTCCATTAATTTTGATCAATCTTGTTTTCACAGGTCGAAGTTCCTCAACCCAATTCTTGTACGCAAACCAGCAGCCTGCCCTAGCAGCAGCAGATAATTGTCAGCAGAAATACAAAGGCTGTTCTAATGGCAGGATGAAGACTCTAGCTGTAATCGTTGCTCTCCTAGTTTCTGTATCATTGTCAGCAGCAGCTCTGTGCGTCACGCTTCTGAGAGAAGATGGAACTGGAACTGACCATAGAGGTATGTATGAACACCTACCCTGCCATCAAGTCATATGTCTGACACTAGGAGATCACTCTTACAAAGCAAAATCAACCCTTGATTCCTATCGGAAATCAGCTATATCGCTCAACCTTAACATGAACATAGTTCTACCGATATAAATGTCATATTGTACATGTTTTAAACTAGCTAGGTAATCTTTTTGAGTCAAATGTTTTATTTTAAACTATACTTTGTTTTCTTTGACTTAGAAGCCAGAATTGAAGGAAGCAAGGTATTAAATGCAAAGCTTGCACAACAGAAAGCATCAATTGACCGTCTAAATCAAACCATGGCAGCAGAACAGCCCACTACCTCAAGTATGTCATTCCTATATTATTGAAACGTTGTAATCCAGATAATGTGTGATCCACTTTACTTGAAATTTGAACTTCTCCTTTTTGGGCTCGCGGAAATATTCCGGTACGTTGAGAGCATTTCAAATAGCATCTGTATTACTAGTCAACCGACTGGGGGAAGCCAAGTAATTTCAAGGAAAATTTCCATCAAATCTTATCAAGTGAAAAGCCTGGTGTGAAACTAAATTTGTAAAAATACAATTTTCCTGGTGCAATATATTTATAGTATTCATGTTTGTATATATTTTTCGTTTTAGCTGTGGCTCAGCTGATCTGCTCCTATAATTATACCCTTAATCCGTACTCTCAGCAATGTGTCAGGTTGATAACCACCGAGAAAACCTGGGCAGATGCAAGACATAATTGCATATCAGAAGGGGAGACAATGGCTACTTTCACTACCAAACAATCCGTTGAGTGGCTGTACCGTCGGATAACAGACAGGAAATCGTCAGGTAAAAGCAAGATCTCTTGCAGATAACAAGCAGTGCGGGGAACCTGCTGTGTGTAAACAAAGCCTTAATCTGGCCCATGCAAAACTGTAGACTCATAGCATTGTGTATCATTCACCTGTCCTTAACCACGCTTGAAAATTTCCTCCAAGCTTAAACGAGCAGCCTCACTATTCTATTCTATCATAGGCTTTTGCTTCGGTTTTTATACAAGTCTGCGGTTAATTAACATAAGCTTATCTTGATGGTTGAGCTAGCATCTTTGAAATGCTTAATAAGAATTGCGACATTGAATTGAATAAAAATTTCGATAAGAATATGCGATATGAATTGCGATATGAATTGTGATAAGAATTGTGATATTCCATCATCACAGAAAACAAGGATGTTTGCTAATAACACTGTACCGCAAAACAACCCGCTTAAGCTTTGTTTGTTTTTCACTCACAGATTGGGGATCACGGTCAATATACATAGGACTGTACCATGATGACACAGACTGGAAGTGGGTGGATCTGGATGATGTCGCTGTGTCACAGGCAATCTGGGCTCCCGATGAACCAGATGACAGCAGTAAAGGATCATGTGGCTGCATGAAATACGGACATTCGACATTAGTGTACGACTGTAGCTGCAATGAGCGTGACAGATACTCGCTTTGTCAGAAGCCAGCGATAAGGGACTAATCCAGGTTTAAATTTTGGACTCGTTATTATAAAATCCCAGGCTTTTTTTTACAAAATATCTAAATTGACAATCTTTTTTTCACCTGTTCATTCATTTGTTTTTTTTATTGTGTATGCGATTAGTCAGTTTTTTTTTCCACTTTTGTTTCATGTATTATCTATATATCATTACAAATGCTGGGGCAGATTTCGGGAAGACAACTTGTTACAAACTTAATTCCTATAGAAATAATTGACAAAGGAGCATGTGTTACAAAAGCATTACAAGAAACTGAAGCATTGCAATACACCTGCATATACCTTAGATCCAATCTTTGTTAATAAAATAACTGATACACTTTCTTTGATTTATAAATTGCTAGACCGCACTATCGACTGCGTCCATTAAATGAGTAGTATCTAATGTTATATCTAGGTACTTTGAAGTAGTAAATAACAGTATATAGAAAACATAATATGATATGGCCGCAGGATTGAATCTTTGATAATATTATTATAAAATATTCAATCCTGTGGCTACATCATGTGGGAATCATAAGTTACAAACAACATTATCCAATAATACCGGAGTATAGAATTGAAAAATGGAACATCAACTAGCAAAATAATCAGTAGAAAATAATTTGATACATCTGGCAGACAGGCAGAGTATACTAGTTTGAAATCTTATCAATTTTGTGCATAGTGGCTGACTATTTGCAGAACATAACATTCATTTCATCCAAAGTAGAAACAAAAACAGTGTCTTAAAACGCAGCGCTTTCACTGTCAGCTTTGCTCGGTCTGTTTCTATCTTCTAGAGCCCAGGGTTGAGGTTCTCCACTAGCAAATATGGAGAAAACAACGGCACCAAAGGTAAAAATACCAGCCCACACATAGAACACTATCTGCCATTCCTCTTTGGTCCCCTGTGGAAGAAAGATAACAGTGAGTCACATCCAATAATGTATATACATTGGCGCAAAAATGGATGCTGTATTCAACCATTGAGAATTTTATGACTATAGGCTAAACCTGATACAATTAGTAGGCATTCAGGGCTCAAGTCTACAGTTGATTACACTGAAACATATTAAGGTTCCATATGATATGGCTCTAGTAGTCTACTCAGAGCCTCAAAGTCATAAAATCTCAGAGTAAGTTTTCCTATTTTCGTTTTTTTTAGGTGTAACGGAAAAAAGTGAAATGGGAAACTATGACGATCGATCTCCTGTATGCATACCATAATTTAGGGCCACAGTTTACAATAAATGGGAGGGGATACCCTAGAACTACGGGCCTGTAATTAATCTAGGGTTTTCAAGCTGAAATTATATACTCACGTTAGGTGTCATGGCGTTGACAACTGAGGGAGCAAACATTCCTGGTATAGTCGCTATTGTGTTACTGATTCCGAAAATCTCTCCTGCATATCTGGACAAAAAAAGGACCGCATATAAACCACTGAACAAGGAAAAGACATTAAAGGAAAAAATAACCATTGATACATGTAAGTTGTGCTCAAAATGCAAGTTGTGTTCCCCTTTGTTGAATTCTGCTAGTAAAACATAGTTTTTGCTTTCACCTTCAAACAACCTTATGTTGACCAGGGAGCATTCATTACACTAGACCATTGGCCTCTCCCATTGCGCATACTCAGAGAATGCTAAGGGAGGTTCAGCAATTTTTTCTCAACATCTTTGAATGAAATACACCCTACACTCGAATTTCATAATCACGACGCTGCATGAGCAGAAACCAATGAGAGCATATCTCCGGTAGTTTTAACATACTTGGGAGCAATGTCTTGCGGGTTGACATTGTATCCAGAGCGATTGAAGCCTGTGAAACCAACAGCTACCGTCAGGAAGACAACTCCCAAATACTCCTTACCACAAGGTATGTGGCCAGTTGCAATAAGCATTCCTGCTGGTATTATGAAAGCTAAAAAAAGAAACAATAAAGTATGAATATCTGGAATGAGACATGTCTTGATAACTTTAGTATCTATATCAGATTTCCTCATCATTTCAAAAGGACACTATACGATTTCCATCATGCGACAGCCTTGGATAAAGGTGTCTTTGTTGATAAGACTACTTTTTTTCTATTTTCTAATATTTTACTTTATATTTTAATATTTATAATTTAATTAATATTTAATACTCTTTTTTTTACTTTTTTAATACTAGGCTACATAAAATCAATTATATGCTCCAGACACATCTACAGTATGTGTAGTTTTACTTTATTATTATGTTCTCATTCTCTTAAAGTGACAGTCCTATTAGAAAAGTGGATATGTTACCCCAGTAACTCGAATATTGTGAGTTCATAGGGCAAATAAAAATTTAAAAAAAATTAAAATTGTGGTAAATAGCATTTAAGTTTTTTTTTTTAATATTTTAGCAAGGATCATAGTGGATCATAGTGGTCAGGGAGAGGCAATAAATCACTATGATCCACTATGATCCCAATTTTCAGACTTTGTAGCAGTTCATTTCATTATGCCCTAATGACCTTTCAGCCTGAGATCTTTAAATCCGTACCAAGCATGGCTTAGTAGGACTGTCACTTTAATAATAGATTTGTAAAATGGTCTACTCACCCATGATCATTGCAATCTTCCGGGCCGTAGTAGTGGTTAGGTGACCTTTTTCTCTTAGTATGTCAATACTATGTGATACAGTATTAGCTATCAGAAACATGACAATGTATGGTAACATAGAATACAGCCCGTTCTGTAAAACAAATATAACTCATACACCGTTGAAGCTTTACCAGATTTAATTTTGTGATTTTATGTTTGTCATTTTTTGTTAAATAAATCTTGATGCCAAAACTGACAATCACATTTTAATCCTACTCTACCTAACTCTGGCAAGTCGATTTGTCATCTCAATCACACTTTTCTCACAATGTTGCCGTAAAACGATGTAGTAAGGCATTGGGAAGGCCTCTCAACATACGTTGTGCAAACATCGCTACTCACCGATTTGATGTCGAAATTGAGAACTTCCTTCATGAATGCTGGTAACTTTGTAAGGAGAGTGTAGTTACCAAAGTTATTACAGAAATGAGCCGTCATAATAGCGTATATGGCTGGTGAGGACATGATTGCCTTCCATGGTACATATTTGTTCTAAAAAATGGAATATTAATTGTTTGATTCAATATAAAAATAGAAAACATAATGTTTTTTTTAATACTTTATTGTCATTTTTTGGCATTTTCTGGCATTTTCTGGCATTTTTTGGCATTCTTTGGCATTTTTTGGCATTTTTTGGCATTTATTGACAGTATAACAAATAAACAACTAGCTTATTTTCTGTACTCAGTGAAACAAAATGCGATTTTTCCCCCAGATTAGGGCTGAGCATTGCAATAGATAATTTTCCCTTTGGCACTACATTTTGAAACAAAATGGAATCTAGACTTTTTCCATAATTGGTGGTTATTGAAATTAGCGTCCAAAAGTATATAAGCAATGTTCAATGGATTTTGAGTGACTTGCACGGTATTAGTAGAACAAGATTTTGGTATTGGCGCAGCCCTAAAATCAGGGAAATTGGAAATTTAGTCTTAAGAGATGTTTCCATAGTTTGTCAATAACACAAAAAAGTCCCCTTCAAGAGTAAGTAGCTAAGAAGAGTTGGTGTGCCTAGCTGTAGCAGGACTGGAAATATTGGAAAGAAAAAAATCATATATGTTAACCATTGGCAATGATAGCGTTTTAATTCACTGTGTAGTTTTGAAAATGTAAATTTACATACGGTGACGACACTGCCCTATGATTGATGCATTTTTGCTGCAGATATGTTACAGATCTGAAACGTCCGATGTGACCAGGAAGGCAAAAAACTTCTTTATCTGAGATAAAACTATTGAATGCCGCCATTGTTAGATCACTAAAATTATTAATCTTTTTATAGCACACCATGGTCACAGTAAAACAGAGCCAGAACGTTTATGCGGAGATAATATTGCTCAGTAACCATCAGTATTTATGTTGACTGTTTTTTTACCTTTCCTTCCTGTTTTCTCTCCATGGAGCTCTCTATGTACCTCCGTTCTCTATCGCTTATTCGAGGATGCTCTGCTGGGGAGTCGTAGACAGTGTAAGCCCAAACAAGACAGAACAGCAGACAAACTCCTCCTCCGATGTAAAACATACTTGGCCATCCACCATCAAACGCTTCCCATTCACAGAAGAAACCTCCAGCGCCCAACATCAACACATTACCTACCTGCAAATTTGAAATGTGTTGATCTGAGTGATTGACTGGCAAAACTTAACCACAGTGTATGATTTCTACAAATGAGTTGCTCATGGAAACACAGCTGTTCTCACTAAGAAATAAGTGAACACAGCGACCAGTCTGTGGAATGGATACATGAAACAACATAATGCCATTAAACAGTAGCTGTATGATGCAAGTGGTTGCTGTGCGTCTGACTAAAGCAGAACCTTCATGCTATCTACTGTTGATGTGAGACTGTCTTGAGGAGTTGTAAGGTTATATTGAGTTGTTGTGAGACAACCCAACGCCTTAGGCCTTCAAAGCAGCTAAAAAGCCAAACTAATAGACCCGGCTTATTTTAAACAAAATAACCTGAGCAATATTTAACATTACCTAACCACAAATATCTGTGGATCTCTTGCTATCTTCCATACAACACTGATATTTTTTTTGTGATGCTAGGTTCAACTGCAAAATTTAACTCGATAATAATATATTCAATTTGCAAGGAGTTTAATCGGAACTTTTTCAATACAACGAGCCTTCAAAAAACCAAGGATCGCCTTGAAACAAAGTCTAGTCGAGTTAAATACTCACCATAGTGCCAGAGAAGCAAAATACTATGAGCTTACTTCTCTCAAAGGGAGGAGCCCACCGTCCCCATAGATTCGACATGGCGGGGAACACAACTCCAGTAGAAAGTCCTGCTATCACTCTTAGAGCAATAACCAGAGCTGCTGATGTTGTATAATCTTTTCCATCGTACCTGAATTTGCAACAAGTTATAATGAATTGGATGGTAACAAATAAACATTGTCAATTGTGTTCGTAAATATAGAAGGATGAGTAGTTGTTGTGTTAATTATTTTGATATACTTTCGTAGCAGCGCATCAAAACTTTTCTTGTTTGTTGTTGAAGGCTGAAGACTGAACATATACATTTGGAACAGCACATGTTCAGTCTTGTTGACAACCCTGTGACCTTTCCACATCAACAACAAAAAGAAAAGTTGACAAATTGATGTTCTATTTCATCTCTCACCTCGCTGCGAACGGTAGTGCTACTGTCGAGGCTCCAAAGACGAACATCCCGAGAAGCATGACTCGTTTCCCTCCATATCTGCCTGCCAGCCATCCACCTGGTATCTGAGTTACAATGTATCCATAGAAAAAGGAGCTGAGCACCCAGCCCTGAGTAAATTTACTCCACGCAATCTCTCCACTGATAGGCTGTAAATACAGTTTAATGGAATTATAAATATTTATTATTCATTTAATTTGTAAACAGCAAGGATAAATGGGTTGTGGGTATAGTATCAGAAACTTTTTAATAAGTTTCAGCGCACTATACTTAGTAACAATTTTGGCACTTCCTTATTTGTCACAACAAAAACAGATATATGTGTAAAAACTGCAGTATGTTGCAAGAACCATCAACTCAGCAGAAAAACTGGTTTATCTAAACTTCTGGAGTTTTGTGGCGTCATTTTACCTTATGATTTGATTGTGTACACGTCTGTATCCCTGTGAGTCATGTGTATGACAAAGGGCAAGGTGGGTGTGGGAGGGGTGCTATAGCGCCTTCCCAATGGTTAAAATGTAGACAAATTCATACAGGAACTGTTGCGAATTATGATGGAGAAGAGAATATTTTCGCACAGCGAAAGTTTTTTTTGTTGAATATTTTCGCGACCTGTCATAATTGTCACCTTACAGCCCCGCCCTCCCGCAAGGGGGAAATTTTCGCAAATTGTGAAATGAATGGCAATATCGAACATTTCAGCCATAATGCAGGATCACTTGTAACAAAGAGATTTTTTGACACAAATCTCCCTTTCGTCCAAAATGACAGTTTTGCAAAAGAAATTATTTTATTTAGTATTATGTTAGAGAACTTTAACATCCAAAGTTCACTGTTTTGTGTTATTTCCAAAGAAAAACAAATGGACAATTTTCTTGGCACCAGTACAGTTATGATGATTTTGTGTAGAGTGGCTGGGGAAGCTCAGCTACATGCAAAAAACAGAATGGTCACTATTTTGAAATATCTTGTGCTTACAGAGCGCCCTGCATACTTAGTTCTCCACAAAACGAAAGGGCAATCAAAATTAATATCAAATAACTTTTACAGGCATGAGGCCACTGTTAGGCCGCAAAAGATTACCCATTAGGCTGCTCAGGCGAAAAGGCCACAGGTCGCCCACAGCTGCTCTATATGATGGAAAACATGGCATCTGATAGTGCTATATGAAAATAGCCAAAAATAAATGAAAATGACATATTCATTAGGATTCTATAACCCAGTGTCAAACTTACATAAGGAAATCAAGATAATGTCAAGTGATAAAGGATGCTATTGCTTTGCTTTACGCAGATAGAATATGTATTTCTATTCATAGCACGCAGGGCTGCCAAATCGCAACAAGTAGATCTACTCTTTTTCCAATTCTACTCTTCTTAATTTCAAAAAGCATGGTATTCTACTCTGTTTTATTTTGAACTCATAACATACATGACCTATATTTGTCATATTATATCACTTAAGTTTAAGCATTTGTTGATTGATATGGGTCAAACACAAAAGAAATTTCCATGAGAGGGTGATCTTGCTGTTTGCTAAGAAACAGAAGATTGGGCTGCCCCTAAAGAGGGACGCAAGGTGCCCTAATCCTCATACTGAGAATGTGATACATCCTAGAAAACTAGAATGCATCCTAGAGGTGAGGCCATAGAGGACATCCTAATCATAAGTGTGCAGCGAGCTGCCAAAACTGAACTGGCACTAATCGGCCACTGGCAGTGACACTTTGATCTTAGCCAATAGGCCGAGAAGCGAGGGTGAGAGGGTGATCTGGCACCCCTCCCACATCCTACTAGTGCATCATCGGCCTCCAGCCCTTTATAAGCTACTCATTTTCCACCGAACCAGCTGGCAGCTGGGTTATGATAGACATAATTATACTCGCCAAAACATTTTCTTTGCCATGATCTAGTCAAAATAATTCAAAGTCTACAGAACGACAAAAGCAATGAATTATTGGACAGCTAGTTCTGCAGTGGTTATGCAACATTTTTGACTTAGAAATTAGCACTTCTTGGCAAAAATATGTAATGTGGTTGAAATTGTCCCCCCTTATCATGTATGAGGTTTTGAAGCCTAGTGTCCAGTACAGTATTCTACAACATCTATCCACTTTAGAGAGCCCGGCTAGGTTGGTGAACTAAGTAAGCTACTATTGTACCATGTTTCTGACGATGAAATTATAGCCTATTTTTTTAACCAATTTGGAAAAAGTTAGTAATTAAAAGTATTTGGTAGTTGTAACTGATTGGGCTGGTACCGCAAAATCCTCTGTTGTTGTGGATTAAGTAAGCAGGACATGTCAGTTAACAGGTAGAAGAAGGTACACACTGATTTTAACTGATACTTAGAATTTCAAGAAAATATCACCTACCTCCGAGTAGTCCACTTCGGATATGTTTTGAGCTGCCTGACATTGGGTGGCACTTGATGCTGCCACCGAGGCGGTGGTGTTAACTGCCTTAACCATACATACAATAGCTATTCCCATATTTATTCTGAGTGCATACACCAAGGTGAAAGCTACTAAGCCAACATATGAGAGGACCCAGCGACATGATGTTATCGTCTGCCAGAGTGTCTCTGAAATTGATTTTAAAATGATTTGTAAGATGGTTGACATTAGATCTAAGAGCCTGAAATATTTATTGTGACAGTATATTGGTGAGTGAAATACAAGTGGTTCCTGAAATCAGGCAAATCAAAAATAGGGATGAAAGGATGAGACAGAGAAAATCAGTGAGGTTGCTGTAAAATGTGGTGTCTCTGCTTGAGACCCATTGGTAAAAGGGAGAGTTAACAGGTTTTTCAATTACTCACCAGCTGGTATTTTCTCCTCCATATCAAACTTAGCTTGGTTCTTGTCGCCTTGACCATCTGCAGCCATTTTTTGGGACTTCTGATTTAGACAATTCTTGAATCACAGCATGAACTAAGTCTTTACTAAAAATATGTAGTTCAGTAATAAATGAACGTCAGAAAGAGTTTTATAACCTCCTTCTCCTCCTCTCTGAAACTAAATATCATTACAGTTTAAAGCTGATTTCTTCAAGCTCTAGCCGAATGGTGCTGAAAACAATAAAGAAGAATCACTTATATATGGAGCTCTCTCTTATTTATTAATTCAATGGATTGATGGAGCACTTTTTAATTTACTCGGGATTTAATGGTCAAGGTTAGGTGATAAGCGTATACACACTAACTCTTACTCAGCATTATTTTTCCATCAGCGACTTCATGCTGGTTACTCTCTCATACTCAATGACAAAGTCCATAAGGGGTTACTTCTATAGGATGAAAAACATGGCATCTGATATGATGATGATCTGATCTGCTATATGAAAATAGCCAAAAATAAATGAAAATGACATATTCATTAGGAATCTGTAACCCAGTGTCAAACTTTTATAAGGAAATCAAGATTATGTCAAGTGATAAAGGATGCCATTTCTTTGCTTTACGTAGATAGAATATGTATTTCTATTCATAGCAAACAGGGCTGCCAAATCGCAACAAGTAGATCTACTCTTTTTCCAATTCTACTAGCAAGAAAACATCAACATCAACCTCGACCTTCAAGACGCCTTGCCATTCCTAAATCTTTCAGGCTGGTTACGGATACTCCAATTCCCCAACTGACTTCTACGTGATGAAAAACATGGCATCTGATAATGATAAATATGAAAATAACCAAAAATAAAAGAAAACTCGACCTTCAAGAAGCCTTGCCATTCCTACATCTATCAGGCTGGTTATGGATACTTCAATTCCCAAACCGACTTCTATAGGATGCATTCTATAAGAATGAACTGAACACCTAGAAGAGGCTGCCACAGACTGTGCTGGTGCATATCAGCTAAGGTCATGGGCATTGTGGTATTTTCCAAATAATAGGTCAAGGAGTGACTGTTGGTGTTCGGGAGTCTCTTTACCTGGTCAACTGCCTCATGATATTTACAGAAAGTATCTCATTAAATTGTTCAAAGGACTTTCTCAATTAACCGTTAGGAAACTTATACAAAAATCTCACTAAGGTCTTATTGAATAACTCTCATCTAAATTAATAACAAGCAACAACAGGTAATGCCCTGTTCCGGAGAGAAGGAAAATGATCACAAGCAAATTTTAACATAACATAAGGACCAGACAGCTTAATGAAAATTTAGGAGGTAGCACAGTTGGTAAGAGCGCCTGCCTGCCCTCTGATGCGTAAGCGTTGGAGATCCCGGGTTCCGATCCCCCTGCAGTCTACTGACTACTGAGCTCAGGTGTGCTCCGGCCTACCTGAAAAATAAGAGCAACTTGGCGCTGAATATGGTGACCTGTATCCTCAGTCTTCGTACAGAGACAAACTTGCGATTTTGACCCTTTTTAATCCTTTTATGATAAGAAATTTTTAATGTAAATGGCATGATTGATATAGAGAGACAAACATGTGGAAAAAAGTATCAACAGGTTTTAGTTATCGTATTTTCTCTCGCTTTGTTTAAAAAATGATACTTAATGTATTTGGTGTTAATGCAGTTTGAAAAGGACAAACTACAAAGATTGTAGATACCACTATGGTAATGATAGATCATGAAAAACTACTTTACTTTTATGTGCTGCAGACACTGTTTTTAATGACCTAGAAAGTGATACTGGTGACTCAGAGATTTAAGCTTCCAAAGATAAAATCCTCCTTGATTTGGCAATCAAGAATAAAAAAATATTTTCAACTAAATAAACTTTGTGTTTGAAAGATACTGAATGCCCTCGATTCACAGCACAGGATCTGTTAATAGAAAAGTGAGATACAGTTGACGTAGATTGTTTTGTAAAGTTGGTGTGCCAAATTGTGGAAGCATGGCAGTTAGTGTCACATGCCTCTGACAGGGTGTCGATGTTAGCAACTGTGTGTACCTGCTGAAACCTGCGAAAAAATTCTGCCACAGCCTTAAGGTGCATGCCTTCGAACATGAAGCCCTTTTCACAGTCACCACTCCGTATCAAGAGTCAGTTTCCATGCAGAATCTCTTGCTGTCTCCAGGTATTGCTGGTGTATTTGGACGTTGAGTTCATATTAGGTAAAAGCGGACATGTGCCGTGGTTGGAAAATTGATCATTGATAATCGATGTAAAATCACATACACGGTTGAGAGCTACCAGTCTATATGATTTCACATTGATTATTAATAATCAATTTTCTTTCACAAGCACATATTATTAGCTTTGCCTATTATGATGTTTTCGAGAGCTATATCCTTTGCAAAAAAATTGATGCAGTGTCATTATCCTCAAATCTAGTTTTCCCTCAGGTGATTATCTCCTAGTATTTATAAGCTTGGCATGAAGTATTCCCAATTTCCCCTGATAAGATTTTCATTTAGTCTTTAATTTTCAGAGCTGAATGCAAATAAAAAGCCCCAAATATCAGTTTTTCTCCGAATAGAATTTCGCTTGTTGACAAATATAATTACAAGCTATTGACTAAGCTCAAAGTCTAACTCCCGATGGCTGATAACTACCAGTTTTAGTTTTGTCAGCTTGCTGCCCACACAGTTCAGGAAGTTTATTTATGGCCTCAAATTAAAGATTAAATTCAAAGATGCATTCCAGTCTCTAGGATTGATCACACCCTCAGTACGAGGTTTTAGAGCACCTTGTAATCACCTTTAGAGCCTGTCCCATCTTCTATTATTTTACAATACATAAATACATTCACAAACATCACTAAAACGAGTTCTGTTATTTCTATGTTCGCTAAACCCCTAAGCACAGCAAAGCACCCTAAGAATTTTACATCGTCATTCCTTCTGTTATTACAAAAATATATGAGACATATAGGCCAGAAGCAGCTGTAGCATAAGTTGTTATTGCACGGACAATATTTGATGGCAGGATATTGATCACGTCTTATACTTCATTGGTGTATCTTCTGTAAAATTCACTGGATGTACCCAGTTGTAGTGGTCATATTTAGAAATTAAAAGGTGTTTTGTTTTGGCTTTAAATGTGTGGGGAAATAACTCCTATTCTGTGTAGTCTAAAAAATCTAATCATCAGGGAATTCCAGGTTGAAATTGCATTGTGGGATTTGTTGACATGGCAATTAATTCACGAAGTAAACTTGTAGAGAAGTCTGCTCGTATCAGACCAGCACTAATTGAAAAATTTCAATTGAATTATGTCAAACGTCTTATGGGACTAGTATGATATTGTATGTTCTTAAGACCACTGTCCTGGGGCAATTACCAACAACATTTTTGATGATTCAATTGCCTCTTATATCATTTTTCGGCTGGATATATTCTGCATAACACATGAGCAAAGAGTTCAATGAGTGCCTCACTTTTCAGCAAAGAAACCCAACTGTCAGAGTCTGAAAAACTTAGATAGGCCAGCTTCGCATACTTTCCTAACGTGCTAATGACACGATATGGGGATATGCGGTAGCGCTGTCTCTCACCGACCACCTCATGCAATGATAAAACAATACAATGTAGAACCCAGGACTATAGTCTTGACTTGTGTCAACTGCATCAAACTCTAGACTTCCCACTAATCACATATCGATAGTGTGAATATTTGGGATATGCAGCAGTGCTGCTGCTGACCTCTTCAACTGGGTACACACTTTTTTCCTACATCAAATTTGTCTCACGTCTAGGCTGCTTTTTGTCTTGTTCTCATTGAGATGTAGTGCTGTCGCTGACCACCTTTTAAAATGATGTGATAGAATATCTTGTTAAAATCATACATATAGCCGTGTTTCCTGCTGACCATATTAATCACTTAACATTTCACTTACCTAACCGATTGTGAAGAAAATTGCAAGTATGCTGCCGCGTTGCCGCTGACATGATTGCTACAACCGGGTACTCTCTCAGTTTTAGATTCAGCACGTTGTTCTACCCTAGATATACCCTTGTTTATAACTCATAACATTTCACTTATTATAAGCGATTTTGAAAAAAAAATTGCGATATGCTGCCGCGCTGCCGATCTTCCGCTGACATGATTGCTACAACTGGGTGCACTAGACCAAGTTTGGTCCATTTGCCTGCATTCCGAGCGGCTTCCAATCCACTGGTCACGCCGCGGCGTGACCAGTAGATCGGGAGCAACAGGCATGCAGGCAATTGGATCAAACTTGTTCTAGGTTACACCCTTATTTCTTTATATTCAGCACGTTATTATACCCTTGAAACACCTTTTATTTAAACTCTTAATATTTCACTCATTAAAAGCAATTTTTAGAGGAAGTGAGGATATGCTGCATCGCTGCCGCTGACATGATCGCTACAACTGGGTACACCCTTAATATTGGATTCAGCACGTTGTTCCACCTTTTATTGAATTCTTAACATTTCACTTATTATATGCAATTTTGAGAAATATTGCGGATATGCTGCCGCAAGACAGTATCATACTAACCTCATAAAGATCTGACATTATACTTATTGAAAATTTTAAATTTGTCCTGATCTAACATGAGCAGACTTCTGCAAGTTTACTTGGTAAATAAATTGGCAAGTCAACAAAATCCCCACAATGCAGTTTCAACCTGGAATTCCCTGAAGATTAGATTAGTAATAATACACAGAATAGGAATTATGTCCCCACACATATAATGCAAAAACAAAACACCTTTTAATTTCTAAATATGACCACTACAACTGGGTACACCCAGTGAATTTTACAGAAGAAACATCAATAAAGTATAATATGCGATCAGTTTCCTGCCATCAAAAATTGTCCATGCCATTTTTTTATAGAGCAGTTACAGCTAGGCTGCTTCTGGCCTTATACGCTATTCAAATGACCATGGCTGCCACATCTTATTCTACTCTTCAAGATTTATTGCCAGTCATGGTATGATATTGTTTTCTCACAATTAAGGAACATCTGTGAAATTCAGTTAATCAGGAAAGCAGCCCAATTAACCTTCTACACTCCATGATAACCGGGCCTGGTGGCCGAGTCCAATGTCGGTCAGTCACAGTTTGGAGGCAAAAAGTGGCAACCTTGGACTATTGAATATTTTTCATATCGCGGATATGTCACTTGGGTCTTGTTGGTCGCCAGATCTATTAAAAATATAGCAGATTGCGTCAGTTTAATAACTGTATATACAACTATCCTTTATTATTGTCAAGTTTTAGGATTCACTGCATCCATTTAATATTCCATTAACTTGAATTTGAGCACTTTATGAATAAAGTCACTGCAAGCCATAGCAAATAGATTGAAAGTTATAGAAATGAAATCACGTTATGGAATAAGCAACAAGTGGAAATTTTTGTTGTGTTCATGACGTTTAGGACAGCTCTAGATACACAATTTTTGTATCTGCTTCTAACTTCTGACTCAGTAATTAACCCTGTCAGGAAACTACAAAACACAAATGTATGTCATACAACGCAAAATATATGCATGTACCCGCTTTGACAATCTATCTAGTGTATTAAGTCACAGGCTTCTCTATAATCTGTAACTGTTTATTCAAAAACTCTTTTGTCAACGACAGTAGCAATACTAAAAGGCAGAATGAAGTGTTCAAGATACATCACTTATTTGTGTTTCCTACCTGTAATATTTATGTGACCATGTTTGACATTGTCGGCTGAATTCCAAGTTGTTCCCCTCTACCCCCTTCCTTTTACCAACCTAGCTTAGAGCTTGAAGCTTAGAAATAAATGAGGCAGAGTGATACATATTGGAATAAATATTGTTCAAATCAAACAAACAACTGACTTTCAAGAACTATTGCTATAACAGATCAATGCTTTATTGATGATGATTATCGGGCTGACTTCGAAGTCATCATCTTCCGTTTCACAGTATTCTTTTCGGCTCTCAGGTTACCCTTGTACTCCTGTACTACAAAAAGTGATTAAAAGGTAAATAAACATAATCCATTGAGTTTCTATAAACAATGACAATGCATCACCGCATAAGAGAGATTGACGTTGAGGCTTATTGCTACTTGTCCCCACATGTCGATAAAAGGCACAACTCCGCATAATAACGGATTTTCAATAATGATTCCTGATCAACACGAGAAGCTAACTCAAGCTCAAGGGAAAATTAAAGGTTGGGATAGTCTCAGTGATCAGACAGCTGCAAGCTGAGAGTTAGTGGCATAACATTATCAAACACTAAATTACATTATCAAACACTAAATTACATTATCAAACACTAAATTACATTATCAAACACTAAATTACATTATCAAACACTAAATTACATTATCAACACTGGAATTGAGGGTTTGATAATGTGCCACTAAATCCAATTGTAGCCGTCTGAGAAATAAGTCTAAGGTTGGCTATGAATCAAATGACATGTTATATACTAAGACTCCCCAATGATGGTCAGGTACCTTATACAACTGACTATTACTTTCCATCTTTGTGAAGACAGCAAACTGTCAACAGATAAACCCTAACGTTTGCAACGGTCAGTTGGGATACCTTGCAAATGAATCACAGTCTGATATTGTATGAACTTGTAATATATTTCCTAGCATAGCTTTTGATTGTGTTGTAGTGCTTGCATATTCTGCTGCCTTAGCTACTTCTACATTCATATGTAGGAGAAGTTAATGGAACATTCGATCACATCTTGGCATTATTGCGAGCCTGTCCCAATAATATTTTTTTACGTATACAGGTTCCGGGAACAAAAAAACAAGCCTTGTTGTAAACTACTAGGAAAGGTGCAAGGCACACTTGATTGCCTGATTATTTGTTGCCAGGTTCACTGTCAAATAACTCTCTGGAGTCTAGAGGAGGAAAAGAAGAAATATCTTACATCTGTTCTCTCGCAGCCATTTTTCTAGCTTGAATGCTCTTATCCCTCTGTGAAATACATGGTGTCCATCTGAGTCAGATCCAGAGACTGTTTTTTCAAAAGAGCCGGCTGTAAGTTATAAGTAATGGTGTACAATATGAGGTGCCATTTGTAAAAATCCTTATTGAAGCCATATTGAATAATGAGCTACGCACATTGAATAATGAACCCAACACATGAAATAATCAACAACACATATTCAATAATGAACACTGCACATCGCAGAATCAACACAGTTCATCAAATAATGAAGGCATCACAAGCAATAATGAACCACCCATTATAAAATGAACTGTACAGGTTCCAGAATGAACTGCACAGATGGAAGGAGTGCTGGATTTTTTTACAAATGGCACCTCATAATACAAATCCAATACCATAGACTTAATATTAAATCTATGCCAAATACTTATTAAGTAAGTAAAGGCTTAAACTAAAAGTGATCAATTGTGAGCGTGTCTCACGGAGTAAAGGACTATTCACAGTCTTCCTGGCTTAAGGGTCATTGCCAGAACATGTCCTGAATATCACACACCCGTGATATAAGCCTGTGTGACTGATATTTTGGGTCAGATTAACTATGAGTTTAACTCATAGTAAATGTCACAACTTAAATCAAACTCAAATCTAGCAATGATTATATGTGTAATTTAAAAACCAAGAGCTGATAAAATCTTACCAAAGGATATTGTCACAGCTAATAATACAAAGACAGTGAGGACTATAACAAAATTCCTCATTGTTGTGAAAACTAAGTTTCGACTTGCTATATTGATCTCTGACAGGAAACTATATATATGTTGTCATATGTATTCAATCTGTAACTACTCTTGGGAACAGACAGCTGTTAGCATCAGGATATCAAACTGATTAGCCATATTGTTGAGTTGAGCAGAGAAAGGGGAGACAAACTCAAAATATGTGTAGAGGTAATAATGATCATGGATGTGACATTGTCAATTGTTGTTTATTGTTGTTACGTTCTATGAAACCTTTGAAAATAGCCATGTATATATTGACAATTATTTGTGTAGTGTGACATTGTGACACACACACAATAATAGAATATAAAACTTTGTATTCAGGGCACGGCCTTATTGAACTGCATGGTTTGACAGGCTTGCATGTCATGTGTTGGACAATGGCCCTACTCTTTTTCCAAAGAGGCAGTGTTGGAGATTTATAAGCAATGTAGGTTGTGGAGACACACAGAAATTGTCCAAAAGACAAGACTGGCATGAACAACTCACAAGGGACAAATCATAGACAACTCTCAGCAACAGGAATCAGACCTGAATCAAATGATCACATGTTCTCACCCTTCGTCGTCAGATCACTCTTGACTCTCTCCAGTCAACTGGTATTTACAACAAGTATTCTATCATCACTCACCTTAGCCGAAACGAGTACATGTACTAGTATTTGAATTTTATGAGTTAATCCTCCAGGTTACCGGGACATATGATTGGAGTAGTTGGGATTCGTTTCAGCTTTATCCGTGTATTCATTTACCATCTATATATATATATATATATATATGCCCCAACTCCCTGATGATATAGAGAGTGTTTAATTATGAAAGCCAATTCTTTTATTTTGACAAAACAAGTTCTTAAAATTTTACAAAAAGATGGGACACTACTAACTGTCTCGTGATTAGGTATTATATAAATTATTAAATCTGCTGAGCTAAAATTTTGCAAATTGGACCAAGGAAAGATCACGTTTCCTTCAACTTCAACTTACCTATAATAGAATTCCTTTTGTTATCTGTTCACTTATAAGAAAACCTCTATAAATAAATAAATATTTCTGGTTGCTTCCATTCTACTGATGAATCGCCTCATCGATTGGTCAAGGGGCCACAACTCCCAATGCAGGCAAATTGATCATCTGTTTTATATGAAGCGCAACATATTTGCAACAGTGGCTTACTAAATAAATCTATACTAAAGCGGGAACATAGTTTTGTTCTACACAATAACGAGTTAAACTCTGGAATCCTACAATATTAGTTATCTTTCCTGAATGTTTTGGCATTAAATGAATGTTTCATCTTTATAACAAGACTTGCATTCACGGCATACAAGGAGAAAAAAATCATGACAACAAAAACTGGCTCGTACTCTGTTTTTTCCCAAAACATTCATGTCACTATGTCTCGTAGCGACATAGGGTGAACGATAGATAGGGGGCGCACAACATACGAAATTTCTTGATTTTATCACAACAGGTTTTCAGAGGTTTCTTAGACTTAATTTCAACGCTTGCAATAAACTTTATTGTCGCATAGTTGAAGGACACAAAGGTAAAATCGTTATGTTTACCAGTGTACTCTTCAATATCATTTATTTATTTCCCAGCATGCACACCTGTATGGCTGTGTTCCTGTGGAGGTGTATGGTGCAGGTGGTCAAAACTGACATATTTATTGTTTCTAACGGTATAAAAAAATATTTCTCGTTACAAGTCCCCAGAGTTAAGGATCATCTACATAAACATTGGTGAGTGAATAAGTTTTGCCTCTTATTCAGTACAGAGCAAGACAAGAAAGCTGAGATTTGACAAAAATAAACCACGCTGAAGGTTAGCTGTTATTATGCAGTTAAAGTTGAGTCTTATCCTAACCCTAAAATAGACTAACACCAAGTGAATGTAGCTTTTTCAAGTACTAATAATAAGTAACTAATATACTTGCAACCACCATTTATCTGGTATACCTTCACTGCATAGCAGAGGCTGCTGACACCATTATAAGAACATAAATAAATTTGTTCCTACCAAGCAAATGGCATCAACAAACTGACCAAGAATGACACAACATCGGCCCACAGTTTACATAGGAATCAAATGATAAACAGCAGAGAGAGAGAGAGACGTAATCTCAGAGCCTGCCTAACTTTTAATGTTCTGATTTAATATTGTGATAATGTCATTTCATTATTTAATTAACATAAAGTTGATTGAACTTGCAAGTTTGTGAGGGGTCCAATGGAGGCGGCTGATATTCTCGGCACCAAGTTGCTTTCCTTTAGCAGACAGGTAGGTGCATGCTCATTTGGTGCTCAACTGAGCCCAGTAGTCAGTTGTCTGCTGCACAAGTATAGCCCAGGGGGCCAGGACCGCCAACACTTGGGAGTTAGAGGGCAGGCGCCCTCACAACCCGAGCTACCTCCTACTATATCATACCATATCATATATATATTATATATACATATAATTATATAGCTTATAGATATTGAGAACTCTTTCTCGACACCGACTTCCTCTGGCTGTACTGACTTTTCCAGTTCCAATCTTGAGTTCTCCCTCGAGCAAACAGGGTGAAAACAATGGCACCAAAGCAGTAAATACCTGCCCAGACATAAAATACCCTCTGCCACTCTCTTTTTGTGCCCTGCAGAAGAGGAATATCACTGTATTACGACACATATAACAGAAATGACATATGGATCAATCATCTTGCTTTTAGTGGGTTTATGCATCGACCAAATTAGATCCAGTTTGCCTGCATTTGGAATTGCTTCCCCTCCCCTCCAGTCGGCCTATAATATGAGTGAAAAGGTTGCAAACCTGAATGCGGGCCAACTGGATAAAGCTTGATCTATTTTATACATGGCTTTGTGATCAAGTCAGTGTTCTTCATTCCTAATACTGTTAAAAAGAATTTACAGTTATACTCACAGTTACCTATTCAAACTACATCAACTTGGGGTTACTAACGAAAATATTGCTTTATAGGTCTATTCAGGTCAACAATGCAGGGTTTTACCAACAGGAAAGCAAAGGAGAAATCATTGTCTTTTCTAAGATATAGATAGTAATAATAATAATAGAAATAATAGCTTACTGGTACTCACATTAGGAGTCATAGCATTGACAAGAGAAGGGGAAATGATTCCGGGTAAAGTGGCCACCGTGTTACTGATGCCCATAATCTCTCCTGCATATCTTGATTGAATAAGGAAAAAATGTGAGCTACAAAACACTGAAATAAATGTATTAATCTCAGCTTACAAAATTACAAAATAAAAGTGTGTTTAAATTGTTGGATTACAACCATGTCGCTTTTATCTGGGCGGAGGGTGAGAAAATATTTTGTAGTCGCACAAGGGCATAGATGTTTGATTTTATATACCTGTTAGCGATGTCTTGCGGGTTGACATTGTATCCTGAGCGATTGAAGCCTGTGAAAGCCACAGCTATGGTTAGGAAGATAACTCCTAAATAATTCTGTCCACAGGGTATGTGTCCAGTCCCGACGAGTAATGCCGCAGGTATCACAAGAGCTGTGGAAAGTAACAAGATAAAACGCATTTCTGATTAATTCTTAAACACTGAACTTAAACTTCATAATTGATAACAGACGTCAGAAAAGAGCAATATGACAGCTCAACATCAAAAAAATTATTATTTTCTATGCCTGAGTTCAGAGTTACTCCCACCTGCTGGTCAGCTGAGGGAACCCTTATACCAACCATTTCATGCATGACAGGTTTGGGTAGCATGCTGTGTGAAACTTATTTTGTTTTATTTTATTTTATTTTATTTATTTTATTTTATTTTATTTTATTTTATTTTATTTTATTTTATTTTATTTTATTTTATTTTTTAATTTAATTTTATTCATTTATCTTGCTTATTCACTTTATTTATATCTATGATTTCTATGAATAAAAACTTACTTACCCATGATCATAGCAATCTTCCTGGAGCAGGTTGTTGTCAGGGAACCATTTTTTCTTAGTTTGTCTATACACTGTGATGCGGTATTCGCTACCACAAACGAGGCTATGTAAGGCAACGTTGAATACAGCCCATTCTATGAAACAAATATGACTATTAGACGGTTCTAACATCACAGAACCTTATTCAGACACAAAAGTATCAACACAGAAAGGCTGTACATCTAATCAACACACAGGCTCTGATGATAGGCCTGGCCTAAATCTAGTAGTTTCGCTTTATGACCCACATTGATTTATAAGAATAGATCACATGAATTGTTGATGGTAGTGGTTCATGGTTTATCTTGTGGAGGGCTCATTGACATCCCAGATGTGAGGACCTCAGTGAGTATCAGCGACCAATATTTTGTTGTGAAGCTCTACTTGAAACGCACATGGACTAGTTTATTGCACTCATACATCATACATCATACTAAATTATATATGTAAATCTTATAACTTTGATAGAATTGCAGCTGACAATACCTAATACCTGACAACAGAATCATCTAACTAAACCCATAAACCCATTACTACCCACCGATGTGATGTCAAACTTCAGAACTTCCATCATGAACGCTGGCAGCTTTGTCATGAGAGTGTAATTACCAAAGTTATTACAGAAATGAGCTACAATGATGGCCCACATTGCTGGAGATGACATTATTTCCTTCCATGGTACGTAATCATTCTGAAAAGGATAAGGAGATACTGATAAGGTGAAACTAGGACATGGCAGCTTTTTGAATTAAATTAATAATTCAGTTATTTCAGACATAATATACATTTTTACCTGCCATTACTTCTATCAAAAGCATATTGGTAAACATTTATATGTTTTTTTATGTTATTTAAATATAAAGCAATACTGACAAATCTGATGACATCAGAGGCTGTAGCTCTGAAAAACACAACTCAGTTGCATGTTTCAAGATTGCTAAAAGTTAGTCTTTGTAAGATGATCTAATCGATGAAACTTTACAATAACTTTTAGATACAGTCCAGTAGAGTTCTGCCATTGCTACTGTTGTTATTGTCGATAAATTTATTACCTTTCCTTCATGTTTTCCTTCCATAGACATCTCTATATATTTCTGTTCTCTATCACTGATCCATGGGTGCTCTGCTGGGGAGTCGAAAATCATGAAGGCCCATAAAAGACAGAACAGCAGACAAAGTCCACCTCCAACATAAAACATACTTGGCCATCCTCCATCAAATGCTCGCCACTCGCAAAAGAAACCTCCAATGCCCAACATAAGTACATTACCTATCTGCAAAATAGTAGAAACTCAATTCGTAATGTCTCGGTTTTTTTAGTAGAGAAAGGTTCGACTTGGGATTGGTAGAGTGAAATTGAGATGCTCAATGATGCAAGTCGATTGGATAAGAAGAATATTACCATTAATTTGTATACACATTATCGAGTTACAGACTACCCAAAGACCAAAGCATGTTATAGTCAGGCCGTTACTTATGATAAAGTTGTGTCAGATTTACATGGTAAAAAATTCAATGCTCTACTTGGCATTAATTATCGATAACGGCAAAAGTGACTTCCATAACGGAAGGTAACTCTCATTCTCTGCATTATGATGTCACAGTCACCAGGAAGTGCTTGTTTCTTGTATTGCATATCCGGGTGACTGTGACATCATAATGCGAGATTGACTAGGTTTAGTACATACCAAGGAGCCAGATAGGCAGAAGACTGTGAGTTTACTTCTCTCAAAGGGAGGAGCCCACCGCCCCAGTATATTATGTATAGCAGGGAACATGACTCCAGTGGAAAGACCTGCTATAACTCTTAACATAATAACAAGTCCTGCTGACAGTGCATGGTTCTTTCCATCATATCTGAATTAGTAAGAGTATAATAATGAATTGTTTTTACAGCAATGGTTTGAGAGCGTTTGGGTCTATGTCAATGTAGGAAAGAACTGTATCATTTTTTATGGCAAGCTCTTGGTGACAAGATCATTGTAACTCATCTGATATGGTGCCACTTGGCATAATATTGACTGCACTTCAAGTGGCTTCATAGCGGGGAATTTGGAGGATGTAAGGATCAAAATGTTTCCTGCTTCTGCTGTCAAAATTTGACATGTATAAATTGTCTTTTGAATTCTTATACATTGCTTAAATTCTCTCGCCGGGGGTTTGGGGTTTGGTTGATATATCATATCCTGTCATAGCAGGACATGACACCACACACATGACAGCTGAGACAGATAATCAAGTAGAGAGACTTGATTATCTCTACCTACCTTGTCATACGGAATGAAGAACCTTTTGCCATCAAAGGTAAACGTTTTGGCAGGTCAATGCGGAGCTTATATATTATATTATGCAATCTTGTTCAAAGTTCCTTATTGTGATAAATTAGTGCCACAAAATTGCCATAAACCCCCTTGCAATACATTCTTTGCTGTCTTGAAAAAGACAGCTTAGCAAGGATGGCTAATACCACATTCTCAGTCAGAAAAGCAGGGGTGCATCCCATGCTCCCGCCACAAAAGTTCCAGAGTCTGCTTATTTAAGTTTTTTTTTGGGATCATGTGCAAGGGGTTCTACTCCTAGGTAACCTCTCACTTCTTTCCTCTCTGAGATCAAATGTATGCTGACTTGTACTGTGTGTTATCACACAGCACATTTCTTACTTTTATAAATTGTGAGAAAAATATTTATGGAATCAAATTGCCCATAAAGATATTCCTAGTTGTTTGTTCTGAGTGGAAGAAAAAGTGTCCCAAAATCTGATTACCTGGAAGTGTACCGAAAGAGAAAGCAATATTTAGTCAGGCAGCAGGTGATGCTTTCTCAATGATGATGTAACTGTTGGGTATGTACTGTACAAGCCAAATATACTGCCATTTTCTACTGAGTTCTTTCCACATAAATGAAAAATAAATATGTTTTCATTGTCAGGAGACATCATACAATAGTAGAAAACTTTAATTAATCAACCTTCCATAAGAAAATCAGCACTTATATTTCTCTGAAAATGATTGAAGTGGCAGTTTACTGAGCTTTTACAGTACTTACCCAACATTTAAAGCATAGAAAACCAGGGGGGGACAAGATCAAACCAAAAATTTATTCTTCCACTAGAAGTGAATTGAATATTTTCTTAGTAAAAACTATTGCACAACTACCGCAGAACTAGCTGCCTTGCTATTTATTGCTTTGGCCTTTAAGAGTAAAGTTATTCCATGGACAGCCCCTGTTTCCCTTATCTAAACCAAATTATGCAAATGATGACCCCCATGTCATGGATAAACAAAAAATTATCGTTGTGAAGTGTAATCCTGGCCCAAATGTGTGTACTTGTTTACAATATCGCAATTTATAAATAGTATTAATTTAAAGATACTATGAAACTAAAATTACATCAACAGGATGTACAGTAATTGTGACATCCTGTCATATGACTGAATGTAGTAGATTTTTTTAGGATGATCCTATTGTCGCGGTGAACTATGAATTTCACATTTCACTGAAATAGTCAATGACCGCTTCGAAAAGATCATCAAAAGAAGATTCGATGATGGGGTGTCATTTTATTGAATAATTGGGGCCGGGCCAGAAAAGACTGCTTTTATCAAAATAGATGGCCTCAAAACACTAAAGCGTATCTTTAGCTATTATTTTCATAGTGTCATGCACGTCAGGCATAGACTTAATAAGAATTGTAATAATATCAAGTCTATGACGTCAGGCCAAAACGTTTGTGATTTTTACGAATTGGTGATATAATGCTAATTCTTTTTGTTGATGATTTGTGACAGATCATAGGCTTTTTTATAGTTTCTATTTCTTTGGAGCTCTACTCAAAAATTGAAGCTGGTTAATAACTCTCACCATATAACATGTAGGGGTGTTCACTTTTGATGTGTGTGTGTGTCATAAGACAATTACTGCAAATAAAATTGTTAAAATCTTGCCCAATTGACTGTAATCTTTAGTGAATCATTGATTGATATTTCACTAGTCCTGCTGCGATGAAGTACTAACTGATAATGGATCTGTGCCTGTATTGTATATTTGTGATAAATTGGGGGACGTTCATTTGATCGGCCTTTTTGAGCCATTTATAATTGAATTTTTGTTAGATCTTTTGTCAATATATGTGAAACAATCTTCAGAATTTAGAAGTGGTCCTCACACCATTTGTCAGTCAGTACATTGTCGTGCTGGGTCAGTTATTTCTCATTTTTCCATCAATTTCAGTGTCAATATTTACATGTAAACAAATTGATGGTTGTATCTTTCAATTCACCTCTCACCTTGCAGCGAACGGAATGGCTATCGTCACAGATCCAAAAATGAGAAATCCGATAAGCATGACTCTTTTACCTCCGAATCTACCGGCCAGCCATCCACCAGGTACTTGAGTTATGATATATCCATAGAAGAAGGAGCCAAGCACCCAGCCTTGTGTTGTCTTATCCCACTCAATGTCTCCGCTGCTAACCTGCATATACCAGAAATTATACAGTGTACACAACAAGTCTCAATCTAGAACGTATTGATTTGACATCAGTAAGCTATTGGTTGACAGATCATGGTTCCAACTCGCATCATAACTTTTTCCTATAGAGTGGGTAATTTTGTGCAAATGACCTTATGCATTTTGAGTAGAGTTGAACAATTGCTCAAGTTTTTCCAGGCAAGCTGAAGTAAGTAAACTATTATCAGTTAAGTTTCAAATTATATACCCATCCGCCACATAATAGAATATTTTTTGATGACTTGACACGTCTTCTTTAATTTTTTTATGCCATACCGTGGCGACAATTTGCCAAAAATTGTTAGTACCGCGTTTACCCATAACACCCCGTCATCCATTTTTATTATCACATGGTAAATCGGAATACTTTTTATTGGGCATGAAATAAAAAGTAATGAAAATGAAAAGTTATGACATAGCAACTTTCACATACTATATATTGGTTTATGTCTCAGAATTATAATTGTAACACAAGACAATAATTTGATCATATTGCCATTTGTAATCTCTTTCGAATCATATTTGTCAAAATTATCGGCAAGAGCAGTGAGAGAATGATGTTTTAAGTAAAAGAGTAGTGCCTGCATAACAACCTTAAATAAGTCAAACAACCACTAGGATGAAAGACTTCTACAGTAAAACAGGAGGGGGAGCCTTAAAGCCTCAAAGCCTCTAGTCTCCTGATTGTCGTACATATTTCTTTTTAAAGGGCAACCAAGGTTTCAAACAACTTCTCATTGATGGCCATTGATTAATAGCCGATTGCACCTTCTGCATGGGGAAAAAGACAAAATATAGTTCGGATGAATATTCAGCCAGAATTCTTGTGAAACATTTCTTCCATCAGGTACTCAAACTCAGCTAAAATAGAATACCACATAGCAGTTTCCTGATCCTGTCATTATTTAGCCTGTGCTCTATAATTATTACAGCAAAGTCTTGGAACCTCCCCTAAACTGAAGTGTTACCCAGCTTAGAGTCAGCAACTACTTTGAGTTTTGCATCGCGTAATGCACAAAGCTGATGCTGCCCAGCACATTATTTGCTACCCATTAATGCATTGCTGCGAAGCCTTGGTTGCCCTTTAAAATGAACTTCTGCTTATTAAATAATATAGGCCAGAAGCAACCTAGCTGTAACTGCTCTATAAAATAATGGCACGGACAATTTTTGATGGCAGGAAACTGATCGCATATTATACTTCATTAATGTTTCTTCTGTAAAATTCACTGGGTGTACCCAGTTGTAGTGGTCATATTTAGAAATTAAAAGGTGTTTTGGTTGTTGCATAATATGTGTGGGGACATAACTCCTAGTCTGTGTAATCTTACTAATCTAATCTTGAGGGAATTCTAGGTTGAAACTGCATTGTGGGGATTTTGTTGACTTGCCAATTTATTTACCAAGTAATCTAGATCAGGAAAAATTAAAAATTTTCAATAAGTATAATGTCAGATCTTTATGAGGTTAGTATGATACTGTCTTGCGGCAGCATATCCGCAATATTTCTCAAAATTGTATATAATGAGTGAAATAATAAGGTGTTTCTAGGGTGGAACAACGTGGTGAGTCCAAAATTAAGGTTGTATGCAGTTGTAGCGATTTTATCAGCGGCAGCATATCCTCATTTCTTCTAAAAATTGCTTTTAATGAGTGAAATATTAAGAGTTTAAATAAAAGGTGTTTCAAGGGTATAACAACGTGCTGAATATAAAGAAATAGGGTGTAACCTAGAACAAGTTTTATCCAATTGCCTGCATGCCTATTGCTCCCAATCCACTGGTCACGCCGCGGCGTGACCAGTGGATCGGGAGCCACAGCTTGAAATGCAGGCAAATGGACCAAACTTGGTCTAGTGTACCCAGTCGTAGCAATCATGTCAGCAGAAGATCGGCAGAGCGGCAGCATACCACAATTTTTCTCAAAATCACTAATAATAAGTGAAATGTTACGAGTTTAAAACAAGGGTATATCTAGGGTAGAACAACGTGCTGTATCCAAAACTGAGAGTGAACCCGGCTGTAGCAATCATGTCAGCGGCAGCGCGGCAGCATACCTGCAATTTTCTTCAGAATCGGTTAGGTAAGTGAAATGTCAAGTGATTGATATGGTCAGCAGGAAACACAACTATAATATGTATGATTTTAACAAGATATTATATCACATCATTTTCAAAGGCGGTCAGCGACAGCACTACATCTCAACGAGAACAAGACTAAAAGCAGCCTAGACATAAGACTGCTCAAAACATGATAGCATGAGACAATTTCGATGTAGGAAAAAAGTGTGTACCCAGTTGAAGAGGTCAGCCGCAGCACTACTGCATATCCAAAATATTCACACTATCGATATGTTATTAGTGGGAAGTCAAGAGTTTGATGCAGTTGGCACAAGTCAAGACTATAGTACTGGGTTCTACATTGTATATGTTTTATCATTGCATGAGATGGTTGATGGGAGACAGCGCTACCGCATATCCCCATATCATGTCATTAGCATGTTAGGAAAGTGTGCGAAGCTGGCATATCTAAGTTTTTCAGACTCTGACAGTTTGGTTTCTTTCTGAAAAGTGAGGCACTCATTGAACTCTTTGCTCATGTGTTATGCAAAAGATATCCCGCCAAAAAATGACATAAGAGGCAATGGAAACGTCAAAAATGCTGTTTGTAATTGCCCCAAGACAGTGGTCTTAAGACCATACAATATCGTACTAGCATCAAGTATCCTGCCATCAAGTATTTATAATCTTTGATACTAGTCCCATAAGAAGTTTGACATAATTCAATTGAAATTTTTCAATTTGAGCTGGTCTGATACGAGCAGCCTTCTCTCCAAGTTTACTTGGTGAATTAATTGCAATGTCAACAAAATCCCACAATGCAATTTCAACCTGGAATTCCCTGATGATTAGATTACTTAGATTAACAAAATAGGAGTTATTTCCCCACACATATAAAGCCAAAACAAAACACCTTTTAATTTCTAAATATGACCACTACAACTGGATACACCTTGTGAATTTTACAGAACATACACCAATGAAGTACAAAACGTGATCAGTATCCTGCCATCAAATATTGTCCGTGCCATAACAACTTATGCTATAGCTGCTTCTGGCCTAATAGTAGGTGCACAAAGTTCAAGAGCAGCGGTAAAGGGGCTTGGTAGATGCTATTCAAAAGTTATCGGCAGGGAATTATTTAGCTATCAAAATTCTTTTCTATTTTTATGGTCTTCTGAATACAATTATCTCAATAATAATGCCCTATCAAACAACACTTAGTAGTATAATCATATCATCTGAGGTTGTCCAGAGGCCACAACCTGTCAGAAAAGGGGCATGGCGGAACACTTTTTGAGAAAATAATATTACAGCCATAGATTTGATAATAATTCTAGCGGGACACCATCAGGGCTGCCAATTTTTCATAAAAAAGAGTAGATTTTGTTGGGGATATAGATGGCTCGGTGGATATGAAGGCCTGTAGGCCAATGGCATGAAAGAGAGGGTGCAGAGGGGACGCCAGAGAGTATTTTGCATGACCTGAAGCCATATACTGATGAACAAAAACTTATAACACTGTGATAATTATGAAAAATAGGCAAGGCCACAAATTCAAACTTTAAAAATCGTAGATTACCATTACATTTGAAAAAAAATCAGAAGAGCAGAAAGTAGAGTTGGAAAATAGTAGATGTACTCTCAAAGGAGTAGAATGGACAGCCCTGGACACCAGGTACAGCTAAGGTGAAGCATTTTATTCTGGGTGACACTACAAAACTGGATTGTGTAGTAGCAATCATTGATCTGCAGTTCATAGCACAGAATCAATTTTTGTTCAGATTTCGTTTTAAAATTGCTTTACATTTAGTGTGTTTTGTTATTAATTTGCTGTTGTTTTTTCTTCAAAAGTTGTTAAAGGTAAAAAAAAAAATCAAACTGTTCACAAAAACTGCTAAATCTATTGTAACTTTCAAACTTAACAACTGCTGCCACTCTGGAAAATGTAAGCTCATTGAATGTTGTACAGCTTGGAGATGACTAGTGGAGGCTTTTATCTCAGCTTTCTCACCTGAACTGATCACAGATTAAGGATTTATATCCTTACTCTGTGAACTGGTTATGTTACCTCAGAGCTATATAGAATTCAAAAAGCTCACATTTTTCTTAGTGGCAGCATTAGTTTATAATCCGAACGAAATTGGTGGAGATAACCATAGACAAAACACACAACACTAGACTGGACACTGTGTAGTAAATATCATATCAAAAGGTGTCCTCATTAAATACTGTGACGCAACGACATCTCACTGTGGTAGAAAAAGCAGTGATGCATGTGTTTTTCGGAGTAATCTCCCTTTGATGCAGATAATTTTTTAGATTTTATAGAATTAGATACAGAACAGCAGCAGCAATTTTCTGCAGCACAGGTCACAGCTTTATCTATATTCATACCAAATAATTTTTTTAAGGCATTATGTCAAACAATTCTTCAAATCATTGTATATAATGGATAACCTTGGATATTCCTAAAAAAAACGTTGCTTTGTTTGATTCCAAGTGCAAATAGCTATATATGTTGTCTTAGCATCGCCTTCGAGATGAGACAGTGTAGCGTGCAGGTAAATTTTCAAAATGGTCAGTACCATGATTTAGGCTCCAATGGGTAGGCTACTAAATATCAGCATTATTTTTACAATCACTGTTTAACTCATATTTCTATGTATTTTTGCTCAATCAAAATAAGTGGTGAGTAAAACAGAATATAGACAAATGTGTCAGATATGCGTTTTTAGCCTTTCCTAGTGGCTAGAAACGCTCTCAGAGCATCAGCGGCCGGGTTCTATCTCGGACCCTGTTGGGGGATCACAATGCCCTCAAACCCCCATGTGGATCGCTCGGGTATTTCGCACCCTCGGAGCATTGCGATGACAAGCAGTATCGCTGTAAACTGAAATCTCCCACTTTTGAATTTAGATTACTTGGCAAGTATGATATGCTGTTGAACTAATATTTCTATGTCATTTTTGCTTAATCGAAATATGTGATGAGTTTGACAGAATATAGACAAAGCTGTGACCTGTGCTGCAGATGATTGCTGCTGCTATTCTATATCTAATTCTATAAAATCTATAAAATTATCTGCATCAAAGGGAGATTACTCCGGAAAAACACATGCATCATTGCTTTTTCTACCACAGTGAGATGTCGTTGCGTCGCAGTCATAAACATATGAATACTCTAGACTGGAAACTACTGGCTTAGAGCGTCTTCTCTAATTCAGTGACACAACGTCACTGCGCAATTCACCTTTTCACTGTAGCGCAAAGGCCAGAATAGGAGTTATGTCCCCATACATGTAATGTAAGAATAAAAGAACCTGTTATCTCTAAATATGACCACTAAAACTTGGTACACCCAATGAATTTTATAGAACATATAGTAATAAAGTATAAAATGTGATCAGTATATCGTGCAATCAATTATTGTCCGTGCAATAACAACTTTCATTATAGCTGCTTCTGTTCTGGCCTGAACAATTTGTATAAAAAACGGTGTATCGACTATTGTAAATAGTAGGTTTTGCTCAGCATTTTCACTTAATTAACTGCATCTGATCTTTCCAACTGTCGGATATGTAACCGTAAGATGGATAATACTGATGGTCCTTGAGTATGGTTTAATTTCAAATGTATTTTGTCAACTAAAGGCTTAAAATCTGAGCTCAGAACACTGAGTCTTTGCTCTTCATATTGATTCAGTGATTTTGCATGATAACTTTGTTAAAGATTGGCTACTTCTGGATCAATCTTACTGAAATTTTAAACTAGCATAAGCTAGGAATTTTGGTCTTAGATTGACATGGTATTCCTACACATCCCTCCCTGATACACATGTATCAATCGGTGTATAATCTCACATATGACGTGGATGTCTAGTGTTTCCCCAACATATTTTGGTGGGTATTCCTCTTGAGACTTTATTTTTGAAGAAAATTAACTGGCAGAACAACAGGTCTCTTCATCGCGCAGGAAATAAGATTTGATAAAATACCACAATTTAACACACCTTGTAGGAATAATCCGCTGGCTTGGGACAGGACATGAATAAAATATTTATAGGGATAAGAAATTGAACTATTTTCATGGATGATTTAAATGCAGCCCAGACTGGCCCAATCAATCCAAAGAAAAACTTTTGTTAAGTTAAAGACCTTCAAGAATTTAGCAAGATTCTTATCGATTCAAAAAATGGCCCAGACTGGCCCAATCAATTTCATAAATATTGAATTTAATGTGCATGCTGTAGAGAAAATAAAAGTGGCTCAGACTGGCCAAATCAATCGATAATTTAGTGGCTGTATATTTACCGAGACTTATCTTATCAGACATGGCTGAATATAGGGAGGCAGGTCATTTTGGACGGAATAAGAGTGCTGCATCCATTTTCAAAACGGCCTCATGATGAGCGCGGATCCTTGCTTAACGATTGATTATTTCCCTCACAACGCTGCTTGCATGCTAAGCACAACTGAATAATGAGAGATGGCCTGACTCTATAAGCTTTGATAGACTGTGCAGCCAGGCAAGTTCTGGGAACTTAGGACCCAAACCTGTTTTAGGCAATGATCTGATTACTCTCTGTGACAAAACACACACTCTTAGTTGTATCGTTCTGGTTATGAAACCTCCTATCAGAGAAAGAATCATGTAAGCATTGAGTAATTGATACTATATTTAATCTATTTAAATAAGTATTTATGTGTACAACTGGCTAATTGATATGATTGCAAAGTTACCAATGATATTATACATTGTGGAATTACAAAATTGATATTCATTGATGATTCACTAGAAAGTTTTCCTATTCTTGGCCGGGTCGCTAAATTTAAATCAGTGAATATTTTCATCCTATAGGGTATTGTAGATATGGGTATAGGGTGCGAATTGCAAATTCTGAGTACCAGCAGCTGGACTCTAATGGCTCTCTGTGGGTTCTGTTCAATACATTAGGAAGTCGCAGACAGAAGAAAAATCTTCCGCCTTTCCTACCTTAGAAGACTTGAATCAGACGAAGCCGCACTCATGTATACATAGGTACAAACTGATTTGATACACAGCTTTTTAAATATCCCTCCACCACCACCGTCCTCGGAGGGAACAAACTAGTGTTATAGATATCACCAGTAAAGATCAAATTATCTTATGTGCCATGCACTACTACACAGCGGTCAAGGTGACTTACTTGTGTTGTATCTACAGTTTATATTTACTTGTGATGGCTGCTGAGATGTTTTTTTTAGTTCACCGTACTAAAATTCCATCAGTAGCCAAGAGCAAGAACCATGAAGAACAAAGACTAAGCGTTCGGAGCTTTTAAGCATTTACTTGACAAAAATATTTGAAATCGGACCTTACTCAAGGACCATCAGTGTTTCCCATCTTTTGTTAACATGCCTGATGGCTGGAAAGATCAGATGCAGTCTATTAGGTAAAATTCTGAGCAAAACCTTGAACTTTGAAAAGTTGACACACCATTTTTCATACAAATGTTAAAACCAGAAACATGCTATAGCATATGTTGTTATGACACAAACAATATTTGATGGCACGGTATACTGATAACATTTTATACTTCATTGGTACATGTTCTGTAAAATTCACCGGTTTTACCCAGTTGTAGCGGTCATATTTAGAAATAAGAATGTCTTTTCTTCACACATTACATTTATGTGGAGATAGCTCCTATTCTGACCTATGCACTACAGAGAAAAAGTGAATAGCGCAGTGACGTCGCGTCACTGAATTAGAGAAGACACTGAGCCTGTATCAAATAGCCAATAGTTTCCAGTCTAGAGTATTTATATGTTTATGGTCGCAGTATTTTATGAGGACACTTTTTGATGCTCAGTGTCCAGTCTAGTGTTGTGTGTTTTGTCTATGGAGATAACAACAAAAAAATCTGGTATTTGGACTGCAAGTCGAAACTAATACACCCCAATGCTATTATGCCATAACATCAACCACAAGTAGTGCCTGAGTGCCTAAATAATAGTGTTGTTTCATACAGGTTCCTGTCTAGGTTATATTATTAAGTCTTTGACTACACTTCATTTTGAATGCTCTACGAAAAACCATCTTCTATAATTAATTTTGTAGACCCTAGCAACGAGAAAATTCAAATTTGTTCCTGTCTATATTAAAGTTCTCATTTTTTTACAGCTTGCTCATATTTATGTGATATACATACATATCAACATTATTTTGAGCAGTTTAAGTTAAAGAGTTTGTTATTACACTCAAGTCATGGCTAATTCATCATGAGTTACTAGACATTGCATGAAAAATCTCTACTAACCTGGCGTCACCAAGCAACGCTAGAACAAGGCAGAGTTCTATTGCAAAAGTTGGTTAATGAGATGGCAGTTAGATACACAAGCTTTTTAGGTGTTCTTTTGCATTCACAGAGGGAACTTGTTCTAAAGCAAAGCAACACTATCCGCTACTTTGGTGCTGAATCAAGGCATAAAGTACAACATAAGAAAGATTAATTTGCGTAGTTCTTTCAAACAGGTAGACAAATTTACCAACCCCGCTAAAAATAAAATTTTGTCTGACAATAAAATGTCACTAACCTCCGAATTCAGTGCTGTTGAGTTATCTGTCACCTGACATTCGTCTGCCCCATATGACTCTGAACTAGTAGCATTTACAGCCTTTACCATACATACAATAGCTAATGCCATATTTATTCTGAGTGCATAAACAAAGATGAACGCTACGAACGATACATAGGCAAGTATCCAGCGACATGATGTTAGCGTCTGCCAAACAGTCTCTACAAGGAAATTAATAATTCTGACCTGATTTAAGGTAGATGGTGGTTGACTGAAAATAGCCTTCTTGCATACTTCCCTGGTAATAATATTAGCCTACTAGTAATAAAAATGCTCATGAAATTGTTCGTGTTTTATGTGTTTGTAAAAAAACATAATTAAAGAGTAGATTTATGATATCAAATGAACAACCAGATCAAGTTACAGGAGAATATGATCCAACACATCACACTATTACAAAGTAATTTGTCACAGAGGCTGTCAACCTGGGCGGGTGCTGTAACAACATGGGAGTCGTGGCCTGCCATGGCTTGGAAATAAGTCAGTTGTTTTAAGAGAATGGTGACACTGGAAGCTCTTGTTGATGTGTTGAGCCTGATATAGAGGAGCACTGCCTTACACTGGCTGGTGATCAGTCCAGGCAGGCACGTGAACGTGCTTGAAATCTGGAGTCAACTTATTTGCATCGATACCTGGCCAATGCAAACAAAAGGAATCAGCTTCTTGGTCGGGCCAGCCTACGATCAATTATCAACTCTCTAGACCTTATACAGTTGAATTGTCTGATGAGCCATGATCAAGTCACATAGTGTTTTGCAAATATGTCATGATTTGCGATTATATGAATTATGGTGGCCAAAAGCTTTAGAAGATTTTGCACAATTAATGGTTGATGAACAGTTGAAGATGGCAAAAGGGTATGATAGCACCTAACAGAGCAACACCACATGCCACATCATATACTGATCACAGAACAAAGAACAGCTTTGAGTATTTGGTTTTACATGAAAAATCCAGCTCCAAATCGGAAGCGAGGTTGTTGCATTGACGTACGATGATAATGTACTGATATGTATGGATGTGTAAATAATCCCCTCCCAAGGACAAACCATCCATATAATCAGTTTCAATATTCAAAATACTGCCAGCAACAGCAGTTCAAATTAATCAATCAACCAAAACTAAGTCTAGCAGGAAGTATGACCTAAAGATCACATATGTTTTACTGGTGACCATTATAACATCGTGGTAGCACTGCGAATCCTAGATCAACAGTGATCGGGTTAAAGGACCTCCTGGAGCTGCAGTTTTATTTTGCGATTCGTTAATCATTGGAATACAAACCAAATCTTTTGCCAGAGACCAGAGATGAAGGTTTTTGAGTGATACTTCCCTTCCTCAGCATTTTTCATCCAACTTGAATGGCTTCCTTGTCATTTAAAGTTGGATGAATCATGCTGATTCAGCAGCTTGATCTTAGTGACTGAGTGATTATGTACTGCATAACCCTGGCAAGTTGGCATCCATAGCTGAGTCCACATGTGGTCAAGTGGTAGCGCTAAGGGAGCGGTGGATGATTTGGCAGTTTGGTCCAGTGATTTGGCCACCACCTAACCCCTTATGTTATAAACTTTTCATAGGGACCAAAGGGGATGAAGCGAATATTAGCAAACTACTTGGTACATGGTAGAGGAGGATTGTTTTTGACACTCAGATTTAAGTATTCTATAATCCACTGCAGGCAGTGTTAAAGTCAGCCTATGGCTTAAATGCCTTTCATATGTTTAAAGGACAACCAGCCCACTGGTTGCAAAGAAAATGAGTCAGCTTTCTGACTTTTCGATGAGAAGTGTGATGCTGAATGGGATTAATTTAAGGAGTTAAATGCTCCCCTACAGGAAAACTTGCGGATATTCCCCCGAAAACTCAGGGTACGAATAAATGTCACATTTTAGTTCGATGCACTTAAGAAAGGCTAATGAAATCTTAGTGCTAGCTAACATGCAGTCACTCCCTTACTCGCTAAACTAAACTCTAGCTAATATTTGCTCACATAGGGAACTTACCCTCAGGTATTTCTTCTTCTGTATCAAACTCAGGTGTACGCTCGATACTGTGTCTGTTTGTCCCCATTGCTGCTTTCGCTAGTTTACTATTCTGTTCTCACAGCATCCCACAACTTGTTATGACAGAGTTATGGGAGTGGCTTATCCTAATAACCTTTCATGGCTGGTCACCAAAGAACAGCAAAGGTTTTCTTGGAAGAAACTGTATAGAGCCGCAACTGAATTATTGCCGCTATGGTGCTTTGTATTAATCTTAGTCAATGTCACGTTGAGGAGACAAATGTATGGAATTACCCAAACTTATTGTTTTGTACAGCATGTCATATTAAAGTGACATTGAATAAGAATGATTGGAAGTCACATTTCATATAAGCAATTGTTGCCAATCTCCTAAAATTTTCTCAACAACCTTCTCCTAGACTGTCGTGTCAAAACAGTATTTTGATGATTTGTCACAATAAGACGCTCTTTAAATGTCCCAAAAAATTGCATAGAATTTGCTTGTGATCCAAAGGGGTAACCAGATTAGTCACGAAAGCCATATAATCGATCTACTACTCATTTCATAATTAAGTGAGTAATAATAATGGACCCCAGAAAACTATTTATCTTTTTATCACCGGGTACTAGGCTATTGGGGGCGATGCCTGTCAGTAGTACTGGAGTGAATGGACCAAGTGCAGTTTGAATGCATATGTGGATATCCTGTTTGTAACTCTATTCGCTTTAGAATTGACAACCTGTTGTTACCTTTTCCTCAAACAGATATGCAAGTAACCATAAAAAACCGCATTTCCTTATTTAGTTGTCACTTGAATTTTAATCCATCGTAATGTCAAAGCAATGAAGTAGATAGGTGATTGGTCAAATATGTTTTCTATTGCTCATTGCCCTTGTTATTATATCCATCAAATATTATGATTTGCGGTACATTATTACGCTTTAAGTTATCTTCTCTTTATGTAGGAGAAGACAACTTATTCAATTAAGGTACTCAGTTATATTGAATCTTCTGATCTGATATATGTCGAATAACTTTTGAATTGTAAAGTATACACAAGACATAAACATAAAATTCAAATTAGCAGAGAAAACTATGTGGAAAACTTTCTGACATATGCAATTGGCTAAGCTGGAGACAATGACAATATTATGTTATAACACAGCAGCTCTTTATAGTTTGTCATCACTCTCTGGTACATAGCCTAATGAGAACTTTCCTGAACTCTTTCCCATGATAGACCTGCTTGGTTTGATCGGTCTGTCTTTCTCTTCCAAAGCCCAGTCTTGAGTCTTTCCTCGAGCAAATATGGTGAACATGATGGCACCAAAGGTGAATATACCAGCCCAAACATAAAATACTGCTTGCCACTCCTTTTTTGTCCCCTGCAGAAGAGAAATATCACCGGGTCATAATACATCATAATTCTTTAGTCACATTAGAGGAGCAATGATGATGAACATAATATGTGTAACTGTTACCTTGATTGAAGCAAGGATAGACAACTCCTTGATTGGAGTTACAATCAGTGTAGAGAGATTATATCCAGTTCTTGATACCCTTTAAAGTACTTTATGTGTTAATGACTATAGCTTTGCAGTACAAGTAAGTGTATTTGGTTTTCAGTAAAAACCAAAGTTGAACATAAAGGAAAAATTAAAATCAATCTCATTATTATGAGACTTCATAGTACTCACATTTGGAGTCATGGCGTTTACAAGAGTAGGAGCGACCATTCCAGGTATAGTCGCCAGAGTATTGCTGATACCAAAAATCTCTCCTGCATATCTGACCAAAGAAAGGAACGTAATGAGTGTTTGATAATATAATGCCACTAACTCAACTTGCAGTTGTCTGAGCACTTAGACTAGGAACTTAATAGTATTCAGAAAAAGAACATAAGGCGGGATAAAGCCTGATTTTGAAGAGTCACATCTCAATAAAGTGTGTTTAGATTGATCCTGACGCCTTGGTTGTTCCAACCTGAATGGAGGGAGTGGAAATGAAAACACATTGTAAATAGTTTAAATTGACAGTTAATACCCGGATTAATGCAAGTACGTCATGAATTCGTTAAAAAATAGAATATTATACCTGTTAGCAATATCTTGAGGGTTGACATTATATCCGGAACGATTGAAGCCGGTGAAACCAACCGCTACGGTTAAGAAGATAACTCCTAAATAATTCATTCCACATGGTATGTGTCCGGTGGCAACGAGCATCCCCGCAGGTATAACAAACGCTATGAAAAGTAATGAGAATAAGTAATACATTTCCAATATATATCTATTTATTTTTATCACGGAAGTTTTGTAAAATCAATTCAGGTATCTCCCCCACAACTTATATTTGACCTATATCAAAAAAATATTACCTACGTATCACAACTATCTGTTAAACTACAAAATGTTCACACGCAATGAATGAGGCGTGATGCATTGAACAAGGTTACACATTACAACCATCCAAGCTGAGCTTTATATCGTAAGGATGAAACTTTATTTCAATTCCAAGATCTCTTATATAACTACTAACCAAGGAGTAAAAAATAAAAACTCCTTGGACTAACCCAATGTTTCTACTCTCTCAAGACATCTATGTAATGGTTTATGAGAAAGCAGACACACATACCTATGATCATGGCAATTTTCCTTGCCAGAGTAGTGGATAGGTAGCCCTTCACTCGAAGTACGTCTATACTGTGTGAGACGGTATTAGCTACCAGAAACATGGCAATGTACGGCAACATTGAATATAGCCCATTCTGTAAAACAGATATGAATTAATTTTAACCTATTTATTCGCCTAGATAACCTTCCTAAGAAAATTATTTTTATTGTGGATGCTGAGAGAATTACCCAACTATTGGAGGGTGAGATGCAAACCATTTTTCTCCTCATTGCACAAAAATTAAAAAGTCAGTCAAAACAGACTTTGTCTTGTAATATGTATAATTCTCAAAAAGCAAGGTAATAGGTATGTGAAAAGTCATTATTCACAGGAGCTACATCTAATCACCTTTTTTCTATCAAGACAGAAGGTCTTTAGAGGACTGGCATGTGATTTAAGGGCTCAGACTTATCTTGTACAAACATCGCTACTCACAGATTTGATGTCAAACTTTAGCACTTCCTTCATGAACGCTGGCAGTTTTGTGATAAGAGTGTAATTACCAAAGTTATTACAGAAATGAGCAGCAATGATGGCCCACATGGCAGGTGATGTGATTATAGCCTTCCACGGTACATGCTCATTCTACAAATGGACATCTTGTGTGAATTTTCTGCGGAATTGTATCATCACTTTTTTGCAATACAATAACTTTTTTGATGCCAATTATTTTACAATCAACAGATTATGTTGTCATATTGTAGTTTGTCACATTATTGATAATTAATATTATTGCACAGATGACAAGGAATCCAGCCCAGGCACCCACTGCTCAAAGGTCATAATAAATGTATTTAAAAAAAAAATCCAACTATAACAGGATTTATTTCGGTAATCCTTAGAGGCATGACACAAGCATCTGTGCGGAAAAATTGCTCATCAACCAACCTTTCCGTCTTGTTTTCCTTCCATAGACTTCTCGATGTACCGCCGTTCTCTATCACTTATCCGTGGGTGCTCTCCTGGAGAGTCGTAGATGGTGAAGGCCCAGACAAGACAGAAAAGCAAGCAAAGTCCACCTCCAACATAAAACATACTTGGCCACCCACCATCAAATGCTTGCCATTCACAGAAGAATCCTCCGAGACCCAACATCAACACATTGCCTATCTGCAAAAAATAAGAATTTTATCATTCTTATATTCCCAAAACTGAGTAGTTGGTACAATATGTAACAGACCAAAGCCTATGTCTACAATCCACAGATAATATTTTCATGTTTTCACAGTTTGTGATAACCTCAGCTGTATCAGCCATTAATTTTCAGGTTCACTCAGCTTCGAGGGAGGTTCAATCCAGAGGTACAACTGCTGATTTATTAGTTCATGTATTTTATGTAATTTAACTTAAAAACTTTCTGTCTCAGCATGTTTTGAAAGGCAGTGTGTCAGAACAGTGGTTTGCATTGTAGAAGAGGCTATCAGTGAATATTACATACCATGGTGCCAGAGAAACAGAATACCCCGAGTTTACTTCTTTCAAAGGGAGGAGCCCACCGACCCAGTAAGTTATGCATAGCAGGGAACACAACTCCAGTAGATAAACCTGCTATTACTCTCAGTACTATCACAAGGGCAGCTGACACTTCATAGTTCTTGCCATCATACCTGAATAATGTAAACAAATTATCAATAATTATTTATGGCAGGCCTGTTGTAAAGTCGCTCTTTATTCTGTCTTAAAAAACACTTTTTCCCATTTTTTTAATTTCTGCTTCAAATCGCGTTGGGACCATACTACTTATTCAATAGATCACAAAGTTTTCTAATTTTGGGGTTGACGCCAACAACAATGGGAACAGGGGTAGCAAAAAATAGTAGTGTGCTTCTGATGTATGCATAGGACAACTCCATCTCTTACATGCTACAATATGGCTAGGTTAAAAAAATGGTGAGAAATTTATCAAATGGAAAGTATTGTAACTATGGCGATATCTATCTATTTTTTCTTACCTCAATGATTAACAAGATAGCTGGGGGTTCCCCTATAGGAGGGAGCGACTAATACGCCATTTCCTGGTTTACCCCCAATAAGTAAGAAATAAACACTTAAGTAAGTACAGTAAGTTGCTGGAGAACAGCATGGGCATGGCCTACTCTGTATATCTAATGGCAATAAATTATACCTAAGGTATTACGTCAGGTTCACATTTGCGATGAATAAAATATTTGACAGAAAGCCGGTCACACGCTTTTTTATGATCTTTATTTTAAGAAAAGGGAAAGAGCTTCTTTCTGGTTCCAAAAACATGATCCAAGGACATTCATAAATTATGCCTGAGAAAGCACTTTTGGCTCCTATTCTTGGCTGTATTTTCTGTTTCAGTTTCAAGTTTCATCACTTTTATTTTCTGGGAAATTTATAAATCCCCCTCATTAGTGCTGAAACCAACTTCCAGCTCCCACGGCATGTTGCTGCCTTAAATTATCAGCAAAAACTTGTGTTCACAGTGGGGGGGGGGGGTGGGTGGGGGGTGGGGGGGTAACGCATGACGTCCTCTTATCTACTGATATACTTGTTTCTAAAAAGCATCGTGAGCTGAAATACGTGATCATTGAATCACTTATAGACCAAGATTTCACCTCACTCCCTGTGAGGCAATATCGTAAATTGTAAACTTTGTTGTTCAACGATTGTTCTTCGGTTCGATTGATTCACGAAGACAACTAAAAATACTAAAGGAACATATTAAACGTGAGTAGGGAATACTTCACAACTGTCTTCCCAAACATGGCAAAACTCGGCTCTAGCTATTATTTATTGCTCTAGGGTGATGACTGATCCTGTGGTCTTTTGTGGAATTATCTCACCTTGCAGCGAACGGTAGTACTACTGTCACAATCCCGAATATGAATAGTCCGACGAGCATGACTCGTTTCCCTCCATATCTACCTGCCAACCATCCACCAGGTACCTGAGTTATGATGTATCCGTAGAAAAAAGAGCTCAGTACCCAGCCCTGAGTAAATTTAGTCCACTCAATATCACCACTGATAGGCTACAAAAAATATAATTCCAATTTTTATAGCATAGGTGGTGGCCATATTTTCCAACAGGGCGATTAAATAATATGCAGCAAAAATCAACTCTTTGGTTACATTATTGATATTTCATATGCTAACTTTATTTTTAATAATTGTTTTATAATGTCATCTTATGTTTCCAATGAATTATGTGATGTTTCAAGTGAAAATGTTGATCCTATAAATTTGACACCAGATCTTAAACCTTATACATCAAACAGCAATCAGGAGGAATGACTTCTCTTCTTGTGCTGTGCTGTCTAAATGATAAAAAATAAAAAAGAGACCAGCAAAGAGAGGTATAATTATAGAAATAGGAAGCAAGCTATTAAAGATGAGAAGCATGCCAATTTCATCGCATTAAATTTGAGGCCAAGTTTACATCTTTTTTCCAGAATCAATCTTGTTCTCGGCGACAACATCTTTCAATTGTAGAGCAAGCATAGAAATGGTAGATGGAAAAGAATAGAAATAGTGCAATCATTTCTAGTACTTCACACCAATGAAAGCTTGGAGGTGGCTCAGCCGGTTAGACTGCCAATTGGTGTTGAATCCCATCGCAGTCTATTGACAACTGGGATTGGTTGACTCCCAGGTATGCCCTGGCCTGCCTGCAAACTGAGAGCAACCTGACCCAGAATTTGCGGCTTCGCCCTTAAAGTAAAAAAATTTCGTCGCCCATGCCTCGGGACGCGGCATGTGACTTCTTTAACAACCATGTAAAACTGCATAACAAGCCACCTACCTCAGAGGTCACAGCTGATGAGTTATCAGAAGCCTGACATTCGTCCTCTCCGACTGATCCAGAACTGGTTGTGTTTACCGCCTTAACCATACATACAATGGCTATTCCCATGTTTATTCTGAGTGCATAAATTATGGTGAAAGCCACACATCCGACATAAGAGAGTACCCAGCGACATGACGTTAGCGTCTGCCAAAGAGTCTCTACAATTCGATTTAAATTTAAATTTGTGTTAGGTGCTCCATAACGATAAGATTTAAGACATATTTTGTACTATTGATTAGTAAAATTGTACAAAGAATAACTAATACAGCCTGGGGCGGTCAAACTGGGGGGGGGGGGGGGAGATTCTAGGGCCTCAAACTAAATACAGCCCTGACCACCCAGGGAAAGAAATTTCTTCTTAGATTATATCGCATATACAGAAAGTAAAGTGTGACGCGGCCGTGGTGCAATGGAAAGGGCATGGGAATTTTAATCGAGAGGTCCCGTGTTCGATTCCTGGCGGATCACAATGGTGTCAGGAAGGGCATCCAACTTCAAATGCTCCTGTTCCGCATTATTAAATAGAGTTCGTAGACCCATACTGATGATACCGGAGACAAATAAACCGAATATAACATCTAGGTTTCTCACACAGTATCACAGGGTATACAGAGACTACAGAAAGTAAAGCAAAATTCCATCACTCACCCTCCGGTACCTCTTCGTCTATATCAAACTTAGCCGTACTGTTGTCATCGTGGCTGTCTCTCCCCATTGTGACCGATAAGCAATTCAGTCAATTCTCAAACCTTATACAGCAAGGTAGTTGCCTTATACCCTTTCTTGACAGTGATTAAGTGTGCAGTAAAATTTAAATCACTTCTTATCTTAAAGCTTATGACACTGTTGTCAACTTCACAGCATGCCAAGCAGGATGATAGTGATAAAGATACGGAGCACTTAATTTTATACACTAAATATAAACACTTATTCCTCACGATCCAAAGATAACACCCCAATCTGTCATCGTAAAGTTAAATCGAAGATAGTGATGCTTTTAATTTACCGGACCGAGATTTAGATTAGTGGTGGCATCAATAATTTTGATATTTTATTGAAAGCATCTGTAGGTCATTCATACTGTGGTTTCAATTATAGAGTGATGTCCTGCCAAAAAGTTTTAACAGCTACGATTTTAATTGTAATACTTGTGGCAGAGATGACATTGGGATGCTGCAAGATCTCATCCCGTGAATGATATAAGCAGCTTGTGATGATTTACTGTCAAATAATTGTGGTTGGTGCGCTGTATCTCTATACCAGCAAGGTCTTTTTGTGGAAATTGGCAGCAAGACCTCATTTAAATCGATACTGACAGCTTTATGCACCCTACCCTTACAAAAACCATTCATATAGTCCAATCAGATCAGATCAATGATGGTTGGGGTGTGGGCTTATAACAGAATGACGCTGCAAGAAATGACAGTCATACCTTAAGGTCATGCCTCGCCTAGGATAATAACTTGAGAACCACTGGTCCGATTTTCTTGATTTTTCATTGTAATTGTAGCTATTCCTTGATTTAGCAATTTCAAAACCCTCAATTATCTTCATTTTAATTTCTTATGATTGTGATGGCAATTTATTTAATTTAAGCCACCTGTTACCATGCAAAAGAATAGGAGCTGTCAATAACTGGGAGCATCTGGCTCAGACGCCTCACAACCATTTATTCGTATCAAACCAGGATTGGCAGCGCAAAGTAGTCCCAATATAATTAACTTGTGATAATTAATCGTAGTAACAAGCCTTGACATGAATTACAAGTACTAGACAAGACCTATAATAACAGACAGGAATTAACAAACAAGCTTGTGAACTATTGTAAAATACACCAAATGGACTAGATTTTAGAGACTTATATTACTACGCCAAGTCTGGTACAGAAATATATCAGGCAAAAAACCATGAATGGTTGGATTTTCCTCTGTATTCTTGAGGCATTTTGTTCGATTCAGGTACTGATGTTGATTCAAAACTTGGGAATATCCAGAAAGGATATGTTTGTAGGTAATTCCCTTGCAATTGTTCACTCAACATATATTTTACTTGAAGTTGGCTACGCAAAATGAATATTGAGTTTACAGCCTGCCTCTTGAAGACTGCGTGATAGGCCTTGTTAATATACCCCTTCTCCAACACAAAAGTTTCATTTGGTTCAAAATCAATGCCTAGTGCCCTCACCAAAGCTTTGGCGGATGCCCCTATCAGAAAAAAATATTTCAGTCTCCGCACGGTTCTCACATAATTTGACTTCTCGTTTTGTCAGGTAAAAGTGCATTTTTGTCAAAATTATGACAAGTATAGACGTATGATAATTCAAAATTGCTAACTGGCGCATCAAATCTTTTTCACCAATACTGGTCAGCACTGGGCTAGTGAGGGCACTAGGGTAATTATATTTGTCCACCTTGGACAACAATTGACACAGCTCACTTTCTTTATAGCATTGTCAACACTTATGGTTTAGCTATCAGTGTGTGAATTTGAAAGCCGTTTTTTATTCAAGTCAAATCAAACATTGAACATTATTGTTGTTATGGCTGCATGACATGAGGGTAGTCTTTATGTATTAACTGTATTTTTTTGCTCCAATAACTTGCAATACCTTTTTATATGGACAATAGTGACGATGGGTTTTGACATGTTGCTGAAATTCAGTGTCGCCTTATGACGTTACGTCATGGCATAACGTCGTAAAATTTAGAGTTTAGACTTCTTTGATTATGTAGATTGAGAAACCCTAAAAAGATTTTTGGGGAGGCATGACCTTAATGGAGTTCGGGATCGCCATCTCAAACACCGCCAATGCTGGCTGTGCATGAAACTTAAGCAGATTGTTCTACTAGCACTCAAACTACAAGTCACCATAACAAAGATTTTCCCCAACAAATTTAATGTGACTACTGGAAAGTAATGGTCACGGTCGGTCCTCAACTCTACTCAAGTCTTGCTCACCTTATTTCAAAGGCTAGTTTGCTCCCGTGGTTAATATGACTGAAGACCACACTCTTGGTGGCGGCTTATTCAGCTAATCAGTCACCTCCGTCAAACTGGCTTGATAACGACATTCAAACCTTTAAATTCTTGTATTCATTGGAGGGTGGTACATGGAATTTTGATTGTTTCATATGTGCAAATTATGGTAAATGCAAGAAGGCACTATGATGCCCATGCAAAGTGATTATAATGGCTGCATGCTAAGACTAGCCCAGATGGGAGTTGTCACTATAGTTGGTAGGATGAGGCAACTTTGTATATGAATCACTGTGACAAATGATATGGTTTTTGATAGCCTCCAATCTAGCTAGGACGCAAATCGACAGTTTCATAGAACTGATCATGTTGTAACGCAGGCTAAGTTTATCATTGGCCTGTATAATTACTGCCAGCCCATGGAGTTATCTCTATGTGCCAGCCAATCAAATTAATGGTTTTCACTTATTGACCAGTAGAAAGCAGAGAGACTTTGATATGGATTGGAAAGACAGTATTGGTGATTGGACACTGAACTGAAACTGAACAGTCTTACAAAATTCACGTGGGGAAGCAGAATGATAATATCACAGAGTAAGGATATACAGAGGGGACACTTCAATGATTGTTATAGTGACTGTGGTTTTTGATTCACTGGGGGTAAATTGTGCACAGCTGGATGCCGAAAACGCATTGTCTCTATATGTTTAAATGTAATTTTTTTTGCAAACATCCCTACCTTTGATGTGCCATAATTTATTCTGTATTTATCCTAAACACTGATTTCAAACTTTGTTGGAATGTTCAACCTTCAAGCTATACACCATATCATTGTCATTTTTTGCTAAGATCAGAGGTCAACAATCTTTAGTTGAGTAACAGCGGGATGTATATGCTTGGGTTATACCTCTAGCCGATAATATCAGCTAGAGGTATAACCCAAGCATATACATCATGCCGTTACTCAACTAAAACCTTGTTGACCTCAGAGACTACCTCTCTTTGATAGCTTTAAATCTCAACCTTCTTCAGCTTCTTCGCCTCCTTACCTCCAACATTTCCACCACCTGTGACCATTTCACATACTTGAGCTTTTCACTCGCATTATCCTTAATCCAGTCTGCAAGTCAGCACAGACTTGAGAGGAACAGAATGTTGAACATTTAAGGTCCAGACAGTCATAGTTATATATGTCAAACACACTATGTTTGGCTAGAGAAAGTTTGTCAGATATGTAGGTTGGTGATGGTATTCCTGACCTCTGAAATGACAGCTTTCTATTTGCTCTGGATAACCTTGAAACAGTTTCACAAAATCTGTTTGTCTATGCTATGAGACTACAGTGGTAAATAATTCAAGATCTCAGGAGTCAAAATGATCACAGGGAGTTACATTCTTCTTTGATCAGATAAGACTCCTGTTTTCACAAACTAGATGTTGTCACTCCTCTGCTTTGATGATCTTGCAACATACCTTCAGAAGGAATTTCAGGGGAGGGAGATTTATTAGATAGAGGGGCTGGTAGCAATGACAGCACTCAGGTAGGAAGATTGGCACAGGAGGAAGTCCCAAAGAAACCATGCTTGAAGCAGCTTTCATAGAACTCAAAGCCTGCACGATATTCAAAGCTTCATCCGATCATTTGTTATGAGTGTCTATGTTGTTTACTATCATTTTAAAGCTGAAGTTGATGCCAGTATATCCCTCATAGTTGGAGTTGGCTAAACACTGCATAAGTCATGTGACCTACGGGATAAAATTAACAATTCACACAAATAATATTATTACACCAATTGTATATAGGTCGATATTTGTGTATTTTTTTGTATATGTATAATATATGAATCACTGATTAATGCGGGAAATGTGATACTAAACTGGGTCAACAGAAAAGTTCGAACAGTTTTTGGTTGTGTTTAAGGAACTTTACACATGCCAAAAAAAAAAAATAATTAGGCCACTCCAAATTAATACCTTGATCTAGATGACAATTTGAAGATTTGTAGGTGGAGGGAGGTGTCTTTTCATTTTATATTTTAGCCCTAGAAAACAACTGAAGTTAAAAGGTTTTTTATTCTATCTATATACCCTGAACTCAAGAAGCTGCAAATTTTTTTAATTTTCTCCCACATACACAAATCTTGAATGGTTGACCCTGCCTCCTCATGAGTGTTTGATAATGTAATGCCACTAACTCACATTGCAAGCCATGTGCTTTCAAAATGTTTGTATACAAATAAGTAGCCAATGACACAAGAGTGGCAAGCCACGCCTCCTACCCTGCTCTGAGTCCATTTTGATTATTTTAGAAGATTTTAGGTTGCCTCTCATTGGTCAAGCACTGTCGGGAAATTCTATCTTGTCAGGATAGCCAGCATGGGCTTTGCATAATTATTCCCGATCTCCAACTTGTTCTGATGAAAGCGTAAGGCTTAACGGCAACCTGCCAGTCGAAAAGTCTGTTTAAATCAAGGCTACCAGCCAGGCATAAAAATGTGTTGTTTATCAACTATACTATGACTTTATTGTCTACTAACTATCTAACTAAAACCAACAGAGTTACAAAGATTTAATGTATAAATCAGTTAAAATAATCAGTGCGTTTAGTCTCGTTGTCCGCTAGCAAACATGAAGTGCCCATGAGCAGGCTAAAGTAACACTTGTGAAAGCAATGATTCATAGGAAGTTAGATACAGTCAAGGCATTAAATGTTATGGACAAATGAATATTATAAAAGACAAGACATGAGAATTTGAATGCATGAATAATAACCTCAGTATATAATATATATATAGCAGTCAAAGACCGGAATTCCCCACAGCACACTACTAATTGGTCGATAAGTATCATATTATAAAATCAACGCTGGACGATGAAGAAGAAGAAAGACAGAATTTCATTTTCATGTTATATTTTTTGTTCTCTTCATCCATATTGAGTCACAACTCACCAGAGGTAATAAAATCTAATAATATATCATGTATACCATGTGCATACATATATGGAATAGACGGGCGTTTAGGGGTATATGTTTTATATTTTACTTGGTCAAATGACCAGGAGGTAAAATATTTGATTATTTTATGACTATTTTCAACTGGCGTCTGGCGGTATTTTGATTTTAGCAGGGCTCTGACAAGGTGGCGGGCGTTAATCCAGAATCTAGATCAAGGAATTAATTAGGAGTGGCCTTAACAGATTCTGCTGTGGAAAATACCAATTAGTTTCTAGAAACGGTAAGTTGAGGGTTGGATGGGTGAATCTCAAGCCTTCCAAGTAGCTATCCTAGTGATAGCTACTTGGAAGGTTTTCGCAGAGATCACTCCATCAATTATTTTATTGTTGCACTGTGATGTTTAGTTCCATTGGGGAAGGTTGACAGGACAAAAAAATCTCTATTAGCTTATGCATGGACTCCAACCGGAAAAACAAAGCTATGGGTAGTGTGAACTGGCCAAGAGCTGCCCAAACATCTGCCCCATACACTGCCTTATTGAGCTTTGAGTTTTTGACTATCTCAAATTCAACAAAACTGCCATTGATCCAGTGAAACAAATTACCACTGATCATAACGCCAGCAACAGCCGCAACAGATCGTCTACCTCCTCTTACTTTACTCCAATCTACTGACTCAACAAACTCCCGACTTGATAAAATACATAATAGGTAAACTTGAAGAGCAACTTGGAAAATATCTACTATGTAGGTGATACAGCTAACTTTCGACTCAAATTCTAAGTTGACCAGCTGGGTTGAAGAAGATCCATCTGTTATGTTTTGTGCACTAGAAGGGGATGCCAGAAAAGCTATTGCAGGTACCATCCTCATGAATATGTAAATCATATCGCAAACAGAAGTGATCAGCAGTAGCATACTTCCAGTGGACAAATTCATAGTCTAAAACAATGAAGATTCAATTAAATCTGCGCCATACAGATACATTTGCATTCAAATAATAATGGAGACAACAGAATCAAATAAATTCCATCACCAGCATATTGTGGCAGACATGCAGTTTTTTTCACTTTTAAGTTTATTTGAAAAGTAATGGCAGCTACCTTTTCAGGAATCGCTTTCCATATAACGAAGACACCAAATGAGACAGCCATTAGCATTGACGAGTAGTGTATGCATGATGTAATATGCATAGCCTTGGATAATCCTTGTTGGAATTGGATATTATTTTTGGGTGAGTGCACATGCAAGAACATCATTATGGTCATCACCATTGAGAACATGACACCGATTATCAATGCAACAAAGAATGGCTGTTTTATGCTTTCTGCTTGACGTGCAGCATTAACTGTCTCAAGGCTGGTTGTGGACTCATGATTATTTTCTTGATCCACAGTAACTTCCGACATTTCACTATAAGAGAAAAACATACAAATTGCCACACAATAACAAATGAAATGTGTGAAATCCTATAGAATCCAATTAGTAGAATGATACTGGAACAGGCCACACAAAACTATTATTCAAAACAATCAAGGATGCTCTCGTGTCGGGATCGACCTCTTTAATATTTGTAATTCAAATTATAGTTTTTTAAATTATATCAAAATTGAATTGATAAAAATACTCTGCCGGAAATGGTCTTATCATAAGATTCTGTTTTATGTACTTAGATGTTTAATGTTTAGATCAGTCTATAATATGAAAGTTTATGGGATACCTTGCACGTCGATTGTGAACACCTTCTCTTCCGATGACCTTATCTCGTTCTATAAACAGAGTATAAAGCATTTGAGGCAATTTGGTTTGAGTAATATTGGCTGATTGTTCCCGACCAATTTGGTATTCCTCATCCAATATCTCCTGATTCCTTTAACTCTCATTAATATATCAGCTCGGGAAACTCAATGCAGCTGAATTTCACACAGGTCAATCATTGAGAAAGACACTAACCATTCATATTTAAACGTCTATTGTCTTGGTCAACCTGTTTTTTTCTTTTTTACAATCATTACTAAAAATAATACAACTGAAACTCACTTAGGCGAGCTAAACTGATCAGGAAGCCTACCCCAGCCAAACAAAACTCAATTTCAAAGGGGCATAAGTAGTCAGCCGCAGCCTGAGTACTTTTCTTTATGTCAGTGTCACATAAATGTTGTTTCCCATCACTTTGATCGACTTCCAAATGCAATCGTTCCTGAGAAATAAAGAATATAATACTTAAAAAGCACTAATGTAGTCATAGTCAACGGAGAGATCATCTTTTTTTTGACGGTTCGTAATATAGGAAGGAACAAAGCAACATCATACATCAAATCGAAGGGAATTTTCTCCTGAGTAAGAATATTAAGGTAGTAAAGAAAAAAATTTTGGGGGCGGCCATTTTTTTAAGCAAAACAAATTTTTTTGGGACTTTTTTGGGCCTGTTTCTACCTTGGACAATAAATATATACTTCCAATGCCTCAGAAATATGCATTTAGATGATATTTATCCATGGTTAAAAAAGAAATTTTGTATCTCTAAAGAAATCACCAAAAAAAACCTTAAACAAATTTAATTTCTGCAAAGTGGTAGTTGTCTCTCCCGTTTTGGATTTTTTTCATTTTTTTGTTGTTTAACAAGGTTTAACTTCAACAAAATATTCCACAGACGGGTCATGTGCAATCTGCCATATCACAGAAGAGGTACAGCAGTCGTAGTCACTCCAATCTGAATATACAGCCTTGTTTTAAGCTGGAAAGTCGAAGCAGACGTCGCACCCACAACGACAAGATTGCGGCAAAAGTTTCCTCTCATATTCGGCAGCTGCAAGCTTACAATCTGCATTGTGATGACCGGTAGTTGGTCCCTGTCAATTCCTCTAGATTTTTAAGAGCTGGGGGTAGTGCGGTGTATACAATCTTGCAAACAGCCCCGGTAATCTCCCGCCAATGATCGTTGATTACAGATGGTTCAATTTTTTTTATTCTGGCTGGGCAATCTCCCATTTGCTTGCCTCATAGTCAGAGAGACAGACAGAGAATGAAAGTATCTTCTGTTTTCATACTTCCCTGAGAATAGTTGGTGGCTGGCAGATAAAATGACAGGGTATTGTAATTTTTAGGTGCATGAGACTTGCACCACCGTTTCATGCAGTGCAGCTCCCTACAGGTAGAAAATTTACATTGGATCTTGAATTCGGGTTTTTTCATATATTGAAACCTGGTACATTATTTGATTATATAAGATTTCGGTGAGGTTGTCAAAGAAAGCTTACATCAAGGAATTTTATAAAGATTATCACCTATATCTTGACCCCAAAATTCAGCAATAATTGGTCAGGACGCTAAATTAACTCTCGAAGCACTACAGCTTTAGCACAAACTGGGTAGCTGCTGAGTTGTTTAATTGTCCGTCTCCAATGATACCAAGGCACCATTGAGCAGTTCTTAGCCTGACTTTGACATGCAGTCGCCCCTGTGTATTTGTCTCAATGACAACTCATGATTAGCCAATATGTTAAGCCGATGTGCTATGAAGAAACTTGTGTGAAATGTGACAAACCACCTGGCACAAGTTTTATCCCTCCTTGTTATCCCTCCCCCACACGAGCATTTCATATAAAGGGCAACTCAAGCACCGAAATCAACAGCATTGCATAGTATCTCGTCTGCCATGTTATTAGATGATTGAAGACTTCTTTGCTTTGCATTTTTTCATTGCTTCTACCAGAAAAGCTTGTCTTGCCATACTTTTAGCAATTTACATGAGCTCCACCAAGACCGTCCGTTCTTGGGAGATGAAGCAGCTTTTCACGCGGGCAGAGCGTCTTTTTTGGCATCGCCAATGAGTGCAGCTATGACATGGTTAGCTTGTTCGGGACCTATTTCAAAGCTGCATCAGCAGATAAGTCCCCACTATTTGCGACTCAACTTTTGAATTCAATGATGGCGCACTGCAGTTAAGGGAATATAGATCAACCAATAAGGCACTTTCATTGCTAGCTCACAAAGTTTTGACAGCCATGAGTGAATGAAACTCTGAGTTTTGATACCCTCCACCGACATGTCCTGCTCTCAGAATTATCCCATATGTGTTTAAACCATGTTCAATTGAGCACTTCAGGTCCTGCCTTGCATATTACAGAAAGATTTAGGTGATCATTAAGAATATGTCTTGAGGCAGGTACTATAAACGATTGGGTTCCTCAGTTATTTAAAAGTTCTAGGTCCGACTTTATCTCAATTTATCTTAAATTCGAATTTACACTGCCCCTTTTATCTGTAACAGAATGATGGGATAAAATCGGAATAAAAATTATACCGTTTTCAAACATTGCCAAAAACCAAGTGTATTAATGCTAATGCTAATACCTTTGGAATGTGTGAAACTGTGATGGTTTTTGGATTATATGGAACTTATTGAGATGTCAGGCAACGCAGATACAGCTAGCACAAGTTGTTATAACTATTTAAAAATCAGAAAGATTAACTTCACCCCAAACCCTTTTAAAAAATCAAACATTATAAATTGAAACTTTAATCTGCTCACAGAGCACGTTTAACTCATTTAATCTAACTTCATTAGCAAACCGCGCACCTGTGTGCCTCCTATCAAATGTCGGCCCTGTGGAACAAACTGTCCAACAACCTGGAATACAAAAAGACTCCGGCCACCTTTGGCACTCAGGTGCTACTGACTTTTTTTAAAACGGATTTTTGCCACATCTTGTATGGTGTATGGACTGGTACCTCAAAAAACTAAAACCTTAACACGCTGATTGCGCATGTTGGCCTCATCTCTGCCGCACCCAAATACATTCTAATTTCAAAATTCTAAATTCATTGTTGCAGTTGAAAACAAACATACCAAATCTTTGAGGCATGTGTTAGAATATGTTCACCTACAGCATAGGTGGGCAACCTTTTTTTGAAAAGGGCCACATTTTACACAGACTCAGCTCAAAAGGCCTCAACAAATATTTCAAACATAAACTTGGAATGTGAGGTATATTTTGGCTCTGCATATTTTGTACAAACTAAATCAGAATATGTGTTAATAAAAACTGCAGTATGTCGCGAAAAAAATTGACTCTCATGAGCTCAAACAAAATACTAATATTTATCTATTCTTCTGAAGTTTTGTGACATTATGCTACAATTATAATCTTTCATGTGTTTGAGCAAAGGACAAGGGGAAAATTTCAATTAGGCTTGTCGAATGAAGGAACTCTGTAACATTTCAGATAAAATTCCGGAGCACTTGTAACATGACAACTTTTTGTTACAAAGCTGACTGCATAAGCTAAAACTAAATAATTAAATATTTATCTAATCGTCTGAAGTTTCGTGACATTAAGTTAAATTTACAATTAATCTTAGTTACAAGTGGTTGAGCAAAGGGCAAGGGGAAATTTTTCATATATGCCTGTCTAACATTCTTGAGCACTTGTAAGATGACTACATCCAAAAGTTACGAAAGGACATTTTTGTTTTCACTGTTTTGGGTTTAGTTTTTGCAAATTGAAGCTCTTATTAAATGTAGTCTACACTAGTACTGTTATGATGTTTTGTAAAGTATGGCTTGGGAATTCCCTTGATACGTTAACATGTATGTAGCCTAACTACATGCATGATGCAGAATGGCAAATATTATGAAACTCAAACTAAGGATTGTGCTTACAGAGGGGTATGCATTAGTCTCGTCACCCACTTTTTTCTTCTTTTTTTTCAAAAGTGGCGTTATGACAAAGCCTGCTATGCATGCTTTGACATCCACATCAGGAAAACAAATGAATGAGTAATTCTTTTTTAGACAAAAGGCCGCAATAAGGCGGAAAAGGTTACTCATTAGGCTGCACCGGCAAAAAGGCCGCAGGTTGCCCACAGCTGACCTACAGGATAGGGGTGTTGTTGGTTCGCTGGAGCAACCTGATATTAAATCGCTTGCTTTTCAAATGTCTGGCTCTAGTGAGACCTTACTGCTATGTAAAAACTGGTTTAGGAATATGTTACTTGACTTATAAGATACTATCTGATCGCTGTAGTGCTAGGCAGTCTGGTGTGAGACTCTTTTCATTATGTATTACTGGCAGCTGTTGTTGTATCGTGCCTCAATAGCTAGATGATCCTGATCAGACTGTGCTTGTAAATGAAGATCGCATGTCGATATGGTTTCTCTGTTGAACCTCAGTCATACTCATAGACGCTTGAAAAATTTGTCGACTCACTTTCATTTTGTTGACAACGAAGAATATACACTTGGCCTCTCAAAGAGTTAAGGCTCACAACCAAAGACGCATCTCTTGCAGTTCATTTGTTTCATACCCTACGTAAGAGATTGCCATGTCAGCAAACCTGGAGACGGTTTGCTTGCTTGTGTAATATTTCTAGCATTTCTTAATGTAGCTCAGTGGCCTTTGGGACAGTGCTCTATCAAGTTGTTACTAAACTGTTGGCCTGGGGGATCCTTGCGCATTTTAACTTTCAAGATAATTCGATAAATACGACACCAGAATAATCTGGTCATGTCTCAGCGGTGCTACTCCAAAGACTACTCTTTTTTGATTTTGATGTAGGACTGCCTTGTCCGATCACAAATGTTGTTTTACCTTTTGAAGCTCTTATAATGACAGTAGGTTACTATACTTTCTTATACACGATTTTTTTAAATTAGAAACAAGGTGACATCAGACAATAATCTTAATCTTCAAAAAATCGTTCCAATAATCATCATTCATTGAATAGTGAAGGAAATTAATATTAACATATTTAAAGTTTAGCAGAGACAAAATTATACTCAACAATGTTAATAAGGGTGGCAGCATTCTAAATCTACATTTGGAAAATTAATTATATTCAAAAAAGCGAAAAAAAAGTCATGGTCTACAGTATAACCAAATCATATTAATTCTTTGGTGCCCTCGAAATATCCGGCAGCATAAAAATCCAAGAAGGTTTTTTCAACTATTTTTATGTCACCCACTATGTTTTAATCTAAAATAACTGTGTAAATCAAATTTAGTGTGATAGGAACACTCTCTGTGATGTGTAATGCAAATAGGTATATTTTTGACAAATTTGAAGTTTTCCTCTCTTTAACCCTCCGATTCAGGTGCACCCGCCAATTTAAATTTTTTACTACCAAAATATTTTTATTCCCTAGAGTCTGTTCCTTCCGATATCACGAAACGCCTTAACGGAGCCACTTTTTTGGGATCTGTCCGTTGACTATCATCCATGAACGAAAGGATTTGTGTGATGAATGAACTTCTTTGATCACTGATTTCTCATTGTCACAGATTTTTGATGATTATAAGCTAACTCTTACCTTGGTTTCACGTAGAAATGTGTATATAATGATGACCATATTTGTTGCCATAACCATACCAACAATAACACGAATATGTGTCTTCTGATTGACTGCCATTTGGTCTCTCTTGAACATCAAGAGGCACATCTACAGTTAAAATGTTATAATTAAAGTTCTTTTTAGCAAATATCTAATATATTTTTTTTGTATCAAAATTGGTATCTCAATGATAGTCGGAAACCTTCCCACCCAGGTAAGGGGATGACTTAAACGTCATTGGGCGAATATAATTACGTTGGCAGTGGGGACACACCGACTGGGGAGAAGTCTGAGGCAAACTATGATAGCATAATAGCATTTCAATTATGACTAATTGTTAATATAAGTATAAGTATAAGTTGGGGAAATTATGTGACAAAAAGATGCCATGCAAACTGAAAAGTCTAATCTACAAAACATCAATATGACCAACCCTTCTCTATGGCAACGAAACATGGCCAATAACGGGTCATCTGTCAGATAAGATGGCCTCATGCGAAATGCGCATGGTCCGGTACTGTCTTGGGATCAGCCTGGAGGAACATAGGAGGAACGAAGATATTTTACAAGAAGCAAAAGTGGTGCCAATTAAAGACCTGATGAGAAGAAAGAGAATGCAGTGGTTTGGACATGTTCAAAGACGAGATAGTCAGGAAGACATCAGAAAAGTATGTGAGATGGAGATAGATGGCAATAGACCTAGAGGCCGCCCTAAGCAGAGATGGAGTGATACAATAAATGCGGACCTCAGATGGCTGGATCTTGATAGCAGCGATGTGGAATACCGGAGCAGATGGAGAAGTCTGGTTGAGCTTGGTATCAAGCAAAAACCCGCAACCCGTACAGACAAAGGCGGTGAAAGGTGAGAAAGGTGAGAATAAGTTGGGGAAATTCCTCACCTTATTTTATCTTTTGATATGTTCTAACTTCCATTTAAAGTGAGTTTTTGAGTTCACCCATTTTGATTTTTGTAACAGGGAGGAGGGAGGGAATTTTCCAAAGTTGGTATATCACTTAGAATTTCAGATTGAAAGGAAGGAGAATAGAAACTCCCGGTTGTATAGCCTTATGACTTTGAGCTAATCTACTTCTTATTGGTCAGTAGAATGGAATTCCAGGGTGAGCTGCAAAACCTTTTCCAAAGTTATTATTAATTTCCGGTTTCGATTGAGCAAGACGTGAAAAAAATTCTCTCTGTTCAAAATTCAAAATTTAGCTGGTGAAATCTAACACTGTGGTGGCTGGAAACTGTGGAGAGGGACATCTGAGTCATTGGTTTGACTCCTTGATTTGAAACTTGGCTTTCTTTGGAAGAGAATTGGATTCCCAGCCCAGGCTCCGCTGGGTAAAATTTTCCCGCCACTTACTGGAAACGCTAAAGCATTTCTGTTCATAGTGATGGTTGGATCCTTACACAACATCACCAGGGAGGACCACCAGAACAGAAACATACCACCAAAGCTTTTTGGGCGTAATGGTAAGAATCTACTCTCATGTGCCATTGTTCAACAGCAGGTCATACACACCATTTCATTGACAAGAAAATACGAGGTGATAGGAACACTTGGAAAAATATGTAGTAGGCAATCCTTGCTCAAGCCCATCAGTCATAACCAGGCCATAGCCATTTCCCTGCTTGTGGTGATTCGACCTGGAGATGTGGAACGAAACCCTGGACCAGGTATAAGATTCCCATGTGGGATATCTAACAAAGCTGTCATGTCAAACCAGAAAGCCTAGCCTTGATAGTGAAGACCCAAACCCCATAGCCCAGTCTTCGCCCTTACAGAAGAAGGAACATCATCACCGACTTAACAGTCCTATCAAAGTTGTCAACTTGAACATTCAGAGCATCAACAACAAAAAAGCCGAAATCCTTCTGATGCTGGAGAGAGACGAACCTGACATAATTTGTAGAACAGAAACATGGCTCAAACGGGAAGTACGGAATGTGGAGATATTCCCATCTTCGTACACCATGTAAAGAAGAGATCGTGCTGATGGGTATGGCGGTGTGCTGCTCGCCATCAAAACTGACTACATATCCAAACTTTACCCCACCAAACCCTGACAAAGACATCGAAGCTGTCCTCGCAAAGATTGCGCTCACAAACGATACAGAGCTCTTTATCAGTGCCGTCTATCTCCCACCAAGTACAGATGTCCTCTATTCTGAGAAGATCACCAACTTTCTGCTCAGTGTCATCAAGAAACACCCTAAGGCAGTACACTGGATCCTGGGGGATTTCAACTTGCCTGATATAGACTGGCAGACCAGGTCAATAGAAGGTCATCAGTATGCTTAAGATGTAAATCAAACTTTTCTTGATTTTTGTTTTCACAGCAGACTAGAACAGGTTGTCACTGAAACAACTCGGGGTGACAATATACTGGACCTTCATTTCACAAACCGCCCTTCTCTTGTCACCATTTGCAAGATTTGGCCAGGACTGAGTGGCCATCATGCTGTTTACATAGAAGCCTGCGTGAGACCCAAGAAAGTCAAACCGATACCTAGAAAGATTCACTTTTGGAGGAAGGCTGACATAGATCAACCGAAAGCTACTTTTACTCTAATGGCTGAGGACTTCTACAATACATTCACCACCAACTCACCTGTTGCCAATATGTGGCATTTCCTAAAACATCGACAACTGGACATGGAAGAAAAATGTGTACCATCAAAAATTTCATCAACAAAATACCATCAGTCCTGGGTGACTAAGAAAGTAAAGAGACTAAGCAAGAGGAAGAGACGATGGTTTAGGGCAGAGGTGCCCAACCTTTTCATTGAGGGAGCCGCATCCACATATTGCAATGTCCCTGGAGGGCGGCAACCTTGCCATAAATCAAACATTCATACATGGGTGTGCAGTATTTTCATCTCTGCAGTGGGGAATTTATTTATTGGTGCTCACTCAAATGCAATGGTTGGAGAATTCCAAAATACTGTGACTAGATATAGAGCGTTCCTTATTATTTACAAATGAGGAATGTAATAAATATAGGGGTGAAAACTGATTTCGCGACTACGCGATTTTCTCAGACGGGACGGGGGCCGCATAAAATGAGCCGGGGGGCCGCATGCGGCCCCCCAGCTCATTTTATGCGGCCCCCGCATGCGGCCCCAGGGCCACTCGTTAGGTAGCTCTGGTTTATATAAACTCACTGGGAAACAGTGTGACAAGGAGACATTTGACACCCTGAAGAAAGCGACCCGAAGAGCATGCAAGAAAGCATACAATGGCTACTTGAACGAGATGTTCACAGGAAATGGTGGACAAAAGAGATTCTGGGGCTATATCAAGTCCAAAAAAACTGCAAACTCTGAAGCAGCACCACTCAAAGATGAAAGACTTATCACAGTTTGCAGTAGTGAAGGAAATTCGGAGATCCTGAATAGACAGTTTACATCAGTTTTTGGACCAAAGGACTCTCACCCATGCCAAACATCAAATGGAGTTTCCCACCAATGCAGCAAACAAACTTTTCTCCAGAATGAACACAAGTGAAAGGGCCCAGACAACATCTCAGCAAAGCTGTTGAAAACTCTTGCTAATGAGCTGTCCCCTGTACTGGCTTTTCTCTTTCAAGCCACGCTTGCCCAATGAGAAATCCCCTCAGACTGGACTCATGCCAAAGTCACCCCTATCTACAAGAAAGGAGACAGATCACTACCTGAAGACTACAGACCCGTATCACTGAAATCCATCCTGTGCAAAACTGCCGAGCATGTTATCACAAGCCAGATCCGACGTCATCTTGATCAGTGCAACGCTCTCACTGACGCTCAGCACGTATTTAGGGAGAATATTCACCACAAATGACCTAAACAGTACTCTTGAGGAAAATTGGCAGACAGACCTAGTCCTACTTGATTTGTCAAAAGCTTACCAAACTCTCAGTTACTTGAGAAGCTCAAGTTCTATGGTATTGATAACAAAATCATACAGTGGATTTCAGCATTCTTGGGTAACCGAATTCAAGAAGTACTGGTCGAAGGAAAGAGCTCAACAAACTCCGAAGTCACTTCGGGTGTTCCATAAGGAAGCGTATTTGGGCCCCAGCTCTTCATATTATTTATTGATGACATGCCGAACTACGTCACCAATGGCTCTACTGTGCGGCTATTCGCAGACGATGCTGTGTTATATAAGAGAATTACCACAGTAAGTGTTACCTACTCCGAGTTTCCCGAAAGCGAAAGCAGATAGCTGCAGATTACTACATCAGAGGCCATGACCTGGAGCTCGTTGAATCTGCTAAATACCTTGGCGTCACCTTCACGAAGATATGACCTGGAAACAGCATGTAAAATCTGTTGCTGGAAAGGCAAACAACACCCTGTCCTTTCTCCAGCGAAATATCTCAGACTTGCCACAGAACCTCACAGCAATTAGCTATAAAACACACATACGCCCACAGGTCGAGTACTGCAGTTCTATCTGGGACCCGATCGTCAAAACCAGAACTAGAAAACAAAACAACTAGAATCCATCCAAAATCGGGCAGCTTGCTTCACCTGTAGTAACTATTCCTGATACAGCAGTGTATCAGCCATGAAACATCAGCTCGGGTGGGAGAGCCTACAGGCCAGAAGAAAGATATGCAAAGTTGTACTGCTATACAAGATAATGAACCATCATATCGACATATGACTGGTATTACGACCATCTGCTGTCAATCCGGAGAAGCTAACTCAGCTCCACTGCAGAACACTGGCCTTTCAGAGATCATATGTGCCAGACACCGTAGTGCTATGGAACAGCCTCCCTACCAGTCTGACATCTGTGGTCACCGTCATTTAGATCAGGTGCAACTGGCGCACTGGTCGGCGAATTCTAAGACAGATCTATGCTCTTCTCTCTATTCCAGCACCAAGCACCCAGCACCTGTATTATGATGTATTACCCAGACGCACAAGCACAGACGCACAGATGAGTGTAGATGACACCACAGATGTCTTTTGCTCACAGATCAACGTAAGAAAAGTAAGACACAAGGGAGAACAATTGCTATGTTAAGTGGTTAGGACTGAATAGCTGATCGATTAACTTACAATACAGTCTAAGGATACATAAGGGAACTGCAACAATAATTTTAGAGGACCAGCAATAAGGATGCTATTAGCCCGGGGTGGGTGGGTGGGGAGGAGGGGTGACAGCCTGGTTCAATCCATTTGAAAAGAGAGGACAACTCAAAAATGGATTGCAATAGCTGTGAATTCGGAATAAAATAAGAGTTGTCCGATTTTACTCAACTGTCTAATGGTAATGTGAGCACAAAATCAAAATAGACTAAGTCGGTGTCTGTGTATCGATGTCTATTGATCATGATGCTGAATTTAGTAAATAAAATTCACTCCAGTCAGTCTCAACTAGCTAAGCCTAAGTAAGTAGCAGTTTTACAAACAGTATGGTATGCCAAATGAACAGGGAATCACATGGAATATAAGAAGAAGAATCAAAAAGTCAAATCAAGGACTGCTCCTTGATCAAACTAACAAAGATATTTGTGTTAGTCTTAGTCTATATCGTAAATCCGAATTTATCGAGATGATAGACAGGTCTATGTCGTGACTTTGAAGAGGTCACGACAGATTCAACCAGGCTGCCTCCCCCTCCCCTCCCCACCCACCCAGCCCCTACTTGACAGTCTGCCAAGATGACATAAAAATAAGTTTTCATGGAGATGACAAACTTTCATGTTTCGAATACTCTGGCTATTACATGAGCCTACTAAATCTGTCAGGGAGGCTTTGGCTACAAAGGCAGTGGAATATTCTCAGTTGAACACATATTAACAAGGATGAGAACCCACAAGTGATTTCAACTTATGTGTTTATATTACCTGTACAGAGAGGAAGAAGATTTTAAGTACTAAGACCACTGTCAGCATTTGGTGCTCGATTCTGGTGGCCTCTGTGATGTTGCCTGGTAAAGAATCCAGCGTTAGCAGACATTCAACTTCAGCAATGATCTCTGTAGCAGAAAATCCCATTGCTCCAAAGCCAAAAGCAATCATCATAATTGCTGCTATATTATGATGTGTATGTGCTTCCTGACTTTCTTTTTTTTTCATTCGCAATCTGCTGAGGAATCTAACAGCAATCGAACCTCTAAGACTGGTACCTTGATCACCAGGTGGGTCTGCAACTAATAGAAACATTTTAGCTCAGAACTAGAATGCTGCAGAATAAGTCTTTTCACTAATTGGATTAGGTTAGCAATCCATCAATTTACCATCAAATTCCTATCCAGTGCACTCAAATTTTTGGGTGTTTTAACTTTGACAGATGAAATCATCAAACAAGGGCAAACTGCAAGATATATACGCTGCTCAATATTTGTGAGCTACAAAATGAGCGCATTTCTTATGATTTTCATAACAAAAATCAGATGAGGGATGAAATTCATCTTTGTTTGCCCAAGAACATGAAATAGATGCAATTTAACAGATTAAAAAATAAAAACAAACAGTATGTATTCAGAGCAGTAGTGTTATCTGCCCTGACCATAAATTCCGAAAATTTTATGACACTACTTGAATACAATTAGGTCTCCAATTGAGAATTTACGCCTACTTTGGTATCGAGGTAAGAGAGTTTGAGAGTAATATCCCGAATCATTGATTGTGCCGCATCAGACACCGAGCTAGTCTGGTATTCAGACCAAACCAGGGCTCATCAGTAAACTCTGGCAACTGACTCTCTAATTGTGATGTATGATGATGATGATGAATAGCAGTGAGGGTAGTAGCAGCGACTAAAGCTCCTTGCTTGTACGGTGCTATCTATTACCAACATCGTAGTGGATTATTCAGTTACCAGATTACACCAATAAGGCCCTGTTTATGGTCTGAATTCCTCACTTACCACCTGCCCAAAGTGCTTGCACATTATCCAGTTGGTAATCAAGGCTTAGTTTAGTCTCAATGTAGATACAATAGCTTAGATCCAATGCTGTTCAGTGCCTCAAAACTTCCAATGTTGATGTTTAAACTGATCAATTAGAATGATGCAAGGTTGATTCAATCCGAAAAATTATACTTCAAACTTATAGAAGTTGACTCGCAACAGATCGTACATGCATGCGTCTAACCTCTTGCAGCAGAGTTTTCACCATCTGCTGAAGAATCCTCTATGTAATCCTCTGAACATTTTCCAAAGAGTTTGATGAGGCTATCTGCAATTAAAAAACAACCCTGTCAGCTCTGTTCAGATTTTGTTTACTCATACCTTTCTCCAGAATGAAAGGCCAACAAATTTATTTATATTCATTCTAATACATGACCGTAGTTTAGGAAAAATGGTAGAGGAGGCGCAAAAAACCTTGAGGGTTTGAAATAGCACCAGGTTGGATATTGTAAGCCCCTCTTGTGGAGGCTGGGGTTAATCCCCAGCCTCTAAAGTGTTTTATGATATAAACAAATAGCAAATGGAAGTCCCAATTGAGCTGATTTTGACATGGGATATTCAATTCATTTTTATGCAACTCTGAGGTGAGGCAGGGCGTCCCTGCCTCCCCTAGAACTACGGGCCTATGACTGGCAGGCTAAAGAAAAGAAAACATAAAATTCACTCCTTATCCGTGACCTTGGCATGATAAGTCATAAAGATTAGAAAGGCTGTATGGAAATTAGCCCGGTAGACAATGTGATTTATGTAGATTTGTGTGATTATAGTTTTTTTGAAAAGTCATTTACTCAAAAACCGTTGCTTGACAAGATGACTGTGTAAAATTTACTGTGAATAGCACTTCTCTCAAGCCAGACGTTCCAATTATTGCGAGCCCCTAGCAACAAAAAGTTTCATGCCTTCCTAACCAGGTGCAGGTAGGTGTCAATGTTTACTTAGTACCTACCGCATAAAAGCATGAGAAGCATTCCGAATGACGAGAGAACAAGCAGTGCTATCATGTAACCATACACCCAAACTGCTGTGACTACTTCTACTCGGCTAGAATTCAACCATTGGGTTAGATTAAGGACTAAACCAAAAACTATAATTGATGCAATCGTTAATCCTACACAAATTGAACTACTTGGTATCTTAACCATGCTGATTAACCGGAGCAGCAAAAAGGCATGACAAACTGCTGCAATGTTATAGCAGTAACTGCAGCCTAGTTTTTACATATAAGGAACTTCATTTGACTGTAATCCTAGATGAAAGATCAGTGATAACCTTTTCACATCTGTGATTTCCCCGCCATGCCCACCGGGTGAACTTAAATATGCAATCATTATCTCATTCTTATCATTTTTTTATTTGGAGTTAGTGAGTGATATGAATGAGATAATGATTGCATATTTAAGTTCACTTGGTGGGCATGGTGGGAAATGACAAATGTTTTCTGTTATGCCCCCCTGGCAACTTATATATTATCGGCGATAATATATAAGTTGCCAGGGGGGCATAACAGAAAACATCGATTGTTCACAATTGTATTTGAATAGTCACCTCTTACACTAAGACTTATCAGATATAAGTGTAGTGATAATTTTAACTTTAATATGGAGATTTTGTTATGATTTTATACTACTTTTAGCTGATAACACTTTTTTTATTTCAAATATCAAGCGTTTTAAAATATGATATTTAAAATAATTTTATTGTAAAGGGATAGTGCACATTTGCATTGCATTTTACCAACCAATATTACAAACATTACCTGACAGCTCAATTCAGAGGAAATTCCATGCACAAGGCTTCAATCAGTTAGAATCTGCTATCAAACATAAAGTTGTGTCCTCAATTGGTCTGAAAGGGCAACTACAAAATATGACTTTTGAGGTATTTTAGCCTTTCTAAAGATTCACCCCTTTGCATGGAGTTACCCTCTCTTTCCCTATTTTACTAACTACACAATCGACATCTCAGTGTCAGTCAGTCAATCATAAAAATCTTATCTGTCGAATTCAATTGTTTTTCTATGTCATCACTAGCTGCTACATACTTCTATGGCTAGTAAACCTACTTCATATTCATTTGCACCCACTAAAGATGGGAGAAAGCATCATTGGATGACGGGTAGGCCTGCAAAGAGGGAGCAACCAGAGCCACTCTTCGTGCCCACACATCTCCCAAGGAAGCCTGTAGTTGTACTTGGAACTACAGGGTTACGCCGTAAGGAGCAGCTGAGTCACAGTCATGATTGAACATTTTCCTCTCAACCACTCTCGATCTATTGAGATAAGTTATATGCGGAAAGAGTTGAATTCACATACAAGCACCACAGGTAGAGACAAGCTAGCATAATTCACTTTAATGTCTTAAGACCCTAATGACCACTGTGTAATACCTATACAGGTATATCAACATAACAGTCTTCAGTTGTCAAGAGCACAGATTGCTGATTTACTTACTGGAATTGCTTTGGGAAAATGGATCTAGTTTCTGTATGTAGCTTCAAATCAAAAACAAAACAAAAAGACAGCCTCAGGAAGATGCGACTGGAAGCACAGTGGTCTGCAACATGCATATATATATATATAAGTATATCAGATTGTATGTCATCACAAAAAAGTATACATGTGTGCTGTTGTATGTAACCACTCTATCTGACATCATTATAATTTAGAGAGTTAGTGCGAGCGGTTGCTATAGCTGACTCCTAAATGAACCAAGCAGTGTGAAGAGATATTGCTGAAGATATCAAATGCATTTTTTATTTCACTGTGAACACACCATACATTCAAGGCATTTGTCTCACATTATAAATGCCGTTGTATTAAACCGGCATAAACCCTTTTTCGCTTATATTTATTTCAAACTTATTTCCAGCATACCTGTGTAAAATTCATTGAACAAAGTCAATCCTATAACAAGAGTAATCTGTCCTTTTATTTTTGGAAAACTGGTTATTTTTGTACAAGATAAATAGTATGTCAAGGTTTTCAGTCCTGCAAGTTAAAAGCGAAGAGCAGTAAGTTTTGAACAGTACTATAATACCATTTTCAGGATTGCATGAAGTTACGTAAAGTAATGAAGACCAGAGTTACAAAGAGTACTAAGTATATGCGGCAAGGAATGAAATAGCACCCAAGAAGATGTATACAGAACTGTTGATCACAGGAGGAGAGCTGTTACAAAGATCAGAGGAGCACGAGCAAGTCTCAGCTAATCGGTTGGAGATACCAAACTGTCTGCGGCACAACAGACCCTGTCGATGAACAGATTCTCCTCTTCTGGGTACGACCCCGCATGACCTGAAAACAAAACACCGACTTACGTTGTGAGGTTTTAGATGTTGGTAAAATTCATATCAAATGTGTTAATTTACTAGAGACTAGATAATTCTGTTATTTTTGTATTTCCATGGTTGCCCATGCAGTTATTATTGTTATTCTACTGCAGATATTGGACCCATTTCAAGGTTATTCACCTGAAAACACAGAGCGGTATGACAAGAGTTCTGAGTCTGACACATACGCAGGGGCTTAATAAGTTTACGAGGCACATATATAAAGGATGCGTGATAGTGACTATGCATTCACCAATTGCGACTAAAAAAGGCTCAAAGATGCAGTTCATATATAATATTGAAAGCCCCTTTATCTCAGCTTGACAAAAGCATCGATGTATTTTGAACTCATGAAATGGAAAAGCTCAATACCAACACTGACCTTAAATCCAAAACATAGACAGACTAACATGGTAAATTGCTCTATTATAAATGGGACAATAATATGTCCAGATGTATATTTTTACATACCTCCCAACAAACATCTTTCCGACCTCTGGATGCTCAACTTGTCCTTTCATACACGCAGCTTGCAGATTCTTATCGATCGGGTCTGGACATTCGATCTGATATATCTGCAAGCAAAGAAATGTTTAGTAAGGATTAATGCTCATCCTATCCACTAACAAGATGGTTGCAGCATAAGCTTTGAAGCAGTGATGAAGGTTGTTTACCCTACCCGCAAACGAGGTTCACCATAGCCAATGTCTTGGCAAATCAGAGTTTTTTAGTGGATATTAGTGGTACTGATCGCCATTAGGGTGCAGTGTTTTATGCTAGGCCTAGCTAGAGGTGGTGAACCTACTATATAAACATGCTAATTTGATTCCAAAGACTGCATTGAGGTTTGTCATGTCACAGTGTTACTATGATGCAACACTCGGGCAGGGAGCAAGAGTCTTGGGGGCTCAGACCAGGCCTGAAGCATTGTTGAAGTGGGATAACCTGGAAAAGACTATCATGCTGAATTGTGCATGTCCCAGAATGTCAACCATGCAGAAACCATGATTTGATCTTCTCAAAATCATTCCATTGACTTTTACAGTGTTAAACAAATATGAAAAACGCAATGGCTGCTGCCAGAAAACTGCAATGACTGCTGCAAAATTTAAATAGCGCCCTGCCATATTCCTCTGATATTTGGATATGGCCGTCTCTCTTCTGAAAATTTATTAAATACGTGACGGAAGCTTCTATTGCGTCTTCCAATATCAATAGTCTCAATGTTTCCAAGTTACACAACATGATCATTCTAAACACACAGCAACCGTCAGTCTGTGAACACACAGCACACTATTGAACTCTAATCCATAATAAAAGCTGATTCATACTTTACCTGTTGCTCAACGTTGTGCACTAAAGTTTCATTGCCCCAACAACCGTGTTCTTCCTTCTCAGCCCAACATACCCAGCAACGAACACTTGTAACATCTAGTAAACAATGCAATGTGACAGATATAAGTACAAACTATCATTAATATATACATAATAACAATAATATTGACACCAACCCACTGGTCTTTGAAAATTTCTGAGTAATGTACCAAGTACATACCATAGCAAAGGGTCAACAGTTCATTGACACCCAATGGTTCATACCAAAAGGCTGTCTAGCATTTACTGTACGAATAAATGGGCGATACTGTTACAATAGCTTCATATAACAGGCAAAACTTATTGCTATACATTTTTTTATGTAATAATTTCATGATGATATGCAATGCTATTAAAAAACTAAAATGAAGGTTGAACGTGCGTTAAATTATTTGAGCCGATTGTAGGTTGGCAACTGACGCAAACTCATCGCTGTTTTGCTAGCCCATCCTAAGCACAACTATAATTGTATTTATTGTTTTACTGTTAGGATTTATTCTTGTTAGAACAATGAATTCCTTTGTATGATGAAATGGTACTGCAAATCATTATATCATAAAGTTCTTTTACATTAACATTTATCTCAACCTTAATTCCACCTTCTTACTTATGTTATAACATTCCACGTATTTAGAAAAGTGAAAATTCGAGCTTCACAAGACAAGGTTACGTCCACGAAGGCTTGTTGGGATTAAATTGCAAATTTATGACGAGAAAATGATATATCTGATCAAACACAGTAACTATCATGGTATTATGTAGCTGAACTTTAGGATCAGTATTTACCGAAGCTATGAAAACTGTTGTTATTTACCTTTAATCATGCAGAGTAGGATGTTTGCTAGAATAAATAAATTACTGCTGTACTTCATTTGTAATTTTATGAAATCAACTGTAGTCAAAATTGTATGGTATTCTCTTGCCAGTGCTCATTAATTGCTGTCCAAATCTTGTATGAGCTATGAATGTCATCATTGGCTTATATTAGGTCAGGATTTTCAGTCACAATATCACAAGTCTCAAACTCCATCACAATACAGACAGAATTTGGAATCATAGATTTATTTTGGCATCAAAATTATGTTTCTACGTATTTCTCCACAAAGTTTTATTAACCTTACTGCATGCTTTTACACTTAGCTTCTCAAAAACAACAGTCAAAATTAAACCATCCCCAGCCAAAAATCACAACTGCAGTTTAATAACAATAGTATGAAAACTTTATGAACAACTCGATCCGGGTTCACTGCACTGATCGCGCATGTCCGTATATAGTAACGCCTGTAATACCGACCAGGATGTCATAAATTGGTAGACTTGAATTATCTCCTCAAGGTAGTGCTCTTCCCCAAATAAGAAGGAAGGAAGTTATGAGTGGTCTGAAAATAAACAGTTTGTTGTTGCAACAAGCCGTTTTGAACTTCTAGGGTGGTCAATCTTGCTATTAACAGAAGAGCAATAACAACACATGGAATAATCATAACAATTATAAACTGGGGTCGCCAACTAAACAACATAGAATTTGGCTGAGAAAGGATAGGTTTGTGGTTCAGATGCTTGTGGAATGGTAATTAGCCCTCTTATGATGTAACTACAGCGCAATGCACCAAGGACAGCTTTAAAGAACCTCAGCAAAAGTGAATGCACGTATACCGAATCATCTGTTAATACAATGTATAGAACGCAGCTTGTGCAATAACCTTAGCTAAACTATGCAGATTCTTACTGCTACTTTGAAGAAGTTGAGATGAATTTGGAAGCAGGCCATAACCAAAACTATCATTGCGTACACATCACTAATGTGGTTTATTGTAAAAAGTACTTCTAGCTGTTTGAAAAATCACTGGCAGCTGTCTGAATTAATTTGCTTTAGACTAAAAACCTCAGACATGCACTTTACTTCATTTCAATAATATCTTTAGCGCAGGGTCAACTAGTTTTAAGAAAAACATGTATTTGAGGGGACTGGTGTTCAGCCATTTAGTTCTACTATCAAAAAAATAGGCACTGGATATGACTATTCAATTGTCGTAACCACGAATCAATTAATGTAGATAATCATTTTAGTTGTTTGTAATTGAGAGTTATGCCCACATTGACGTTGTTAAGACAACTCTGTCAATAGAAGTCAAATTTGTCTCATTGCCATTGCCTCATACATTTGGGCCTACATCTTCAATATTCCGATAGCGTGATTTGCGTTTCAGTCTGATTAGAGCGGCCTCTAAATTCTTTCTGCCTTCGATTTTGTTTAACCTTGACAATATTCAACTTACGGTCACGCACACCAATTTGAAAGCTGAATGGATTTGCATTTTAAAACGATACCAAAGCAACAAAGCTTCTTTATTACATCTAATGAGCCTAATCTTAGTTACAGAATATCTAGATGTCATCACTACACTCAAATATAATGATATCAAATTATCAAAAAATCATTCAGCTAGCCTCTTCCTCCCAGGGATAATACAACTTCACTTTGAAACATTTGTGTACCATGTGTGACAACGCATTTCAAAAAAAAATTTGATGATTAGAAGTTATTTGTGAAAAGTGAATAAACTGCAATAAATAATAGTTTTTTTTTCTGAACTATATGCCACTTTCAATATTAATATCAGAATATCTTGTCCAAAGACTTAATGATAAACCTAGACAGGACACTATATATAGCTGAAGTATGGCACCTAATTGTGGGCGACGTAATGACATTGGAATGTGTAGTAGCATGGGTGTTATCACCGATTTACTGTCCATAACCCAGGTTTTTCTGTTCATAAATCAATCAATTTTCACCAGATTTTGAGTTTGAAAAATGCTTTACATTCTTGTTATCAAATTGATGTTGTTCCTTCTTCAAAAAATTTCTAATTGTAGTTGTAGTTTTCAAACTCAACATCCGATCAAAATTGATTGAGTTATCAACCAAAAACCTGGTGTATGAGCTGCAAGTCAATGGTTACACAGATTCTACTATACCTTCCAATATCGTTGCGTCTCCCATAATTGAATGTCTCAGTGCCTCGTTGCTAATGCTCCATATAGTGTCTTGTCTAGGCTAGATAATGAGTCTGTGGTAATTTCTTCTTTCTCTGTTGTCTGAACTGTCGTGTCTTCATAAGGTAGCCATAATGTCCGTTTGAAAACAAGCATTAACAGCATGAGAAGAAAACTTAAAATAGTGAGACCAGCGGAAAAGAAAAATAGTGTGTTTGCTGGTAGGATGAGTAGGAGTTTAGATGCTACTGGTGGAGCAATCAGAGATCCGATTCCTCCACATGTTTTGGAGATTGCATACATCAAATTGTGAGATCTTGTTCCGTTGAGATGCTTAATTAGGTTAGGCAAATTAGAGAGTACGACCCCATACATACCCCCATGGAAACATGCTAACGCTACCATAATGTATACATTGTTAACCAGACCCATTGCGCAAGCACTGCAAGTCATCGAAATCAAGCATATTAGATGAATCAGATATTTGTTTGTGTTGATTTTGGCAGTGATAAGTGACTTCACAACTGAGAGCACCAGCAGTCCAACCCCAAACAAAGTCAAGGCAGTTCCTGCCAACAATCTATCTTCATAAACATCAACTATATAGCTATATAGATAGACCTCCAGTAGAATTATTCCTCCATTCCAAAAGATGGCGTTAAGGAAATAAATGATTAAAACTGGGCGAGTGACTGATTTAAATAACTTCCATGAAGAGGTCTCTCTCTCCTCATCAACATTTTCATAACTTTTCTCCTCGTTATCAGTTTTATAGATAAGGGCTCCGAGAATATTGAAAGAAAGTATCCCACCAAGGATAATCATCACATCTTTGTACTCATATGACTAAAATAAAACGAAAGTATGAATCAAAATACGGTAATTATAACAACTCAAGAGGCCTGTAGAATGCATGTATGTGCATCCACCCATGTTGTGATAGCTTTGATCGTACCATCAATTTAGTTGGTATGTTAACATCCACCGATACCATAAATAAAGTAGGCTTTAAATTAACTAGTTGATAAAGTTAGATCCTGTTTGCCTGAGTTTCGGAGTTGCTCATCCTCCTCTGATAAACTACTGTAGGCTTTTTGCCTGCAACTTGTGTGGCAGTGCAGAGAAGTAATTCCAAATGCAAACTAAATTTGATCCATATATCTTTGCTAACCTCTGCAGTTCCCCCAAACCATCATTAGTAGATATACAAAGCTTGTCCAAAGGTAAAAGGAAACAATGCAAATGACAAAAGTTGCTTATTTATTAACAGTCTTGTGTGATTCTGAAATTAAACAATAGAGGAGGTTGTCTGGATCAAACGCTTGTTTTTCAACGTTTCGCCTTAAATTACTGTGAGAAACATGGTCTATTATCATGTGTGCTGTGGAATTTCTTGGGTAACATGCTGGGTTGATGTATGTGCAGTTGAGGTTTTACAAATATTTACTGTACTGCGAAGCCTGGTATGATAGTGGGCTGTGGAATTTCTTTTAGAACTATTCTGGATTAATAAATTGACTTGTGGCTATGACATTTTTAAAAAACATGCTGAGTCAGATCCGAAGCCAGCATAGCGTTCGAGATGGCGATCGCGGTATTAGGCGGTAATTGAGGAGTGGTGGGAAGCTAGGAAACTCTGTTTTTTTGCAATTTATCACTTATCTAACTTTAGCACCTGTGAGCAACACTTTCGCCTCATTTCACAGAGTTCTAACCCTGTTTTATCAGTTTCCTCTCATATCCTAAAACCTACAACTATGTTGTTATATCAATGAAATAACTAAAATGTGCAGACGTATTAATGGTTGTCTTCTCCCATGTCTGGACATTCTCAGACACGGCACTTTTCGGATAATAAACTTCAGCTTTTTTGTGCATTCATTTACCCAGAAAAGTTCTCAAAAAGATTTCACAACACAATCATACCAGGCTCCTCAATTTAGTAAATCTGTAAAAATAACCTCAGAAACTGTATTTGCATTTACCCAGCATGTTACCTGAGAAATTCCACAGCACACTATCATACTAGGCTCTGCAGTACAGTAAAACTGTGAAAAACCTCAACTTTACATGCATTCACCCAGCATGTTAACCAAGAAATTCCACAGCACATTATCATAACAGCGGTTGCAGCAAGCGGGTCAATTGTCCACTATCATACCAGGCTTCGCAGAACAGTAAATATTTGTAAAACCTCAACTGCACATACATCAACCCAGCATGTTACCCAAGAAATTCCACAGCACACATCATTATAGACCATGTTTCTCACAGTAATTTAAGGCGAAACGTTGAAAAACCAGTGTTTTATCCGGAAACCTCTACAGCTTTTGGGGTGTGGGTGGCCCCCTCTATTACTACCAACAAGTAAACTGCAATGGGCAGACAAACGTTGACAAGTTTGTTCTGGAATATGTGATGAACAACCGATATAGGACATATCAAATCAAATCTAGCTGACATTTTGATAGTTCAACAAGTTACCTTTAGCAATGTCTGCATGACGAACGGAAACATAAGAATTCCGAAGGCGGTGCCAGCTCCCTGTATTGTGAAAGCCAGGTAGAGATGTTCATCAAAGTATTTTGGTATCACTGATATTCCCGATATGTGCAGATTACATAAAGATGCAGCTGTAAATATATTTTGTACATTACGAATATGATTATGAATGTGTCCTGGCGCTACTGTGAATAAATAGATAATTTTGGATCATGATCAATACGATGTACAACCATTACAAAAATAACACAAATTTACATGACCTGCAACTCAATTTTGACCTGTTAACACAATGTCTTCCTTTATATTATTATTATTTCAGTTATAATTCTCATCTAAACATTTGTTACAACAAAGATTCATCAAAAAAGGATTCTGGAAAATCTGAAGAATGTTTAGGAAAATAGTGAATAAAGAGTGTGTCGGGCTAAATTCCCATTTCGGCCAATCGTAGTACAGGTATCCCTATCCCCAACAAATAATTGCCATTTTTTGGATGATTATTATCTGCCATATACCCCTGAAACACTGAAACATTTGATTACTCTATAATACTTACATGTTAATACACTTAGACTAAGGACCACATGCCAAACTTTTGAGGCATAGCCTGTCAGCACGATCCCCAAAACTGCGGTCAACACAGAAATAGTTACAGTCCTCTGTAGTCCTAAGTGGTGCACAATCAACACAGATACTGGGGCTAAAATAGTTAACAAACCATTATTACACATTGGTTGTTGGCAATTTTTTGTAATTCTGTTTTCACAAAATTTTAATGAGCGCAGTGTACACACCAAAAAAGGATCTACATAAGAAGTACCAAAATTTAAGGTCACCAGTATTATTAGCTCGTTGAACTGCACAAAAAACAACCATCAACATTCTTTATTATCAATTCAAGAAGTAGTCACATTGCATTAATCAAACTCAGTTATTTTGCTAACCTTTCGTATTACATTCACATGACTTCCCATCATGGGTTACACGAATGTGTGCAGACGAGCTTTGCTTTCCTATATGTACTATCATAAACAGCTGTTTTAAATGTGGTTATTTTCCTGATATTTGGAAGTGTGCAGAGATAGTACCAATCGAAAAAAAGAAGTCTGTTGATACTGAATCAGATTTTAGACCTATTTCCTTGTTATGGCACCTGGGCAAAATTATTGAAAAAGCTGTTATGCATTTTTATGTTCAGTTTGTTTTACCAACCATTGATGGAAACCAGTATGCGTATCAGAAAGGCCGAGGTACAGTAGATGCAATCATAGCTGCTATCGATAATTGGACCCAATTATTAGATGAACCAAAGTCAAAATATTTGACAGTCGCTTTCCTTGACATGTCAAAGGCTTTTGACAAGATGGACAGAGGAAAACTGATAGATATGCTAACGAGGAAGGGTATCAACTATAATCTAGTGCAAATCATCAACAGCTTCCTCACACACCGATACCAATCAGTACGCATCGGCAACAATACCAGCCGAACATTACCAGTTATAAATGGAACACCCCAGGGAACATTGCTAGGTCCAGTCTTCTGGCTTTTATATGTGGACAGCCTTGAAGTTGAATGTGACATAATAAAATACGCAGATGACCTGACATTAACAGGCCTGCCCGCTAAAACACTTAACCAACAACTGGACCTCCAAACCTCTCTAGACACAGTATCGACATGGTGCGATGAGTATAATATGGTGGCTAATGCAAAAAAGTCATCTATTATGCATCTGACTAACAAACATGCTCGATACCAATTCCAACCACCAACTCTGAAGCTGAATGGAGAACAAATACCACCGACAACTAAGACTAGATTTCTAGGAATCACTATCGATCAGCATCTGTCTTTCGAAGACCATGTAGACTCGATCCTGAAGAACGTCAGACCGCTAACCTATACCCTTCTTAACCTCAAACGCTCTGGCGTACCTCAGCGGTTACTGACGAGGTTCTACCTCACATGTATACGGCCTCGTATGACATATGGAAGTGTAGCCTGGTTCTGCATGATGACCGACCAACAGAAAAAACGAGTAATCCAGCTGGAAAAACTCTCACTGAAAATTATAGCCCCAGGCTGTGACGAGTATAGTGAAAGGATAGCCCTGCTAAACATCATACCACTAGACGAATATATTGACTCTATGTGCCATCAACACATCGACAAGATCAAGACACCTGGGCACTGCCTGCATCATTTACTACCTCAACCGAGTGCTCGCAGACCTAGTAGACATACAACGCGCCTCAACACCAGCTCACGAACTGAATTGAGAGGCAACACTTTACTCATGTGTTACAGCAATGCCGGATGTGTAAATTATAAAGTCTAAGGATTAATTTTTTTCTGTTTTTTATTTTCATGCCCAGGTTGCCTTCCTTACTTATATTGTGATGAAACCTCTAAAGGTCGCCTCTAATTTTTAGAAGATGATCATTGGTTCAGTAATAAAGATTATATATACTGTAAGTATAACGTTAGATTGTGTGTGTGTGTGTTGTGCCCCTTTAGGGTAGCTCGCATGGATGGCTCTCTGGTGGCGCCAAAAAAACACAGCTTCTAGAATGATGTAGTCAGATGTTGTTACTTGTTTTGGACCACGCCAGTTATTTAAGGTTCTGTTGTATTTGTGTTGCATTGAAAAAAACTTTATGTACATGATATGAGAGACTTTAGGAGAGATTTGCTTTCTCCAATCCCTGTCCTGGTTGATAAATGACCAATTTTGATGTTGCACATGTGCTCCACTTTGGCGCCAAGTGATAGTGATAGTGTATTGCTAATCGTCCTATTAATCACAATGTGTCAAACATCGATCATCTTAACCAACAAATTACTGTATATAATATCAGACATTGACCATTATGTTAAGACTAACTAGGGACGTCACTGGGAGTTACACAACCTAACTACACTGAACGATAGGTCCTGGGTTGAGCCCCACCAGGTGCACTGTTTGTCCGGGAATGACTAACCGATAATGATATGCAATGTTGCCAGGACCTTCAACCATAAAGTTGGCGATCATCCAAGAAAATAATAATGATAATCTGACTTTATCATCCTAAAATCAGTGTTTTCTGACACCACCTGAGAGCCATTCTTGCGAGGTGACTTAAAAGCGCACCACACACACACACAATCTATCGTTTTAGTTACAGTGATACCAAGGTTGGCAATATGAATGCAGCAGGAAAAGAGTTTGGTTAATGCAATGTGACTACTAATGTTAATGGTAGTGTTCTGTGAAGTTCAACGAGCTAAAATACTAGTGACCTTTCATTTTGGTCTTTCTTAGGTAGATTCTTATTTGCTGTGTACACTACGTTCATCACAATTCACCGTCAAATCACCTCTAACCCTCACCCTGGTGAACAAATAGTGAGGTGTAATCTCAGTCCACCCCTAACCACTGCAGCTCTTTTGACCAATTTGGATGATTTCTCTGACGAGATAGTGTTCATTCCCTACTTGCGTTGTGTATGATGCAAACACCTCAGTTTTATTGTTGCTTTTAAAAAAAGGGCTGATACAGGGGACCGTCCAGCTGTTGTATTTATGCGTTATAAGGAGTGGAGTGAAGAATTGAGAAAACTTGGTACCATGTGTATTCCGTAGTTTCTTCCACAAAGTTATAAAACTAAAGGCTCACTTCATAGTTCAGAAAGACCAAAGATATTTGCCAATCCATTTGGTAAACAGTAAATTCATTCATAGTAGCAATGTTTCAGTTTAACAGTGATGGCAAATTGTTAGATTTTGGGGAGACATGACGAATCTGAGACAGCAACAAAATTCGAGACGAGACTGAGACATATATTGATGTCAAAAAAATTAAAAACTGGCACTTTATTGGCATCTACAAATTGAATATGATACAGAAGCGACTTTATTAATTTTTATATTGCATCAGTCTGGGCTTCTATACAAACATTGGGGAGCCTTGTCAGTATACTCTGCTAGGATTCCATGTCGAAATGCCATTGGGACAAGTTGCCAGTGACATAATGCCATTGCCATAATACCATAGGTGATAATACCATAGGTGATAATACCACTGAACACTATACCAATGCCAAAATACCAGTTGTACAAAACGCCAGTTGTGTCAAAATACCAGTGGATATAAGGCCAGATTGGACATAATACCATATGGGACAACATACCATATCCCAAAATACCATTGCCATAATGCCAAAATATGTAACCAAAGGAGATCAAACCACACTGTATTTTTTGTGTTAGTTCTATTACAGCTGCGAGTTGCTCGTTGAGAGTAGGAGTTGGCTCAGCTGTTTAGAGCCGTCACCTTCACTATGCAAGTCATAAAGTTTCTTTGTTCAATTTCGATGATATCTAGGGTTTGTTGGGGTTCACAAATTGAAAACTAGTGACTTGTAACAAATATTTCCCAACTATTCTCTAGAATAATATGACAATAACTCTGAACTATTACCAACTTTTCTTTTGAAAGCCAAGTCTTGACTCATCTCCGCCCTCATGCTACAAATGAAATTGATGAGACTACGATGATTGAACATAGAGCAGATTAACTCTGTATTTATTAGTTGTATAAAAAGTTACAGTTACAATTAACAAAAAAAAAGAAAAAAATCTTTTCACCCGAAATGAACTTTCACATTTAGGCCATGGTCATAGTATTCAGCAAAGTCATTTTATACGGGTTTGTGACACACAGGACATTCACGAATTGAATTTCATGTTGTAAATTTAGTATATGATAATGAGGATATAGATAACTTTTTTACATCTCTTCCGACCAATTACACATTCAACAAAGTTTGTTTTCCTACTCAAAAGTATGAAAGCCAATTTACAGAGCCGTTTTCTTGTGAGACAGGGTTTCCAAATCATTGGAGGCATGATTATTGATAAATCTTAATTTTAGTGACGAAACTCATGAAAAATTGTGCCAAATGGTCCGCAAAACAGGCAGAAAATGCTATAATTGACTATCCAAATACTAAAATTATTTCCCAAACTCTGTCCATATGAGTTTTCAATGCTTCAGATTCTGAATCAAAACTTATTTTTATCCTATTATAAGCGGTTATCAAAATAACCCTCTTTTCAGCACGTTTTTCCTATGCGGCGTGGGTTAAAAGTACTAAACTGGAGAGAGGACAACTCTGAATTGAGGCCTAAATCAGAGCTCGGAAAACTGTCTATAGCTATGCAACGAAACTTCGTTTGATTCCATTCAATGAGAATGTTGAGAATTTTATATGTTCAACACAAAAATTCACTGGTTTAATTATGATAAACCACCAAAGTTGCCTTCCACCTGTAATGGACTGTGTGAAATGCACAGTACACGAAAATTACGTCCTATTTACTATGGAAAATCTTACAATAATCACTCAGATAGCACAAGCATCTAAACTATACTACACAGAAAAGAACTTGTTTCACCTTTGCCACAAAATTTGGAATTATGGGCAAATGTAAAATTATTTTGTTACTAACCAAACTTGTGTAAATTAAACTTAGTAATAAATAACGAAATGTGTGACTAGTGTAGTTGTAGTACGAAATCCTCCTATACCGATATGTGTGCCAAAATATAACCCACCAATGTTGTGACGCGCAGGTCGGCGTACAGGACACTAAATTATACTTTAGTCATGCCAAGGAGTTGTCTATAACTCCTTGGTCAAGCACCCCACTTTTTCCGTTTGATTTCACATTTGATGTTGAGTGGAGAACAGAAACTATTCAAACATGTTTTTTATGATGGGATTGAGCCAGGTTGTGCTCGTTGGAATCGTTAACTCCGCAGCAACACATTTTATGCAGAAATATTCTTTTCAAACGTGATGCTACTAATTTTTAGTCCTGTGTGTCACAACTTATATTTGGTCATTACATCTTAATAATAATAATAATAATGAAATTTATTATAAAACGTTTAAAAATCATTGTTCAGGTATAATGATTTTCAATATTGTACATTTGATAAAATATTAAAATCGAAAACCTTAGCTGATAAAATAAATAAAATAATCAAAAGTTTATCATAAAACATGCGATGCGTGTATATGATGATAAGATAAATAAAACCTAAAAGTAGCAACTGCCAAGCACCTATAAAGTCCCTATAAAACCATGGCTATGGGGTATAGGCCTTGCGGAACAGTTGGTTTTCGGGTGGGATTTAAAAGAGGGAGTAGAAGGAAATCGCAAACTGAAGATGGAAGGGAATTCCATACATCCGGTAAGGTGGTATTGATAGATCGCCCATCCACTGTTACTAATCTTACATAAAAAATTGCTCACCAGAGTGTTGGCTATGTTAAACCGAGTGGTTCGAGCAGTTTTTTAGGCCATGATTGGTACCTGAAATCTAGATCGAGACCTTGTGGGCAGCCAGTGCAATTTAACCCTGGCTTTGGTGGCTGATGAAAAGTAGTTTATACCTGTAATAAATTTGGTGCATGAACTCTGAATGACGTAGAGGAAGGAGTTACCTAGATCAAGCTTACTTGTTATGAAGGCATGAATGAGTGTGGTAAACAGGCTTTCACGGATAAAAGTTCTGATAGATTTCAGAAGTTCTAATTGATATAAACGTGATTTTCTAGCATCACTGACGTGAGCATGAAAATCTATCTTATGAGTCTATGATCACACCAAGATTTTGAACAGTAGCCGAAGGAGGAACAGAGACATAAGTGTTTAGTTCTAGTGATGAAAACGAGGGTGAATGATTCCTAGGTGAAAGTGGTATGAATTGTGTTTTTGTGGGGTTCAGTTTTAAATGGCTATTTTCCATGAAGGAGGAGATGATGGAGAAAGCTTGCCTGACTATCGACCAATTGCCATTTTCTCATTTTTTGATGAAATCACGCTCACAGAAAAATACCCGGAACTGAGCGTCATCAGCATACATGTGGCATTTCACCCCCAAAAATAATCTTTGCATTGTTGTCGCAGGAAAAATTGGCTCAAATAAAACTTAATATTTTCAATGAGGCATTGTGCAGATTGGTGAGTCTTGACGAGATGTGTGCACTGGGTCCGCTGTCTACGGGGCACCCTTGGGCTCTTTGGCGGCTTTTTGGGGGATTTAGCTCCCCTCGAACTGACTTATTGTTGGTGACATCAACATCAATTTGAATCCAGAATACTATTTGGACTTCAAAACACTATAGCAAGTTTAGCTACAGCAAATCCACAGGACCTGATAGAATATCAACACGCAGGCGCTAAACGATAATAATTTAACTCTGACACCACTTATGACCTACTTAGCCAACCTCATGGTAAAAACCTCGATTTTCCTAAAGTGCTTAAAAATTGCTGCGTAAAGCTGATTTTTAATAGAGTAGATTTCAATTTCAATTCCATTAAACTTGACAAATAAGTTTCAGAAAAACTCCTCTCTACGCAAATGAGAGAGTATTCGGAGCGCAAAGAATTACTCACAAATTACAAATTTGACACTAGATGTACACTCAGTACAACTGACACAATCAATATTATACTGGAACAACTTTACGACCATTTCAATGATGGAAGAATCACCCAGGATTTGTTTTTAGATCTTTAAAAAGCATTTGATACGATAAATCACGGCATATTCTTATAAGTAAACAAATATTTTTTCAGATATTCTTCCCCCTCATATCGATTGCTAGAAAATTATCTTTTAACTAGAAAACGGTTTTTCTTGGTAAATGAATTAAGTCGGTTTTACTGCCTGTCATGATTGGTGCTCCCCAGGGTTCGTTTCTCGGGCCAGCACTATTTTTAATTTATAACATTGACCTTTTAAATGCATCACCTGATCTAAATTAAATACTCTTTGCTGACGATACTAATATTTTTAGTACTGAACCTGAAATTACGAGGAGAAATTTACCTCTGATAAAGAATGTGAATGTGTATCACCAACTATCTTGTGATAAACTATGAGAAAACCCTTTTGAATTTTAGAAGAAAAAGTAACAACATAACTTGCCATGAACATTTTAGGAGCCTGAAAAAGGAATTAAATTTAACCCCGATGATGATACGAGCACTCGGCCCAGCCATTGAGCAGAATCTTGAATTAAAGTTCTGGGGCCACGCAAGTGATAGCCAGATACAACTCTGCAAAAAAATGCCAGACCAGGGGTCACATTTCTAATAATTTTGAAAAACTAAAAATCATGCCCTTACAAATGCTTTTTAGATACAGAATTTTGAATGCTTGATCCAACAAACTTGAATTTATTATAACCAATAACAGGAGAGAGGTCCTTGTTAAGCAGGGCCAGGGTGCAGTCTCACAGTCAGGCTGGCGGGGCGTCTCTGGTCAAGTGGTGCATAGCAGGTACGGTGGGCACTAAGTGATAAAACATATCAGAAAAGTTTATACTTGTTGCGTTTAAAAAGAAACACGAGGCAATATGATATGTTGCCAGATGTCTCGGTAGGCCTATCATATTGAAAGCTATGAACAAGATATAAAAAAGTATCCAATTACAAAGATAATCATTTTGACTGTTCTAGACTTGGCCTTGCCTCAGATATTTGTGTACGTTTAATCAAAGTTGTCACTTTTTCAGTGTCTTGGCACTGAAAAAGACTGTATTTTCATGCTTAGCTGCATACTCATAAATTGTCTTACACTATGTTCAATCATGCTAGCCTTCATGACGCCGGTAACAGCATCAGACAAGACCAGTCAAAACCCTTCAAGCCAAGACATAAAGTTGGTCAAATTTAGAGAGTAAATTAATTTGCCATAACCCACAGAGTTGGCGGCGCGATATTTGGCTGCAGTTTCTGCAACACACACTTGTCAATCTGTAAACTGGGGCCCAACAAACCCCAGAGAAAAAAATTCAAACATAGAAACTTCGAGACTTGAGCAGTGAAGGAGATGGCTCTAACCAGCTGAACCACCTCCTACTCTGACCGAGAAACTCGCAGCTGTTATATGGCCAACAAAAAAAATACAGCGTGGCTTGATCTCCTTTGGTTACATATTTTGGCATTATGGCAATGGTATTTTGGGATATGGTATGTTGTCCCATATGGTATTATGTCCAATCTGGCCTTATATCCACTGGTATTTTGACACAACTGGCGTTTTGTGCAACTGGTATTTTGGCATTGGTATAGTGTTCAGTGGTATTATCACCTATGGCATTATGGCCATAGCATAATGGCAATGGCATTGTGTCACTAGCATTTTGTCCCAATGGCATTTTGACCATGGCATTATGGCCGGGTACCCTCTGCTAGCCTTGTAACGTGGCCACGGTTTTCTGGTTTTTTGGTTTAAAAACCTAAAAACGTTGCGAAAACCGTGACCAAAACTGTACAGTATTTATAATTAAAAAGTCTCGAGAGTGTCTGTCTCGACGAGACGAGACAGTGTCTTGAGTGGACAAGTCTCACGAGACCAGAGCAGAGTTTTGCCATCACTACAGTTTAATGACAATTCTATGGTCTATGAAATGTGAAAGAAAAGAAAAGTACTCACAAAAAATGAGGAAGACTGCAGCAGCTGAGGAGCCAATCCATCCCACTTGTGAACTCTCCTCAGAGAAATACTCACTGTAAAACTTTACGAACACCCCGATGGATCCAAATATGAACCCTAACGTGAGGATATTTGTGATGGTAACTATCAACACAATCAACCAAGAATATTTTGACTCCATTATTGAAATAACGAGTTAGATTTATTCTGTGATACTTCCGTGGTGCTTGGTACAAGTTTTGGCCTACTGTAGGTTATGGCATACCTAAGCTTTTTAAATAGGGGTCATTATATGAGTGTGGTCCGCTTTGATTGATAGCAAATGAGATAATCTGACCGAATGTCCACTAATTATTGCAAATTAATATCAACTATATATATCAGACTAATATCAACCTGCCACACATGATTGCATCTGCCACATTCCTACTGATCATTTATGGGTGTAATCCTCCGTAATCCTCCGCACCCATTCTAAGCCATAGGCCAGTGATAAAAAAATTATACAAAGGAGAAACTGTATATCCTTACTCTGTGTTCCTATTAAGAGAAGGTCAATAAAACTACATAGACCAGGGCTGCCCAACCAATTGCCCTGGGGTCGCATGCAATTTATGCGGCCCCCGACCAGTTTGAGAAAATCGCGTAGTCGCGAATACAATTTCACCCCTGTATTTATTACATTCCTCGTATGTACAATGATAAGGAACGCTCTACATCTAGTCACAGTATTTTGGAATCCCCCAACCATTGCATTTGAGTGAGCTCCAATAAATAAATTACCCACCTCAGAGATAAAAATATTGCACACCCATATATGAATGGTTGATTTATGGTGAGGTTGCTGCCCCTAGGGACATTACAATATGTGGGTGCGGCCCCCTCAATGAAAAGGTTGGGCACTCCTAACATAGACTAATCAAAACGTGATAATAATAAAATCCTGTTGCCGACTTAACAACATAGAATTTGGCTGAGGTGGGACAGGTTTTTAGTTCAGTTGATCGTTAGGTGATAATGAGCCATTTAATGACATAACTAAATGTACAGTGCAATAAAGACAGCTTTCCAGAACCTCAGCTAGAGCGATAATACATAATCACAATCTATGGAAAGCCGGGGGGGGGGGGGGTATTGCTTGTTTCCTGCTGCTTGTTGTTAGTTCTCAGCCTATTGATTTTTGTTTTTAAAGGGAGGGAAACTCCAGAAAAAAATACTACTCCTCCTTTTCATAGGCATGACCTATTCTATTGCATTTGCTATGGTGTAGCTTTACACAATAGAAAATAGGAATGAAGGCGCTTATGAGAGCCTGATGCCCGCAGCACAAAGATGAAGCCCAAATGATAGGACTAGCTGATCTACTCCACAAATATTAAATATCACAGCTATCAGGTTATTCCTTGTCCTATTTCCATACCTGGTACATTGCTAGGACAAGATAGTTCCCTCTGTGGATGTGGGGGAAATTTGAAAAGCTGTTGATCAAGGTGCCTTGTTACAAGACTTTTGCAATATCACTTCTCCACCAAAGAGGAAACAGATTTGTTCTAGTACATAGTGGGAAACGATTGCCTCCTTCTTTATGGCAGTGTCAGAAAAGTAATACTTAGATAGGATGACATTGAGCTTGATGCTACAGCGAAAATAACAGATGCAATAATATAGGTGAAAGTACCAATGCAGAGTAAACCAGGCCCTAAATATCAATTGTACAACTTTTCAATTGTGTCAAAATGCCACGCTGGCGGGAGGTTGGGATTTTATCAAATTACCAAAAAAAACTATAGAACTAATCTCCCTGGAAATTCCAGGTAAAAATTGCACGTTTTATCAACTAACTCACCTATCTGATTATATGAGGGATTCAAACATTGTAGGCACACTAGCTTTGGCAGGAGAGAGCTAGCTGAACTTTGACTAGTTCCATTTTTATATTGGAGCTGTAACAATTCAATTTGTTTTCATCCCACCGGCTGCTGATTTGATCAGGCCTAAACCCCTTTGGATACCAAAAGGGTTGCATCTATATTTTCAATCCTAGATAAATACCACTCCACCATAGACTCAAACAATGATAAGATACAAACTAATCAATAACCGCAGTCAAGGCCTTGCCAAGATTTTGAAAAAATATTCTGTTTGCAAATGTTTCAATCCAGTCGATGCTACAGGCAGCCGTCTGAATTAATTTGCTTTAGGCTACACTTTACTTCATTTCATTAGTATCTTTAGTACATGGTCAACTGATTTTAAGAAATTATTATATGGTATTTGAAGAAAGTACTGGTATTCAGCAAAAAAAAGGAGCACTGGATATGACTTTTTATATGCGCAATTGTCATACCACAAATAAATTAATGTAGATAATAGTTATAGTTGTTTGTTGTTAAGAGTTATGCCCACATTGATGTTGTTAAGACAACTCCTACATGAGAAGTCAAATTTAATCTTTTAAATTGCCATAGCGTAATTTGAGATTTCACTCTGATATGAGCAGCCTCTAAGTTCTTTCTGCCTTGGATCAAGTCTAACCTTGACAATATTCACTTTGAGATGATGCACACCAATATGAAAGCTGAGTATATTTGCATTTTAAAAGAATATTGAAGAAACAAAGCTTCTTTATTATATCTAATTGAAAGGCCAAACTTAGTTGACAGAATAATATTTAGATGTCATCAATCCATGCCAATATAATTATCGAAAAATTAGCGGAAAAAGATTCAGCTGCCATATGAAAATTATATTCTTCCCTCCTGTGATAATACAGCTTCAAATTGATACTTTTGTGTGCCGTGTCTGATAAGGCGTTTCAGAAAATTTAACCTATTTATATAGAATGATGGAAAAATATTTGTGAGAAGTAAATAAACTGCAAGAAATGATAGTCTTTCCTGAATTAGATGCCAGTTTCAATATTTAAATCAGAACTTTGAACACCCTCAGTAATCTTGTCTTCACCTTGTGTTGTCTGAACTGTTGTGACTTCATAAGGGAGCCATAAGGTCCTTTTAAAAACAAGCATTAAAAACATGAGGAGAAAACTAAAAGCAGTGAGACCAGCGGAAAAGTAAAAGAGTGAGTTTGCTGGTAGGACCAGAAGTAGTTTAGATGCTATTGGTGGAGCCATCAGAGATCCAATTCCTCCACATGTCTTTGAAATTGCATACATCATATTGTGCAATCTTGTTCCGTTGAGATGCTTAACTAGGTTAGGCAAATTAGAGAGTACAACCCCGTACATACCCCCATGGAAGCATGTTAATACGACCATAATGTACACATTGTTAACCAAACCCATTGCGCAAGCGCTGCATGTCATTGAAATCAAGCATATTAGATGAATCAAATATTTGTTTGTGCTGATTCTTGCAGTAATAAATGACTTCACAACTGACAGCACTAACTGTCCAACTCCAAACAATGTCAGAGCAGTTCCTGCCAACAAGGGATCTTCATAAACATCTGTTATGTAACTATATAGATAGACCTCCAGTAAAATGACTCCACCATTCCAAAAGATGGCGTTTAGGAAATAAATAATTAAAAATGGGCGAGTGACGGATTTAAATGACTCCCAAGTAGAGGTCTTTATATGCCCATCAACATTTCCTGGGCTTTTCTCCTTGTTATAACTGTTATAAAAAAGGGCTCCGAGAATATTGAAAGAAAGTATCCCACCAAGAATGATCATCACATCTTTGTACTTAAATGACTAAAATAAAATAATAATAATATTAATCAAAATACAGATATCATAACACTTTGAGAAATCTATGAGATGTATGTAGCTGCACTTCCGAATAGTATTATTACCATTATTACCATCAACTCTATCTGTATATATACCTATAAACTAGGTACGCTTTGCAATGATTAGTAGATAAAGAAAGATCCCTTTGCCTATGTTTCTGAGTTGTTCCCCCTCCTCTGACAAATTGCAGGCGCTGAGCCTGCAACTTGTGCACCAGCTTTGGTGCAGGGGAAGCAATTCTATTTATCTTTGCTAACCTTTGCAATTCCCTCAAACATGAAAGTTAGGTACTGGCTGTTAAGCAGATATACAAAGCTTGCTAAAGCAAAAAACAAACGTTGTGTAATTCTGAAATTAAACAGCTAAACTGTAATGTTTATTTGTCATGGACTTTGATCGGCACTAATAAATTATATATGTAATGGGCAACCAACTGTTGACCAGTTTATATGGGCCAAAGAAGTGAAATCTAGCAGATTTATTTGTTACCTTCAGCAGTGTCTGCATGACGAACGGAAACATAAGAATTCCGAAGGCGGTGCCAGTTCCCTGTATTGTGAAAGCCAGGTAGAGATGTTCATCAAAGTATTTTGGTATCACTGATATTCCCGATATGTGCAGGTTACATAAAGATGCAGCTGCAAATATATAATGTAAATTATTATTATTGATGTGTCCTAGCGCTACTGTGAATATATCCATGATTTTGGATCACCAATACAATGTACAGTCACAATGTCACCTGTACATTTGTCAAATTTAGGACAGTCACCAATATAACATGAATTTACATGACCTGCAACGCCATATTAGCCTGTAAACAAAATGTGATCATTTACAGCCATCAGACTTATATTTTTCGGATAGCAACAATCTTCAATATTCATCTGAATGTTTCATGTTCCATATTCAACTCGATTTTAATGAAGCCTATTTCTATTGGAAGTTTTAATTTAGTTACAAAAAAATTTGTCAGAGTCAGATGTGTCACTTTGAGGATGTGCAAACTGACAAAGAATTTCGACAATCTTCCCTGTGATGGTAAGATTCAATTATAGGTACATAACATGAGCTCAGGGCTAGCCGCTCATTACGTAGTTATAATTCTCACCCTATCATATGGTTACAAAAAAAAAGATTCATCAAACACAAATAAAAAAAAAAATGTTGGTTAGGCTAAAACTCCCCAGTCTAGGCAATCGCATTACTGGGTATCGTCTCAAGACTTCTGATAGCAATCATCATAATACTCCCCCCCCCCTCCTTCCTCCACTCTTCATCCCCCATAAAATAATTGCCATGTGTTGGAACCAGGATGATCATTATCTGTAAAATACACTTGAAACACTGAAACATTCTCTCATTTACTCACATGTTAATACGCTTAGACTGAGGACCACATGCCAAACTTTCGAGGCATAGCCTGTGAGCACGATCCCCATAACTGCAGTCATCACAGAAATAGTTACAGTCCTCTCTAGTCCTAGGCGGCGCACAATCAACACAGATACTGGGGCTAAAATAGTTAACAAACCATTATTACACATTGGTCATCATTGGCAATTTTTTGTTATTCTGCTTTACAAAAAAATTATATTGAGCGGAGTGTACACACCAAATAAGGATCTACATAAAAAAGACCAAATACACCAGTACGCCAGTAGAGAATCACCAGTATTTGGGGTCGTAGATCATAGAACTACCATTAACATTCTTTGTGTTCACTTCAAGAAGTAATCACATTCCTTGAATCAACTCCTTTCCTGCTGCATTTATATTGCCAACCTTTGTATTTCATTTTTTATAACTTTATTGGCATCATTTGTATTGGTTTTTTGAAATGCTTAATTTAAAATAGATCCCTCTCTAGTACCAAAGCAATTATTATAAATATAACGATTGGTTGTGTGTGTCTGTTGTAAGCTTTTTAGGTAGCTCGCATGAAGTCAAGTCAGATTTTGTTACTTGTTTTGAGATCATGTCAGGTAGTTGAGGCTCTGTTGTATTTGTGTTGCATACAACAAACAGATAAATTGTTCAACAATTGAGTGGGGGGGGGGGTCGTTGCTTCATCTACATCATAAGAGAGACTTTCTCCAATCCCTGTCCAAGTTGTTTAATGACTGATTTTGATGATGTACAGTGCTCCACTTTGGCGCTACAGTGTACATCATCAGATTTTGTCATCTATCAACCTGGACAGAGATTGGAGAAAGTGAATCTCTCCTTAAGTCTCCCATTGATGTACATAAATACTATCTGTTTTTGTCAATTGCAAAAAGGACAGAGCCTCAACTACCTGACATCATCTCAAAACAAGTAACAAGATCTGACTTCATCATCCTTGAGTAGTTTTATTTGGCATCACCTAAGAGCCATCCATGCGAGGTACCTTAAAAGCGCACAACACGCACTCACATCAATCGTTATATTAACAGTAGTGCAAATGTTGGCAATAATATAACTGCAGCAGGAAATGAGTTGCAGTTAACATATTTATATGTAGTAAAGTGTTAGTTTGATGCCGATAGTCTCCGAAATTCAAACTAACGAAAAATACTCACAAAACATGAGGAAGACTGCAGCAGCTGTGGAGCCAATCCATCCCGCCTGTGAACTCTCCTCAGAAAAATACTCACTGAAAAACTTTACAAGCACCCCGATGGATCCAAATATGAACCCTAACGTGAGGATATTTGTGATGGTAACTATCAACACAATCAACCAAGAATATTTTGACTCCATTATTGAAATAATGAGTTAGATTTATTCTGTGATACTGCTTGGTACAAGTTTTGGTCTAATGTTGGTTATAGCATACCAAAGCTCTTTATATAGGACCATATATGTGGTTGGATTGCATTGATTGGTTACAAACAAGCACAAAATATGGCATCATTCGCAATAGAGAAATAGCTGCCAAGATCCTCAGTATGGCCAGGTATTTTTCAACAGGTGATATCTATGTTATTGTCTACAGTTTAAGCTTTACTGGCTTGTACCAGATCCAGTTTGATCCAGTTTGATCCAGTTTATCCAGTATGACTGCATTCGAATTTGCACCTCTTCTACCGATAAGCCGGCTGAACTTCTTCATTATTTATTTATGCAATCTATGAAAGGCCTTGTCATCATCTTTGGAAAAGGCCAAGTTTTTCCGTAGCCCTCAAAGTTTCTTGTCTATCATATTCACGTTAAGCTGTTACATGATGTTATCCTTATCTAGCCAGAATCACATTACAGGAAAATTCAATTTCTTTGTTTTGTCATAAATATAATATAATATAATATACTTGATTGAGCAGAAACAATTATTACACATACAGACTTCACACATCCCAATAATCAGCAGGAAGGCAATTATACATAATATATGTTATATTTATGTTGGAAGATGACATTCTTCAAATAATACAACTTGGGTCAGGAGTAAATCATAAATTACATTATTTACTGATGAGGATTAGCCCATTACGTATTGTGGTACATTGCAGAAATGTTATTGTGACCCTGTTTTTTGACGTTTTCTTAGAAAATGTAGAAATCAAACCAAATAAATGTTTTGAAGCATTATGTCAAACAATCCTTCAAATCAATCCTTGGATCATTCAAAAACAATGATGATTGGTTTGACTCCAAGCGCTCATAGCCATATATGTTTTCATTGCCTTCAAAATGATGTCAGTCTAGCGTGCAACTATCAACATAATATTTGAAATCACTGTCAGTAAGTTGTTTAACCAGAACGATTTTACCTGATCTTAGGTATGATGAGCGCTTAAAAGTTTTAAATCTGACCACTCTATCTTGTTTTATAACCATTATCAGTGCCAAACATTTTATGACAATATCCAATGATCCTATGATCCTCTTTTTAACTGTATCAAACGAAATACTGCTAGAATATCCTCTCGTAAGCCAACAATTTTTAGACCAAACCAAAGTGTGCCAAATCCTTTCTTTCAATTTTTTGTAAAGTATTTCAATGACCTATGATCTTTTTTTTTCTATGCTGTATTTTTAATAATAGTTTCTACATAGTTTAAACATTGTGTTAATTCGTTTTTTATCAATAATTGATACTGAATGCTTCAATAAACTAAACTAAACAACAATAAAGCCCATTCTATGTCACTTTTGCTCAATCAAGTTAACTGATGAGGGAGACAGAATATAGACAAAGCTCTTACCTTTGCTGCAGAAGTTGGCTGCTGCTCTATACAATCTATAAAATCATCTGCCTCAAGCAAGACATCTTTTCAATAACTTACCTAGCTGTCTTGACAAGCTTTGTCGGTGGGTAGGGGCATAATAATATGTCATTGCAAAGCCAAGATTGGCTACAAACACGAACACAGTTAGATATATTATATCTAACTGTGTTCGTGGCTTTGCAATGACATCTAGATTATTGATGCTAACTGTATAAGGGGTCACAAATCCCATCATCCATATCGCCTAACTTTTGGACTGAGTCATGTTATCACAAATGAGTGGGGATAATTCCTAAACTATTACGATGTAGATTGTAGATATTTGAGGTGCACAACAATGTACAAATCCTAGTTCTTGCTGTTTCCAGTATACTAACTACAAACTACACACAGAAACCATAACTACAGAAAGAAAAAGATAACCACGTTCTGAAACACCATATCTACATGTAGAATCTACAGCTGCATACTACACGCACACGCTACATGTAACATGTATCATGCTATTTGCCAAAAGGCCACACTCTTAACTGTCCACAGGACCGCACACCTAACTCTGCAAACCACAGACTACACACTAAAAACTGTTGCAGTGCTTTTTGTCCCACTTAAACCTACCTACCTAAGCTGACTGAAAAGAGATCCTCCGCTCAAATACTAAATTTTATTAAAATGGATCGCTAAAACTCAATTTGAAAATCTCAAATCGAAACTTGCGTCATTGTCTGAATCACCTAACCAGTATAAAAGTGATCTTATACTTCCCAGAGTGCAACAGTTCACAAGGTGATAATGCAGATGAGCACGATATTGGTATATCAAAAAAAATTAATAGACTGAAATGTACAAGAAAAATACCTAAATTGTTGCCACTAATATTAATGGAGATGAATGGGCCTCTGATCATTACAGTTACATAATAATTTCAGTATATTGACAGCATGATCAATCTAGTAGATAGGTACACAGGTGCAAAAATAATGAAATAGACTTAGCTACTCATTTAAAAGGAGCAGATAACTCCATATCAAAACAATATATCATTTTAAAAGAAAAATTGATACGTAATTATGGTCCATATTTGTAGGAGAACTTCATGAGAATAATAACAGATGTGTACAGATAGCTGTTAGTGCTTATAGTCCTGTGGCAGTCCCCTCCTCTCATGTCACTTCCATTTACGATTTTGGGTGGGTAGGGTTTGACAATTGTGTCTGGTAGAGTTTTTCATGCTGTCCCCAATGGTAATACAGTATCAAAACATTCAAAATCTGAATGAGCATGTCATAATTATTGGATCTACAAATGTGCATGGGTCTGCTATCGTAAATAGCCGAGATGCGGACATTTGAAATGAAGTTATTTTGCATAGGCTGCCACCAGATTATTGGGTTCGAGCTGATCTTAGATGGTGTTGTGTGCTGCACCACTCAACAGTGTCTAATAATAGGGTCAAATAACTTTCACAAGTGGTGACCGATTTTCTTGCAAAAATGATATCATTCTATTCCAATCATCCTCATTAATAACGCTGTAATCAAATCACTATTATTTAGGTCTTTATCATGAAGCCGCTGCTCTGAAATACCCCCCTCCCCCCCCCCCCTGGCGGTCAGCGGAATAAACTGGTGATGACATATTGGAGTTACAAGCATTCTTACAGATGAAGCAACTCCTTATATAATTGACAGCAATGTTATTAATTACTCATGACAAGTAGCATGGGGTCTTCTTCAGTCAATAAATTGTCTCTTCTGCATGTGGTTTTAATCATTCAATCCTCATCCATCAAACCAAAGCAACCTAGATGAGCCAATAGCCAATACATAAAAGATTATTTTTCCTCTGTTTCACAATGCCACAGGATCTTGAAATTGTCACTCATGGTTCAGAAGTATATTATAAACACTATTCAGTTGAAAGTCTGATATGAACCATTGTATTTGCATCACATCATCCGTAAAAATTATCCTTAACTACAATCTTCCTAAGATATCACAACGCCATGACAAGACGTCCTGCTGAAATCAATATTTTTAAGACCTGTGTTCGGTTAGCTTTCCAACAATATATTTAATATCCCAATCGGTATCATAACCTCAAACAAACAAACTATAGAACATTTGTATTAGATGAATTTATTGTTGCACGATTATGAAAGAACACTCCAGCTATTCTATCAAATCAACTATGACAAACTTTGTCAATGTGTTTCTGGAACTTTGATCCAAGTGCAAAACCTGAAAACGTGATATGACAACAATTCAGCGACGTGGTGTTCTTTTTCAAATTACAAATTCAATAGATCTGCCCACAGAGCATAAAATGCAGTGCCAAACTCCAACAGTCTGCAAGATAATGATCAAATTGATTGCTGTATCAAATTACTTTTATTCAATAACTATTTGACTACTACATGTACTTTAGTTTACTTTATAGTGCGAGTTTGAGTGATGAAAATTAAGTGCAGAATTTTAATTGCTTAAATCAAAGCATTTCCTATCCTGAATTTGTCAATTTCTATGCTGCTCATTTTATTGTATAATGTTTGAATGGTTTTTGGTTGGCAAGAATTTGTTACGTATAGTCTTTAGGGACCCTAATAAATCACCCAGAATGCCATTGAGGGCAGGTAATGACTAGTTTAAGTGCTCAAACGGTGCAAGATGCTGGTAGAGGCATTTCATTATCAACCACTTTCTCCCCTAGCACTTAAACTAGGTAATGACTAGAGTTCTGAACCTGAATAGCTCAACAAAAAGTTGATTGACGGCATCTTGATCTTTGAAAGAATAATTCAAAGATCAAATAGCAAAGTCAAATTCATTGCACGAAAATTCCAATGAAAGAGAAATGAATTCACTTCTTGATTTGATACTGGCACCCAATCATCCTAGCCAGGTCCTTGCAGCATAAAACTAAAAGTGTGCTTCCACACCCCACATGTAGGAAAAAGATCCCACATTTTCCTCTTGGATATAAAGAGTAACTTGGTTTAGAGAGGGCAAGGGTATAGGGTGCGACTTATCATGGGTGATTCTCACATACACTTAATGACGTAATTCAAAGTAATCTATAAATTCGAGTAATATTGGTAATTCACTGAAAATCGGCCAGGCATAAAAGCTAGTTAAAATCTGCCCGTTCTGATCTGGACCACATTTTCTGGTCAAAATTGCTAGTCTAAGCATCAACACACATTGTTATTATTTCCTAAAACCTATAACCTTTGAACACTTAGCTTGGTCTAGTTTCTCTACATGGGAATTGCTTCCCCCTACTGAACAGCCAGCTTATCAGTGGAAGGGGCGCAAACTTGAATGCAGGCAAACTGGTTCAAACTGGACCTAGTACCAGTCAGTAACGGTTCCCTCATGACAATGAAATAGATATCACATGTTGAAAAACACCTGGCCATACTGAGGATCTGTGCGGCCACTTCTGTATTGTGAATGTAAGTCAGACTGTGTTCTGATTTGTAAACAATCAGAGCGAACCAACAACAAATAAAAGGTGCCACTATATAAAAGACTTTGGTATGCCATAACCCACAGTAGGCAAAGACCTGTACCAAGCAACACAAGTGTATCACGTAACTCATTACTTTAGCTTTCACATAACTTTATTTTAACTCATCACCTAACTCATTACAAGTGTAACTCATTATTTCGATAATGGAGTCGAGATATTCTTGGTTGATTTTGGTAATAGTTACTATCACAAATGTAATCAGCGCTGGTTTCGTATTTGGATCCATCGGAGTGTTCGTAAAATTTTACAGTGAGTATTTCGCTGAGGAGAGTACGCAGACAGGATGGATTGGTTCGGCAGCTGCTGCGGTATTCCTCATGTTTTGTAAGTATCCTTTATTTTTAAAGCTATAAAACTGAGACTAAAATTAGAGCTAAACTAAACTATAAAAAAAACAACTGTGGACTGAAATATGAGTTTGATCTATTAGTTGATAATTTTGCAGAAATACCCACAGTATGCACATGATACCAAGTTTTCTCATCTCCACTCACACCCCCTCCCCCTCTCCCCAATAAAAAATACAGTAAACTCTTTGTTACTTCAGTAAAATGCTGTTTAACAATGCGCTCTTCCATTTAGCATTTTTTCACTGACTATCATTTGGTATTTCCACTGTACTAGAATCTCAGCCGCTCAATTTCACTGCATAAAACCTTTCCCTCTATAACCACAGGTTCGTTTATCTGCAGCAAAACCAGCTTGAAATTAATAAAAAGCTTGGATTTAAAATATTGGTTAAAAATCCTTGTATGAAGTCACAAGTTCAGTCCACAACTCAGGCATAAAGGTGCAGTACAAAGCTGCAAAGTTCTTACTTTTCTGACCGGTCAGATCACACTTGTAGTCAGAAGACTGCAGTAGGATTCAAACCCAGGACCACCAATAGTGTTGGAAGGCAGGCCCTCTACCTGTACCCTGTGCCACCCCTCTTGTATATGGCAACACCATAATTTAGATGCATCACATCAAGGAGTTAGAGTCTCTAACTCCTTGATCACATGTAAGAGCTGATAACTGTCTTGTGAGACATTTTTTCTCCAAATTAGTCAAAGAGTAGTGGGTAGGGTTAGGTGACAGTACACTTCACTATTTGTTGGACAGGGTTATATGTTGGGTTGGACAGGGTTATATGTTGGGATGGACAGGGTTATAAGTTGGGTTGGACAGGGTTATAAGTTGGGCTGACGTGGAATTGCGATGTGACAACATGATTTTTGTAAAGCTGAGCAACAAAAAATTAACAATGTCTAATGATGCTTTGTTAATTATTTTAGCCCCAGTATCTGTGTTGATTGTGCGCCACTTAGGACTACAGAGGACTGTAACTGTTTCTGTGATGACTGCAGTTGTGGGGATCGTGCTCACAGGCTATGCCTCAAAGGTTTGGCATGTGGTCCTCAGTCTAAGCGTGTTGACATGTGAGTATTCAGCTATTACTGAATATTATTTTCAGACACATCTTGTTTGACAGATAAAAATCATCCTGGATCCAGAACATGGCAATTTGTAGGGGGAAAAGGATGGAGAAAAGGGAGGGGGTGAGAACAACGATTATTGCCATCATAAATCTTTCCAGTTTTAGCTCATCACACACTAGCCCCGTAATTATTCTTCAGATTTCCTAGGTACCTTTTGGGGGTAATAATACAGTACAGAGTCACTTTCTCCCATCCCTATCCAGGTTAATCAATCAACCAAATCTGATTATATACATGTGCTTCGTTTTGGCGCTAAATACATCATAAATGTTTGGTTACATTGATAAGGAAGAATTTGAGATCATGTGTAGGACTCTCACAAACAATGCCCTTATCCATATTATTAAGTCTATGGCCCTATAAAACAATAATGACTGATATACATTGAGCAATTTTTCTCAGTGAATAGTTATTATTTTCTGCAAATTATTACGGCTACATATTCCTCAATTATATTTGACTCTGCTGATGGTGTTTTGGAAGCTAATTTTCTATTTTTTAAAGAAAATTGGACATGAAGAGTACAGGTGTCAGGAGTTTTCCCTTATTATAGGGGGCGCTGAACAGATGAGACCATAAATTGGCACTTTTTTATATAAGCTATCATTGGAGCAAATCACACTTTTTGGTCTGACAGCCATGGAAATTAAGAACAAAACAAAATGAGCGGAATTTCATAGGCTGACCCACTTAATGGGAAAAAAATTGACTGCGAATATAATTTGATATTTATTATGTTATATTATTATAATGTAATAAACATATCATTAAAATAAAGAGGAATAATAATATTCCAGCTTCGAATTTCTAATAATAATAATTCCAACTGCAAATATTTTTTGCAGAAAATAAATTCACAATAGCATATATATATTCAATGTTATTGTAATACAAAACAATTCTATATCTAATACAATAAGTTAATATGTATATGGAATTTATTTGAAAAATACAATTTAGCTGCATATTATAGGACACCTTCCTTCCTGACACTGAATTTTATTGTGATTGATCAGGTTTTTATATTTTAATATATTATTATTTAATTTTAACTAAAAATTAAGATTTTTTGATACTTTTTTGTTTCCATAGATAGGTTAAATTTTTGGATTACCGAATATGTAGATCAATTGTAGTTAACTGAAACCAATGAGTTTATACAGCAAAAGGTCTCATCTGCTTCCTACTCCGAAAAACGTAACCCCATTTTGATTACTCATTCTTATCTGCCAGTTCAGTTTTTAGTTGAATTACAGTGTCTCAATCAAAGTGTGTAAACAGTGTAAAGTGTGTAAACATCATTATGTAATTCATGTTTTTAAGCCTATCAACAAGTGGCCTATTTGGGTTAATTCCCTTGTGTGTATTCTTTACCTTATAGCTCTACATATTCATGTATCTGCATTATCTTATAAATAAACAATTCAAGTCAGTCTGTGTGCTAAAACCAAACGACATCAGTTACCAGGCTTATGAAATTGCAACAATTGCACAATATTGATGGAGACATATTTTGAAGTCATAGTGATACAGCATTAATTTGTCTTGTGAAATGTTGAGGATTTTTTGTTTGGTAATTTTTATACATCTTAAAGTAACTTTTTGATAAGGTTGGCTGTTCACTGACACTGATACCAAAATTATCGATAGATTCATAGTAGCACCAGGACACATTCATATTCATAATTTACATTATATATTTACAGCTGCATCTTTATGTAATCTGCACATATCGGGAATATCAGTGATACCAAAATACTTTGATGAACATCTCTACCTGGCGTTCACAATACAAGGAGCAGGAAGTGCCTTCGGAACTCTTATGTTTCCTTTTGTCATACAGACACTACTGAAGGTAACTTGTGGAACTTGTATAAAAGTATGACATAATCAGCTAAATTTGACTTGATTTGTCCCATATCGGTTGTTTATCACATGTTCCAGAACAAACTTGATAATGGTTGTCTCCCCAGCACAGTTTAACTGGGTAATTTGAGGGTAAATCAGGAATGGTTGTCTGCTTTGTTTCCTTTTTAGCTTGGAATAAACTCTGTATATCTGCTAACCAGTCAGTATCTGACTTTCATGGTTTGAGGGAAATGCAATAGTTAGCAAAGATAAATAGATCAAACTTTGTTTGCATTTGGAATTGTTCCCCCTGCATACTGCTGTTGCACAGGTTGCAGGCAAAAAGCATGCGGTTTATCAGAGGAGAAAAAGAACTCTGAAATCCAGGAGAACTCAATCTAACTTTATCAACTGATGGTTGCTATGCATACCCAATTTACAGTGTCATTGACCATTCAGGTATCTGACAGTAAGAACAAAGCTATAAAAACATGCGTGGTTGCAACTACCTGGATGTCAAAGACCTCTGTAGTTGTTATAATTACTGTATTTTGATTCATATATCTATCTTATTTTAGTCGCTTGAGTACAAAGATGTGATGATCATCCTTGGTGGGATACTTTCTTTCAATATTCTCGGAGCCCTTTTTTATAAGACTAATAGCAAGGAGAAAAACTTAGAAGATGTTCATGGGGAGAGAAGGGCCTCATCTTGGGAGTCATTTAAATCACTCGCTCGTCCAGTTTTAATCATTTATTTCCTAAACACTATCATCTGGAATGGAGGAATTATTCTACTGGAGGTCTATCTATATAGTTATATAACAGATGTATATGAAGATCCCTTGTTGGCAGGAACTGCTCTGACACTGTTTGGAGTTGGACAGTTAGTGCTGTCAGTCGTGAAGTCATTTATTACTGCCAGAATCAACACAAACAAATATCTGATTCATCTAATATGCTTGATTTCAATGACATGCAGTGCTTGCGCAATGGGTCTGGTTAAAAACGTATATATTATGGTAGCGTTAGCATGTTTCTATGGGGGTATGTTCGGGGTTATACACTCTAATTTGCCTAACATAGTTAAGCATCTCAACGGAACAAGATCTCACAATATGATGTATGCAATTTCGCAAACATGTGGTGGAGTTGGATCTCTGATGGCTCCACCAATAGCATCTCAACTACTACTGGTCCTACCAGCGAACACACTATTTTTCTTTTCTGCTGGTCTCACTGCTTTATGTTTTCTACTCATGTTGTTGATGCTTGTCTTTAAAAGGACCTTATGGCATCCTTATGAAGACACAAACGTTCAAACAGATTATGGAGAAAAAAAGACAGCTGGGGACGTGCAAAATTCTAATTTAAATGCGGAAAATGTCAAATAACTCTGAAACAGAACTATTTCTTTTTTCAGTTTATTTACTGTCCATCATTGCAGCCGAATGATTTATTTGATAATTTTATGTGGTTATCATGATATTGATATGTATTGATGTTATCCAGATACTCCGATAAATATATGTTAGCACATATATATCTGGCATGAGAATTAAGTGCAGGGAACTTGTAAGCAGAAAAACAATGCATAAAATAACACATTTTTTTATAATTATGTTTGAAGATGGCTAGAGCATTTAGATCAATGAAGTTCATGGATCTTCTAAAACTATACATAATTAATACTGCTACAAGTAAAACATTAATGTGAATCATGTTAGGTAGAAAAAAGTTATTTAAAATCTTACTGGATCAGGGTATGTGGCTAGCAGCTTCTGAACTATGGTCAGACTCTTCATTTGCATATCAGCAAAATAAACTTGCTCAGCATTCAGTATGAGGCCACCAAGGTGGGATTGGTTGTTGACAAAAGCAGCAGACATTAACAATACCACATCTTCACCCTCCGACCCAAGCTCTCCTAACGCAAGCTTGTTTGTTTCGATTTTCCATGTTCACTACACTCATATACCTAAGACAGAGTAATCTGAAACGACAACATTGAAAAATTCAACTGTTGCCACTGTTATACAGCTAGGTTTTCATAATTCTCCACTATTTCTTTTTCATCAAGACATTACCGATCCCCTCATGGTTACCTCCAACTCTTAGAGAGTCATTTGATTTTATTTACATGATTAAAGTGATGGGTGTAGAGGCAGGGAGTTAGGGATATAACTCTCTGGTAGAAGTATTAACATAATTATTTTTATCGATTTCTCATTTGGGAGTTGTCTTAACAACATCAATGTAAGCGTAACTCTTAATTACAGACAACTAATATCTTTTCCACCATAACTTCAGCTCTGTGTTAGGACAAATGCAGAAGCCCATTTAGTTTTGAAAATAAAAGAAATGACCGAATTCAAACACATGTTTAATAAACCAGTGTGCTAAAGATACTACTATAAAACCAGAATGCCCAGTGTTGATGTATTTTGTAAGTTTTGTTCAGTTTAAGTCAAGGAGTTAAGTTATTTAACTCAGCATGGTTTTTAGTATGTATTAACATAATCCTTATTGAAAATCCATCTGTTATACAGCTAGGCTTTCATTAAATATATCATTATTCCTTCTTCTTTTTCATCAAGGAGTTTAGGATATAACTCCCTGGTAGAAATAATTACCTAATTTGTTGACTTCTCATGTAGGAGTTGTCTTAACAACATCAATGTGGGCATAACTCTTTACTACATACAACGATAATCATGATCTATTTAACTCCAGTTTTGTTTTTATGAAAATTGTATGTATAGAATGCCATATCAATAGCCTAATTTTATGAAAATAAAAGAAATGACTGAATACCAGTCTTTACTCCATATTTGTCTGATACACGAAAGCATCGAGCTTCGATTCACTGGGTGTGAAAAATAGGGAGTAGAAAAGTATCTCTCTTTTATAGTCATTGATGTCCAATATTTTTAGTGATATATATTGTGGACTTCACTCTTCCTTATTTCACATAGCTCAAAAGTCCTTGCACATTGAACAGATTCCTTCCATAATTATTTATTGAGAGTTTATTTAGCTCCATAAAAATGTGCGATCAGGAGAGACACCCTTAGCGGGTCTGGCTCACAGCTCAGAGCGGATAGATAGTGATTTCGGGGTTCGTTATTGAAGGGCGCCACAGTAAATAGGTTGAAGAGAACAGAGATACACAGCCAAGATTTAGATCAATTACAAATTATTTGATGAGCTCTAGATAAACTTGACCTTCTGACCCCGTGACGTCTTTGTGGGAAAGACTGACCCACAACAGATCACTCATATTAAAATATCTGCCACAAAACACAAGTCCTTTGCTAAAATTCAATCCCTTGTAAATTATAATAGAATTTATGATTGCTGCATACATAGTATATATATATAGCATATATAATGATTTACATTAAGCTCATTCATAGTTCCGAATGAATTATAAGTTGTTTGGTGACTTATCAAAAAATATTGTGGAATTTTGAAGAATCATCAACTATTTGTAGCTGAAGACCCTGGTAAATTTGATGACGTCATTTGCATCCAGGATTTCGAATCACATGCAGACTAAAGTGGTACAACTGTTGCAGCCATCGGAGCACTTGCTATGTCTTGACAAACCAAATTCCGCTGTTCCTGTACAAGGCTGTGATGCATGACCATTCAACACTGACTTCAAAATGTGATGGCAAAATTCCGCATATGTGGTCACTGCCGTCAACATGACACTGCAGAATGGATGTGCATATATGCAAGTATCTGATGGGTGTGTGTATTTGTAGCCAATCATGCCTTAGCAATGACATCTGGGTGATTGATGCCCACTATATAAAGGAGGTCATATCCTATCATGACATAGCCTAACATCTGGACCAAACAACACTAAGGTATTCTGGAACAATGGAATCAAAATACTCTTGGTTGGTTTTGTTAACAGTAACAATCACAAATGTGATCACCATAGGGTTCGTATTAGGATTCATCGGAGTCTTTGTACAGTTTTACAGTGAGTATTTCCCAGAGGAGAATACACAGACAGAATGGATTGGCTCAGCAGCGGCCGCAGTTCTCCTCATTTTCTGTGAGTATCATTCGTTTTGGCAGCTCCAAACGTTACGTAAAAAGTCAAACCAAACTATAGTATATCTTCCACGAAATAATGTGGAACTACATTGGGGCAGGCATTGTTTTGTTTTGCTAATAATAAATTTGGACTATCAGCTGACGTCTGAGTAGAAATATAGTACAGAAAGCACATTAGAACAAACTGATCCCGCCTCTTTCAGAGTTGTAGAAACTCACTTCAAACTGCAGTTTTATCATATAACAATGAGCTTTTCATTCCTTCCATTAACCATAAAATTATTCCCGGGGCTGTACCCTGCTCATTGAGTAAGATTTTAGTTAAACTAGCATTTAAGCCTCAACTCTTCTCTACATTTACCTCTTACCAACCATGTATCAGTTTTTTTATGAGATATTACAACTCATAACTATTTTCTTCTTCTTTTTTAATGTACTGAGCCTAATGTTATCGTTATTGCAATGATTGATGGATCAGTAAGGAGTGTGTCAGTTATTGAGTTAGACCTCACTCTTTTTGACAGGGTGTGTCTTCAGAGTGTCACGAGTATTAAATGATGTCTAATAATGGATCTTTGACTCTTTTAGCCCCAGTATCTATCGTGTTGATTGTGCGCCACTTAGGACTACAGAGGACTGTAACTATTTGTGTGATGTCTGCAGTTGTGGGGATCGTGCTAACAGGGTATGCCTCAAAAGTTTGGCATGTGATCCCCAATCTAAGTGTATTAACATGTGAGTATTACACTTACAGGTTAGCAAATTGTTCTAGCCTTGTCAAGCCGCCACGGCCACTGAAAATAACCCAAAATATGTGGCCCCGTGACAAGGCTAAAATGGTCCAACACCGGCAGATTTTAAAATCGATTAACTTATCTCAAATTTTACATGTACATGTACATATGTACATATTTGGGTGTCTTTTGTCTCTACAATACCTCGATACAGCCAGATAACAATTGTGTTAGAAATGGGAAACATTGATGTGGGTTAGATGTAAAATGAGATGAGATTAAAGGGACTCCAAAGTTTCAGACTGCATTTTGACTACATTATAATCTCATTTCTCTCACCTTAGAATATGTGTTTGCTAATAAATCCCAATTATCCAGGCTTAACTTGCATAATGTTTATTAACATCATATGGACTTTAATGTAATTTATGTTGTGTCTGCTATCTGGATACCTGATATCTGATGCCTTTTACCAAAATGCTGTCGAGATGCATGACAAATTATCTCAACGTGAATTTAACCCACATGATCTCATTTTTACCAGGTGTCATTAATGTTTAGGTTAAAACTACAGAGGAATGATTCAGCTTTTTTTAAATTAAATGATATTTATAGGCAGGTGGGAGATGATTAGGATAGTATAATCCACACCATGACTCCAACAACTTGTAATTTTAATCTATGAATGACATTGATAGTAACTTTAAGCGTCCACCCAAATTATGAAATAATATATTTTGGTTAAATAATATAATTGCGTTTAAATCATGTTGTTTTGGCTCTGCTGGCTTTCCATGGGTGAAGTGTACTATAATAACATGGTGTTGTTTTGCTGATGGTGGCTGTAATAATGGAATGACATGTTTTTTTTATAATAATAATATTGTATTTAAATGATGTGGGTTCTGGTGTGTTCGATGGGTACAGTGTTTTGACTGTAAATGAAGCAGCCAGCTAATAGAGAAATAACTCTTCTGGTGTCGGCACACCGACTGAGGCACACTTACTCGGGCGCACCGACTTGGGCGCACCGACTTCGGCACACTGACTGGGCCACACTTACTGGGGCACACTGACTTGGGCACACTGACTGAGCCACATTTACTGGGGCACACTGACTGGGGCACACTGACTGAGCCACACTTACTGGGGCACACTGACTGGGGCACACTGACTGGGCCACACTTACTGGGGCACACTGACTTGGGCACACTGACTGAGCCACATTTACTGGGGCACACTGACTGGGGCACACTGACTGAGCCACACTTACTGGGGCACACTGACTGGGGCACACTGACTGAGCCACACTTACTGGGGCACACTGACTGGGGCACACTGACTGAGCCACACTTACTAGGGCACACTGACTGGGGAACACTGACTGGGGCACACTGACTGAGCCACACTTACTGGGGAACACCTGTTTCTCTTTGTAGTTTTTTACTCAAAACGACTGAGGTCAATTTTCCTTTAGATTTTATCATGATTTAGTAACAATAGTTAGTAATAATTTTGTAGATGAAGCATGTCATTTTAATTGGCTTCAATCAGGTTAATAATTTGTTGGAATGTGTCATGTACATATCCCAACATAATCCTGCATTCCAAAACAGTGTTAAAAATCTAAATAGAATTGTCTCAGTGTGTCCAAATTGCTTGCCCCAGCAAAGATATAGAAAAGGTTAGTTTTGAACTTTTCCCTTGCATGCTTGGCATTGGCAATTCTGATAGTGACAAAAAACTATAGCTCTGGTAGCTTTCCATGTCTAAAGTGGCGTGAAGGAAAATTCACCATCCAAAATGCTGGTCCAATTGTGTGCGAGGCTTATGCAAGAATGAAGTGATAGGTAAACTAGAATACGATATAGAAGATATATCAATATGGCGCGTTTTTATGTCAATCAAAGACGAGGCTCTTCCATTGCATATCAGCTGAAAAATCATCACTCATCTGGTATTCTTTTCATTCTGAACATCCATATATAGCATTGAATATTGGTACGCATAACTTTCAGTGAACATTGTCAAGGATAAACACAAGCAAATGATATAACAATTAACAGGCTGCCCAATTTTAAAATATCCTACCTCAATGTCGAAACTAGAACCAAAAATATGTGGAATAAGCTTCGGATTAAGCTAAGGTGGGCTGATCTGGAGTCAGCAGAAAACATTAACATGACCACAGAAGTCAAAGATCCACATCTACACCCCCTGGCTCAGACTATCATACCACAAGTTTGTCATCCCATTTGCTATGTTCTTCTACATTTATCAGACCTAAAAGTGGATAACCTGAATTTACATACCTAGAAAATTTAACGGGTATTCAGCCAGGATTTAATTAATCACTATTTTTATATTCAATATTCATCAAAATTTTATAAATCCCCACACATTCACTTCAATTCTGTGAAAGTCATGTTAATTCATTGCAATGATTATTAGTGTGTAATAGTTGTTCTTTATACAAAAATTGCAATCTTTAGCATCTTTGCCATCTTTCGAAAAAGCCAACCTCTTGTGTAGGAGTTGTTCAAACAACATCAATGTGGACACAACTCATAACTAGGAACAACTATCATGATTTATTATCAATTAATATCTGTTTTTTTCTGTTCTGGTGTGGTACCGATTTGCCGTTTACCACAATTTCGTCTGAGGTGCTTGTTAAATTGTCTAGTCACAAGATCAACCCTCCTAATTTTTTGTAGTACAGGGTGTCATTTGATGCTATAGGAAAATGATCATTGGTCTATCAAACACAATAATGATACAGCTTCTTTTCAAGCTGATCAAGTTTGAAATTTTATGTAATTTATAGGCAGGTGGAGCTCAATTATTATGGGATATCCATAACATGACGCCTACAGCTTTTAATTTTAATCTAAAATATAATCCTTTATTGAAAAGTTGATATAAAGTGCAAGTAATCACCTGATCTGAACTTGATTGACCTGAGCACTATCTATATATTATGATCATTGTGGTCATACAGACTGTATGAGCATAATCACCACTCAAGAAAGCACCAAGGAGTTAGCTCCTTGGTCGCACAGCACAACCTTACTGTTGGAGCAGTGGATATGGACATGAAAGCAATTATTGTTGCAGATGGAGCATGCAAGATGTGATTTAAATCAATCTGTACTCTTGTTAATATGTTGATGTGCGTATCCCAACATTATCATGCATTGTGAAACAGCATATGACATTCCCAACCAAGAGAGTCAATGCCAAAATCATTAAACATACCATAACTTTCATCTTATATCACTAAGTTCCTCAATCCTGGTTAATCCCGTGTTTGAAGTAACCCTCCAAAGTTCTTGGCCAATTGTGAGTTCTGTTTATACAAGAAGAGAAGATGCCATACAAGAAATAAATAATATGACAGGTCGTCAGGATCACACCTTCTTATATGATGATATGTCGTTTAATGATGACATCCAGAGATCAGCCAAAGTTCAGGCTCTTCCAACAGTATAAAGTTGAGCTTTTAAAAATTAATCATGGCTAATGCAGGATAACCTGGATCAAGGTTAATGAAAACCAAACCGTTATACAGCTATGATTTCATTTTTTTCATGATCATTCATCACTTCCTTTTCCTCAAGACACAGCCCATATATGTTTACCTGAGTTATTTATTCATTTTTTGACTAAAGATATACTTTCCTTCTTCTTCTTTTTCTTCTTACAACATCAATGTGGACACAACTCTTCACTACAAACAACTATGACAATTATTTCATAAACTTAATTACTGTAGCCGTTGCTGTTTCCATTTTGCCAGTTTTATTGAAGCTCTAGTACTGACTGATATCCTCATGAGAGAATAGATACATTTAGATTTCGAAATATATATTCAACAGTAATGGATGAGAAACTGAGTACTCTCTGATAATGAACCCATTTTTGAATATTATTGGTAAAAGAATGCCATGAATATATTCCATTGCTAGGTCAGATCTCATCTGCAATTCATGCAGTGTTGGTCACCTTTATCAAACAGATTGATGATAATTATTTGATTTTTACAATAAACTAGTAATCTGTGTTTATAAGCTGATTATAGGTCTGTGCTCCAACCACTGCCTTGGTCGGTGTTATAGTGCTGGGTCATGAAAAAAGCTCCAGAAAATTTTGTACAAATCGAATTAGACACACATCAAATGGTTATCAAACAGAGACTGTGGATTGTTTACTGTGAATTATCTTTATAGTCTCTGAATCGAGTTTCAAATTTACTGAAAATGAATGTGTTTCTGTACACCACAGGAAAGCTGTCGAGCCACTAAGCTACTTCACAGCTCTTACAAAATTTAAGTTGATGATGTTGTTTCATGGGACTGTGAATCAAACTTGATATAGCGCCACATAGTTTCGTAACCAAATAATGCAGTAGCAAATACCAAATCATTTTTAGTCATCTTAAGGAATTTTAAGCCACAGTGAAAGGCTTCACTGTGCTTTGTCTAACTTTCTTGGGCGGACTGCTGCTCTGCTATTTTTTCAAGACACCAAAATATTGTTTGTGTGATTTATGTGTCTCTGTTAGCTTCTTCATTATTGGATCTAGCAATAGATCTGGCAGCTTTTATATCATGCTTTGATTGGCGTCCCAGTACAACCTTCAAAAACTCAGGCTAGCTGCTTGACAAAGGTTTCAAATGCGGTCTTCAAGGTACATTCCTGAACTTGTGGACTAATCTAAGATGAAATAATGAATTCCAGCAACCAAACATATCTAGCCATATGCTTGTTAAGGGTTAAATAAATTCCACTTCTTCATTATTATAAATCAATGCTTAGCATTGGATCATAAAAATGTAAAATTGATTCACGACCGATGTTTTTGTTCTTTAGAGCACACAGGGAAGTGCTGCAAATGTTATAGGAATAATCTGTAATAGAACAAGCAAGACAACTCTTCTTAATATAATGGTACTTATTGATATGTTATAGGAAGTCATGTTATAAAAAATATACGGCTCTTATATTGTTAAAAAATCATTAAAGCTTCAGTAAAATTTCAATTTACAGAAAATCAGCATTAATATTACCTTCAGAAAGGTCAAGGCTAATCACATGCAAACACCGAAAGACTTTACAGGCGGCTCAAGTTGGAAACCTATTTTGAATGAGACTGGGTATAGAAAACTTTGACATAGAACACATTGGACCAAAAATATCAGGCTATGACATTGCATTCCTGCTATGAAAACTTCATTGTCTCAGTATTATTATATTTGAAAAAAGGAAAGAGTGAATTGGACGCTCATAGTGGAGATCCATTCAAAACAGGAATAAAGAATCAGACCTAGAATGCTGCAAGTTTTTGAGATTGTGCACTTGTACCGACGCAAATTGTAGCACAGGCTTGAGCGCAGGCACAGTAACCAAATCCACATACACACCCTCTGATACAGCCTGTAACACAAGCACTGTCCCTTTTTGCTATGCTGTGTTCATCTACTTTCATCATGGCTAAAAAGGAATAACATGAATTGAACAACGGGAAAACTCAACTATGATACAGCTGGGGTTTCATCAATTTATCATTTCAATTATTTCCTTTCCCTCAAGATATCAGGACTGATTATGTGTTTACCATCGATTCTGGTAAAGTAGATTCAATACCATGCACATACACATAGCTCTGCTAAGCAGCATTCAATAAAAAGAGTAACCTACTCCAAGACAGGTCTTTGGGTCTGGGATACTCTCTTTGCCTCTGGTCATGCACAAAAACAACACTCTGTTTCGATAATAAGGAGTAACCCACCTCCATCTTGTGCCGCCGGTATTTTGACCATCCACTGGTAGCCATCAGTACAGTGTTCATGTGCTGCGGGTGAAATGAAGCTGACATCATCAATCTTCCCTGGCAGCACTTGGAATTGAATGTCCTCTTCAGAGGTCATTGTGATGTTTTGTCCGTCTTTGTCAGCGAGGAAGCTCTCCAAGCTGTACCCATCCTGAGATGTGAACGTGGCTGGCATGACGAGACATAAACCACTATCTGGCATCTTAGAGATGTGCAGCCCCTGTCATGAAACCAAATAAAGGTGTTATAGGTGAAAATTCAAACATAGAACCGATTCAAATATATCATTCATTTTAATGATTTCAGGTTTTACTTGGGAGTTGTCTTTTCTTTTGACATGAGAAAGTAACACATGCTTTTTTATACATAATCATTTACTTTTTCTGATAGGCCAGCCTTTTGAAAGTCAGTATTGCCAAGTTCAATGCAATCCAAAAAAACTGATTAACTGTCTTCTTTCCCTTGAATAACTTTACTATGTCCATTTACACAAGTTTCTAGGGTAAATAAATTTTTATTATATTCTGCTGACCTTGTTATAATCTTGAAGGTTGAAAGAGCCGTCTTCACCCAGATACATGGCAATGTTCTCATTTCGGTTGTATGAGACCTCCTCATCATCAATTGGTTCCTGAGAGAAAAAAAACTTTCTTAAAACTGAAACAATGCGTAGCTAAAATGTTGTAGAAAAACCTGAATGTGGTCCTGTAAGACGTAAGTAATCCTAGCATATAACTTTATGAAAGCTATCATTGGTAGAGTGGGATGTGTTTGGAAGGTGGTTGCACGTTATGAAATCCTCCTCTAATAGGGTTCAACATGAGGGCCGTGTCAAACAACGATGAATGTTTGCTGAACAATTTTTTTTGAGTACAACATAGTAAATTCCAAAAAGACCCTTTCAGTTGTGATAACAATTACCTGTTCACTGTTGACAAAGTGCACATGTTCAGTGATGTCAGAATATGTTGCCTGTGTCTGTCTGTGACAAGCACCCGCTGAGGAGTGTAACTGGGTGTATATCAGAGTACCAACAGTGCCTGCCAGGAGGACTACCAGTATGAATGTGCTAGCAGCCAGGAACGACCTTCCATCTGATCTATAAGTTTGCTCCATCTGCTGAAATGAAATCACGATATGATTCAGAGACATGCATATGAATATTAATTTTTACATACAGATAGAGGATACAGATGAGGGCAAGTACTCAAAGGAGAGAAAGTATCACATTATAAAATATTTAAAACTCATACCAGCAATGAAGTGCCAAAATGGTTGTTACTCTGAAAGCATCAAATGTTTTCTGCAACTCTCACCTTGATCTTTTCTGTGTCCATTTTTAAGGTGGTTAGTAGTAGTAGTAGTAGTTAGGCTGCCAGGACTTATTTACCACTGTATGTGAATGCTGCAGCTTTTATAGTGACAAATTTATGACATGGCTAGTATCCTAGCATCATGATTGGCTGATTTTTTAGCAGAATTGAACCAATCACCTGACAAAAGGATGCGCTCAAGGTGAAATAACAAAATAATGACTATTATTACCCAAAAAATTACAGGGTTATGCAGTGTTTGAGTACATAGGTACCCATATTTCGTTATGTGGAGCTAGCGAATCAAAAACCGTGATTTTTTAGGTTTGATCAAACTATGCAGAGAGAAATATGGTGATCAACAGTGAAGTTATGAAATCTTTGAGTCTTACTTTTTTATTCCAGGCTTACATTCATCCTGCAACAAAAAATAACCAGAAGGTCCTGAATCATATTGAGATAAAACCGTAAATAAAAAAAGTGAAGAGGTAAAATGTATCAAAAATAATATTCACATTGCTTGCCAAATGTGCCAAAATAGGAGACTTCGGAGTTTCGCGACCCATATTTGCAGAAGATATTATATGTTTCTAATGAGCGTAATAAAACTAGTATCACTGGGCAGTTTTTCCATCCTTTTGACAGCCATCACCTGTCATGTATCAGGTCATGACAGTGACAGTGACCGTTCTGGCTGTCACTGGAAATGCCATAATAATAATCATTTCTTATCAACTTCCAGTGGCAGAAATAATGACATTTTAATGGGCATTTATTACAATAACATTGACCAAATAATGGGCTGTGTCCTTGTATGCGGTGTTACGCTTTGCTGTCTTGATGAGTGTGAGCCAATTAATTATCACTTTGCTATCACCTAGTTTTTGCAATTCATTGATTGATTGATTGTCATTAATCTCTAAGTTAAAACTACAGAGGGATGATTCAGCTTCATTTAAAAGTCGGTCAATTTGCAATTAGATGATATTTATAAGCAGGTTTCAGCTGATGATGATAGTATTATCCACACCATGACTCCAACAGCTTGTAATTCTAATATTTTATTAATATCATTAATAGTAACTACAGTTTTAATATTTTGATTATATTAATAGCAACTAAATGTCCGCCCAAATTATGAAATGGTATGTTTTGGTTTATTAATATGATTGCTAACAAATTAAGCTGTGTTGGTATTGCTAGTTCAGCTGGCTCTCCATGGGTGAAGTGTACTTTTTTGACATGGTATGGTTTGCTGACGGTGGTCATTTAGAATGTTTTAACAAGTAATTTTAAAATGACCTGTTTTAAGTAAATTATTTAATTGCATTTAAATGATGTAGGTTCTGGTGTGGTAAATGCATACAGTGTTTTGATAATAAATGAAGCAGCGAGCCGATTGCAAAATATCATGTCTGGCGCTGGCACAGCAACTGGGGCACACTGGCTAGCGGGCACACTGACTAGAGCACAACTGTTTCTCTTGGCTGCTTTTTGCTCAAAACGACTGAGGTCAGTTTTCCTTTAGATATTATCATGATTAATAACATTTATACTTAAAGGAACTGTTGCGTCAGAATTGTGCTATTCCATAAAACCACTAGAAGAGGCAGCAATAATTTAGAAATGCACTTCTCGTTACTTATAAGAAACAAAAAATTTTGAAATTGAGTTGTAATTAAAAATTTAATTAGTCGGTTATTAAAAAAATTATATGGCAAGTCTGATACCTTTCCAGGCAGGTCTGAACTGGATTCCCGAAAGCTATAGTTGTTGTTGTTACATTGCCATGGTAACACCTGAATGATTCGGCTTCAATGCAAAGGACAAGAAATTACTAAGAAAAGTTTTCAACGATGCCAAGAATTTAGGGCTTGATGTAGGCGATCTCGATACCATTGTTAAACAGAGAACTAAATCCATTATCATGTGCTGTTTTTCTGATGAAGACCACTTTATACACGATTTTCTTGAACATTGCCCTTCTGGTCGTCTTAGACATGTTAAATATCGCAGCTCATGGGGCAAAGACTGTTTTCTGAGGCAAATGTGCATCACACTTAATGAGATTCTTTTTTTAAAAAGTCCATAGTTCCATACACTGGTAGCAAGCTCTTATTATGACAAAGTATATGCATCCATTTTTCGCAACATTTAATGTTTGTGATAGCTAATAAATCAATCAATCAAGTGACACAATGTTTGCTGCAGACCACTCTGATCATACCAAAAGGCTAATATGACATACACCAGTGTTATAGTTTATATTACCCACAGATTGTTTCCATCAACAATTATTCAACATACATCCTTCACTGATGATAAAATGATGAATAGTGTGTCTTGTTCATAGCTTGAAAGCTATTGCAACCATCCTAGGCAAGTGTCTGTATAACTGTAATAAACTCATTTTCATAATAATGATAGATTTAGATAAAGAAACAACTGCTTCTCAAACAGTGACTTCAATGATTTGAATACCATACAGTTACAAAACTACGATCTGACTCAGATCTGACTCAGATCTTGGTTAAACATAAACAATTACTTAGCTGGTTCGATGACTCAATGACCCACGCTGCTCTTATTTTACCAACATCTAATGCTAGGGCTTGTGAAAAGAGTTGTTATCCATTCTAGATCACTGATAAATAATACTCAAGGTGAAATGGAACGTGATTAACCTAATCCAAAGATTATAAATATTCTGTCAGGCAAGATTGCATTGTGGTCAAAATAAAATAAGCCCCCAACAACGGCCTGTTTATTTATTTTAGCACTATGGTGTGAAATTGTTTGGAATACAGATATATTTGTATTACATGCTAGTTCATAGATTGCAAAGATGCCAAGGAAGTTCTCATTCATAAGCTGATTATGGCTAGGAGGTTCACCATCGCTGATTCAAGGTTAAGTGATGGTGAGGGCGATGATTATGCTCTGGGGCGGCTATAGAGGCTTCCATCAAATAATGATCGGTGAATCAAAGGCAATATTTCTCCTGGATGGAGTGGCGAACAGCCAACGCAACCTGGAGAGTTAGCTGCTGCGCAGTCGAGGCAAGACCGAGATTGTTTGAGCAGTATACTACAGCTGTATACTGGTGTCTCTGTAATGGTTGCTGAGTGCAAGGGATGTTTGCCAAAAATCCTTCCAAGTAAGCTGCTGCCAGGAGTCTGAAGAAATAAAGGCAATGCGTGCTGAGAACGGCTGTGATGCTAAACACACCATTGCATGATAGATGATAAACAATTCAAACACCCAAAAAAATTGTTGTTATGAGTGCAAGTTAATCAGGGACTGGGTTGGTTGTTGGTCAGTTGTTGTACGCATTCTGATAACGAACCCAAACAATCTCATATCATTGAGTGGAAAAAACCAATATTTCTAAATTCTTGGAAAACGTTCAATCACGCAGTAGCTACAGACTCTCAATATATCAAACAGCTTCGATATTGGGATGATCGCATTAGCCTCATCTGTTGGGTGGCCTAGTTTGCTAAAATAGAGTTGAGTAAAGTAATTCGCATTTTGACGATGATTACTTAACATCGTCTGGGACTATTCTGCAATACTGCTACAGTTTAATCAACCAAAATTTAGGTTGTAACATTTTCTAGTTTGCCAAATCCATGAAAAAATACTCACTATTTTGCGAAATCTGGAAATCTGGAAGCTGAGATGCTGACCAAGATTGTATATTCTGGTCTTGCATCTCTTCTGGAAACCACTCATCATCAGCAAGAATATCAGAGACTGTATCACCTGTGTCAGATTCTGGTTCAGAATGCCCATCCTCTATAATAATTCATTCCTATCATCATATCAAAAGATACATTACAGTTTCAAAGACGCTGTAATTTTCCATAGTTGCTTTCAATTCATCATGACCTTCATTCCGGTGGTTGTGCAATCATGTTGCTGCACAGAAATGAATTATAAATACACACCCAGTGCACCCTATAGAGACTAAAACAAACAAAACGGCATCATTTTCTTATGGCAGATAAAATTTACTATTATGGATAATAGTGTCAAAGATACTAATTGATATGTTAGCTCAAGATGAAGACCACTAAGATAACACCATGTCAAAACACGACAAGCGAAATTTTGATTCACGCTACCAAATTTTCTTTACAAATCGATCGGAGCAATATCAAGTAAGAGTACAATCATGGGTAGCACATAAATTATGATTCGTACCTGTAAAAGATGCCTGCGCATTGGAACTTGAATATGGAGAGAGAATATCTCTTACAATCCGTCTTGAGGCCCTAGTACTACCGCTGCCTTCCTCAGGCACTGCTGGCTCAGGGTTTCGAAGGGTTTACCAGCTGGGGGAATAGCATCTTTTTTTAACTTCAATCTAATCAAAAATGAACCAGAATTCAGAAAATGTGATAATAGCAATCATAATAATATAGTCTTGTCTGTTCGAAAGCGCACAATACACAGGCATACCTGATGGCATTTCATATAATGTGATCAAAGTGACTGTTTTTTGCATGATAATGCAACACTAGTAGAAATCAGCGCTTTTGTGTTCAAAACACAGCATTAATAGATTTTATTTTAGACGAAAATATGGAAAATAATATACAAGTATTATAAATTGTGATTAACACTTAGAGTTGAGAGTTTACATAGGCGTCCTTGCTGTCAAGGCCCGCTGCAATGCATCTCTTTGGCATACCTTCACAAAAAACACAGTGGTGGATGAAAAATAAATGGAAGACCAACATCTTGAGTCAGGGATGTTGTTTGCTTTACCGTCATTTGTTGTTCCACCCATCAAAAACTATAAATAGCTACTTTTACTGGTCAAGTTTGCATTTTTACTGGATTGATTGCAGAGCACCGATTGTATCATAAACACAATACCAATGTGTCATACTTCTCGACAAAAAATAATTCTTTCTACCATATCAAATATTATTTAGAGTATAGGTTGGCTGCTGCTCTGTCGATGTGTTTATCCTAATGCAGAATAAGAGTATAAACAGGTCCGGAAGAAAGCCTATTATCATGCGTATAATATCCTTCTATGTATGCTGACAGATTTTGACATCTTACCTACTTGGCTTGAACAAGGCTTTTCAAATATATCATCAATTATCGGATTGAAAGTAGTGCATCATATCACGCTGGTTGACTATTTGTTGTTGACCTAGCCTTTGAAAAATCACTTGAGAAATTTGCCGGCTCATCGATAGATATAGTGTCGAATTTACTATCTAATACCTTTCATTACCTAAACAGACTATAAAACTGCGTATCAATAGATAAACACAAAATACGAACATGTCATCGGCTAATCCAAAGACCATGCTGTGAAAGCAACCGAATTACCTAGTATATCCATTAGCAATACCAAAACAATGTTCCATTAGGTCACTCAAAAAGTAAAGTTTAGCAAAACTTTTTACTTCTAGATGATAGACAATGTTTCAATTAGTGGACACAGAAGATCATTTGGAGAAATCCCACTTAGTTTGTGAGACATGACAATTTGTATGAATTCAATAACATCACTATAATGCATGAATAGCCTTTGTTATTACTGCCTTGCCTTAGTCATGAGCAATAATATAAGGACCCTCCTACGTCACAGGGTCATTAACCAGACACATCACTTGGGTTAAATAGAAAGCCATGGGCGATAACTATCTACTGCCCAATCCTTGGTACAGGGAATTTCTGACGCAACGGTCCCTTTAAATAAGCAATAAATAAATCATCAAAATCTACACAATTCGGTCAATTGAACTCAACTTATTAGGATAAAGAGTCCCAACAGTTTCCTATCAGTCATAGGCCTGCGATGCTTGTATTGTCATTGTGGTCAAAGTCAAACGGCATACAGGTGGCACAACCACTGATATATATTCATCAATAAGAGGTATATATCTGGCCCTGAACAAGCACATGGCAATTTATGTATGGTTGCTGGAAACATTTTCTCAACTTTGATTGGTCAAAAAGTTAAGTAATGCTACAGCCGACCCCTTGTAAACATTTGTCGAGCAGCTTGCCTGAGAATTTAAAGCTCGTTACTGGGACGTCAGTCAATGCATAACGATAAAGCAGCCAGAATTTAAGCTCAATCCAATTACAGTCCCAAAGTTATATACTGATTAAACTTCTCCACAAATAGCCATACTGTGTATTTTACCACTAATCCATGAATCCACTAATCCATGAATCCATGAATCCATGAATCCATGAATCCATGAATCCACTAATCCATGAACTATTAGAGCACAGGCCAATCACCTAAACCAAATAATTTTGTAGATGGTGCATATCACTTTAATCGGCTTCGATCAGGTTAATAATTTGTCTAAATGTGTCATGTGCATATCCCAACATAATCCTGAATTCCAAAACAGTGTAGGAAATCTAAACAGAATTGTCTCAGTTTTACCAAGTTGCTTGCCCCAGCAAAGATGCAGAAAAGGTTAGTTTTGAACTTTTCCCTAGCATACTTGGCATTGACAATTCTGATAGTGACAAAAAACTATAACTCTGATAGCTTTCCCTGACCGAAATGGCGTGGAGGAAAATTCACCATCCAAATTCTGGTCCAATTGTGTGCAAGGCTTATGCAATATGGCGCGTTTTGATGTCAATCAAAGACGAGGGTCTTCCATTGCATATCAGCTAAAAAATCATTACTGAACATCTATACATAGCATTGAATACTTATGTGCATAACTTTCAGTGAACATTGTCAAGGATAAACGCAAGCAAAAATCCTACCTCAATATTGAAGACTTAAACCTAAAATATGTGGAATAAGCTAAGGATTAAGCTAAGGTGGGCTGATCTTGAGTCAGCAGCACACACTAACACGACCACAGAAGTCAAATCCACATCTACCCCCTCTGGCTCAGACTGTCATAACACAAGCTTGTCATCCCCATATAGGCTACTATGTTAATTCTCCTACATTCATCAAACCTAAAAGTGGATAATCTGAATTTACATCCCTGAAAATTTTAATGGATATTCCGCCAGGATTAAATTCATTTATGACTATTTTTTTCATTTAATTTTCAACAAGAAATTATAAATCGATTCACTTTCAAATTTGAGAAAGTCATATTCATTCATTGCCATCATTATTGGTGTGTAAGAGTTATTCTTTATACGAAAATTGCCATCTTTAGTATTTTTTTCGAAAAAGCCAACCATTTGTGTAGGAGTTGTCCGAACAACATCAATGCGGACACAACTCATAACTACAAACAACTATCATGATTTGTTATAAACTAAAACATAATGGATTGAAATCTATTTGACTGGTGTGAAAAGCACTAGTTTAATTAGGCCACAGGCAATGATGGTAACAAATAAAAAATCTCACTCAACCATTTATCATGTCATATAGCAAAGAGTATGTATATAGGTATGAGAATAACTGATACCGGAAAGCATGAATGATGTTGTGGTTTAAAACTTCCTTTCTGCTGGCTTAGGGCAAACAGGACTTCCTGTAACTTCCTATAACTAATGAACATATTACTTTGACTAAGTACATAAAACATCCAACGTTAAATGTCAAAAGACCACAAGTACAAGCCAGTATGAGGCAGTAATGGGTTACATTTAATTTTTAAATGCAATGACACAATCTCAAGAATGAGATTAAGAGTCTATGAGATTGTGCGCATATTAACACCAAGCAATGATATTTTATAGGTCATCGACACTCACTAAATAAATAGTTTGCTAAATACTAGTGTTGTATTCAGGGTCGAGTCAACGGGATGGGTTTCGGGATGGGTTTCGGGATGGGTTTCGGGATGGGTTTCGGGATGGGTTTCGGGATGGGTTTCGGGATGGGCTTCGGGATGGGTTTCGGGATGGGTTTCGGGATGGTTTTCGGGATGGGTTTCGGGATGGGTTTCGGGATGGGTTTCGGGATGGGTTTCGGAATGGGTTTCGGAATGGGTTTCTGCGGTCGGCCATGAGGGTCAGAGGTCTGCATCTTCAACTACTAGGGTGATGGTCAATATACTGCCTGCACCTGGACTCGAACCCGAGACCTTGTGCACAACAGTCCACGATCTTAACCACTATGCTATGGATTTTATGTGACGAGGTTGGAAATAGAGACTAGACCATAATAAAACATATAGCTATTAGTCATGCTTTTGCTGTGATTATTATGAACGGCTTACAACACTACATTAAGCTTTCTTCAGACATCTATAATTCAATAAATACTTGACAGAATTTGATGAAACTTGATCTCAACAAAGTTCACTATGTCTAGATGATATATTACAAACTGAATCAACCTTAACATGTACCATTAGCTAATTGCACTAGTGATTAGTGGATTAATATCCATCATTCTTTTAAATTGTGATATCTGAAGACAGTGTAGGAGTAGGACATCGACTTATGAAGTCGTAATGTAAATCCATTTCACACGCTCTTTTCGACTCGACCCGACTCGTACCCGAATTTAGGGAAATTTCAGTGGCTCGGCTCATTTTCATTTTTGCTGGCTCAATACAACACTACTAAATACTTAATCTGCTCAATTTAATCCTTTAACTAGGATTATAGTATAGGGAATTAAATGCTAGTTAAATCGCATTCCATAATTTTTTATCTTTATCAGAGGTTGAAATTGGAGAAAAAGTGCATATACACCCAAAATTGAGATCAATCCTATGCGGAACATTGGCCGAGGGCAGCCACAGAACAAACACAGCTCGGTGGTGTGGGGGCGCTGTAAGCTCTCACAAAAGCACTGTGGCCACCAACGCAAACGGGGCATTTCATCACAATCGCACTCTATCAAGCATCTTGTTGAAGAGCTTATCCACGATCTATATCCTGGTCGTTGATGGCATTTGATTAAAGTTGAAACACGGGAGGCCAGGAAATATTGACTTCCTGCACCGCATTGTAAAGCTGTCAAGCTTCTGAATGTTAACAGCTCAAAAAAAATTGGACTCAATGATGTTGCATCATTTTGCTTAGAAATGAAGCCAATATGGCTGTTTCTATCAAAGTGGATGGGGGTGTCAACTTAATTGCAATTTTTTCTATAACTGGTGATGTATATTCTTAGAGATATAGCTCATAATTTTAGGTGTAAAATAATACATGTTCAGCCTAAAGTGAATGATTAAAGTTTAATGATATAGTGAGAAATTTCAAGCAATGTCTCAAAACAGATCAAAGACTTTGGAGACAAAACTTTTACTTATGTTCTCTGAAGGGCTTTTTATATGACAAACACACCAATTTTCAGCAGTATAGCTAATGTATTAAGATCGCCACAGACCATCAGAGGCTGATAAGTTTTTCCATAGGATCAAGCATGCTATCAAAGGGACCATTATTGTGGATACACGACTCTTTTCCAAAGGTCTCACATACACGGCCACTTTGATCAGACAAAGTACATGCAGGAAATGCCCAAAAAACACCTTAAAATCCCCTAAATTAGGCTGTTTGGGCGTCTTGTTGTGCCCAATGTGGAAAAGTCTTGTCAGGGTTTCCTGTAGGTACACTGTGATCAATCAAAGCAGTTTGATAATACTGCGGGTCACTAAGTGCGCAAATCAATGTGACCTGGATTAAACCTGATGGCATTACAACTAAGTAAACCTTGATTGAATGTAACTGCAGAGACATTCACTCATTGTGCACACACATTCGGACACAATAATTGTTTATAGTACCAGGTGTCATTTGTTGTTAGAGGAAAGTTATCAATGGTCTATCACACATAGGCCAGAAGCAGCCTAGCTGGAACTGCTCTATAAAATAATGGCACGGACAATTTTTGATGGCAGGAAACTGATCGCATATTATACTTCATTAATGTTTCTTCTGTAAAATTCACCAGGTGTACCCAGTTGTAGTGGTCATATTTAGAAATTAAAAGGTGTTTTGTTTTTGCATTATATGTGTGGGGACATAACTCCCATTCTGTGTAATCTTACTAATCTAATCTTCAGGGAATTCCAGGTTGAAACTGCATTGTGGAGATTTTTCTTGACTTGCCAATTTATTTACCAAGTAAACTTGCAGAAGTCTGCTCGTGTTAGATCAGGACAAATTTAAAATTTTCAATAAGTATAATGTCAGATCTTTATGAGGTTAGTATGTTACCGTCTTGCGGCAGCATATCCGCAATATTTCTCAAAATTGCATATAATAAGTGAAATGTTAAGAATTCAATAAAAGGTGTTTCTAGGGTGGAACAACGTGGTGAATTCAAAATTATGGTTGTACGCAGTTGTAGCGATCATGTCAGCAGCAGCGCGGCAGCATATCCTCATTTCTTCTAAAAATTGCTTTTCATGAGTGAAATATTAAGAGTGTAAATAAAGGGTGTTTCAAGGGTATAACAACGTGCTGAATATAAAGAAATAGGGTGTAACCTAGAACAAGTTTTATCCAATTGCCTGCATGCCTATTGCTCCCAATCCACTGGTCACGCCGCGGCGTGACCAGTGGAGCGGGAGCCACAGCTCGGAATGCAGGCAAATGGACCAAACTTGGTCTAGTGTACCCAGTCGTACCAATCATGTCAGCAGAACATCGGCAGCGCGGCAGCATATTGCAATTTTTCTCAAAATCGCTAATAATAAGTGAAATGTTACGAGTTTAAAACAAGGGTATATCTAGGGTAGAACAACGTGCTGAATCCAAAACTGAGAGTGTACCCGGTTGTAGCAATCATGTCAGCGGCAGCGCAGCAGCATACCTGCAATTTTCTTCACAATCAGTTAGGTAAGTGAAATGTCAAGTGATTAATATGGTCAGCAGGAAACACGACTACATGTATGATCCCACCGAAAACGAAGTTTGAGGTGGTATTATGGCAATGCCCATGAATCAGTTCTCATAGGGTACTTCTGACAACTTATGTGGCAGCTTAGCCCTATTTTTGCACACAATAAACACCTACAGTTTTGCCTATCCATCCTCAATTATTGTCAAGATAACTAGATTCATACCTGATCTTCTCTTTGGGAGTAGTATGAAAAACAGCAGGTGATGCTATGACATAGAAAACTTGCAACAGCCAGCACAGGTTTTTTGGCTTTTCCTAGCCATTTTTATTCAATCCCATAGACATAGTTTTGTCTATGTCTGTGAGATTGCATAAAAATGTTTTGTCTATGTGCAATCCTCAATCAATCATCAGTGCAACTTAATAAAGCCTAAGTGCCTGGGCAAAATGTGTAAAATCTGCTTCAATAGAAATGTCGATGGTTAAAATTTGCTCAACTAGAAATTTCTATGGTTCAAAGGCTAATATCTAAAAGAACAGTCATATCTGAGCAAATCATTTAAGCCTTAGTGCCTGGGCAAAGCGTTTAAAATCTGCTTTAATAGTATTATCAATGGTTCAAAGCCATCTGCTTTGATAGAAATTTCCAAGGTTCAAAGGCTAATCACTAAAGGGGGCCTGATATACCCATTGTTAAACTCTGTGCTCCTAGCAGGTATCTTATAAAATAATTGTCATGTAATCTGCTTTACACTTCTCCGTTGTGAGTTTAAATAACAGCAGCTATTGCTATGATTTCTTAATTATTTTCATTCATTCATGCAAACTTGTCACAGATTATACTATTATTCAGTTCTCTTATAGTAGCTGCCCATGTACAGCCTGTCATAAGTTCAGATAGCGGCAATTGCAATCTCCTTATTATGTTAATTTTTTATCTAGACCAAATCGCCTGTATAATTTGTTGTGTCGTTGTATTTGTGACGTGTAACACCAATCATAGATATTCCTATTCGTTAAAAGCTTGCCACAGTTCTTTTTTTACCAGGCAGCATATATCATGACATGAGATGAATTATGTCTCAGTAACAATTACCTAATGGGCTGCAAAAAAAGCCGTGGGTTTAATTCTCAGACATAGTTGTGTTTGTGAGATATTGTCGGATTTTAGAATTTTACACCGCTAATTCCTATTGGGTGGGAGTAAAAGTCCTGCATACCTCTAGATCAGCTGTCGGCAACCTGCGGCCTATTTTCCAGTGCGGCCTAATGAACAATATTTTGCGGGCTGATTGTGGCCTTATGCCTGAAAAGATATATATTACACATTAATTTCGATTCCCATCTCGCATTTTGTAATCTTGATATTCAAGTATGTAGGCACAATATATTTCAAAATAGTGGCCATTAAGCATGTAGCTTCCAAAGCCGTTTCTAGACATAATCATCTTAACTATATTGGTGTTAACCCATTTTTCAAGTGCTTTATTTTCAAAATAACCCAGAACAGTGACCTTTGGAAATTCGAATAAAAATTTTCATTGACATCATAGTAATTAATTTTTTTAGCAAATCTGTCACCTTGAACAAGAAATGCAGATGAGTATCAACAAGTTTTCATGTTACAAATGCTCCTGCTTTATCGCTGAAATGTTCCAGATTGCATCTAATTTTACAGGCATTCGCAAAAAACTTCCCCATTGCGGAGGGATGCCAGCACCCCTCCCACACCCACCCTGCCCTTCTCCATACACATGCAAAACTTCACAAGATTTTTTAAATTAGTATTTCTGTTGAGCTGAAGTTCCTTGCAACATACCACAGCTTTTACAAATAAATCTGTTTTAGTTTGTACATAGCTGTTACTCCGGTTCCGATTTTATACCTGAAAGATATGTTGCGCCTAATTGTGTTGAGCCTGTGTAAAATGTGGAATTTTTTTAGAAAAAGGTTGCCCACCCATGCTCTAGATCAATATCGATCCATTTGCCTAAATTCGGAGTTGTTTTTCCTCCAATGGACAGGGGAGCAACTCCGAATATATGTTCACTCTGACCAGTGAACCATGAGTGAACTAAGCTATGATCTGTCCAACTGAGCCGAATAGTTTTGCTCCTTTTCGGTGGTCTCTGATCTTATCAGTTCTAGTTTTAACAATATATTATATCACATCATTCTAAAAGGTGGTTAGCAACAGCACTACATCTCAACGAGAACAAGACAAAAAGCAGCCTAGACATAAGACTGCTCAAAACATGATAGCGTGAGACAAATTTTATGTAGGAAAAAAGTGTGTACCGAGTTGAAGAGGTCAGCCGCAGCACTACTGCATATCCCAAATATTCACACTATCGATATGTGATTAGTGGGAAGTCAAGAGTTTGATGCAGTTGGAACAAGTCAAGACTATAATACTGGGTTCTACATTGTATATGTGTTATCATTGCATGAGATGGTTGATGAGAGACAGCGCTACAGCATATCCCCATATCATGTCATTAGCATGTTAGGAAAGTATGCGAAGCTGGCATATCTAAGTTTTTCAGACTCTGACAGTTTGGTTTCTTTCTGAAAAGTGAGGCACTCATTGAACTCTTTGCTCATGTGTTATGCAAAAGATATCCAGCCAAAAAATGACATAAGAGGCAATTGAAACGTCAAAAATGTTGTTTGTAATTGCCCCAAGACAGTGGTCTTAAGACCATACAATATCATACTAGTCCCATAAGAAGTTTGATATAATTCAATTAAAATTTTTCAACTTGTGCTGGTCTGATACGAGCAGCCTTCTCTCCAAGTTTACTTGGTGAATTAATTGCCATGTCAACAAAATCCCACAATGCAATTTCAACCTGGAATTCCCTGATGATTAGGTTGCTTAGATTACACAGAATAGGAGTTATTTCTCCACACATATAATGCCAAAACAAAACACCTTTTAATTTCTAAATATGACCACTACAACTGGGTACACCCGGTGAATTTTACAGAACATACACCAATGAAGTATAAAACGTGATCAGTATCCTGCCATCAAATATTGTCCGTGCCATAACAACTTATGCTATAGCTGCTTCTGGCCTGACAAGGATGACTCAGCATTCTTTATTAAATTTGCACAGATGTTATTTATAGGGAGGTTGAGCTTGATTATGATGGTATTATCCACACCATGACACCAAGAGCTTTTATTTTAATCTACAACAACATCCTTTATTAAAACTATAGTATAAAGTGCAAGTGATCTCCTGATCCTAACTTGATTGACTTCAGCACTATGTCTATGTGGTCATTGCGGTCATACAGGCTGTATGAGCGTAATCACCATACAAGGTGGCACAGCACAACTGTTGGCGCAGTGGTTATTTACCAAAAGCAATTATTGCTGCGGATGAAGCACACAATATGTAATTCAAATCAGTCTCAACTCTTGTTAATATGTTGTTCTAATGTGAAATGTGTGTATCCCAACATTATCATGCATTGTGAAACAGAATAGGACATTCTCCCAACCAAAAGATTCAATGCCAAAATCCTTTATCATACCAAAACTTTCATCTTTTATCACAAGGAGTTCCTCAATCCTGGTTAATTCATCTGTGTTTGAAGTTTTGAATTCAGTTCAATTGTGTGTTCTGTTTATACAAGAACTGAAGTGACCATTTTAGAAATATGTAATATGACAGGTCGTCGGGATCACACCTCCTAATGACATATAATGAATAATGATATGGCATTTAATGATGTCATCTAGAGATCAACCAAAAGTTCAGGCTCTTCCATAATGGATAGAGCTGAGCTTTTCAAAATTAATCATGGCTAATACAGGATAATCTGGATCAAGGTTAATGAAAACCCTAGCTATGTTTTCATTTTATTTATCATTATTCATCATTTCCTTTTCCTCAAGACACAGCCCATAGATGTTTACCACCAAGTTATATCATTAGAAGTATCAATTTGCTTGCTGACTAAAGACACACTTTCCGTCTTTGGGAGTTGTCCTAACAACATCAATGTGGACACAACTATTTTTTCATTAATTACTGTAGCAGTTGCAGTTTCCATTTGCCAGGTTGATCGAAGCGTTAATACTGACTGATAATCTCATGAGAATTTAGATACACTTTGATGTCAAAATATCTATTCAAAAGTAATGAAAGCGTTGGTGTTATAGTGTTAGATCATACAGATCTGTGTCAAGTTTCCAATTCTCAATATGATCCAAAATTATTTAGAAAACGTTCCACAAAAATTTTGTACAAGTCCAATAAGGCACTCACCGAATGGTTGTCAAACAGAAACTATGGATTGTTGACTGTGAATTATGACTCGATTTTTTGCTCTCTAGACAGACAGGGAAGTGCTGCAGATACTATAGGATTAAGATTTAATAAAACAGTTCAAGACAACGCTTCTGAATATAATTGTATGTATTGATATGCTACAGGAAATTCTTTTAACACAAAAGTAAGGCTCTTATATTGGACAAAAACCATTATAGCTTCAGTAAAATTTCAATTTACAGAAAATCAGCAATAATATGATCTGCAGAAAGGTCAAGGCTAATTGCATGCAAACACAGAAGACTTTACAGTTGGAAACCTATTATGAATAAATCTGGGTATAGAAAACTTTGACGTCGAACACATTGGACCAAAAATATGAGGCTCGGACATTGCATTCCTGCTATGAACACTTCATTGTCTCAGTATTATTATATGATTGAGAAAAAGAAAGAATTAACTGGCGCTCATAAATAGAACCATTCAAAACAGGAATAAAGAACTCAGATCTAGAATTGATTGGAAGGTGCAAGTTTAGACTGAGATGGGGAACTTGTACCGACACAAACTGTAGCACAGGCTTGAGCGCAGGCACAGTAACCAAATCCACATACACACCCTCTGATGCAGGCTGTAACACAAGCCCTGTCCCTTTTTGCAATGCTGTGTTCATCTAGTTTCATCATGGCTAAAAAGGAATACCATGAATCGATCAACGGGAAAATTCAACTATAATACAGCTTGGGTTTCATTGATTCATCATTTCAATTATTTCCTTTTCCTCAAGATATCATGACTGATCGCATGTTTACAAACAATTATGGTAACGTAAGTTCGTTGTCATGCACATACACACAACTCTGCTAATCTGCTTTCGATCAAAAAGAGGTAATCTACCCGAAGACAGGCCCGGGATTGGGGGGGGGGGGGGGGGGGGGGGTTTACTCCCATTGCCTCTGGTCATGCACAAAAACAACACTCTGTATCTATAAAAAGGTGTAACCTACCTCCATCTTGTGCCGCTGGTATTTTGACCATCCACTGATAACCATCAGTACAGTGTTTATGTGCTGCCGGAGAAATGAAGCTGACATCATCAATCTTCCCTGGCAGCAACTGGAACTGAATGTCCTCTTCGGAGGTCATTGTGATGTTTTGTCCGTCTTTATCAGCAAGGAAACTCTCTAAGCTGTACCCATCCTGCGATGTGAATGTGGCCGGCATGACGAGACATAAACCACTATCTGGCATCTTGGAGATGTGCAACCCCTGTAAAATAACCAAACAATGTTAATGTAGGTGAAAATGCACTCATTTTAATGATTCCAGGTATCATTGTTTTTGTCAACGAGTCCAATTGATTGCAAGAAATTTTATAGCTGGTGATTTAATGTTCTTAGAGATACAGCTCATTATCATTTTGGTTTAAAATAATATATGATGAGCCTAAAGTGGATGTTTTAAGTTTGATGATATAATGTCAAATTTAAACAAAAAACATAGGAGCCAAAAACTCAGTTCCAGGTATCATTTTGGAGTTGTATTTTCTTTTAACATGAGAAGGTAACACCTGCTTCTTGATACCCAGTGTGTGTTGCCTCCCTTGTTGCATGCAATCATAGAAACCCAACAATCCCCTTCTTTTCCTTTAATAACTTCACTACATCCATTTACACATGTTTGCACATGAAGGGTAATTAAAATATTATTTATTCTGCTGACCTTGTTATAGTCTTGAAGGTTGAAAGAGCCGTCCTCACCCAGATACATGGCAATGTTCTCATTTCGGTTGTATGAGACCTCTTCATCATCTATTGGTTCCTGCAAAAAAACCGCTTTTCTTAAAAATCCATGTATAGCTAAAATGTTGTAAACTAATGTGGTCTTGTAAGACGTAAGTCAGGTTTATAACTTTTCGAAAGCTCTCTTTTGCCAGTGTAGTGTGGGATGTGTTTGAGGAAGTGGTTTCACTTAATGAACTCTCAACCCTATGGGGCTCATCATGAGAACCGTGTCCAACAACGATTGATAAGACTAAATGTTTGATGACCAAAAGTACAACATTGAAGTTAATTCCATAAAGACCATTTCAGTATTGATTTAAGTAATCACCTGTTCTCCGCTGACAAAGTGCACATGTTCAGTGATATCAGAATCTGTTGTCTGTGTCTGTCTGTGACAAGCACCTGTTGAGGAGTGTAACTGGGTGTATATCAGAGTACCAACAGCGCTTGTCAGGAGTACTGTCAGTATGAATGTGCTAGCTGCCAGGAAAGACCTCCCATCTGATCTAACAGTTTTCTCCATCTGTTGAAATGAAGTCACGATAAAAACTCAGAGACATGCGTATGAATATCAATTTTAACATACAGATATAGTTGTTACAAGTACTCTGAGGCGAGAAAGTATCACATTATAAAAGATTTAAAAGTCACACCAGCATATAAATGCAAAAATGTTTGTTACTCTGAAAGCAGCAGGTGTTTTCTGCAGCTCTCACCTTAATATTTTCAGTGTCCATATTTAAAGTGGTTAGTAGTAGTAGTAAGGCTGCCAGGACTTATTTACCACTGTATGTGAATGCTGCAGCTTTTATAGTGACAAATTAATGACATGGCTAGTATCCTAGCATCATGATTGGCTGTTTTTTTTGCAGAATTTAACCAATCACCTGACAAAAGGATGCGCTCAGGGTGAAATAACAAAATAATGACTATTATTACCCTTTTGAAATATGAATTACAGGGTTATGCAGTGGTTGCGTACATAGGTACTCATATGTCATTTTGTGGAGCTAGCAAATCAAAAACCGTGATTTTTTAGGTTTGATCAAACGATGCAGAAAGAAATGTGGTGATCATTATTCAAGTTATGAAATCTTTGAGCCTTACTTTTCATTCCAGGCTTACATCCATCCTGCGATGAGATAATCTCTAGAAGGCTTCAAATCAGCTTGAGCAATATTTAGATAAAACCATAAATAAATAAGTGGGGATGTAAAATACGTCCAACAAATCTTCTTAATATATTGCATGCCAAAAATGCTGAAAAATCAGTGACTGACTCATATTTGCCAAACATTTACTTTAACATTTTAATGAACATGACTGAACAATGGATGATGAACACTTATCACATTACAAGGAGCTGATAAAACTAAAATCAATGGGCAAGGTGTCCACCTTGACACTCATTATTCACTGGATAAACTTATGACCAAAGCATCCAACTCATCAAACTGTTCCTGTAGCCTAGCAGGTGATTAATTTGTTCTGGTAGGATGATATGTAATCTAAATCATTTCAACACTTTTCTGCAAAACCACTAGCCAAATCACAGGCTGTATTTGAATACCCATGTTCGAACTCATGTTTGCTACATATACAACAACTCATCATGCACTGAAATGTGTAATATAATTGGTTAAACAAATTAACCCAATTGTCACTTATTGTTGTGAGATATCCTGCTTAATTTTCGTCAACTGCATACATATGTGTGGACTATAAAGTCTATAAAACAATTTCATCAAAAAGCCCCTGTACAGGTATGCTGTCTTTTACATGTTCAGGAGTCTGCAATATCTTCACCTCTGACAGGAAGTATGCAGATAATAGTTTCAACTGGGGTGAGGATGAGTTACATAAGATGAAAATTCCCAACTAGGCTGCAAAGTACATGAGTACCCATAATTACATATGTGAGACAGAAAAATAAACATCACGCTATCCCTCCTAATGTTGTTATCCCTAATGGGTACTAATGGGCACTTGGCTGATAGGAGAGGGGTATGATCCAACATAACTTGAATAAATGTAGTTAAACTACTGCTGCCACAGAGGCAAATATGTGCTTACTTAATTCTGTATAGCTAAAATGAGGCTGTTATCTCAGCGGTGTCACCTAATGGGAAAATAATTTGCGCAAACTAATCATCAAATTCAGGTTATAAATTAAATATCTAGCTGATATAGTGACTGAGGTATCTCTTACAAAATAAAAATACTGACGTCATCACCTAATGTGTCAATTTCATACCCTGATTTTGACCTCTGTTTGGGCAAATCACTTGCCCATTAGATGGCAATTCTAAGATTAAAGTCTCAATTGGTTATCTTCGAGCTATACAGAATTCAAATACCACATTTGCCTGAGTGGCAGCAGAAGTTTAAGTAATGATAATCTCAAGAGATCATTTTGTGCTAAAAAAATTCCAATAATATTTGATAGGTATGACACAGCATGCCCTTAATGGCGTTAAGGATGGCGATTGCGGCTGTAGGCGGTCGTTAAGTGCGAATCTATCAAGGGCTGGCTGTGAGTTTTGAAGATATATGTAATAAAAAACCGATACCAATACCAGCCCACGATTATTCCAATAAATTGCCTGCATAGGATGCAGGTTTCATCAAAATAACTGGCGAAAACTAGAGTGAAAACTTTTAATCCAGAAAAAGTCGTACCCAGATTATTCCAGCTTGTATGTTTTTAGCCACAAATGATCCGGACTTACAAAACCATAATTTGGTCATTTTTTGGTCAACCTATCATTATGACTTCCCTGTGCGTTTCCTCATTACATCCTCAAAGTTTCCTTGTTGGTTTGAAGGATATTATTATATATTGCAATTTAATTGAATACCCTACCTTGTAATTTGCCATATGCCAATTTTTTACAATGCTAGGTCAGACGGCCAACCCGAGCAACATATGTTTTATCTCCCAGTATGCTACTTAAATTTGTACTCTGTATTTATATTTCCGCAGATCATATAACAGTTGCACTTTTCAAATTCCTCATTATGATAGCGCAACACCCTCCAAGATATTATGACTTTATGTGAACATTCACTTTAAATTATTACAAATAGGTTTTTTCTCAAGAGTGGTCAATTATGTTATGTACGAATTTGGTTTAGTAGACACCAATGAGATGCTGCAGGCTATTCGATTCCATGGCATTATGTAAGCTTCCTTGTTTTGTTATGTTGGCCGAACCACAGGATAAACGGATCTTATCAAGACCACCAATTAACATCTTTAAAGAAGTCTATTTTCAAGTGGTCAAGTTTGTTATACATTAAATCTGATCTTGTACCAACCACAGAATATATATTTATCAATGGATTGGTGATTGATCAATGAAAGCTTTCGTAGGGACTGCTGCATGTCTGTTCGTATTGATTCAACCACTCTACTGCAATTGGCTCATCATTGGATAAAGGACAGTAAGGTACAGAAGCAATTATGCACAATTTTGCACAGCAGCTTTAGGATGTGAAACATCCTGAGTCTCCATTTCAATATTTTAATTCAAATAATATAATAGTGTGTGTAATATGCGAGTAATTCAGCTTTGTTTTCACATATTCTCAGCAGGTACTTGCAGCAAGGAGTAGCACTGTGTTTTCAGTGTCCTGGCATAACCTCTCGGCTAGGCCACCGGATACTGGCTCTCCTAACAACCATAACCAATCTCCCTATCCACACGGGTATAGTTATCATTAAGGTAGAGTCACGGGGTCTTCGGATTTTAACTATCGAGTTTTAACTGCTCATTCATATCAATGGGATGTGGATGTAAACAAAGGTGGTGTTTATTGACTTAGATTCTTAAAGATAAATCGTAAAAATTTCTCATTAGTTCGTTCGAGAAGACAGACCACAGGTATGTTTGGGCTGAAATGAAGGTAATCAAATATGTGACAGAAACTTAGCATTTTAAGACTTTCACATGATGTTGAAGTAGCCAACTGGCTAAAAAAATAAGATAGAGGCGACAAAAATTGCTCACCACATGTTCCTGAATCATCGTTAATCATGAATATGGCCAGTCTAGCCAGAATAGATTGCATGACTAATATTCATGACTAATATTCATGATAATCACAAAAATGGTAATCTTGTTGAACATTGATCAAAGTGTACTCGTAGGAAAGATGTTACAGTTCGCTGTGAGGTATTTCTTCCCAGAAGCAATCCAGAGAGAACACCTGAGCAATAGTGAGAGGTAACCCATTAGCTGCCATATACTTAGCGATACCAGAAGCCAAAGCAGAACCAGATACACCTTTCGCAGCTAAAATACCAAGATTAATCGTTAATTTTTGTACATTGCAGAAAAAGCTTTAAATTATCAATATTTGGCCTTACTGCATATCCACCTGCTACCATTCATACCTAACAAGTCTCCCTATATGATAGGGAGGCTTCAAGCTTTAAGGGGCTTTTTCCACCCACTCCCTATCTCCCTTTTCCTCCCTTTTTTAGCTTCCTTTAGCCAGAAATTTTTTCGAGCTTAACTTATTATACTATTAACTATATAACTATTATCATTACTGCTTGTATGCAGCTATTCATTATCTCTACTTAGCCTAGCACTATTGTTAGGGTTGTCTTTCCTCGTTTGGATAAAGGGCAACAACATCATTTGTAAAACAGTTAAAATGACACAATACATAATATGAATGCTCAAGTTTTGGCTTAGAAATATGACAATTTGAGAGCCAATATGCACCCGCACTGTGGTACGCAGAGTGATACTCCAGGTTGTCAGTTCGCCCAACTTCTCATGTATGTTGTGTCAAAGTCACACTGTCCGACCCACAAGCTAGCAAAAATGTAGCAGTGGGACGCTCTTTTCTAAATAAATAAACCTTTAGGTTGACAGTGTTGTCAACAGAAAAAAGAGCGCAAGAATAGGAACTAAGTGCTGAGCACATCCCCCCCCCCCCCCCGCAAATAAACCCCTCACTTCTTTTCAAAATCAAACAAATCAATATATGTTACTGACCTAAGCTTTGCAGATATGCGAATAGTGATCCAGCTTTCACTGTTCCAATAATAGACTGAACCCAGGCAGCAAAACTGCCAGCTGCCACTCCGCCAGGGAGAAATCCAAACAGAGCTACAACAAACAGAACGGTGGATGAGGTAAATGTGATTTGTCATAGTCAGTGGTTAGAATACTAAATTACTTGATAAAATACAAAAATACGTCTTAGTTTAAAGCCCAACAGCTGTATGGAAACTGAGAATTGTTGAAAATAGTTCTTTATTTGTTTGGCTCAGTGGTGGCCAGTGGTAAAGAGTTAGCAGGTTGTTGTAGGCATGGATGCAAAACAAGGGTATGTAGTAGTAGTAGTATGCCATTATTGTGCATGACTCGGGTGAGTATTTCGCACAGTTTAAAAGGTGCAGGTGCAATAAATATAATATGTTGTGGGGACCCTGGGACAATAAATTAAGCTGAAAGAATATCAATAAATTGAAGTGATATAACAATAAGAACACAAAAGGTTTCGATTTGACCAAGCTAGAAAGGTTTAGTTATTACCTAAAACACTGCCGATGATTGCTCCAGCAGCCCCTGTCGCAACAGCTCCAGCTGTCATTGCAGCAATTATAGCTAACATGATGGCTTTAGTCCACCAGTCATATTTACATACTCTTCTATGTCCAGGGCACTCCTCAGCATCCCAGGAACATCCTCCTCTTTTTTCTCCGCCAACCACACAGAACACCAACAGCATGAGCGTTACAGCTAGAGCGGACTTCATATTCAGGCTTCGTGATCCAGACTAACCATGCCACAGCTACCATTCGATGAATATCATTGTGGCAAAAGGGGACTCCCCTTCATGGTTTCGATGTTTCGATGCATTCCCCGCAAGACGCAAGGCGATTTATTTAATTACCATTATCAGGCTTTGTTCTGTTGCACAATGTAAACAGGCACCAATTATTGAATTTCATGCAAGTGAAAGGGAAATCCCCAACATGTATTTTTCTGTTGTCACAATTCCCAACAGTTTGATATTCGTAGGAAATTTAATTTGCAAGAATTAGTGGTGTTTGCACGAGTGTGTGGCCTGACCTTAAAAGTTACCGTTAGCAGCAATGATACTCAATGCTAACAGCAATCGATATCCCTGAACAAAGAGTACATATTTACTTTAGTATTTATTTTATAATTTATTTTATTCATTTAGTGAAGGCAAGTGGGGAAAAGTGGGCCGCGATAAAAAGTACTTAGGCCCTCCTTTCGTGTTCAGCTTCCCAAGACTCTAATCTGGGCCATGCTGCAAAGGGCTGGGGCCCTCCATGCGCACTATAATATAATCTCATTAGCACTATCATAAAATGATATATGCAATTTCTTCCTCATCCAGTTTGATCTGCATTTTCAATAGCCCCCCCCCCCCTTGGGCTGGTGGCAGCTTCCTACTGAGATGGGATCATGACAGATTTGACCCGAACAATCCAGAATGCCCAGCCCACATGATAAGCCGCGGTCAACTACACTGACCACTCTGCAGACAGCCTGCAGAGGATCTGCTACCATGTGTGTCAAAGCTGTTGGGCTTGGTCATGAACTAAGTCCTCATCGGATTAACAAAGATGTGTTAGAGAACTGGTTCAGTCACCAGTGGCAGGCTTGTGAATCCAAAACCAAAATTACTGGTGAGTTGCATTGCAAAAATATTGGTCAACTCATAATATTGAAGCATGCAACTATATTGTGTCAGACGTTGTGTACAATTGCAGGATATCAAACAGTTTAGATAACCAGTTCTTCAGTTAGGATGATTATCATTGTATCTGACATAGTTTGACAGTGTGCCTACATCACAATTTATACAAGAAAATGTTACGGCACCAGAGGAGAAATTAACGTTTTGTAAAAAATGGATTTTTTAGATTGAAATTGTCTGTCTAATTATGAGTCAGCTTCTCATTGTTTATGAGGCTTTCCTCACAGCTTGGTTATTGAAGCAACTCTGGCCAACTCTGAATTCTGATTGGCTGAACATCAGGATATATAGTGTTTGGCCAGGTTCACTATAATGCGGAAATCCGTGATCACGAAAATTTACGTACGTGTTGCAGAAATTTAGTGCGTATTTCCGCATTTTAGTCAATCCTGTGTGGGATTGACTAAAATGCGGAAATCACATTGTGACCTACTTGTGACCTTGAGAAGCATATTTCCGCATTTTAGTCAAAATTGACTAAAATGCGGAAATTTCAAATTTAGCTTTTTTACCACTGAATGTGGCCTGTAAGAAAAAAATTGATATGTGTTCTATGAAACCATCTCATAGGCTATGTGTATGGGCAATCTGGGTTAGATAATGTGTTTTAGTACAGCTCTAGCACTATTTATGTAAAGCGGAATTCCCAGTGAAAACTTCAGTGAATTATGTACATGAATATACAGGAGAAGATAACTCTAATATGATGATTTGTCAAACAAAATCCCCATACTAGTTACTATTTCTGAAATGCAGATTTTGATAGAGGCAAGTTTTATTGAGGAGAAATGCTTTTATGGGCATATTATACATTGAGAGTGAAGATAAAGGTCACTAATATACATTGAGAGTGAAGCCATATAATATATGCAATTAGCAACCCCTGATATCTTACAAGTGGTGACGTTGGGTGATTATCATGGTAGTAGCAAAAAAGTCATCGGAGAACATAGGGAAACATCTGTGAAAACATGTGGATCAGTCTATTGGTGACCAAGTCCTTTATAGCAGAACCGTATACAGTAGAGCATAGCCACCCACTTTGACACCAAAGATCATTTTCGGGAAAGGCAGGGTGGTCCTTGTCACAACAATTCATAAGTGTTATTGGTTTTTCATTCTGCTCTATTGAAGTGCAAATGAACTAATTATAACTTATAATATCTAAGCACATAGTCAAGATTGGGTGATGATACTGAGTAATTATACTTTTTATTTTCATAAGCCACACAATAATCATATTGATCAGCCTGTATAAAAGCACAAGTGAGTCTAGCCTGTCTTGACAAGCTTTGTTCGATGGGGGGGGGGGGGGGGGGGGGAGGGCTGCTCGACAGTCGAGCATGCAAGAGTTGACAAGCTTTGTTCCCTCCCCCCCACCAAACAAAGCTTGACAAGACAGGCTAAAGTGAGTCCAACAATGTAGTTGGTAGATATTTATAAAACAATTCATTGCTTCAGGTATTGATAGTGTAGATGCGTAATATCAGCCAATATTTTACTAAAATCAGGGGTAGATTATAAGCATACATACATCTGCAACTTTGATTCACTTTGGTGTTTATGAAATAAAACTGACCTACATTAGATGAGTTGAATTTTGGCAGGAGGAAAAGTTTGACATTTCACAATCTGAAATTTATAGATAGACTACATTTACTTTGAAAAGCTCTCTATCATTTCTACGGAAGTACCAGCTAGTACCAGCTTGATGGCTGTGTCTTTCGGCTCGAAGACACAATTCATGTTGATTGGAGAGTCTGTTGTGACCTTCTGCACAAGATGGACTAGAATCGATCGATCATGAGGCAGCTTCAGTCCACAGCAAGAGTTATTCTCAGCAATCACAGAACTCGGTAGATGCATCCCTAGAGGAAAAGATAAAAATGCCAACTTTCAGCTGAGCAGACCGGGGGCAACTTAAGGACGTCTTATCACCGGTTGTCCCCTCATTGAACTTACATGTCACAGAGAGAATAACTCTATGATTTGTCTCAATTCAATTTGAAGTGAAAAAAAGACAGGAACAGGGAGGGTATCCCACCCGTCCTCCCTGCCGAAAAGGAGACTCCCTGATGAGACAGAAACAAACAAACCGCAGCTTCTTCCCTAATGATATTGAAAATGCTTTGACCACCCCCTAGCTAATAGCTGTTGGTTGATCATTGTGCGGGTCTCTAAAGGTCGAATGTTTCAGAATTTATTTCATATCTTTCACCTACAACTAGGGCATATGCCTCCAATCAGACAAATTATCCTGTCACAGTATCATATGACATAAGGTTATGCTTTAGATACACACAGACCATCTTTGGTATTAAATCTAACTGCTAACTGCACGGTAGGTAAGTCTTTTGGACAAGAGCGATCAACTTCTAGCATGTCATGGCAAGATTGGCAGTCTTTTCTCAAGATCAGCTTCCAATATTGGAACTGTTTGTTTGACATGCTAGCTTCCTAGTCACTTTTGGTCCCGCACCACATGTATCTCTTCACACCCAGTTGTGAGATGCCTAGCGAGTTTGGAATTAGGACAGATTATTTGTAAAATAATATTTGCTGCCGCAGGCCTGTATAATGCAAGTCCCTGACCGGCAGTAGTATGACGAAAAATTATCAGATAAATTTGAAAGTGGGATTCTGAAGTATTGAACAATGATGTGGTTTGATTCAACATATGTCTCAATATATATATATATACATATCACTGACCTTAGTCTACACAGTTCTTCACCATTATAAATAAACATGCTGCATAACATCAGTATACTAATACTGCAAACCTGAGCAAGGAGTCTGGAAATCATCTGAAATAAAAAAATGAAATATAAAATTTGTGGAGACGGTGAAATGGTGCAATCGGTTAGCGGGCTTGCTATTCACTGCCAGGCGATTGGTGCCGCAGGATTTGTGAGTTCAAATCCTGTTGGGGGAGCTTTCAAGATTGATTGTTCCAGCCCCCAGCACCCATCGGATGTATACCTCTTCTATAAAATGGGGAACCATTGTTACAGATAGTCTGTTACGATACTCAAAACAAATTTTTTTCACATTTTTAGTCACATTGAAGAGAATTTCTAGCCCCTAACTTCTTAGGGGTGTATATCCTCTCTTCCTAAGAGCACAAAAAAACCGTGTTTATAGAGGATAGGTTCTTTTGAACTACCCAAGAGGAGTTATAATAAAGTGGCTTTGTGGAAATTGGGGTGTGCTAACATAAAGTCACCTCCTAACTAGCTTATTTATTTACTTCTCTTGGGTTATTTATGAAGGATGTACACAAACCAATTATGAAAACTTGAGGCGTTGCGTGAAGTGACATGATGAGATCGTACTGTTTTTTTCCAGTACTGGTAGTGGAAAATTCAGTCTTCCTCCAATATGATTGGATGATATTTTTGCTCGTTTTGGTTCCATGTACGTGGTTGTAGAACCATGATTAATTTTTTTTATTGAGGTGCATATGGGGACAAGCCATACTACAGGAATAACAGAAAAATAGGTAGCAACAGGTGCTCAATAAAATCCCGCCTCCAGCCGCGCGATGTATATATGACGGTTCGACCAAAGCTGTGGGCTCATTCTCGGTGTAGTAGTGATCACGAAAGTTTTGTACAGGTACTCTCGAGAACTGAACAGAGAGGAATGTTAATGATTGTAATTGTTCCTCACTTCAACATGGTTGCATTTTTCTACGTATTGTTAGGAGTTTTTAAGATATAAATGGACCAGCGGGTAGGGCACTCATCTATTTGAGGTTTTCAGTGAAGTTTTATAAAGAACAACTTGCTGATAGCCCTCTGTTTACAGCCTAATTCTGTCGCCAGAAGTGTCTTAAACACGAGGCAAGTGGTATGATCAACACCTACTCCCACCTTATGATCATTCAGGGATTATGAGGCAACTGAGATATGTCTAGAACAGATCACTCGCAGCATGTAATGCCAAAAGTTATCAAAATTACCTTAACATAAAGTCTCTTTCCCATGTATCCCACTCTTTGGATAGTCATGATCACACATGCAGCATTGTCCTTGCATGATATGATGAAAGTAATCGACCTGTATTAACTCACAGATCGAATTAACTTTTTGTGACACTCAGTTCTACAAGTACCAATAACAAACACAATCATTGCCAAGCTACTTCAAAAAAACGCCTGCGATGGATTTTTGAGGTAAGATACAAACAATTGGACATCGTTTGACAAACTGATCAATGATGAGGATACAGATATATTAGTTGTTCCGCAATTGATGAATCAAATTGAATTACTGGAGCTCAATGGGAAAAAATGAATAACTGCTGATTTTAACATAAAATGTCATAATCATGTCATAATTTCACACTAATTACCTTACCACCTAGCAACTCAAGCTTTCTTCACATTATTCGGCAATTTTTTAAGATTTGTGACTAGGTCAACTTACAATGGCTTTTGCTTGTTAGACCAATGAACTACCTGATTGGTTAGACAGGCATATTGTATAGTGCTGAGTACTGCAGACGAAACAGTGGCATTTACTGTGAGTAACCAGTGGAGATCTGACATCTTCGCTACCACACATCTAAAATGGCAAGTGGTCTTCAACCTCATTTCAAAAGTTGCACTAAATTACTTCAATTATACATGGACAATCAGTGCAACCAAATATGCTACTTCTCAGCAATGTGTTTAGAGATAATTTTATATTTCCAAGGCAAAGAGCTGCAAGGAGGCCGCTTTTTTTGTAGTGCAAGTATTTCACTATTGGGATTAATGCACTATAAGCTGTCTAATAAATAATTCTGTGGGCCAAAACCAAGAACCAAGGATCTCCATGACCAATTCATCAGCTTTAATGATGAAAGAGGCGGTAAGTACATTAACACTAAGCTGTGCAGTGTAGGCATATGGCCCAAGTGTTATTTTTATTTCCAACGGTGCACTGTCTAGCATGCTGGTCTATGTAACTTAATTATAGCATCTGAATGATGTGGAGCACAATTAATTCAGGTTTAAATGGGTGGACTTCTAGCCTCATGACCTATCTATAGGCAAAAGGGCTCGCACCACCCTCACCCTGCTTGCACTCTCACTGCTCACATATAGCTAGCGTTAAATTCTATTCAAAGTTACCTTAGTCAATAAGTGTGAGCAGACAACTCAGCAAACAAATCATCTAAAGCATATTTTTACACAGGGTCTGACATATGCTGAAGTAATCTTATGGGAAAAATGAAAAGTCCACAGACATCTTTGTCATCTAGACTTGATTTTCCTAAAAAACTAGAGGTAGCCTACTCACACTGATCTTTGTCTCAGTCGCAGTTCTCAATGAATAGAAATGAGTACCGTAATCCCTCACCTATAGATCGCGCGACGTATAAGTGAAGGCGGCTATAAGAGAGTAGTATATAGACGCGACTATCATTTGAAGCATTATTATATTTAATTTGGACCAAAACCTCTTACAATCACCGAAGATGAATAGCTCAGTGGTAGAGCGTTCGACTTGTAAACATGGAGTTGTGAGTTCGAAATTCACTAAGGGCAGTTTTTTTCCCAAAACTACTTAGTTCATTTGTAGTGAGTGTCTTAGAGCGGTGGGGTGTCTTATAGCTGTGGGGTGTCTTATAGCTGGAGCATTTTAATTTTTTCTGAGGGGGGTGATTCACTTATAAGTCCGGTGACTTATAGGTGAGGGATTACGGTATGAAGACCACCAAACGCTCTTCTCACAGTCAAACCATCGCCAGTAAGAGAAAAAAACCTTTTTCCTGCAACAAGCAAATATCATGCACTTACAGGCCCAGGTAATATCCATACTGTACATTGTTTTTTTCTGCATATTCTTTCAATGCAATGTGGGTTATGATCTTCAGAAGTAATACAGTCAGAAGCAATACTATGGATAAATTGACAAATTTCTAGTAATCTGAATACAACTACATGTACATTTCTAAGAACCACCAAGCCTCACTACATCCAGCTTTCTAAAGTGGGGATCGTAAGAAGGAGGGGTGTATAGTTTATGTATGATTAAGTTAGCTTGAAAAATCTTTTTTTTTGTCATTTAGCCATATGGCGTAAACAAACCAAAGCTCAATTTTGGTGTGATATGAAGTGAATTTGTATGAATATCATAACAAGAACTTTTTTATCACACCTTCTAAAGTAGGCTACAGCAACTGTGCTCGATCAAACCAGCAAGTAAGCTAGTGGGAAAACATCGGTATTTTGTAGCTGGCAACAGCAGTGTAGTGTAGTGTTATTATGCCCATACATAGCTATAGCAATTACAGGAGCAAACAAATTTTGAGAATTCCATCGACCATTGATATTTCTGTGGTCGAGTACAAAATCAATTACGACACGGACAATGCTTAAGGATATGTCCCCATTGATTCCCCAACACCCAATGTAAGAGGAATTAACTGAGCGTTAGGCGATCTACTGACCAAGGAAGCCTTTGAAGCACAGCACATGTTGTTCCAAATGAGTACAAATAAATGGCATTTTTATATCGAATTAATATTAATTAAAGTCACTCATTGTTGTGCTTTTGTACGGTGAGTGAGTATAATGCGACCACACGCAGGTCCCATGTCCCGAGGGCCGTAACATCCACACACAACTCATCACAACCCAGGGTTAATGTGTTGTGCGCCATGTGACGCAGGGGGTTGGATCAAGTTGAAGTTAAAAGTTTAGTTTGAACGCACCAAACCGACCAAGACCTTGACAAGATTATGGACTTGAGTTCCTACCTAGGCTTATATATATAATGTAAAATAAGGCTTGCAAGTAAGTCCCAGGCCAGGGGCACCATGGGACTATCGGCATCTGGAGAACAAACAAGCATGTAATAGTATACTTCGCCAATCCGATGTCCATTGGCAAAGTAAGCCTGTCTTGAAAAGCTTTGTTTGAGGGTGGGCGCCGAAAAAAGCTTGTCAAGACAGGCTATGGGCATGGCAAAGTATACATGCTTATAATGTCAGTACCAAAAATGGGCACTTGAGATATGTAGTTATATTCAGCCAGCCGCAGAAGTCAGAGGGTACAGATAGAAATGGAAACAAATGCACCCAGTAACCTCCATGGTATTTTGTAGTCACAAGCATACACAACGAGCAGAGAGACGCAGAAGTAATCCATCAAAGATGTAGCGACGATAACCGCAGCATGCTAATCCGGTCAGGAAATAGGAATTCCAGTGACGCAGTAATTTGGTTTTCCAACACGTCATAGTACCAAGTACCAAGTAATCTCCAGGGTGACACAGAAGTAATTAACCAGGAAGTAACAACAACAAAGTCAGCCCAAAAATAGAACAACAAATTCCAGAGGGTAGACTGAGGAACAGCAGCAATATACCACGTGATGTGACCACAGAACGGTTTCATATAACGAAGCCACAAGAGACACTAATCCTAGTACCAAGTACCAATTAATCTTCAGGAATTTGGTTTTCCAAAACGTCATAGCACCAAGTACCAAGTAATCTTCAGGATGACACAGAAGTAATTAATCATGGAGTAACAACAACAAAGTCAGCCCAAAAATAGAACAATAAATTCCAGAAGGTAGACTGAGGAACAACAGCCATATACCACGTGACGTGACCACAGAACGGTTTCATATAACAAAGCCAAAAGAGACACTAATCCACTAATCCGCCGACAGCTAATCAAACGACAACAAGCAGAGTCAGCAAAAAAATCGGCACCTATATAAAGGCCGAAATTTTGAACAGTAAATTAGTACAGTTTAATTATTTGAGCAGCACAGTCAACTTTTTACATAGCTAGTAAAAGACATTATATTTTGATTTAATAAATACTAGTTTTAAATCAAAGATCTTTGTTGGAACGCTAACACTAAAGTGGAGTCTAAGGACCAATATATACTGTGAGTATCATTTGAATTACATTATCATTTTTTTTATAAGTATCAAGACAATAAACAATAACTTTAGTGAATATACTGTTGTAATTGATTTCTATGCATATAGTAATTGGCAAAGTAATTAGGGACAGTTCGTCAGGTACTCAGACGTTAGGTCATATTCACTAAGAGTTTATAAGGCAATTTTGCAATCAACTAAAGTAAGTCGTTGTTAATTGTTACTATAACAACACTCTGAAACAGGATTCAAAATTAACTTTAGGAGGTTTAATCATTGTGACCCACCATAAACGCATGTAATTCGCGTAGGTGCTCATGTCAAAGTCGGAAATCATTGTGACCCACCATAAACGCATGTAATTCGCGTAGGTGCTCATATCAAAGTCGGAAATCATTGTGATCCACCATAAACGCATGTAATTCGCGTAGGTGCTCATATCAAAGTCGGAAATCATTGTGACCCACCATAAACGCAGGTATTTCGCGTAGGTGCTCATATCAAAGTCGGAAATCATTGTGACCCACCATAAACGCATGTAATTCGCGTAGGTGCTCATATCAAAGTCGGAAATCATTGTGTAAAGTGGAACAGAATTAATTAGTATTCATATTTGCTTGGGGGTTAAATAGATTAAGTTTCGGAATAATAGTTTAGGATTAGATTCTTGTGTTTTAAAGAAGTAGGACGCTACCGATTTAAGATAAGATACCTCTAATCTGTGAAACATTAATTCAACATTGAATATAGAAATTGAACATTAATTTTAGAGTGACCACAGACTGATACCTCTTTCCTTCACTAGAAATTGGGTTGGAGTCTTTAGCTAATTTAACTTGGCTAAGAGGCCTGTGATACTGATACACCGCCTTGATTACCTGATTGGGCTTCCAGGCACTATACAGAGATCAAGTAGGTGCTTATAAATAAAATCAGTCACCTAAGTTGAATAAAAAAAAATATCAAACGTACCTGAACACATTCATAAATAGTGATTGTGTCATATAATCATCTAAGGATTATATTGACTTTGTGGTGTAAGAGCATTGTCTCGAAACTCATCAAGAGTTTTACTGTTAGAACAAGACAGGGGTCTTAGCAGGTTATCGGCAGGAACCTTTCTTAAACAACTTGAAGGCAACTTCTAGTGAAGCTAAGAAGAGGTCAGGCTCAATAACAACCCCGTAGTAAATTGCTTTGTGGAGTAGTGGGAACCAGCTGTTCGTCACTATAAATTAATAAGTTAAATACCTCGTACTCACCAGAGTGCTAGCATTACCAATTGGAACCACGTTTTAATAGATTTGAGCGATCTTGTCTTTCTTCAGTGCATGAAAGAGGAGGTAACTCCAAATTAGAACTACAAATAAATTACACAATAAAGTGACATTTTGAAGTGTCCGGAGTGCAAGATTTAAAACCATAACTACAAACATAGTTAGAACCAATTTTTAAGTAGGACGGTTATAGAACAACTATACATACTAATAGTACACGGCATTTACTTTAGTATAGGATAGGACGACAATTTCCGTTCCTTACAGCATAGACTCTCTTAAAGTATATGCGCACAGTGAGTGAGTTACAATTTCCGTTCCTCACAATAACCTCCACACAGTCACTGATCTAAGCACACAATACAGCACTAACTTGAGTAAGTGTAACGTGTTGGTAGAGTATTGGTTTAGTTCAGTGAGTGGGGAGGCTACTAGACTTGTAACTAGTAAGTAAGCTGAGTAAGTAGTAGTAATAGTAATACCTACAGTAAAGTCATAGGCATCTGGAGTTACAAGCATTTTGCCAATGACCATGATCATGGACATTGGTCACCCATCCTAGTCCTTTCCAAGCAAGGTATAGGCCATAGGCATCTGGAGTTACAAGCATGTCCAGTATCAACCATACATACTGGACATGCTTGTTGTATTTGTAACTCCAGATGCCTATCTATCTATGGTAAAGGCATGGGCCCCTGGGACTTACATGTCTTTCTTTGCCAATGTCCAGTATCAACCACCCCAAAAAACACTGATACTGGTCATTGGCAAAGTAAAGACATGTAAGTCCCAGGGACCCATTACTTAGTTACTGAACTGAAGTAATGATGATGATTATTATTATTATTTATATATACATACAAACGTTGGAAATATTTAGCTGAATTAGTGAGTGCTACTACTATACAAGGATGGAAACTGTTACCTGAAACTGGAAAGGAAAACACTACAGCAGTATAGTCTTCATTAGCAGAGTAGAGTATGCAGCTTTACAGAGCTTCTTCATGAAGAATATCACCAGGCATCAACCAAAATCCTGACCATGTTTTGGATTAGGCAGAAAATGAGATGACTACCCCTGATTGGCTTGGTAGGATTCAATTAACCAATTAGAATGTGTTTTCCAAATTTCCGCATTTTAGTCATTTCATCGTAAAACTGAGAAACACGCGTGCTAACGCGTACTTTCAAGAGATATTCCGCATTTCCGCGTTTTAGTGAACCCCGTGTTTGGCAAAGGTCATAAGCATTCCTTTTTTTCATTGCCTCAGACAAGGTGACACTGACACTGTACTCGCGTAAATAAAAGTATAAACCAATTTGTAAAGTTGCAGCCATTTGATTGCGTAGCAATAATTGACATGAGAAAAAATATTTTGGTAAACCGTTATATACAACTTTTAATATTGTAATAGGAAACTCATTACTCCAATCTTTGTTTATTTCTGGTCTCTACTTAGGGTAGCAACACAGTCAACATTCAATCTATGAGTCTTGGGAGTTATCACCAGGACTGTGAGCAGCATGAAGCCAGGCCACGTTATAGCAACTGGAAGCTGCCGCTGAGCACTCTTGATGAGTTGCGGTGAGTAAGATTTAAAAGAGGTGGTCTCAGTGGCAATAAAAGGTGCGATATAGAGTCCACTGCAACAGCATATACCTATGTATATCCTCTATTTATCGTGGTTTGATATAGAAATGTGCGACAGTTTACCAATCCTGTGAACATAGTGAATGTTGTGCATTCACTTGCTGCGCAGTATGCAATAAATATCCTGCCGGTGCACTTATTCCCTTGCGTGTTGCCCAGTTTAGCCCAAAGATTGTCAGCAGGATGTGGTTTCCGCAGTGTTAATTTGTATTAATTGTCGCATCGAGATTACACGGAGAATGTAATTAAGAAGTGTTTTTTTTATCAAAATGCTCAGCTGCAAATATCACCCACTCACAAATGTAACGTGTTTGATCATTTATGGCGGCCCATAGATCTTTGGCTACATTGGCAGCCATAGATCATATACATGTATCAGCATTAACATAAAATCTTGCACTGCGCTAACCAGACAATACATATATCTATGTTGGTGATTAATCAATGGAAAATTTTGTACAGAAAGCTGCATGCCTGTTCATATTGACTCAATCACTCTACTGCAATTGGCTCATCATTGGATAATGCTCAGGAAAGTGCAAAAATATTTCTGCATGCTTTTTGCACAGCAGTTTTAGGATGTGAAACAAGGTGAGTCTCCATTTCAATCTTTTAATTCAATACATTGATGGCCGTCGGTAGTCAATGTGTTGGCTCTGATTGGCTTGTTGGTTGAGAGATACCAGATACCAATACCAGGTCAGATGGTACTTTCCTTTCCTTAAATAAGAGTGTGTACAGTATGTGAGTAATTCAGCTTTGATTTCACATTTTCTCAGCAGGTAGGTACTTGCAGCAAGGAGTAGCACTGTGTTTTCAGTGTCCTGGTATTGGCTCTCAGCTAGGCCACCAAATGCTGGCTCTCCTATCAACCATAACCCATCATCTGAAGCACACTGGTATAGTCATCATTAAAACTGCTCATTCATATCAGCAGGATGTGAATGTAAATAAAGGTGCAAGAAATTGGTGGTGTTTATTGACTCAGATGAACAAAAATAAATCGTATAAACTTCTTATTAGTTTGTTTGAGAAGACAAACCACAGTATCTTTATGTTGAAATGAAATTAAATCAATATATGACAGTAACTAAGACTTGCACATGATGTTGAAGGAGCTAATTGACTAAAAAAAAAAGATATTTGCAACAAAGACGCACTCACCACATGTTCCTCAATCATTGTCGTTCATGAATATAACCAGTCTAGACAAAAGAGTTTTAATTACCAATATTCATGATAATCATAAAAAACGGTAATCAAAGTGTGTTAGTGTGGTATATTACAGCTCATCATGAGGTATTTCTTCCCAGAAGCAATCTAAAGAGAACACCTTAGCAATAATGAGAGGTAACCCATTAGCTGCCACATACGTAGCGATACGAGAAGCCAACACAGCACCAGATACACCTGTTGCAGCTAAAAACAAAGATTGATCCGTTATTGAATTTTTCTCTTCGTTGTACATTGCAGAAAAATCATAAAATTGCCATTATGTTTTGGACTGTTCGTACCCACACTACCAAATGTACTGCTGATTTGTAAGATTGGCTGTGATTGGACATGAAAGACTACACTTACTGTCACTATATCTGTAAGACTTTTTGTTGTATGAGTCCGGATGTCAAAGTTACGCTTTCCAACCAAGATGCTAGAAAAAATTTAGCAGTAGGGTGCTCTTTTCTGTACCTTATCTCTTTTGTAAATAAACTCCTCACTACTTTTCAAAATCAAACAATCGATAAATCTAAAGTTACTTACCTAGGCTTTGCAGATATGCAAATAATGATCCAGCTTGCACAGGTCCAATGATCGACTGAACCCAGGCAGCAAAACTACCAGCAGCTACGCCGCCAGGGAGAAATCCAAACAGAGCTACAACAACAAGAACGATGGATGAGGCAAATGTGTTTTGTGATGGTCAGTGGTTAGAATAAATTACTCGATATAATACAAAATATGTCTTAGTTTAAAGCCCAACTGATGACAGATGTATGGAAACTGCGAGAATCGTTGAAAATACTTGTTTATTGTTTGGCTCAGTGGCCGCCAGTGGTAAAGAGTTAACATGTCATAGTAGGTTTGTATGGAAAACAAGGATATGGGGACCCACGGACATTGAATTAAACCCAGAGCATACTTATTTTACTAAATTTCTGTAGACATGCTTTTCCAGTGCAAAAAATCAGAAAGAATGTCAATAAATTGAAGCGATATAACAATGAGAACAGGGTGTAGTTATTATCCATCTCGCATACCTAAAACACTGCCGATGATTGCTCCAACAGCGCCAGTCGCAACAGCTCCAGCTGTCATTGCAGCAATTATAGCTAACATGATGGCTTTAGTCCACCAGTCATATTTACATACTCTTCTATATCCAGGGCACTCCTCAGCATCCCAGGAACATGCTCCTCTTTTTTCTCCGCCAACCACACAGAACACCAACAGCATGAGCGTTACAGCTAGAGCGGACTTCATATTCAGGCTTCGTGATCCAGACTAACCATGCCACAGCTACCATTCGATGAATATCATTGTGGCAAAAGGGGACTCCCCTTCATGGTTTCGATGTTTCGATGCATTCCCCGCAAGACGCAAGGCGATTTATTTAATTACCATTATCAGGCTTTGTTCTGTTGCACAATGTAAACCGGCACCAATTATTGAATTTCATGCAATTTCATCGTCAAATTCAATTGTTATTCCAGCCATCACTGGCGTAGAATAACAATTGAGCTTGACGGGATATGATTTTGATGATTGCCAGACGTGAAGGATTGTGTTAACATGAAACAGTTAATTATTAATCAATATCCGGTTAGCCATGCGCAACCCACAAAACTAAAAGTTCAATAATTGGAACATATACACAATAGACATATAATAGGACTGACACCTATTCCTATTTTTTCTATCTTTTCATGACTGCTGCCCGTCAGTACATGTAATTCTAGCAGAGATCATTTATCCAAAGATCTTTATCTCAAAATTGACAGGCATTGTGATGGGGTTGGGAAGGCGGGCAGAGGGATAATGTACATACTGTGCATATATCAATAAATATAGATAAAACAGGAGTGTCTGGAATAAATGAAGAAGGGATGATCTTATATTATGCTTAGTATATACAAAGTTTTAAATTTTCTTTTGTCCTCGGACTACATGAGCTACAATCAAAACAGCAAATTGATGACATTAAGTTACTTAATCTCTCACAACTCTAAAACTCAAAATCTATTTAACGGTTGATTTAGAAAAAATTAAAAGTATATTGCTTTAGGAATAATAATTTAATTGTTTTGTGATGGCATTAAGCCTGCTGTTGGTCATCGTTATTGTATACTGCACAGTGACACGCTTCATGTGAGAATTACTCTCATCAAATGTGTTATTATTGTGTTTTATCCCCTGCATCACGTTCCACATGCAAGGGTCATTAAAACCTCACCTATGTATGTATGTATGTATGTACTTTTTTTGTATTGTATAAAAAATAATATTTAAACATGTTGCTAGCCAAATGTGCGAAAAAAGGAAATTTCAGAGCTTCACGGAGTGAGACCCATATTTGCCGAAGACATTATATGAGCATAATAAAACTAGTATCACTGTTCAGTTTTCTCATCTGTCACTTATTATTCACTGGATAAACTTATCACCAAAGCATCCAACTCATCAAACTGGTAAAGGTTTGAATATACACCGGTCCTGTAACCTGGTTAGTTAGTCAGTGTTGGGTTGGGAGGATAGAACACCTGGCCCTGACATCGTGGATATTATTATTCTCGCAGATTTTATTTTGATTGGATGATATTGAAACTAAAAAGATGTCAAAATTCTTCTGCAAAACCAAAAGCCAAATCACAGACTGTATTTGAATACCCATAATGCACTAATTCATGGCTGCCTGCATAGACAACATACTCACCAAGCGCCAAGATTGTATTTGGTTAACGCTAAACAGATTAACCCATTTCTCACCTGTTGTGAATCCCCCATTTTTAATTGGCATGAATCTAACCTACGTCTATATGTGTAGACTTAAAAGATGGTCTGTGTATAACCATTTAATCAAAAAGCCCCTGTGCTGGGTGTACAGTCATTAACATTTTCATTAGTCTGTATTATTTGCACCGTAGAAAGAAAGTATGCAGAAGATAATTTCAATTTCGGTGAGGATGAGCACCTACCTAACATGAGAACTCCAAACTAGGCTACAAAGTACATGATTGCATGTGAGACAGAGAAATTACCATCAAGTTATCTCACCGAATATTGTTATCCTTAATGGGCACTTAGTCGACGTGAAAGGGGTATGATATAACATTGTTTCACTAAGTGTAGTTAAACCGCTGCTGCTGCTAAAAACTGACACAGTGAGACTGCAATATCAACACATACTGACTCTCGTGATCTGACTGGGCATGTCGATCACTGATAAACTAGGCTATCATTACCACAAAGCAGGTGTCGTAAGGCTAAGTATGCATCATGCGTGACTTGAATTTGCGCATGTGCAAGAACGATGAGTTTAGTTTGGGTTCTGATTGCAACTTTGCAAAGGGGAAATGGGATATACCCTGCATAAACTGTCAATAAAAATCAGCTAATGATGACAAGAGAGGATAACTATTAATAACAAATCCGCACGCTTTGATGAGTATGTCACCAGAGCAGGTAGCCAATCAGATGGCTTCGGAATTCCGAGACTCAATTTTGCAGAGATCAGCTCATGCCCAGAGCTGAGCATGCGCAGAATGATCTCAACATTGCCATCTAATGGACATATAATTTGCCCAAAATGATGTCAAAATCAGGTTATAAAATTAATTATCTAGCTGAAACAGTGACATAGTTGCCTGTCTTACTAAATATGGCGTCATCACCTAGTGTGTCAGTTTCATACCCTGAATTTGAAGCTCTGTGCAGATTACTTGCCCATTGTTGACCATTCAGAGATTAAAGTCTCAATTAGTTATCGTTGAGCTAAGAGCACACTTTTACCTGAGTGGCAGCAGTAGTTAAGTACTAATTATCTCAAGAGATCATCTCGTGCTAAAACTAATAGCACGACATACCGTCCAGCAATCTCACCCACCCAGAAACGCTTGAAAAGCTTTTTTCAATTTTCAATGGTACTTTTATAGGTATGACACAGCATGCCCTTAATGGCGTTAAGGATGGCGATTGCGGCTGTAGGCGGTCGTTAAGGGCGAGATTGCCATCCTGAATCTATCAAGGGCTGGCTGTGAGTTTTGAAGACATATGTAATAAAAAACCAAAACCAATACCAACCTACGAATATTTCAATAAAATGCCTGCATATTATGCAAGTTTCATCAAAATCAATCACTCCTCAGCATCCCAGGAACATCCTCCTCTTTTTTCTCCACCAACCACACAAAACACCAACAGCATGAGAGTAACGGCTAGAGTGGACTTCATTTTCAGGCTTTGTGTTCCAGACTGGCACAGCTAGTCAGCTACCATCTGCTGAAAAACGTGTCGTATAAAGGGGACTCCCCTTTATGGTTTCAATGTCGCTATGCATTCCCCGCAAGACAATTTATTTACTTACCATTATCAAGCTTTGTTCTGTTGTACAATGTAAACAGGTACCAATTATTGAATTTCATACAAGAGACAGGGAAATCCCCTTCATGGACTTTTCTGTTGTCACAATTCCCAACAGTTTGATATTCGTAGGAAATTACATTTGTAAGAATTAGTGGAAATTTGCACAAGTAGCCTGTCCTTAAAAGTTACCGTTAGCAGCAATCGATATCCCTGAACAAAGAGTACATATTTACTTTAGTACTTATTTTATTATTGATTTTATTCATTTAGTGAAGGCAAGTGGGGAAAAGTGGGCCGCGATAAAAAGGACTTGAGCCCTCCTTTCATGTTCATCTTCCCAAGACTCGATTCTGGGCCACGCTGCGAAGGGCTTGGGCCCTCCTTGCGCATTACAATATAATCACATAAGCACTATCATAAAATGATATAAGCAATTTCTTCCTCGTCCTCTCGAAATACAGCAGAAAATGTTAATATACCCGCCTTTCTAGCAGCCCACTGTCTATTGGTAAGCAGCGAGCAACTCAGCTACAGGTAAATAAGATTAAATTTCGGCAGCAGAAACCACTACCTACATGCCAGTTTACAGTGTAGTTCTAATTTGTGTACAAACCGATATGATTCCTATCTACAATATCAAAAGAGATACAAAATTGGATGATTATAGTTTTGTCTTATTGTTTCTGGACCAGTTTCCAAAACATATGACTACGCGTGCCTTTGGTTATTTGGGCCACAAATATGAAATGTAGGTTCATGTCCAGCAAATAGCATTAAATATACATTATCAAAGAGGACATCCCTGATGCATGAAGAGGGAATACACGGGCAAGTTATTATCATGTCAACAAACCGTTTTTTTTTTCAAAGCAATATCAAAATGAGGTTTCCAAAGCATTTTAAGATAGGCATCAAAGACAATAATCAGGAATCTCTAATAACATTTTTAACAGAACTGTCTTCTTGCACAAATCTGGCTTCATTCCTTTGCAAAAATGGTTCGATGAGTGTCAGGTAAAATTAATAAATAGTAGATCTGAAAAAATGTCTTGTGTCCTCAATTCCTACGGACATAAAACTAGCTAATACGCACCCCACAGAGACTGTTTCTCGAATTTAATCAGCGCCTACCAGAAAAGATAAGTATAAGGTTTAGATTAAAACAAAGTGACTACCACACAGATTTTTCGTCATTCTGAATAACTCGGTGGATTTATATTTAACGGGTACCAATAGAAAAAAGCTGAGTTAAAGTTCATCATAAGGTACTAATTCCCAGTAGCAATCCAGAGAGAATACTCGAGCAATAGTGAGAGGTAATCCATGAGCTAAACACACAAAGAATGTAGATTTAATAAAATTTTCGTAGTATTAGATTTTCACATCGATGGAACATTGATAGCTAATATAACCGAATAATCACTCCATGGCAAACATATATCCACGCATGTAATGCACAAGATGTTCTGTAGTTTTCTCAAAAATAATTCCAGGTAAACCAGATGCCCACACATTTGTATACATGGAAACTAAGTGGGAATTATGCTTACCAAGCCACCAAGTTTGGATCTATGGCACATAATTGACTGCGCATAGGGGGCAGGGGTAAAAAACAAACGAACGGGCACCCACTAGCAGCTCCTCAGACAGGGAGAAATCAAACGAGAGCTACAACAACCAAAACCATCAGCTTATAGCAGTTGAATTGCAATAAGGCTTTAAAAATATGTACTAACTTGTTGCAACACATTTGAGATCATTACAACCTACACATAATTAGACATTTATCATATCTTCTACTCAACAATTCTACTCAATCTTTTGTGTGAATTGGGATATCCTTGAATTCATGAAACGTTGTATGCTCACGATGCTTGAATCCAAACAGAAATGCTTTCTGATGTAAATAAAAATTGGTTAACAAGATGGAGTGGATGATAAATATTAAGAGCTTCTCATTGATTTTGGATCAGGGTCAAGACTGAGAAGAGTAACGACAAACTGTAATTAAATAACCTACTGCTACTGCTGGTAGTTTGGACGGACACCATATCTCTATCTAATCAGGCTACAGTCAATGAATTATGGGAGATTTCCAAGCGGGGAAGTGTTAATGAAGGGACTCTTTTCTTTCTACTGTTTCAAACAACCGAATGCCTCTTCTTCTCAAGGTACAAGTCTGGATAGCAGATAAAGACATGTCAATCATTACCATTGCATTATGGGATGCTGGCAGTGATGTTCCATGATCAACCACATTGGGCTGTGGAACGGAATGCCACTACCACTAACAGCAACCCAAGCTGAGTGTGAGTAGAAATACAGGTTTTCAGATACTTTAGTCTGTTTGAAATCTTAAATTTTTTAAGTCTATGTATATCAATTGCGGCTAGCTAAAACCAGCAAAAAAGTTACTTTTGCTCCATCAATTTCTAGATACAAATTTTTCATAAGTTTGATTTCAACCGTCCATTAGCAAGGGAAGAAACTTGAGAAACACAGCAGTATTCTGCGGTTTTATATGACAAGGTTTTGAGCCTATTCTGATTAGGCGATTCAATCCAACGAACTTATGTGCCTACAATAATACCTTAGCCAAAGGATGTGCTTTGTTTTTAGTTTTACATGAGGAGTTTTCAGCATAACTATTTTTATTCCTTCAATGATAAAACAGCAAAATAAGGCAATAAAATAACAGGACATGTAACAACAAAATAATTAACAACCATTAAAAATCATTAACACTGTAACAAACATTGACTATTAAGTAGTAACACTAAATCTTTTTCAGACACTCTCCTAGTGGCCTTAGTTTTTATTCTGAGCCAAATCCGAAACAATCAGAATCAGATTCTCTGATAGGACGAGCTGCATTCATAGGTCTGGTATGTCCCATCACTGCAGCCTTATGCTTCTTCTACAAAACAATAAACCAGTGATCAAGATATCAACAGAGCAAAGACACATCAGGATATAAGGTACCAGAATTCCCTAAACCAAGCGTCAGAGACGACCACTTATTTAATTTGGCTACCAAAGCGCAATATTAGAGTTAAACACTCCTTGGTTTGACTAGTAAGGTCTTTAATTTTTGACAGGATGAAAGGATCAAGATTAATAACTGAATGTTTCACCTACTTACTCAATATGATATTTTATCACTATTTTTTCTTTGATTTGTTGCGCTAGCTAAGTCAAGACTTACCATAGTTTTGGACACTAGACCCAACTCCTCCCTTTTTCTGGTGTCAGAAGCTGGCCTGAGACGCTATAAAATTTGAAATAGTATAAACGCAATATTGCTAGCAAACAACATCGACTATGATTGTAACTGCAGACTTTGTTGAGAGAAGTGAGGGAAATGGGCCGCAGTCAAGCCCCAAAACTTATTGAGCTGTGGTGCTGATCAACATTATAACATAGTTTTTAGTTTTTTCTCCCAATATTAATTCACTTCCTATAATTTCCACTAACAGTCATGTAAAATTAACATACTTTCTTTGGTGGGCGAATCATCTTGGACCTTGGCAGTCTATCCCCAGCGCTCTGTGAGGAGAGAGCGGGTGAGATGGAGTGATTCATAAGGCTACGATTAGTTGGTGTTAGGGGTTGGGTAGTTCTGCTGCTCGGTGTAACACATAGTGACTTCTGCTGACTGAGATTAGTGATAGGAGTTATCATACCTCTACCAGAAGCTACACTCTGAGGTGTAGATGATTTGAATGACTTATTGACCGTCTACAAAAAAAACAGAACATCATGAAATTAAAAAAACTCATTTCTTGAGGAGAAAGTATTGGCTTATGATTATTTTAGCTAGGTTGGGGTGCCTTTATGCTGGCTAGCACCAACATCAGCTGGTCGATACAAATTAATGAGGTTGACTAAAAGATGGCTAGCCATAAATTTCAGTATTTCAAGCAAGTGCTAACAGACAAACTTTTCCTCCTGGGAACACTTTGATTATCTACGGTATGCCATGGCTATTCTGACAAAATCATAATTGACATCCAGCCATTTTTCTGTTAGCTCCAAATTAATTTTTATGGATTAGCACCTGCTGAACTCTGATGCAGCGCACTTCAAGACATATTTATCTGATAAGATTAGACTTATTAGACAAATTAGCTCCAAAATCACTCATTGAAAATGTACATCAAATTAGTGAGCGATTTGCAAGTGCGACCATAGCAAGTCGGCGATCGGCCAGCAATTTCGGCTGATTTAACTTGAAAGACCCACTTGGATACCTTATCTTACAGATAAACCCTCTTCACACCCACCTCGATATCAAGCACTGAAGTATCCGAGTCAGAAGGAACAGCACCTTTCTGTTCTATTGGTGTACTGAACACTACACGGTTAGGCTTAGATGCAGATCCTTCACTTCGTAAAATACCTTTGGGATTATCCTGCATAACGCATAAATGATATCCAAAAACTAAAAAGGGATATCATACTATCAAGAAGTAAGTATTAGCTAGAGTATAATTTAGCTAGTCAACTTAAAGTTAGCTAACAACACACTATGGTTAGCTGATGTGAGTTTATAATGTTAAGGGGGTGAGTGAATGGTAGCTAAACTTAAACCAAGCTATCTCAAGCATTGGCAAAATGTTGAGCTTTAAATTCTTCTAGAATTTAGGGTATACACCTTCATAGCTACAGTGAAAATAGATCTACCAATATGAAAAAGTGTTACAGTTGTTAAAATCTATACTCACAGAAGCTTGGCTAGATATAGGAGTTCGAGGAGTACTAAAAATTGGAGGAGGTTTTCTCATCTGGCTACTTCTGGGTGTAGAATTCTTATAAGCTGCTATCCCACTCATCTGAGGAGTTGTCATACCAGGAGCGGAGTGAGACTTGTGAGGGGTTAGGGATTTAGGAGTTGAGGGGGTACGGGCAGGTGTAGCGTGAGCCGTAGGTCTGATAGTGGCGTGCTGAGGTGTAGCTACCGGTGTCATCGGCACCGCTACGGCAGCACAGCGCGACTTGAGATTCTGTACGGCGCACATCAGCTTACTAAACTCACAGTCCTTAAAAATCAGATAAATAGATAAAAGCTATATTATCCTAAACAGCTTTTTTGCATCAATTTTAAAAAAATAGTACAAAGCTTGTAATAACAACAATTTTATTTTCAAAGACATGAGTTTTAAATTTCTGTTAATGTTGTCATTTATGAATATGGCTAGTTACGGTTTCTTTTATTTGACTTTGTAACATAGGCTGTAGTAGTTATAAATTTCTCCTTTTTTTTTATCACCAGCAAGTTGTACACAAAAAGCGGCGTGTATGAAAATTTCTTGATGGCAACCAACCTTTTGACTCCGCGGAGGTATGGCTTGTAGTAGTGCCTCCATGTCAAGAAATGAGACAACCCACGTCTATTTTAAATAAATTTCCCATGTCTTACCTTGACGAGAAGTTTGTTAGAGACCTCCTGCAGCTCCTGTGTTTTATTGGTTAGCTGAGAGACAACCTCATTATTCTCTTTCAGGCTCTGATCTAGTGATTTCTTAGTTATCTCCATATCTCTGTTTAACTCCTCTACTTTCTGAACTTCCTAAATGCGGCAAAAATAACAGGAAAATAAAAACTGTCATATACCTACTGCCTTTTTTAAGCCGTTATGTAGACTGTATATGTATGCCCTTACCCTTAGTATTGGGCTCGGAGATTCGTAGAACATGCGAATGGAATTAAATTAATTAAAAATTATTATAATGTCAATAAAAGTATTAAAAAAAATTTAGACGTCTATGCCAACATGTCAACAAATACCAAAACCATTCTAAATAACTTATGGGTATTCTTTTGGCAAAATAGGACCCAACTAATTGCTGGTTTGGAATGATTGATTGTGATGAGTATATTTTGTATTAGAGGGCCATGTAATTGGCATATTTTTGTTCTGCAGATGTGTAACACCTTAAAGATATATGCTCATGTTGAAATAATGCAGCCATACCTGATCTAGTTTTGTTTCTTTTTCTGTTAGCATCCTCTGTAGTTCATCATGGACTTTAGTGAAAGTCTCACTATTCAGTTTGATCTGAGATTCGTATTCGGCCTGCTGCGCCTTTACAGTATTGTTTAGAGTGTTTATTTCACCGTCATGATTGTCTATGGTCTCCTTTTGTTGACTTGTCAGTTCTTCAATCTAGATAAACAGAAAATATTGCATCAAATGAACAGTTTGTGAAAAAGGTTCATATTCTATAGTTCTAAATTCCGCCGAGTGCTAATCTGTTGTAAAATTTGTTTTTTTCATTTCTCCTGCTGGTATTTAAAAACATGGGATCCCAAGTGCAACGTTTATAATTTAATGGAAGCTTTTTATTACAATGAAGAAGGGATTGTGAAAAAACATCGACCAAAAAAGTATCAAACTTTTGGCATTATATATTTAAAGGAAAGAAAATCCACCCAATATCATATCTTTCATAACAAAATCGTACTCAGTATCAGTCTCATCGTTTGTCATCTTTCTTCTGGGCGATAGCTAGCGAAAATGAAAATATTTGCTATTACCTTAACATTAGCCTGCTGGAGCTGAGCTTCTACATCAGATATGTTCTGTGCTAGGCTATCCTTCTCCTTCTGATGCTCTTGTCTCATATTATCCATCTGTAGAAAATAATCAACGAGAAAGAGCATTATTAATGGGAAGAACAAGTAACCCCAACTTTAAAGATTCTTACCTCAGGGAGTTTTGTCCCATACTCCCTGCTGGCTATTAGCTGTAGTGTATCTGCATGATTACCACAAATACAAAGAGTGTTAGAGGTTTGCAAGTTGTCAGTGCTACATCAGTAAATGTGTTTGTCAGGGTGGGATTTCCACAAATTATCACGAATGCTGGATGTTTTAAAAGAGCGTCATCGTCTGTGTGTGTATTTTGAGGAAACGGGCTGAGATCATATAAATCATAATAGATATATTCATTTTGAATCAACATAATGAGCGAAATTGCTAGGGAGTGTGGATATATCTACATTATTCATGACTTATTTTGAGGCTGGTTGCCAAAAACCAAGTTAGTGTATGTGTCCATTATGAGAGGCATCATTATTGTAATCAATAAACCTTTGTAAATCGGCTATCGACTTTAAAAGTGCTGTTTAACTTACAGACTCCTTCATAGCGCTCCTAAATGATGACTCATCAACAGCATACTGGTCCATAAGTTCTCTGAGTTTGGCTAACTCCTCCCTGCAAAATATCATCATACAATAAATATGGGAAAACACTGGATAATATAACAGTATCACATGTTCGGTGGCTTATATGTTAGTGTGCGCTGCAAGATTTTAACTGAAACTATTGCATATTACGCTGATTACACTTCAATTAAGCATATTTACTGACCCCAGATTATGGATTAACAATGTATACTCGACAGAATACTTCCAAGTGGTAACTTACTGTATGTTAAATATTATGCTTTGATGTGGTAACTTACAATTGCAATGTAACAGTGGCCTGTTTCTGCTCTAGGTCATCATTTGTCTTCTGGAGTAGTTCAGAAGTAGATATTTGAGTAGACTGCAGCAGTTCACAACTTGCCTGCAACAAAATCGAAACCATTACAGGCTACAATTTCACCAATTTTTAGTATAAGATAAAAATCTGAGGTATCGCTAAATATCCTTGTCCCGTCGGGACAAATAGGCGGCAGCTTGCAATTCTCAACTTTCCAAAGCAATCTCACTTGTCAGGTGAATCAGATTCAATGACGAAACATGTACACAGCTCCCAAAGCAGGAATGAAACAGATACTCACAGTTAGCTCAGATTTAGTGATATTGAGGGATTCGATTTCTTGTTTCAGTTTTTCCTCACTCTCGCACTTAACCTTATACGCCTCATCCTTATCTTTCATCTCATTCTCTAGTGTAAGCTGTAATGACAGGGAAAAAGGAGCAACACTACAGAAATCAACAGACACAAAACCTAGATTTCTCAATTATCAGCGGGTGTGCCCTACTGCTAAGATATCAGTATCAAATTCATAAATCAGTGTGTCATATATTATACTCAGCGTCTGTGGTATTCTATCAATGAATATAGATTAACATTTCGTAGGGTACCTGCTGTATACGGAATTTATCTACACGACTCTTCAGCTCCTCAATCTGCTTCTCACATTCAGCTTCAAAGATAAAACGTTTTATCACGAGTACAAAGGCGTTCTTAGTCGTAGTCTTTGTTATTCAGCACAATAATTGTGATAATAAATGTCAATGATGCAGTAACCAAATGAACGGTATACATCTAGTACAAGCGCACATTCACGTACAGGAGAGAACTAACGATACATGATTTTGAAGAAACCAAGTTGTCAAACAAAATTGCCATGTCCTCACCAACTGAGGTCAATCTGTCGAAAAGAATAATTCTTACCTTTCTCATTGCATAACTCTTCACATCGAGACACCTCGCCCATCAGCGAAATATTCTTCTCATCCAACCTGAATATGTATTGAGATTGATCATCTTGAAGAGACCAGTATTTGCCCACTCTCGTGGTGGATACAAAATATTAGAGAAAATATTGATGTTTCTACTCAAAATCCTCCTAACAATGATGCACTGAAGGAACTTACCTGGACTGACAGTTGTCTAGCTTATCTCTTAGATCATCCATATCAGACACTAGAGTCTGTTTAGTAAGGGCGTGGTAAGCTTCAGACTGTCCTATTTTAGTCTGCAGAGAATTCATCTCCTCATCCTTACATAACTTCAGCTTCTCCATAGCAGCCATCAACTCTGCCTATATATAGAGAAAATTGATGAGTATATTGATGTTATACCGTCATAACCATAATAGCACTAAGTAATTCAAAGAAGTCAAGAAGGTTGCACGTACATCAATGGATGAAAGGTTGTTTCCATCAAAATGTGGTAAGTCCCTAACAATGCATTGATTGATATCACCTTGAAAAACAAAATACAAAATAAAAGTGAAGTATGTGAGTTACTGGTCCATCTCACCATGAATTAAAAAATGCAAGCAAAATGTTCCACTGATTTGCCCCATCTTTTAAGTGGTAGTAATGAATATACATGGATTTATATGTAAGTGGTAAATATATGAATTTCAATTACCAAATTACTGGAGGACAAACTTGTCATGACAATGGACTCAGAAAATATTTTCTACTTAGAATAGGGTTATTACCTCTTTAATTGCGCTGGACTGTTGAGCTTCATCAAGGTTCTTCACCATCAGTGTCAACTCCTTAGCTTTCTCTTCTGCAAACAAATATTATTTATCAGTGTAACCACCTGAGAATGATCACAGCAGGGAGAATCACAGACACAATATAAATTTGGAGTTGCCCTTTCAATGCAAAAGAGAGGATAACTTTTAAGGGTCCAGGGTAACCACCTGTCTTGCACGCTATTTATGCATCGGGTCGAATGTGTATATATGCAATTGACGTATACCGAACAATGAATTAGACCAAATGAACTTTTTGATCCACTTATTGTTCAATTTTAGCTCAGAAAACAATATAATACCTAGCTGTTTCCTCAGCCTCACTGACTCTGTATCCTTATCTTGTATTACATCCTTCATGGACTGCTCCTTCTCAATCAGCTCCTGTATGACAGTCTTATATTCTGTCTCTCTACTCTCAACTGCATACATACAAGTAGTGAGGTGATTGTGTCACACAAGCCAAATATTTATTGGAAACCCAAAGTAAAATCAATTTGGCTAACAATGTGTTTGGTTTCGCCGCAGGAGACTTAATCTTAGGATTGAATTCACTAAGTTATTATTTTCACCTTAAGATCGCCCGGGTTTTATAGCACTGTATATTGGAGTCTTTCATGATGATGATATATATATATAGCTATGTAAACTCCAATATATTATGTTAATATGATGCTGCTTACCAGTTTGCTCCATGGCAATGAGCTTTTCTTGAATGTCACTCTTTCCTTGACCAATCTCTTCAAGGGCTCCCTGAAACAAAGCAAATGGGGATATGAACGCAGTATAACATTACATCCAGTGCCACTGCAAAACGACACAAGGTCAACCTCGGAAAACAAAAACCACTGGTTATATTATAGGGTATAATTAATAGCCAAACCAGCAGCAATTCCAACATTGAGCAAGATGCCCTAGCTGTCTCAAGCCATAGAATCTGTAAGTCATAACAGACAATGGATGCTATTTTTTTGTCCCGTCTATGTGGGAAAATGATTAAATTAATGATAACTTTGGGTCAATAACTTACATTAACTCGTAGGGAATGTGACTCAATTTTCTTTGTCAACATAGCCTTAACACTGTCTCCCTTAGCCAAGAGACGTTTGATACCCAGATGATCTTCTGCCAAAGAGAAACACATCTCCCTTGTGGTAGCCACCCTGTAATAGTTAACATTATTATTGATGTTTTATGTTTATTATAATTATTATTGATTGTTTTTTGCCAGTCCTATTTTGTTGTCTTTCAGGATGTTTTTGAAGATGGCGCATTCACCATGTCTTAAAAACAGTAGTGCTGTAGAGTCAGTAGACAAGCCATAGGTCAGTGCGCTTTGGACTGACCTAGCCCTGCAGAACAGAATTACATCATGTACCATATCCAGGAATGGCAAATGCTGGGAAGTACTACTAGGCCCTCATATCACTTACTTTTTTACTATCTCTTCATTGTTGGATTTCTGCCTTCTCAGGTTGTTTGACATCTCATTATTTTTCATCTACAAATAATAACATTATTGTTGTAGTGCTAACTGTTCACAGAGAAAGAATTTTCGATTTTGACTCAATTGGTACAAAATCAATGCACCATGCAGAATTGTCTATAATTATAATCCCACAGATAGCTTGAGTCCTAGCCAGACTTTAGGCTGCTGCTCTTCTTAATATAAGTATTTGGAGTAATCTTTTGACGCAAATAAAGCAACATATATCATTTTATCTCAGAGTAAGGATATATATCCTTACTCTGTGATTCTATCTGATAAGGATATATGTTTGAAGGAGCAGTGATGATCATAACCAGAAACAACTGACCTTGACTGAGGTTAGCACACTAGACAGAGAGCTTATCCTTGTCTGCTTCATTAGTATATCTTCTGTCTGTCAACATATTAACATATAAATACCATATGTTTATACTATACAATATATAATCGAGTATTTATATGCTTACGGAAGATGCTATAGTGCGGATTTGTACAAATTATTGTGCGGTCAAGCTAGCTCGATTTTTTTCATAACAAATTATTCCTTTTACTATACCCTCTTATGGCCAGAGGTGCATAGTATAGCACAAATTTGTACAGTAGTATCCTTATCACTGCGGCCCCATTTTTGTTGACTCAAACAAAGTTAGTGATTTAAGCAGAAAAAATATAGGGTCAAAAAGGGAAGTTTTATCAGCATATCAAAGCCTAGAACATGATGTTCTCATGATGGAAAAAGAACTTGATGAGTAGTCGGTACATCAGAAAGCACTGTTAATAACTTTAAAAATTCTACAGTTCTTTGTCATCTAATATCTCACCTTTTGTTTGATTTGAGCTAGTGCTTGCACTTTGAACTGCTGAATTTTCTTTGCTTCAGCCTGAAGGCTCTCATACAATACCTCCATTTGATCCTCTGTGGATGTAATACCCTGAAAGATAGACTCATGTCACTATTTAAATAGAAATTTCACGTCAGAACTAAAGCGAGAGTTAGTCTGTATGCCCCAGGGAATTAGATCTAGGGTTTGAGTGCCCAGTAAAAAATTTTCAGTTTATATTCTGAGTTTGTATGAAAAGCAATACACGACAATATATTGCCCGAATTATAATGGATAATACAGACTACAGGTTTTAGGCAATTTCTTGATCAGACTAATGACCTCGAATGTAGTCCAAATCAAGAGATTGCATACACAGTAAGAATTAAGTATAGATACCTTGCTAGCTGTGAGAGGCTGATGGGAGACAGATTCTATTGGTTTTTTAATTTCAACAATGTCTCCTTGAAGTTGAGATTCTGCATGTTTTACTGTAGTGGCTGGTTTAACTTCTGGTACACTCAATTTTTTGGACACCTTTACTTTAGTTACAGAAGCACTTTTTGCAGGTGGTATTTTTAGTTCTTTTACAGGCTTTGGAACAGCAAACACAGGAGTCGATTCAGCTATCGGATGAATGTTCTTCAGGCTGCCTTTCAGGGGAAGAGGTGTTCGGAACTCCCTATTTATCTGAAAAAAATTGGTTTTCCCATGATATCGCACCGCATGTTTACTCTAGATTCAATACTAATTCCTTAAAATCTGTGAAAAAAACATCCTTTTACAACATAGAACAAGTTAGCTCCCCATGTTGTTGCTTGCAAAAGCTGTGACGTAGAAAGGGCCGTACCAAATATCAAGGTTTCACCAGTATCAAGGCGCGGAGGGAGTTTCTGAATTAAAGACAGCCAAGATCACTACATGTTTCTGATCGATCCAGTGACAGTGGGTCAGCAAACCTGCTAGGGGTCTTATTCTCTAATTGCTAGAAAACTATGGTTTATCATTCTGAGAAACAATTTGTGAAAAAATTTGAAAAACCAATTGTTGGATAATTTGAGCAAAGGGATAATAGTTGCTATAAAAAGCATTTCTCATTCTATATAAAGACCCCACCTGATCAATACATCACATGTCTTACAATAGTACGTCGCCACAAGAGGGTACAAACAGGTTTCAATTTTATAGTACTAGCAGATTTGTCAAGCTTTATTTATATCGAGAAATTACTAAAATAATGCAAATAGTACTTCATTATCGATGTGAGAACTGTCAAATTCTTTTGCAATTATTTTGTTTAATTATCATAATAATGAAGTAAAGACTCGACGATAAGTCATATTATTAATTTAGTAAGTAAACAAATTTAAGCAAACCACTCCCACATATCATCGTTGATATGGGGGGCTCAGACTGATTGAGACCAGAAATATGTGCTTGACAAAAAGTCCGCTATTAATTAACACATGTTGCTGTTAATGTTTCTCTATACAGTGCTGCGTGCATTACACTCAGTCACTGGTCCTGGACTGACAGTGACTGAGTGACAGACACGACATGCTTCTCTTCCTACTTACTTACTACTTACTATCTATCTAATCTACTAGTACTACTACTACTCACGTGATTGCTGATATCTTTCATAACAGGTTGGAAGCTAGTTTCCTCAATAGTTGTATTTGCTACTGATGAGTTCATGTGTCTGTTGAAGAAGTCCATCTTGTGGCTTTTCATGCAGTTTAACCAGCAGGTTGGAAAGTAAGTGACCTTTTTTCAATTTCCCGGCTAAAAATAGGAGCAGACGATGAAGCAAGACAATCCAATGAGCATATTTAAAACACCAAAATATATTTCTCAAGAAATATATTTTGGTGTTGCACATGCGCAGTTATTTGTATTTTGGTTTCCAAACATGGCGACTCCTGTTAAACTTTAGTGAGATTGAGCACAGTGCACTGAAACTTTGCTGAAATTCTTATACAGGAACCAATATGATTGGTTTGGACTTCTCTTGATGGTTTGGTCGGACTTGGATACTCCCACCTGTGTGCTATGAATACATGTAGCTATTCAACAACCCAAAATAATGGTGGTTATTCGTATCCTTTAATTTATCATAACAACAGTCTGAACAGTAATACACAGACAGTAACACTACACTTTTTTTATTGTTGAATATTCATACGTTAGTTTGAATATCAGCATGTAGTGAAGTGTTTACAATCTAATCTTGCCAAGGGAAAGTCCAAGAAACAGCATACTTACTGGTACCAATGAACTCCCAGTTCATTGCTGGTACAACCAAGGAGCTCCATCACCAGTTCATTATAATGGAAAGAAAGTGATTTAAATTAATATATATTAATTTTTTAAAGCTCCATCTACTTATTGTATGAGAATCTTCAAAATATTATTGCTTTAACTATGGTTACTACCACCCAGGAGTAACAGGGGATACTCCTTGCTACCACTGACTAGGCCTACCTCACTCTTGTCTAATTTACCTAGATGAAAAAACAGCTGTGGGAGAGTGAGACAGACACATACAACTCTCAACTGACTGGTTTATCAGTCCTCCTAAACTGCAGCATGTTGTGTTCAGCCTTGCTAGAACAGTTATCCCCATGTTCAGTAGTCTTTATCTTAGCCTTAGGTTTTCAAGCTTTAAATCTACTGTTAGTAGCTGTGATGTCTATAAAGATATGTTTCTTCGCAGTAAACTTATTGCTGTGATGTCGAGCGACCCACCAGTGTCGTGATAGCATGATAACAATCGACCTTTATAAATAGATTTGATAGCACATAATGACGTAGCCAACCTAACCTCCCTTACTCTATCGCCTTCTAAGTGTAGCTCATTTTCCTTATGGACTTATATACCTGAATTTACACATGAACCTTAACATGAGTTACATCAGAGCTAAGTTTAGCACTCTACAACAGCATCACCTTGATCAACTGAGGGAAGAGGTGCTTGGACAGCGAGGAGATGTTGCTGTGAAGAATAAGAAACTCTCTGCCGAAACTAACAAGCGCCGGCGGTAAGAAATTACAAGTTTTATAGCATGATGTACTTTGTCATGCCCGTATTCAAACTTCTGTGCTTAGTACACCCTGCTTATATGTCTTATCTGATTTTAAAAGTATTATCAGGCAGTGTCCCATCACTGTTCTTAAGAAAAGAAAGTGTGCTAAGACATAATCCCCAAATACTATCTGGTGAAAGTTTATGTATTATGCGGCAGTTTAAACCTGAATCAGACTGTAGCAGTGCCAATTAAAAGTAATATTATTTTGGGATAATGTATCTCAGTTGCTTCAGATTGAGCAAGCACTGGGATTAGAACATCGCTGAATGTCAATCTGATTATAATCCATGTTGACACTTGTAGGGAGTTAGTAAATAAGAAGAAAGCTCGCGAGACAGAAGAAGAAGATAGAAGAAAGGAGATATTAGCTGAGAGAAAAGCTCGAATACAGGATGTGACATATCGATATCAGAGAGGAAGTGCTCCTAAAACTAATCACCCCACTCATCACCATAATCACAGAACGAGACCTAAATCTCCGAGAACTAGTAAGTGATAAACTGCAATATTGTATTATTTTTTTCTCATGAGATATTGTTCATTGAGGTACCGTTATTCTGATAAAGGAATTAAAGGACAAGTTTGCTTCTTTTGGGGGTTTGATGTGAACTCTGTGTTTCTATTATGACTACGTCTGCCTACTAGCATTCTTTTACCAGGGTGAGAACAATTTTGCTCACTATGACCAGTTTCCTTGTATTAATTGGGCTTTGTTTTCCTTGAGCGTTGACACGCTGGTTTTCCCATGATATTTGGCATATCTAACATGACATGTAACCATTATGCGAATAGCACGGAGATTACGCCAAACAGAATGGTTGTAAAAGTTAGTCTCTACACATTCATAACAAGTTTGGTGGGCAAGTTTCAGCATAATAAGTCTGTTTCTCTATTTAAGGGCGAGCTGTGAGTGCACCTGTTAGTAGACCCGCTCATATCAACCTGGATGATGCATTAAAAACTATCAGAGGAAATGGTCAACAGCAGCAGTATAATATAGGAGATAGTGGAGCTGTCTTCCTACAGGTTAGTTTGGTAGTTGTTCAAACTTCCTTATGATTATTTACGCCTAAGTTCTCTGTCATGAAGAACTTTTTTTGTTCTCCTACCCAAAATCTCTTTTCAATGTTCAAATATTTGTGGGTAGGAAAGCTCAGCTCGACATCATAGTGAGATAAACTGAAACTAGATCATTGTTCAACAGTCATTCGATATTTCCAGTGATCTTTCTATCCAAATACTTTATACAGTAAGGTGATATATACTATAATGACCTTAGATTTCTTACTAAACTCCGCTCACATTATTTATAATACCAGTGTTCTATAGTAATTATTATGATTTTTTTAATAATGAAACCTGTTTCTAAGTTCAAAGCAGGATCATTCCATTTAGTAAGGCTACATAACAGTTTATTCAAACATTCATGATTTAATATCAAACAATACATGGTATTGTATTACATAAGGTCAGCTATGCTATAAATATTTAAAGTTTAATACACTGAATAATTGTTATGCCGAGGTAACTTCTAAACTTAATCATAGTTAGAAATGGTCATTGAACCAGCTGATCCTGCTAAATTGATACCCCACATGTAGCAGCATATTATGAGAACTTGACTGTTTTAGTCTTGAACTATAATGACATGGTAGTAAACGTGATGTTGGAAATTGTAGAAATTTTCATTGATGTACGAAAATTTGTGTATTTCTAATTATCAGTGTTTAGTGAAGAATTCCAATAGTCTCTGATTTTACTTGTCTTACTTTACTGATTTTATTTTACTGTTCTTCGTTGTTGTAGAAGTATGGTGCACATATACATCATGCTGGTTCTGGCGCAGCGTCTCAACATGTGAACTCTACTGACGCTACCCCGACACATAGTCAATCTGTCAGAGAATATCCTCCTAACGGCCCTAACCAGAGTCAATTCGAGCAACAGCTGGCCCAACATCAAGGTATGTCACTGTCGACAGTACTGCTGATCTTGCATCATGTTAGTTTGTAAATATGCCATTGGAAGATGGTGATTGATGAAATAAGGGAAAAGTTTTAAACAACTTCTGATGGTTCAAGTAAAGTTAGCAGGCAAGCCAACATACATAGATGGCGGCCATAAGGTCGTTTTAAATTTTCCGTTATGTCAAATCTGAAGGTGCTAACAGCGTTCATCGCAAATCAATAGATATCATCCAGGCCTACTTAGCTTCAGTGACTTCATAATCAGCTATTTTATTAGCTTACCTATACTAGTTTATCTGCTCAATGATTTGAAATTATGTTACTCGGATGAAATCATGGCATACACCAGCTTCTTGCCCTGATAATTGTTAATCATGCTAGTGCTGGTAATCTATTAGTGTATCGCAAGTTTCTCATGAGTGATTGGTTGCCTGACAATGGATCACACAATAAATTATGCTTTAACTTTATGTCTGTCAGTGTATGGTTCGCCAAAACCAAAGTCCAAATCTCAGATCAAACACTCCGATCGTCCTGTCACCTCCACTGGTATGTTCCGTGTAGCTGTGTTTGTTTCTGCGGGAATGTGATTTCCTTTACTGGGTTTGTGTTTCCCTTCCATAATAATGTGTCCTTGACCTTCTTAGATTTGAAGAAGAGGCATATTTCTCAGACTAACAGCATGTCTATCTTCAGCAATTCACAAATCCATCGCTAACAATGTTATCTCGTTGACTACTTAGGTAGCCTCAACTTGTTTGTTATGCGGAGATTAAAATATTTGTCATAAATCTCTGCATAACTACAATCACTCACCCACACAGCAACTAGATGCAATAGAATAAGCTTTCCATGTTTGTCAATTTGTCTTCTACAAGAAAGAGTTTCCCATTTCGATAATAACACAGTAAACCCAATGTGTTCAACTGTGAAATCTTTGGCAAGGTCTGAAAAATCATAATATTCAACTTCAATCTAAAACAAAGCAAAATATACATTAGTTTTGAGCGCCCAAACGTTGCCCCGGTCATCAGAAGGATCATCCTGTTATCACCCATGAATACTGAATGTCATTACCACAGGCTAGGGACAAAGTTTACGACCTCAAATGGACTGTAGGCCTACATCTGTCAAGCGTTATTCTTTGTATAACTTCTGATTGTATAAAGTAACGTCCCTGCATGAGAAACTACCCGCTTGGTTTCGCGTTAGTGCTTTGTATATTGATATGCATGAAGCATGTATTTATGTGTCAATGGCTGGTTTAAAGCAGAACATCTAAGTTTTGAAGCCTTCAAAGTTTACATAATGATAGTGCATAGTACACCTTCATGGAAGGCTGACAGGCAATAGGAATTGTCCAAGTTTGTAAGCACCTAATTGGACTGATTCATTTTCCATCGTGGGAGTTAGAATAGTGATTACTTGCTGACTGAATGCTTTATATTACAGCGATAATACATCAGACCAAGACAATTGATCAGATACAGACACACAATGAGAGGCTTGTACAGGACCTAAGGCTGTATGAAGACTCAAAGCCCACTCAATCACTGAACAACATGCCCCTTAACGATGACGCCCAAAGCGTAGAGAGCCTAGATAGCCTAGAGTCTGAACAGCCCAGTAACAGAAGTCATCAAATTGATGTTCAGCCATTTCCTTATAACACTCACCTTAACCAGCCAGCCATAGAGAACGATCATGCTGTTGGAGGTGGGACGTATCGCCAGGAGTCCCCAACTGTGATACAAGCAGAATTCAGGGCTAAGGCTAACACTTCCACTGCACCAAAGCAGGGCCGAGCACACAGTGCCCCAGTACAGAGACAGTTAACTAAGACACAGGCTACTCCAACAACAGACACACAAGTATTCCTCGGGTTTCAAGTTGTTAATAGCGGAGATTATTCAAAGTTAAATAAAACTGAGCCAAACAAACACAAGCATTCAGATACACTGGCTGTAGAGAGGATAGCCGCTGAGAATTTTTATCAGCAGAGTGTTAGTAGAGCCGGCCGACAGAACCAGAGCAGACATACAGGGAGGCCTAGTGAGCAAACAGAACCACATCAACAACAACCTGAGAACCACTCTATCTTAGAAAAGACCGATGGTAAGAGTAAAGTTTTCTGAAGGCGCTTATGTTGCTCTTATGCTACAGTAACCAGGGGGCCTTTCAATTAGAAAGAGTGATGCTTTACTAAATCAAGTTATCACTATAACATCACTCAAAACTATCACTCACTTGGTCTTGACTGAGCGATCTGAAAGCGAGAGCCTAGCAGGTATCACTCACTGACTGAGCGATCAGATTGCGATTTTGGCTGTTTCTAATTGAAAGACCCCCCCTGATGACCTTTTCATGGCTAAGCCCCTGTTTTCATCTTTATGCCCCCAACACAGTATACTTAGAAACATCATGGAAGAGAAAAGTGCTAAACCATCCTATATGCTATTATGTAAGCTGAGTGTTTGAACAAAGAAGTCATATTTTGTGCCTTTAGACAGAAAGTTTGGTGTCTGTAAGTTGTCTGACCTTGCTATCTGATCAACCCATCAATGAGATAAATTATGAAATTGGACGGCCTGTAAAACTGTAATCTTGAATAGACTTTGGCTTCTGGTCTGATAATAAATTTGAATGGCCTCTTAGTTTGACCGGAAATAACGCCTTTATTTGCAACTGATGTAAATTCAGCACTACTCTATTGTGTTATTCAGAATTCACTGTGTTGCTTCCTGGTCACTTTGATTGCTTTCCCTGAGACTGAAATAATTTTGGATTTTGCAGTGCTAGTATCAGTCTTTATATTTATCTCATTGAGTACTGCTATCCAATCGCTTTCACATCATTAAGCTAGCTCTCTTTCACATCCCGCTAAACAGTAGTTTGAACTAGAAGCTCTCCGTATATACCAGAGAGGGAAGCAGTTCCCTGCGTAGAATATCCATGCAGCTCTTGTTTGTCACACTTGATTGTTTTCCTATAGATATGAATTGTTCAATGCCGTTTTCAACGCCAATACTAGTTGCCTCTGCGTCAATTTATCCTTTTCTCATTCTAGGGTCTCCTATAAGGATGGCCTTGGTGTTAATTCTGCTTTAGTCCAAGCTCATCTCAAGATTTTAACTGCAAAGGTGTTGGATGATTCAAGGTTATTTATAATTTTCCTCTTCTATTCCTTTAGATGGCGCTTCATTCTACCTGAAGAGTAGGACAGAATCACAGACCACAGTCTCTGAGTTCCCACCTCAGGCTTGGGGTACTCCTGAGAATAGTAGCAGGGTCGAACCACCGCCTCCTCAGCCTAACCCTCCTACCAACCATCCGTATAATCCACCCTATAACCCAGCCGCTGTGCTCAAAAGCGCCAATACTCATCAGCATCAGGATGTGTATCAGAATAATAACAATTACTCAGACGGTATTAGTGACACTGCTAGTGACTGTGGTCCACCAGTCAGGAGTATTCTGAAGAAGAGGGGCAGTACTCAGGGCACCCTCTCTAGATCTCAGTCTACACCCAGTATCAGAGATAGCCTTGAGATAACTAAGGAACACAGGAAGGGAGGAGGGAAAGTAGAGACACCCAAGGTTGGTGATTCATATGTTGGGTTCAATAGTTAAGTTTGTATACCATAGAGGAGTAAAGTTTTGCCGAAGGAGACTTTTGCTTTCTCACACAAGCTTGAAATAGCCAAATTTAATCCAGCCAACACTTTTCTCTACCTCTTCACTTTATATGGACTCCTATCTATGTTAGCCAGAATCTAGTAGCAGCTAATATTTAAGTCAAATCATATAGTTACTCCTCTTCGATACTAACATGATATATTCCTATTTAATTATCTTGCTAAAATTGAGCTCATGTTATGTCCCAATAACTCTCAATTTGGCTTTTGCCATAGTTATATAGATTCTTTTTCAGTACCAGTGTGGCTTTTGTTTTGCTGTCTGGTTAGTTAGTTTCTTATTCAGTACTGTACCACATTACTATATTGAGATTTATATATATTACAGAGTGCTAAGAAGTCAGTTAGATTTACTACATTTGGTTCTGAGCCAGTTCTATTTCAAAAGGGGTCATCTCCTAGCAGTAAGTAAACCTTCTAACCAGCCCTGTGTTTAAATTTGGATGAAACTAGATTGAAGTAAAAACCTCCTGACATTGTGATTTGGTCCAACACACACACACTCTTCAGACTATGCCTATACCATGATAAAAAGTTGAGATCGGTTAATACACTCAGAGTTACAGCAAGTTTCCGACTGCATCATGTACTCGAGGCCATCATGACTTGATAACCTCGGCTGTATATAACGTCGATCAAAGATACAGTAAAATGCTGGCTATTTAATTTACTCATGGCCCTCATGAGGTGATGACGTTGTCCTGACAATATAACATAATATATTAAGGTTACTTACAGCTAATAGAACATATTCTGTTATTGCAGGCATACCTAGACCTGTGAGGCAGCAGCCACCGCACAATAGAACTTCTCACAACACGAATAAGAATGTACCTCATATCTCTAGTGCCATAACTCCGAGTGTATCAGACAAGCCAATCTCATCTAAACCTTCTACTACTTCTCCTCATAGAGGTCCTGTGGTGGCCAACCATGATATACAGCTCCACAATAATAATTCAGGTAAATCTACACAATAATAATACAGGTAACCCTCCTGGCAACTCATTTTAAATGAAAATTGCACTTTCATCCGATTTACGGCATGGCAATGAAAATGTCAAGATTTCAGATGATTTTGCACCAATATAATAAAGAATGTATTATATTATATATGTGAACATTGTGTAAATAATAGTATCTTATGTGCTCTTCCTCCTGTTTTCTCAAAGAGAAGAAAATTTGGCATTTTGAAAGTATTATACTTAATATTTTTATTACAGTTTTGGTTATACAGTACTATCCCCAACACTGTAACATTTTAATTCTTTCAGCTCCCTCAGCCAAGCCCAATATATCAGATATAAGGTTAGACAGAACTCCCACTGATGATGAGATTGATGTTCTCTGGGACCGAGTGAGGGATTGTCTACAGGAGACCCCTACAGGCAGTGCTAGGTCCGCCCCTGTGAGCAGTGCTAGGTCCGCCCCTGTGGATAGTGTTAGATCCGCTCCTGGGGACCTGCAGCAACAGTTTGTCACTGAGAATAAACCTACCATCAATAATTCTAGTCTTCCACCTAAACCTCCCATCAAAAAGGTAATGTCTCCGAAGTTACATAATTCAATCTGTGCAGTTATTTTCAGCTGTTAACTGACGTTACTAGCCTGTGATACTGTCTAGACTTTTTTGAATGTAGCTTTGTTCTCCATTTTGACTGCCAGATTACGCAATATTTGTTGAAAACGTATTGTGAACAAATGTACTACCAAATCAATGGGAGTAAGGTTATTATTTTATTTGCCTCATGAACTCTCAATATTTGATTTTCTTAGGTTATATACCCACTTTTCTAATAGAACTGACCCTTTAAAATAACTTTCATCACCTAAGTCATCATAAGCTACATGCTGAACTGAACTCAAATTTGTGGAAGTTTTCAAGGGGTGATTGAACACTACACTTAAGATAAAACTGAACATGAATAAAACTAATGCCGATAATTCATAATTTGTCAAGACTCACACACACAATGCAAGTCTTTGAGGATCAAAATTTATTCTGCTGTTGTATTATTATTTTTCACACTCACTGTGTGTCTGTTTTAGATCACTGCTTCAAACATTAACCAGATAGGTAAGTCACCCTCGGCTCAGCAGGGTATGCCCCTAAATCGAGGTCGCTCAGGGTCAGATCCCAGTCTACACCAGTCCACTCTTCAGAGGCCTAAACAAAATCAGACGTCATTCATAACAACTCCTGAGCACCAGTCAGCCCATAACCAGCTGATGAATGGATATCATCACAGCCCCGCTGCAGCTGTGCCCGGGCATGTCGGTAACGGATACACGACTGTACCCGGACATGTGGGTAATGGATACACTAGTCCTCATTATAAGATGAACGGACACGTGACAGCTGGCAGTGGTGGCGGGAGTAATACACCCATACATAGCTCTAATGAACCCAACATGTCTGTGATGGTGAATAACTCGCCTCATGACGGTGAGTGAATTTCTTATAAACATACTGTGATACTATTGACATCATTAGCATAATGATACAACTGTGAGAAATGAGAGACAACACAACAGCTAGGCGTTAGAGTGATCTATATTTTGATGGAATTGAATTTTATTTGCCCCTCACTGTAGCTGGTTTCATTTGTCAGGAGGCTGAGAAACAACGTTCCATGCACGATCGAGTTGCTGTCAGCGCAGATCTGTAGAATGAAGAAATGAATCAAACCATTGACCTGAGTGGCCATGTTATCCTTTCGATCTCCTGAGTATCAGCTTCTCAGCGGCTTGATTATATATTATATTTTTTTATTACAATTCCATAAAACATATGTTTTATATTATAGTTTCCGAATCCATGATGTCATTCATGGCGGCAGAGGCCCTGTCAGGACATGAGAGTATGTCAGATCATGATATCCTTAGAGCCATGTCTGATACAAACTACAGACAGAAAATATCGGGTGGTAACAACAACCGCCCCGTAGCACCCATGTCCGCTCTATCAATGGAGGAACAGAGGATATTACAATCACTAGATAGACTCAATAATAAACTGAAAGGTATTTATTATTGATATGGTATTGCAGATGATTTTTGCACTTAATTTTAGCTTTCATCCACATTAAGTACCAGATTTTTTTCCAGTCTGCCCAAGAACTTTGAATTGATTAACATATACAGTCTTTCCTTTTGTATCTCTTATTCAAACATGATTGTATAAAATTCCCAATCCTATATAAACGATGTATTTTATTTGTTAATTTGTAGTTGTGGAGGACGTTCAAAACTCAGCCAGATCTACGAAGGTAGGTGTCCGCCCCTCCCCTGACATAATTTTGATATGCTCTTCACTAATATCGGTTGCAGAACTTTCAACATTTCTCGATTATTATATTTTACAAGATGATTCACTTCTCATTTCACACTGTCTGAGATCAGTGGGAAAATCCATTTCTCTTTTCTCACATGTATTTCGGAGTTGTGCCCTCTTTGATCATATTTTAGACAATCAACATAACATGTTATGTGTTGTACAAAATATGCTGTCTGTTAAAATTTGTCCCCAGTTTTGATTTAACGGTGATGGGGTTCACCATTCTATGGACCATAACAGCACACAATACGACAAACCATCCACATACTGAAACCATTTGGTGTCACATATAGAAGTACAGCCCTTAAATTTAAACGAAATGCTGTTATCGGATCGATTGATATCAAATGAAAATGGTGGAGGTCAAATTGAAATTTTGTCCACCATCTATCACAATCCCCACTGCACGCGATGTTATATGTTCCTGCTTATGTCTTTCTCTGTTTTATGTTTGATTTAGAGCGATTGTACACCGGCCGGGGTTAATTATAATGGATTCATGTCTCCGCACAACTACACCGCTCAGTCCAACTTTGCGAACCCTCTCATAAACCATCGAGTTCAGCATAAGCCACACCCACCAAACACAGGTCATGGGCCAAGGTCGTTCTCCGCTACTCCTGTAAGATATATTTTTAGTCACACTTGCGGACTAAAATTTTCTCTGACCACCGTGATGACGACATGTTGCAATTAGCATGATAGCTGTCAAGAATTTTCTCTGTGTTTGAATGTCATGTAGTCTACATGCTAAGATGATTGTAGTAAGGCTATAAGCTATCAAACAATTTTGCTTCTAACTATTACTGTAAGAACACCTAGAGTTTAACATTGTTCTATTGCTTGTCAATTCGTTGTTGGGTTATTTGGTCTTCTATGCTTTGAATCCATTTTCACTGATTTATGTCATTATTACAATCATTGACCAACATGTTTCTCATGGGATGTCATATCATATGATGGTGAATACTGATTGGCTTTTTTTGTCACAGAACAAAAAAGAAATCCCCTACTGCTCTATTTGAGACCCCGTATAGGCCACTTCACATGCCCCTGTACATGCCCGTATGCTCATCTATGCATCCCCAATGTGCGACCCTATATATACCAGATGCGTAAATAACAAAATGGCATTTATATTAACCTATATCTATTTTGTGTTTTTAGAGAGGATTCAGAGGACATAGACCCATTCAGCCAAGGCAGCGAACATCGTCAGCGGAGAGTGTGAGAGCACACAACTCTGCTATGATCTCATCAAATAATCCAACCAATCACGCGACAGGGTCTAATCGCCAGTTCAGATTGTATTAATATTATGTTTTCAACTGAAATCTGTATAGCATTCTAGCAGAGATAACAGTGGAACGTCAAAAATTTCAGCTTTTTCAGTAGTTTAGCTAGATATCAGGTATTTATTTTTCTATCTTTTGAAATCTCTATTGCAAAAAATTCAAATCTCTGTTTTTGATTCAAGTCATTATTTCTTCAATATGCGATCAATGTTAGCCATGCAACCATCCGTCCGAAATGATGAGATTTGAGCTTTCTCATGAAAGGTTTTTCTTTATAGATTTATGTTCATCTCAACTTTTATCAAAGTATTAGTTGTTCCAGACTGTCTCAGACCATGGGGCCTTCTTTGTACAAAATTTGAATTAAACCTGTGATATTGTTATTTTTATACAGAATGAAAAAAATAATATGGTTATGTTGACAATATTGTCAGAACCAAAAACAATTGAACAATTTTGTACTTCTACATCAAAAAAGATAACGATACCAGCTGGCACAATATTTGAATATTGGAATGTTGTAGGAGAACAAAAACGCGAATGGGCAACAAGTATATGAAATAAAGAAATCAAAATTGTTCTCATAACTTCCCGCATTTAAGTGCTGTAATTGTACTATCGTTTTTTCTCATGGAAATTTGAATGTAAATATTCCATTAACTACAACTAATATGGTTGCCTCTTGCCTAAAATCTTGAAGCACAGACTCAGTTTCATATTTTCTTACTCTACATCAAGCAACAAGGGAGTGGTTGCCTAGATCACTGATACTTGATCATTTTTTTCAATAGACAGTTTTCTGAGCTCTGATTTGAGCATCAATTCAGAGTTGTCCTCACTCCAGTTTGGTACTTTTAACCCATGCCGCATAGGGAAGCGTGCTGAAATGAGGGTTATCTTGAAAACCGCTTGTGTTCGGATAAAAATGATTTTTGATTCAGAATCTGATAGGGACATAGTTTGGGAAATAATTTTAGTATTTGGATAATCAATTATAGCATTTCCTGCCTGTTTTGCGGACGATTGGGCAGAATTTTACTTGAATTTTATCACTAAAATTGAGATTTATCAGCTTTCAAGGCTCGAATGATTTAAAATCCCTGTCTCACAGGGTTTTCAATGGTGATGATTCTGAATCAAAAATCATTTTTATCGTAAAAGAAGCGGTTTTCAAGATAACCCTCTTTCAGCACGTTTTTCCTATGCAGCATGGATTAAAAGTACCAAACAGGAGAGAGGACAACTCCTCAAACTAGAGCTCAGAAAACTGTCTATACATTTAATTGACTGCCGTAATCACTTCGATAATCTTTTCTATAAGGAGTCAAAATGTAGAAAAAAACAGCGAAGAAAAAATCAATAACAATACATATTCAAATCTAACTACTACACTCATTTTCATTGGCTTAAAAAATCAACTAAACTCATATTTAAAAAGAGAAAGTACGGAATATTGATATATAGCTGATCATTTCTATAGCTATCTTCTCATCATGATTATTCAGCTATGTTACACTATTATTTCTTAGCGAGTGCTGACAGCATATCTACCGGCAGTGGGAATATAATAGTACTGTTATTCTCTGCTGCCACAGTCTGTAACGTCTGTAGATATCTGAGCTGTAAGGCTGTACCTGATGATGAGATAACGTCAGCAGCTTCCTTCAGAGCTCGTGATGCTCTCTGTTCTCCCTCGGCAGCGATCACCTACAGGCAGCGGATAATAACATCATACAGTGATAAAATGGTTGATTAAAATCAGGTGTCTTATAGCACGCCAAAATATTAGTTGCCTTAGTGGCAAGGTCATAATGTCTGCGCCAGGTTGTTCTCTGTTTGCAGGCAGGTTAGAGCACACCTGTTGGCCAACCGAACCCCAGTAGGCGATGGACTACAGTGGGATTTGTACCCACGACCTTCAACATTAGCATGCTAAAGGAGCAGCGCTCTCACCAACTGAGCCACCTTGATTGTGAGATGTTGGTGTGTAAAGTAACTCATATGAAGTTGGGGTTTTATTGACTTGGTTTACGCGCTCCTATTAACTAGCCTAGAGGATTTAATATTAGCTATAGTTTAGCTAGCTAGTTTGAGGGTGACTTTATGTTAGCTATCACCAAATTTTGGCTTGCTTATTTAGGAGCTCATGTAAAGTAAAGAGGGTGGCGGAAGTGCTAGCAGCCAAAATTTACTGACTGACAGCAACATTTTTTGCTTAAATTCAAAGACTCAGCAATGATTAGAAAATGTCATATCAGTCAATCCCATGCATCACTTACTATCTGACATTGATATGCTTACATATGCATGCGATCACCCATATCATGTTCTTCATTTTGGACTTGATATCTTATCTAAGGCTGCTTCATATAGAATTTGATGTACCGATAATGGGGTATGTGCCAAACAATGACATACCATCACCATGATTATGAGACAATTAAAAATCCATATCTCTGACTGGTAGAGAATCCACAGAAGGAGTTTGGTGAGACCACCCAATGACAAAGTATTAAGGGGCTGATACATATTAGGTACTGAGACTAAATTGACTCTAATTATCGGATATACAGCTGTTAGTAGTGTAATCTCTGATGTTTAGTGGTGGAGAGTGATATGGAAGTAATCAATTCTGTTTATAAACCAGTTATACGATTGAAGAGCCCTAGCTACGCTTCCATCAGGGCACTACTGTAATATCAAATGTAGGATAGAGCTACGGAGACAATGCTTTAGAGCATAATGTGTGAAATTTAAACTCCGTTTTCTTCAAAAGATAATATTTTTATAATGTGCAGACTTTTATATCACTAGTAACTTTTTAGCTCTACAAAACCAATATTTCTTAACCATAACGGCAGAGACAGAATAAAGTATATATATATATATATAAGAGAACTTTCACAAGGAAGAAGTTGCCTTACCTTAGCCTTAGCTTCTCTTGATGCTTCAGCCTCAGCCGCCATTGATCTCTGCATCGATTGTGGTAATCTAACATCCTTCAACTCTACTCTCTCAACCTGCAATTAGAGAGATCAATTATGTTAAAGCAAAGCGGGTTATTCTAATTTTCAGTTTAAAGTGATTTCGTTCTTGGGCTGGGCATATCTAAAAGATGTGAGCTGAAGGTACCCAACCCATTCCCTATTGGACACCAGTGTATGAATCAGATCTTAATGAAAGCATTCTGCTAAATGCATTTCTGGCTCTATCTACAAAGACCCTTCAGATATATGTGTACTCAACTCCTGGTCTAAGCACAAAAATGGATTAGCTACTTCACTGACCTTGACACCCCAGGGGTCGGTAGCCACATCCAGACTCTCCTGTAGATTATGAGCTATCTCATCTCTCTCACTGAGTATCTCAGATAGGTTCCTCAGACCGAGGTGGTTTCTCAGTGTAGTCTGGGCTAGAAGCTGGGTGGATCTGTGTGCGTTCTCCACAGACTTAATACTACGCACTGGATCACTGATACGGTAGTAAGTCACAGCGTCAACGGCAACTGTCACGGAATCTTTAGTCAAAATCTATAAGAAAGGATTAAAAACTGTCTAAAATATAGGGAGCTCATGTCATCATCTATATCGTAGTCTGTATCAACATAGTTTTACCAACATCATTACAAAGAGATCACCAGCATCCAGCAAAATTAAATGAGGATTTCCATGAAAGTTGTTAATGATCCTTTTTGGTCATTGATTGAGCTGAACATCCTACCTCCTGAGGTGGGACATCATAGGTGATAGTTCTCAGATCCTGTGTCATGATCGTATCCATACAGGGTAGGATGAAAAATAGACCTGTCAAATATGACAAGAAAAATTCTTATCAAAATTACATGAGGAGATACACAGTGCTTTCTCTTATTCTCAAAAGACGCGAAAAGATCTATGCATAATTTGAGAGAGTAAAGAAAAACTGCATTTCAACATACATTTGTAATTAACACCTGAGAATTTTTCTGCTATGTATGTGTTCCACTATCAAAGCTGTGAAATTTGTATGGTAGTCAATTCAACGTTAGTCATGGCTCATTAATAAAGGGAAAACTATGATTCCCCGCAGATTTCCTTTTTCCTAGGTTAGTAGAGATGAGAAGTTAAGCGACAGTCTACAAGACAGAATGATATTGAGTTTGTTATGCAATGCTTGCCAAACGATATGCTTGTTGCAGTACATTCACTCACCAGGTCCTCTTGCCCCTCCGGCGATTCGCCCCAGTCTGAATATGACAGCTCTCTCATATTCTTGAACCACCTGTTATCACAAAAAAACACTATTTTTTATATTACAAATACAGAACAACCAATTGAATTCCCTGATAAAAACATTTAAGAGAAATTTGATATACCACAATGCATTGTTATCACTGAACTAATACTTCCATTTCATCATCAAATTGGAAAGTTAAGGGGTTAAGATCTTTCTCATTGGAAGGCATAACGACTGTCTCAATCGAAGATGAAAATATAGCCAGTGGATAGACAGAGTATGTATTTTGATAAGAAAATGAATGGAATTCAAAATATGATGGGATTAATACGAGTGTTTTTCAAATTATGAATATTGTTTTGTTATTATAATGGGGTCATGTGGGAGGATGTTTCCCCGCCTGGTAATATTTGGGGTAGAGCTACCACTTCCTGCCCAACGGGTATTAGAGTGAAGTCAAAACTGCAGAAGTCTTGGCTATGTATGAAATCAACAAATGTGCAAATGTGCAATGTAATACTAGTCATATCCTTGCAGTCCCACTTTAGTTTATCTTGACAATCGACATGAGGGCTAGTGTACATCTTTCAGGTAATTTACTGAGTGAGAATTTTCTTACCTTGATGCAAACACACATAGAGAACGGAAAGGTACATATTACAAGGAGTATAGAGAGAGCTTTCAAACAGAACTCGCAGCATCCTCCGCCGGATTCTATAATATATAAACATAAGCGATGTCGTCATACAATAATCAGTAAGCCTATATATATGTATGAGGACAAGAATAGAAGTAAACTATAAACGGATCAAATAAATTAGAGGCTGAAAGGGATTCTGTCAAACAGTGTACCATGATATAAGTTCGCTCCATAATGAAGATGATGATGTGATCCTTATCCATGGACTTTATATTAAGTCTATGTAGGCCTATTCATCCTAACCTACATCTGGAAATGAACAATAACGCCCTCGCCTGCCCCCACTACTGACTTGGTTTGTTGTACATTTAGATTTTACTGCAGAAGTAAATCATATAAATCAGTTTATCAAAGCGCTGCATAAAATCGTTGCTGTGCTCATTTAATAATTGTATCGCTGAATTTATTTGAAATTGTGTAAATCATCAAACTTGGTATATGAAAACACAGCCGAGAATTCAGATTGCTACTACGAAACAGCTTGTAGGCTTAAGGACCCAGCCACAAGCTGACAAAACTTTTATACTTTGGCGATTAGTATTAGCTGAAGGCTTTTCATCTTCACCACAGTAGCCTGCCAGTACATTTGACATATGTTTCTGATGTGCTTTCCTGTCAGCCTTTATATTCGACTTTGACCTTGTCCTCCTTGCATCTCCAACTTTATCCAAAGCTAAACCAAGAGCAGTCATTGCTGCCATTGTCTTTACCTTATTGAATTTCAGATTATTTTCACAGTACTTTTACCAAGGAGTTTACTCCTTGCATTTACAGTATACCAAAGAAATAAATGTGGTAGAAGAATTGACATGTAAAGAGATATTCTGTGTACTCCTCTGCGTTGCTAACATGTATGAGGAACTGAATTTGAGATTTTGTAATGATATATCTGTTCAGTCATGGTAAAATCATGACATGAGAGCCAAATTCAGGTACACATGAAAAATCTACAATTGGATATGAACTATAGGTATTTATGATGCAATTTTCCTCTCATCTGATACACAACATTTGACACTATTGAATTCAAGGTATACCACCTGTTACCGGATGTCATCGTATGAACCTGAGCCGGATGGTTCTCTCAAGTACCATGTGGTTTTCAGATTGCCATGCATGATATTTCTATATTGTATATAATGTGTCTGTGAGTCATGTCAGTCTTATAATATATTTTTGTTTTGATCCCACAACTCTTCAAATTACCTTTTGTGTGAATAGGGTGGAAAATAAATTGTAGGCAAAATAAGATAGATCCTTTCCTCACCTTAGCCCGCCCCCCTCCCGAAAACAGAACATGCTCGATAAAACATTTATTGATCTTGTGCAATCATGCTATGATATCTACCTTCTTCACCCCTGTATAATTGCTGCTGCTGCTGGTGGTGACTGGATCCTGGTTGCTGAGTCTCCCTCATCTGGTATGCTGTCGATGAATTCCCTCCCTTATGTGACATGTCTCCTCTCTCTAATATAAGCCTGTTCAGTCACTATATTCTTTGGCTAACAGGTTTTATTTTCTTATATAACTGTTGGCTTTAAGGTGTGTCAACAGTAAATGTGTGGCGATCATCGGTGTCATTCTTATTTAAAGGTAGCAGTCACAGTTGTTGCGAAACAGATTTGCATTTATTAATAGGTCAATACATTTGCCTAGGTGAGTTTTAGATCAATGACAATATTATTGCGTTATCACGTTAGTTCCTTATCAGTTGAGGGGGAGCTGTATTTTAGTATCTTTGTTGTCAGCATGCACTCAGGAGTGTAATATTATAATGTATATGGATAATACGTATGCTTATCACCTGCATAAAATCAGAGCAATAATATCATATCACAAGGCAGGCAGTGTGCTTTCGATTCATCATTGTTGCCTAATCCCATCACATGACTATGACAGGCAGAGTATTCTTTAGGACAAATGGATCATAGTATTTCATTATCTTTGGTTATTATGATGAAATATCTCAGCCTACACCCATTTTATAAACAAAACTGTCATGTATATAATCTAGGACACTGATGAGGACTTTATGTCCCCTTCTCATTCCATCCATAAAGTTTATGCTGATAATGAATGAATTTATGTGAATAATTTGTAGGATTCCCTAGCTCTTATTATTGAAGGGAACTTTACACTCGTTGAGAGTTTAAAATAAAAGCGAGCATCGGGAAGGAATTAAAATTGACACGAGGAAACTCCCAAAACCATATCTAAAAAATGCAAATTACAAGCCTCTGGAAATCAATTCATTACAGAGTTCAGTGATAAACACTGACCCAATGTACTGTATATTGGGTAGGATCATCGATCTCAATTAGTAATGTGTCATTTAATTGGTCTTACTGTAAAAATGCACACCTCTGCTTAACGTGAATTGCCATTACTGCCTGCACCATAATGAATTTTTGTCTACGTTATAGTAATGCCATAAATTATGATACACAGGTAGGCTCATATTTTTTTGTAACAGGTAACAGACCATCCAACCATTTATCCATTGATCCGTTTATCCATGGGTCCATGGATAAATGGATCAATGGATCAATGGATCAATGGATCAATGGATCAATGGATCAATGCCATAAATAATGATACACAGGTAGGCTCATATTTTTGTGTAATACGTAACAGACCATCGAACAATTGATCAATCGATCCTATGATTCAAGGACCAATCGATCAATCGATCCATCGTTCAATCGATCCATCAATCCATCAAATCATTCATTAATACATTAATGATTTTTATTGCAGGTGTTGAGTATTGTAGAATCCAACCCAAACAATGTTGTGACCTTGAAGATACAGGTGAACGCTGGCAAAATAGCACACAATTTTGAGTAATCCTGGCACTCAGTCAACGCAAGCTGCCGTAGTCAATTCATACATCTTCTCGGCACCACTTTGCTTTCTCAGCCATAATACAGGGAGAAAAAAGGTATGCTGACTTTGTACAATAACTGGTCATCATTCCTCTCAGCCTGTGAGATACTACTTACCTGTCATTTGCATACGTATCCTACCATTGAAAATACATGCGCTGCCTAACCTACCTGCAAACTGAGAGCAACTTAGCCCCAAATATGGCGGCTGTGCCCTTGAGGCACCGTTGATTCTCAGTCTTTGGACAGAGACAGACTTGCACTTTTAACCCACATTTAACCCACATGCACTGACACTGTTTTCCTAGTTTCATCCCTCAAACTCTCCCAAACTGTCCAACAGCGCCCAACTATGACACAAATGTAAATCTCACTCACCTCCCTCATTATCCAAGCCTTCCGTGTACGGATGTACATTCGACGCTCCTGGCTTAGAAGACATTCTTATAACTTCTCTTCCTTGCATTAACAGGTATGAGAATGATGCGAGCTATTGTCAGTCTTTGAAAGCAGTAGTTAGCTATGTTGGGTATGTACGATTATTAGTCATGTGCTTGCAGGTCATGTGCTTGCACGTCATGTGCTTCATATCATCTCATATCATGTCACTAAGCGATTATCTACAAAGTGTAGAGTGTTTATCAGCTGCAAATAATACCCATCGCTCATTTTTATAATTGGTCAGTGGAGGTTGGCATATCAGGGGAGTGAATGAAATTTGAGATAGTGCCCTCGAACTTGCAACAGGGTGAAATTAAACTTCCAAAAATTTACTTCCAAAAATATGCATCAAGGTCATTCTTCCTTATTTTTCTTTATACTTCCATATTGGTTAGCACTCTGAATAAACACGCAGAGTGGAATTCAAATGTGGTATGGACATTGGCGTTGCTCTGAATACTCTGGGTTGCTTGATTCACTGCCATAAGTTACAATAGGCCTTGCCGGCAGCGTCCCATGTGTTCATAATAACACAGAGCAAGGACCTACCCTTGCGATCATGGGCTAACGAACACGTTCGTCTGTGATAATAATGTGTGCATGTATACTCAAGCAGTCACATGATAGACAGACCTGAAGTATGCAGATATTATTGTCAGAGGGATTACATCATTATTCAGTCACATGAGTGACATGCAGTCTCAGGGGATTATGTTACATTCTGATATGTACGGGTTAGTTTATATACTTCCTTGTTATCAATAATAGCATGCTTCAGTGAACTTGTTTGAGCAAATCATGCCATCCATAATTATCTCACTTTGAGAAAATTTTCTTCCTTTCCAAAATATACATATATATATACTTTTATTGGCAACCAAAGTCATCTCATTGGAAATAAAGTAAGATGCAAAAAAAAATGTTTTGCACTCAGTGCCAGGAAAAAAAATACTTGGAGCATTTTTCGTCGAAAATCCTCACAAAAATAGTTTTAGATAAGTAATAGTATTGTCTTTATATTGCTGCATGGTCATTTGTCTCGTAACCATTCTCTAGATTGTCTAGCAGACTACTTTTAGTATATAAAAATATTTTTTTCCTATGCATTTCAAAGTTTAGAATAGGCAATAGAATTATTTGCTCGTTCAAATTATATATAGGTGTTTTCATCATTTCATAGTACAGCATTGGATTGTTCTCTTCAGAATCACAGCTTTTGATGACCCATCGTTAAGAAGCCATGCTAACAAAATACACTCCGCAAAGTCTACAATCTGCAGCATGCAATGCACCAAAGCATGCTTTCCCTTAATCTTTAGAAGAGATGGCTAGATTTGTAACTTTGTGATTCACCAGAATGGAGGGTTGTTACAGGACACAGCCTCCTAACGTGATAGGACCTATACCACGATATAAGGGACAGGAGAATCAAAACAATAACTTACCTGGACCTGGGGGATTTACCTCTAAATACCAAGATGAAGGTAAGTGATACGTGCTTATTGTCTAGTAGTCCATGTTTTTTTTTACATGAAGACGTGGTGAAATAGAATTTGAAGTGGAGAAAAATTAAACCAGATACTCGCTGCAGGTAAAGATCAAACTGCATGGATAACTACGATACTGAGACCAGAAACTAGAACAGTTATCGTCAACCTGACGGACTGCTCATGATGATGATGATTGTCTGTAAATATAACTTTGATTAGCTGACGGTCGGTTCCGACGATGACTGTATTCCTGTTCATCATTGATCTCCAGCTGTCTCTCTCTGCTGCTGTGCGCCTGCCAACCAATCAGAGGTCTTCTTTGCCTTGAGGTTTTGCTTCACAGTGTCTTAAAATCTTAGCTTCAGTCTGCCGATTCCGTATGAGCCTTCACCGAGCTTAGAATATATAATTAGAACTGTAAATATCTAAATATACCTGATGTGATGAGGCATTTTCTCCAATATAACCAGAGCATCATCATGCAGAACGGCCCTGTTTATGAAATAACAGAGGGTGGGCTGTCCCTAAAGAGGGACGCAAGTTGCCCGGAGTCCTCGTACTGAGAGTGTGATACATCCTAATAAACTAAAATGCATCCTAGAGGTGAGGCTATGGTGAACCTCCTAATCGTGAGTGTGCAGCAAGCTGCCAGAAACTGACACAGGCACTAAACGCCCATTGGCAGTGACACTTTGATCTTAGACAATAGGCTGAGAAGGCCTGAAGCATAACCTTGTCTGACTGTTTGATGCATGGTTTATCTTTACTCAAGGTTTGAAATCTTCTGAAGAAGAATGTAGCTGTCTGGGATACATACTGATCGGACTGTCCATGTTGATTATCGTTGCTACTCTGCCGGTAGCGATATGTAGTTGTGTGAAAGTAGTTCAAGAATATGAGAGGGCAGTCATATTTAGACTCGGTAGGATCATGTCTGGAGGGGCCAAGGGACCAGGTGAGACAATTCATATATTTTATCTTTTTATATTTATTTATTATTTTGATATTTTCAATTATAATGTCTAAATTGAAATCATCAGTTTGAAAAGATTAATTTGGAAAGCTTGTGATTTTAACAGCACTTGCATTGGCAGATTTTTACCTTGAAGCTAAATCTATATGCTCGCCTACAGAGGGAGGCTGATAATTTTGGATAAATATTCATAACAAACCCTGAGGGATATGTATTCACATGTGCACTTAGAAAGTTATTTCTATTTCCAGGATTATTTTTCATCATACCATGTGTAGATGACTATCGCGTTGTTGATATGAGGACTATATCATTTGATGTCCCGCCTCAAGAAGTGAGTATATTGATTTCAGATCCTATTTGCTCTATAGTTGTTCCCTCTTTGTTATAGAAACATGCAACTCCTGTAAGTAACCTTTCACTATGTTATGTTCCAAGAAATATGCATCTTTTTTAAAATGACAAGTTTGTTCTTGTTTGATAGATTTTGACAAAAGATTCCGTGACTGTTGCTGTTGATGCTGTTGTCTACTATCGAGTATTCAATGCAACCATATCCGTCACCAATGTAGAGGACGCTAATAGATCGACAAGATTGCTCGCTGCTACCACCCTCAGGAATGTATTAGGTATGCTTTTTTGCCTATAATTTGTTGTACTTCAATCCTTGAATGATCAGGGAATAAACCTTGCAAAAAAAAAATTTTTTCTAGTAAGTTCCATAATTATTTGGTCTTGGACTCTTTGAGCACTCATCTACACAGTGCTTGCATTAACCTCGTTCGTCTGTTCCATGGTCCTCTTTTATTCAGTAAAAGAAAGTGTAACAACAGCATACCTGTGCACCGAAAGAGAATGACAGGTGACTCAGTTAAGAAGACCGCCAGGTCTTCAGTGCATAAGCGGTATAAATTTTGAAGGGATCCTTGGTTTGAATCCAACTGTAGTCCACTGACAGCTCAGGTTTATTTGGCCACTAGGAGACCATTTTACCTGCTAGCATATTTCATATAATTATTTATTATTTCTCACTTACCATTATACAGGTACTAAGAGCCTGTCTCAGGTACTTGTAGAACGAGAGGAGATAAGTAACAGCATGCAGCATTCACTAGATGAGGCAACTGACCCATGGGGTATCAAAGTGGAAAGAGTTGAAATGTAAGCAATAATGGAAGTCTATAAAAGGAAGACGAATTTTTTTTACAATGCCTTAGCTCAATGCCGAAAACTCTAGCTACATACGCAAAAGATGTACACGCGGATTAAATGTTAAAATGCCCTGTTACACTGCCCACCCACTTCACGGTAGGCCGCATGAGAAGGTTGTAACATCGTTAATGTATTGCTATGTTGCAGTCACACATTCGCATATTTCAAGATACATGCACAGATTAATTTGTATATGTAAACTCATCAATTCCATAATTTAGGACAAAAGACAATACTCTACAAATACTCTACATAGAAACACTTTCTCGAGAAAGTGTTTCTATGTAGAGTTGTCTCCCATATATATTCATTAATTTTTAACTACTGTCAAACATTGCCATATTATTACAGAAAAGATGTGAGGCTGCCTGTACAGCTTCAGAGAGCCATGGCAGCAGAAGCTGAAGCTTCCAGAGAGGCGAAGGCAAAAGTAAGACATACAATATAACGTCATGTCATATGGCCACTACAAACTTTACTGATTCAGCTGCTAGAATTATGATGCAATTTTTTCCACCTCCGGCTTGTTCTCATAAAACGCCGGCAGTGTGCTGATTCAATCAGCACACTGCTATGAATGAAGTCAAATATTTATATATTGTTCAAATCACCCAATTATCCCAGATTTTATGCTTCAATCCCTATCAATTACAATTAATTGTAACATATGCATTAGCTAGATCAGGCAATCGTTACATGAGAGGTTTCGGTCCCATAAATATACACATTTATTTCTCCCTCGGATTTCTATTTTCTTCTTTCCTCAGTTTTCTCTACTAATCTCCTTTTATCCCGTCATTTGATCTCATTTCCTTTGCAAGTTACCAGGATGAAAATGTCTGCCAAAATAAAATCTTCAAATAATAATACATGGGATGTTCTATCTTACACACAGGTAATAGCTGCAGAAGGGGAGCAGGCAGCAGCCGTAGCTCTGAAGGAAGCTGCCGATGTGATCAATGCATCACATTCTGCCCTACAGCTGAGATACCTCCAGACTCTGAACACCATCGCTGCTGAAAAGAATTCTACAATCATATTCCCGCTGCCAATAGAACTGCTGTCTAGTATGACAAACAAATCAAGGTGATGTTCTATTTTATACACTCATGAACTCAGTTAGTCTCTCTTGAGAGCTTTGTTGGGGTTTTCGGTGATATCAGCCCTCCCTTTACCGACATAGCTTGTCGAGACAGTTTGTTATGCGATACTATAAAGCAACAGCTAAAATTTAAATTATTCATAACTGGTACTGAAACTGTATATGCGAGGAGTTACTCCGTCTCCTTGGTATAAACATTAGAAAGTTTTCGGGATGTAATCTTTTTTTATGCATTCTCTGATACAACTATCCTTAGTCAACAAATTAAATAAAGACAAAAGTAGCATGTCGTAGAGTTACACTACGCTAGCCACGCAACCAATGTCCAAAGCTACACACTTTATAAAAAGCAGGATTGAGAGGATAACTTTGTATGCTGCTTTGTGTCCTCGCTATTATAACAAAAAGACTTGCTAGCAATACATTAGTGCAATCATGGCAGGACACGGCAGACATCTATATTAATATTATCGTTGTAGATAGATCACGCTCTCCACACTCTCAGAAGAATACCTTAGGCCGACTCTCTCCTAAAGCAGATGTGATGAAGTCAGCAATGGAGGTGATCAGATAGAGTAATCATAGCTCCAACTCAGCTAAGACAAGTAATCTCTCATGGTTCTACCTATGAACGTTCTACTACCAATGGCCCTGGAAAATGCATCATGCTATGAGTTGTTTTCCTATGCATATAAAAGAGATAACTCTCTAAGTAAATTGATGCAATATACAATGTGTTTACAACTGTACTTTATGTTATGATGTCAATCAATATGTCTGTAGAGTAAAATAAAATATACATGTATTTGTACATCAACATAATCAGATAAATTTTTCTTGGAAGCAAAATGAGAATGAAATAACTACACCATAAGTAAGGATGGGCGCTTTGTTGAATAAGGCACAAAAGAATTGGTATTCTCTAAAAAAGTCATCTCACCCTGCCATCATAAACTCATTGAAGGGAGATAGATTCATAAACTATCATACGCATTTCACTAGACATAACATGATGCTTGACCATAAGAACTTAATACACATTAAGTTGAGCAGAGGGTGTATAAAAATAAATACTCTAAAAACAAAACTGTTGGAATAGAAAAATACAAGACACTCAAAAAGTTCTTCTGTAATGCAGATCCTTTGAGGTGAGAAAGAGAGGCAGTTTTTCAGAACACAGATAAAAATAATAATTCTATATGACAGCAATAATGTATTACTTTCAAAGTAACGCATAAATTCCATTCTGGAAAGAAATTGAATGTTGCTCCTCGCAAAAGCCAGAAACTTTGAGCAAATTTAAAACCTAAAGGCGAAATTTTGGACAATCAAGTAGATCAGGGAAGGATCGAGCATGTATATTATACATGATCAACGATCTGATAAAATGCATCATGCAACAAAGTTGTCTTCATACGCAGATAAAGGAGACAACTATATAATATGATGATAACGATAATAATAAGTATATAAAATGAATTGATGCAAAAGGCAGGATTTGGTATGCTGAAGGCATGTAGGCTTGCTTCTATGGGCAATGTTAATGATTAACCCAGTCTTGACCCCACCATTTCTTATGATGAGGCAAAAGGTCCAAGCAGAGGCTCTAGTCCCTCTCTGCTGGCCCTACCCAGACTAAAGGCTGGCTGATGTCTCTTAATCTGAGTCATCTCAGGGCTGTATGCTCCAGGACCTGGTGTTACATCTGCAATAACAAAGGACATGAAGATCAGCGCAGCAATGTTCACATGTTCTACTGATCTTGAGGGGTAAAGTTTTCTTAGGCGGAAGAACCTTTGCTATCATACACAGGTTATCAATGGTTAATTATATGGCTAGCTAACTCACTCATCTATAGCTAGTAAAAATTGTTGCTAGCTAACATAAAGCTAGCCAAATTAACTCTAGCTGATATTAACTCTCCTAGGGCATATCAATAAAACACTAACAGCATTACAAAGATAATCACATATCCAATAATCCACTTAGACCTGTACTGTCTTGGCAGGCTAGCAGTATGCGGGTCGTACTGACTGTATCATAATTCATAGAATGGCAACGCAGGATGACAAAATTAATGTGAAACAGCCTCAGAAAATGTCTAGGAAACTTGACATACCTCTATGGCCCCATAAGTCGCTGTTTCTAGGTCTGAATGAATGTATGATAGTGGGGGCGCGGTGATACACCTGCCTGTCTGCTGTGTCTCGACTGTAGGATAGAGGGCCAGGCTCTAGTTCGGCTCCGGGTTTACCCAGATTTATCTTAGCTCGGTGCCCCATAGTGAAGGCCGGATATCTGTTACGAGTTGTCTGATGGTTTCCTCCGATTCTCAACTTCTCGTCATAAGTGGAAGGTGAAGGCCACTAAAAATTAACAAAGTTTTCACACATTATTTCAGTCTCAAAATCATTCTTTTAATTTGGTTGCTCCTGTCACTCTGTAATGTGTATGCAGATTAGAGATGGATAATAAAAGCGATTAGCAGATGGTTTAAAAATTTCTCAAATTTTCTACGTAAATATAACAACAGGGCACACAACTCAGAACTTTATAGATAGCAAGATATGACATTGGTTTGCCACACCAAATTCCATATGAAGATACTGAATGTACATGTATTAATTCTCCATCAGAACAGATCTTAACCCTAGAGGATTGGTTGTTAGCTAAAATTTAGTTTAGCTAGTTTGGGGGTGACTAAATTTTAACGTGATCAGCGCAACTCTGAATTCCAAATTCAACTCACCACATTTTCATGCCCAAAGTTGACTTTGCTGCTCCAGACTTCCGGAGATTGGTACCATGTCTTGGACCAGGCTGTGCGACCACCATAATCTAGTATTAGAATTAAAACAATTGTATATTCAACATCAGCGCTGCCATTTTCAACATCAAATGATTACCACATTTGATGTACCTTTACTATTAGATAACAAGCAACAGAATTTCCTGAACGCAACAGCTTCTCCTCAGCAGAAGCTAAGTAGCATGCTGCTAGATTCACATAGCTACGACAGACTGAAGACTATGAAGTATCATTTATAAGGCAAGCTTTCACAAATAAACATCATTAATATTTTAGAATTGAATCTGTATTCAGAGGACTGTGTTAAACAATTTTTAGTAAATCATGTAGTTTGACATCATGGGAATACCGTATTCTCATAGACTTAACATAGTATATGTAGAGTTTACACTAAATAGTATATTAAGTCTATTGGTATTCCCAAAGTTGATTTGCCAGGAAAACTCATAGAACTAGTGAGCTCAGAATTAGAACGGAGAGAATCAATGGAGCGAGGATTGTACAAGCCTTCAGAATAATTAAAGTATTATTATTAATACAACTAGCTGTCTAAATACAAGGAGTTGGCTACTGAGTTCTGCTTGTCTAAAGAAGCTTTGTTGGTATGGTGGAGGGGTATGTTTTGCTCCCCTCCTCGACCGACAAAGCTAGTCTAGATAAACCATGCTAAGGATTAGTTTGTTATTTACATACATACCGTCACACATCTGAAAAATCACACATAGATTGTTCACAAGATAAAACATTCCTAATAGGTGTTAGAGACGATTCTAGATGTTAATACACGCATATATAGTCCAGGAACACAGATTAATACAACATTCCTTGATTACAGATTGTCCGGTCCTTCATAGAATTATGTTTCTTATCAATCCAATCTCTTCATAACAACAAGCAGGAAATTATACATACTGACAGTAACAGCAGTATCTGCAGGAGCTCCACACACAATTTCATGATTCTGGGTCTATGGGGCCTCCCAGTACAAAAGGGCACTAACCTTTCTCGGACCAGCATTTAGGTCTCATTGTATACGAAGGTGCGTTGGTCTCATTGAGTGGTTTAGTGGTGTGAGGACTGTATGCCCATGGTCCAGGCGTCGTGAGATCATTTCTGAGGGGTGGTCGTGTCTCTATTATCTCTTTCAGTTTGACATCACAAGGTCGAGAGTCAAATAAAGGCTGCCTGTTCGACTGCTCTGATCTGTATTAAAAGTAATGATATGATTGAAGTGGTGTACGTCAGCAGCTGTAGCTGATTGCCAAACGAAACACAAGTACTAATAAGCCTTTTGGGATAGCGGTGAAAGAAAGGGTACTTTTAATAGAAGCAGCAGGAATCTAAATAAATTAAATTCTAGTGAAAAAAACCCTGTACCTTTTTCCAATCTTTAGCGGTAAGCTGAAAACAAGCATCGAACATCAGTACAGTGGAATCACAAAGTGACTAAATGGTTCTAAACTGGAGAGTCTAAATTTAATTATCAAAGGTTTGAACATGGCTGGAATGTACACCTGACCCTGGAGTTTTCAGAATATTCTCTGCATGGAATAGATATACCATAAAACAGGTGTCCTACTCTGACCAATGACAAATAAGTTGGTAGTTCAATAAGAGCCAACCTTTTTATCACAGTATTTATGTGAATCAGGGTTGTTGGACCCCATGGGAGTGTTAATCTGTCTCTAGAGCTGGCCAGCAAGTTCCCAGCAATTTGTAAGATCAGCCTCGGGGATTAATTGACATACTTGTATTGGTTGAGTTTTGCAGGCAGTTTTCTCTTAGGCAGAAGATATCTCCCTGATCTGATAGTTCTTTTATTGAGTGCTGGGTCAAAGTTACTGCTCTTCACTACTCTATTTGAAGTACCGAATTCATTTAGGGCTGTCATTGTTTAGGTTTCTTGTTTTACTTTGTAGAAAATAATTCTCACTAAATGCTTATTGATCTCTTCACAGCGGATGCTTGAGCTGTCAACGAAATCGACGCATGTTAACTCACCATTTGAAATGAAACAATTGTAATTCAGGAGAAATTTTGATGGGTGATGTTGAAAAAGACATTCATAAATGAGACACTATTGATGCCAGGAATAAAATTCAAAAAACAGAGTTAGATTAATTGCTATGACTGTAGTGACACAGATAATGTGTTTGAATCATTCACAACAACAGAACCATAGCGGTTGTGCCAATGTTAAACTGTGTTGTACAAAAACGAAACCATCTGCTTCCGTTATCTGACTAAGTATTGAAGTTCTACCACATCACATTTTTCATTAACAGTACAAATCATATATTGAGCAATGTATTAGCAGATAGCAGCATTACTTTGAATATGAGTCTTCTTAACTTTCATGAGCTCCATAAGCATCATGGGCTTCTTGGATTCAAGCTTATACTTCATATAAGTTTAGAATCAACCAGCGACAGAAGACCACAACCACCTTGGTGAGTTAGACTAAGTCTAGGTGGATCACAGCTGCTTGTGAGCCCAGGAGCCCTAGCCAATGTGTTGGCTCGGATTTGATGGCGGATGGAAGAGCCAACATAACAGAGAAAATCCAGTGCTGAATTGGCAATAGCCAATTCTATGAACAAAGTTACAGTAGAGGGATTGTTGGAGCAGCCCATGTTGCATACTAAGACATATTTTTGGTACTTAGTCCGATCAAACACTCATTCATTGTGCCAAGGTCTGACAGGTGTTGTAAGACATTTGGCAGGACCTGTATGGGACATGATTTACAACACTCATGCCACCCCTACAGCACCCGGAACACTGCTCTATATAGGCCTTGAGTAGGACATGTCTCATGCTGCGTCTTACAACACATGTTGCCAGCACCCGTTTCAGAGCCCATTCAGAACAGCATTAATTTTTGCAATGAATCTGTTCAGAGCCAACACATTAGCTAAGAAGCCCATGCCTTACATGCGCTGTCAGGGTTTTGAGGTATTACTGTGTCCAGTATCAATCACCCAAAAACCACTAGACAAAAATACTGTCATTGGCAAAATAAAGGCATGCAAACCCCAAGTGTCCATGTACTCAGGGTAGAGCATGCCTTGACTATCTTTGTATGCACACCAGCAGAGAGTTTTTCAAGGCACTACTGAGGGCAGCATTCTCAATCACAACAAATCCTTAATCACAATAATAAAGACTTCTAGTAAGTATGTATGCCCATGGAGTTTGACATTACCAATACAACTTCAGTTCAAATTGCTATACCTACTAATCCAGTCTTGATAACCTAATTTGTCTGTTTAGGTCTTAAAATCTAGAGCTTCTGGCGTGATAGAAAGACAAGAGAATTCAATAATAGTATAATAGTTTCCCAGTTTTACTCCAGGTGCTATTTCAGGAAGTTACTTTTGAATAGTTGCTAGGCACCCTGACAGCGTCTCAAGTAAAACCGTGTTAGTGTTGTAAACCAAAACATGATTGGCCATTAGATGATGACAGGTTTGCCGCGAACTATAAATTGTAGTTTTGTTAATTCAGCTGTGAGAGTGATCATGAGGAATTTGTTTCATTGTGCCTATCCAGGGAGAATAGAATTCCATTCTCCCTGGCCTATCTGACCAAAAACAAATGTCAATTCCACATAGACCCTTCCCTGTGAAATTTCAGTATTCAACTCACAGTCATAACCATCATGTTCAGGGCATAACACATATAAATAAGCCTCATTCTAAATTTATTCTAACTCTTGGAAGAATTTATTACATTATTTTCATGACACCTCTTTGTCTTTTATTTCCTACCTTAGTATCAGCTATAAACAAGCAAAGTGTGTTTCAATGGTGGGTGCTTGTGTCAGCTTGGCCTTTTCTGTAGCGGAGAAGTATCCTACACCTTCTGCCACTTTCTCCATAGTTGGATATTATGAATTATACTTGACTTGAATAATTACACATACATTGTTGTCTGTACTTGATGAGAACACTTAGTGCATTATGTTGACAAGGCCACTTTGTGGTGGATTAAATTACTGCGTAGTGCTTCACTCAATGACACAATAGATGTATTTATAGTAACATAGTGTCAACCACAGGCAACAGGAAGAAATGTGAATGCTGGGACATTGACTTGGATTGATTAAAATGAGAAAAGGCTTGCTTACAGGGTAGCTTCACCCCTATGATGATTATTTTTGTGAACAGCTGAGTTCTTTGCATGTCTGTAAGCCTTGGGGTCAAATAGCTGCGCTTCAGGTCTGCTTGGATCACAGTTAAATAGCTGATTCAGATTAAGGCAGAAGTTTACAGGATGTTTTAATAATTTGGAGTAATGTATGTTCATGTATTGAAATTTTTTCACTTGTAAATGTACTTGCTTCGGCAGTACATATACTAAAATTGGAACGATACAGAGAAGATTAGCATGGCCCCTGCGCAAGGATGACACGCAAATTCGTGAAGCGTTCCACATTTTTGTGATTTCTTTTTAGTTTGTTTGAGGTCGAGGAGGATGCTTCTTGAGTTTTTTCAACCAGCAGATTCATTTAGGTTCTCAGTTTAATCCCGTCACATGTCACCGTCATTCAGTCATCAATCACAAAAAAAGGGTATGTTCTATTCCAGTTCAGTCTTAGCTAGCCACTGGAAGGACCCACAGTGGCTGGCTCAGATGGCGAGCGGTACTGACCTATGGCCTACTGTTGACGAACTGGAACGATTTATGGAGAGACGGTTTTGCCATATCGCTGATACCTTCTACAAAGAAGTTGGCGATCAATCTGCAAGTAGCGAGTAAGTAGTATCAGTGATACAATATCTTTCAATTTGATATACACAAGTTGTTAAAAATAATTATTTACCAATCTCACTCAGGGATATCCCACCTAGAGGCACTGATTTGACCAACAATTATCCCTTTACCTGACTATCCAAATATGCATAAAGCTCCCAATATTTGTCCGCCATATGTGTTTATGGTTGATTTGATTATTTTGTTTGTTTTGAAGAAGTTACATGTGGTCAAGCGGCGACCCACGATAGTAAGAAAGATGATATAGTGAGTGCCTCATAGAGTCTGGTTATCAAATGCCATTCGATACACATTAAAGACAGTGAGTCAACTGAATACTACATTTTCTGCGTGCTGCCTCTATGGACTAGGCTCACTTGCAATAAGGAGAACTACATCAGATCAGCATTGGTGCACTGTTTTAGTGTTATTAGTAGGAATTTGAGAATAACTTACCGTCTTTCAGAGGCAAGGCTAGCTGCCTGTTTTATCAGAAGCATACCTTTCTTTCTAATTTTGCAGCGGTATAGTAAATAGACGATGTATTGCTCTTGAAATGGAGCAATCTCCACAGCTACATGACCTAGTCGCAGTTTAAAAAAAAAATGGCTGTATGACATGGCTAGGCACCACACACTCACCGATCTATGTGAGAAAGATGAAGAGAGTTGAGTAATTGAATATATATGGTAGCAGTGTATTCTAAAAGTTGAGTTGGGCTATCTTTTATTATAATCAGTATATATTCTAGAAAATGTCCCACTCTGTCACACTCTATTCCTTTGTTAGTTAGATTAGATGTTGTCCACCCCGATATATCATGTAAATTTAGAGCTCAGTGTTATCATAACGCCCACTCCATTATTGCTCCAGTATTGACTATTTTTGTCACATACAGATGTATGTTAGAGATATACATTTATATGTGATAAAAAGTTATATTATATATAAAAAGTGTGCGAAGTGTGATACCTAGCATTCACAACAATTATGTCATGTGATAATTAGGCTAGTACTTTTGCTTCCAAACAGTTGTTTTTCACCATTGCACTATCCCCTAATAAACAATGTTCTAACAGTGATTATTATTAATCTTCATGGTTTTATCAAGTCGCTGTTACTCCATGGTTTTAGTCAAGGCTGAGAGGATCTCAGTCATAAGAGAGGCTGATTACAACAAAGTGGGAGGAGAATTTATTGTTGTGTCTGGACTATCAAGAAATTTTAAAGTTTTACAGGTAAGTATTTTTACTAATTGAGGTCATTCATGTTAATATATGGGATGCGAGTTGAGATATGATATTTCTTAAAGTTATTGCGAAGGAAACAGGGTTTGGTATCATTCTAGAGTTTTCAGTCTAATTCACAAAACTGCTTTAAGTTTTATCAACAGCAAGTGGCCTAGTTTCGACTGATTTACACTCAAAATTGAGATTGGAAGGTACTTAAAAGATTCTATTTTGATGATAGTATATCCAAAAAATAATACCTTTTTAGTACCTTCACATCTCAACTTTGAGTGAAAATGAGCTGGGTCATACGCTGTTAATGAACCTTATTTATGTGGCGTACTCTCGATGCTATCATCCTATTACAGGATGGATTTAGAAATAAGGCAATGCAGCAGGTGTTCCTCATATAACAGATCAATCTTCATCTTAGCTTATTCGGTATAGATTGTGTTGGTACTGGTTTTTATTTTGATAATACAAACTAAACTTTGCTTTCTATAAATTAAACTTTGTTTTATTTTTACCCAACATTTTTTAATTTCATCTTGTCAAGAAAACACCCATAGTGAACGCAGCCAAGAAGGCGAGGGTGCTGTAGGCCACTGTCTCTCGGTCTGGCATTCTCTTCAGCAAACTTAAAGTTTTCTCAGCATCTACTGGCGGCAGCTTGTCCTGGAAATAAAACAATATTAGGCTGTCATAATACAGCCAAGGTTCCTTATGGGGCAAGAAAAATTATACTGGCCTAATACTTGCAATGGTACATTAAATACAAATCCAAGCTTTTGACTATGTCTAATCTATATTAGTAATGTCTTGATTGAGGCTTTGAACAAAACTAAGAATCAACACAGCAGGGTTTACAAATTTATACAGGTCATATTAGATAGTATGGTCTGTTTTTTCGTTCCTTGTAGATCTGTTGAGAAGATGTGCTTAAGCAAATTCAGAAGACTATCCTAGAATGTGAGTACATTATACTGTTCTGAATATTTTTAAGAATTCGGAATTTGCAATTTTCTTGTCTGGGAGTATATGGAGTTGCCTCAACATACCAAGAAAGTGGATAGTTTCAGAACATAAGGAGTCCTGCACTTGATTATGCGCTCCACGGATTAAGTAATGGGAGACCATTTGCTTATAGAGTCAGAAGCTTACTGAACGCAGTCCTTTCTATATGCAAGTCAGTTACTTGATGGCTTGATTGGCATGTTATCATCAACGGTTTCATGATGGAATACCACAAAATCTCGTTTCCCGGTTAATACTGTTCGAGCCCTCAAACTAGCGGGACAGAGGCAGCTAACTTTGACTTTAAGGCTTGTTTTTCAAGATTTTAAGTGGTGGAAGTTCACTAAATTCAGCAGAATTTTGGGTTTTCTCATCTATTTGGGAGGTCACTGCTTGGTGTGTGATATTCATCTGCTAAATTTTCTGTTTCATCTAAGTGAACTTAAAAAAAAAATTCAGACTGAAAAAGGCGAAGGCATCCCCTCTAGGTATCAGGTATAATTTTACCAGGGAGGGTGGGTTGGTGGGCTTCCCGCCCTCCCTGATTTTACTGTGGTGACATAGATCAAGTTTGATCTATTTGCGTGCATTTGGAGTTGCCCCCTCTGTTCTGGCCACATCTCAGTACAGGGGAGCCACTCCAAAGGCAGGCAAATGGATCAAACTTGATGTATGTTAACATTAATTGGTTGGTAATATGCTTACCCAGCCTCCTGAGGTTAGAATCCATTCCTCAAACATGTTATAAACAAAATACTGGCAGCACCAGTCCGTGACATTATGTAATCTTTCATATAGATTATCTCTCAGAGCTTTCTCTGCTAGTCGTGCTGTGAATACTATCACCTGTCAGATAGAAATAAATACTATCAACTCTCTGGTATAAATAAATATGACCGCTATCATGTGTTAGGGGGCACTTGTGAATGATGCAAGTTATTTCTCAAGAATGCTGGGCGACAGAGGTGTCTTTCTTCTGAATCAAAACTTTGTTTTAGAAAATCAATGTAGGACACCTTGAAACGGGCGACTTAAGATCTAGGATAGGTCTTGCGATACCCGTGTTTGTGCAGGCGTTCCTAAGAGAAAGACAGTAAAATGGCCAGATTGATCGCATACATTGAAATAACCACACTAGCACTAAGCTTCTTTCAGAAACCTGGCCTGACCACAGCGTGAAACTGATTTAAGGCTCTAAATAATTTATCCCCTCCATACATCTCTGATTTTTTTGTTACCACACCACACAGATTTCCAAGAAGAGATACACACTTACTTGAACCTCCATTAGACAACTTAAACCACAAAATAGCCACAAACTTTAATATTTTACCCTCTTCATTGAGAAGCACTCTTACTTTGAATATGTTTAAGAAAAGGCTAATGCAACATTTTTTCAGTTTTTTGGCATAGTCTTATTTTTTGTTTAATGATTATTTGTATCATTTTTCTTTTTTGCCATTTATGTCACATCATGAAAAACATTAGTAATAATGAATTGTTGCTGACAACAAAAGTATATATATATATATAATATATATATATGTATTTAGATATTACCACCGATCTTAACCATTGATAGTCAAAATCCATCGTATAAATGGTAACAATGGCTACCTTGAAGGAGTGAACATAAGCTAGTGTTTAGTTTAGCAAGTGAGGAAGGATGACTTTAGCTAGCAGAAATTTTCACTGGTTAGGGTGGGAGTTTAGTTTGAGTAAATGTTAGTTAATTTCACTAGTTTCACTAAATTTCACTAGTTTCACTAAATTTCACTAGTTTCACTAAATTTCACTAGTTTCACTAAATTTCACTAAATTTCACTAGTTTAAGCCGAAGACAAATACCTTGCAATTGTGTAGGGAAGCTCATAAGTATTCCACCATGCAAGGTTTGATTCCTGTCCGCCTATGGTAACAACAATCTAACAAAATCTCGAACTGACGATACATGCCTAATGCAGGTTTTCTAGGTGGTCTTAAGAGATATATATACTTTTATTGACAGCAACAATTCATTCTGGGGTCAACAATTCAATTAAGAGATAGGGTCACACAACACTTACCAGTGCTAGTCTCCCCCAGTTGATTGTCTTATCTCTGAAAAGCTGATTGAGCCATGCAAAATAATCAGCTCGAGCTGTGATGCGATTCAGATCTAACGCGGCTATCGGTCTCTCCAGAAAATGTTTATTTGAATGGTCGCTCTCAATTTTATTCCCTGTAAAAGTCATAGACAGCTCACTATTACTTGCACATAGACTGGTGTTGAATCCTATTTGTCTGACAAAAATTAGAACAAGTTTGGTCTATTTGGCTGCTTTGGAGTTGCCCCCCCCCTCCACTACTGCTGTGTGACCAGTAGAGGCGGAGCAACTAAGATGCAAGCAAACTGGATCAATTTTTTTCTAGACACACAAACTCTCACAAACATCCTATCAAAAACTTCATACAACATGATGGAAAATGGAATGGATCAAACCAGGCCACCAGTCAGAAAACAGATATCAGTCACCTTTGGTTCTTTTGGTACTTATGCTTACCTATGCACATTGTCACCCAGCCTACAATGGACGGACCCTAACAGATCTGTAAACTTACCCAAGTCAGCGATGATGTTATTAACATTAGATGCCGTCAGCGCTCCCACACAGGCAAACATTCGCCTCACGGTTCCACTTTGGTGATTCAATAAATCAAAGCCTGCGTTCTCAAGCCTGCAGGGAAATTATCAACATGATGATTAAGATTAGCACGAACGTAATGGGTACATAGCAGACTAATTATGATCATATCTGATGCCGAGAGAGTAATCCTCTCTTGAGTACAGTGACTGGAACCTATGGTGTTCATGCCTCGCTCTTTACCCATGTAGAGGCGGAAGGGTTCCTTTTATTGCATGTTGAGCACACAAACACACAGTGAATGCCGGTACCAAAATATGAAACTGTACTGATTCAGGATATATAGAATTATATGAACTTAGTAGTGCATGATCCTTGGAATGGCACTCTTTCAAATCCATGCATGATCGGGACAATGATTGAAGTTGGCTGCCGATGTTGTAATAAAAAGGTTGGTTTCATTCTCAAATTGTTTTGATTTCAAAAGTAGTGGATTCAACCCCAAAAAGCCTTTAGCAGGATGACAAAGACAGAGAGAGAGAGAGAGAAGCTAACTATACCTGTACTTCATGTAGTCAAGCAGGAGCTCTCGAGTGTTAACCATTTTAATTCCAGTTTCCACTCCTGGCGGTTTCCGTATGGGTTTCTCTGTGATGATGCAATCATCGAAGTCATGGGCCTGCAGGCCAGCTGCAGTTACACGGGTAATCATGGGCTGCGCCCTCCTTAGTAGGCTCCCCCTTGACGGCCCACAATTGCCTATCTCTTTTATGTTGGTACTCATCATTTACACCATGTCTATGCCGTCGCTGTGATGGTACATCGTTCCATTATTTCATTGTGAGAAGATTTTGATCGTTATGTCTGGAATGCTTTTGTTTCTACAGGATTTATCTCATCTTTGAACTGTTTGTTCTCATCTTAAGTACATCTGGTATTTATCCATGATGAAATTAGTTTTTCTAACCCAAAAAATATAATATAATATATTGGGTTAGGAAATAAGTTTTCTTGATTGATTCAACAACCTGTTCAGTATAATCAAAAACACTTTCAGATTTTAGTTAACTTGGTTTATTTTTATTTGGTTATAATTTTGGTATTACAAAATCAATAGTATCACAAATTTTCTCCAGATATTGACCATATTGCGTGTTACAGAAAATCAAATTATTACAAAAAGCCAGACACTTTTAGACACTCATTTTTATGCAGCCCTTCGCAGTATATAAAATGCCGTTGCCACAATGCCTCCCATTATAGCTAATCCGAGAGTGAGGCTTCCAAACTCTTCCATAAGTTCTTTTCGCTGCCAGTCAGTTGCATATATACCTTTGATTTTATCCTGGTGAGATACAAAATACATAATCTTACACTGAATCTCCAAAAGATACCAAAATTCATATAAACAAGGTGATAGGAGTTGTCTGCCCTTATGAATTGAGCAGATAACTCACTTCCATTTTGTTACATATTTCCATTTGGGTATAAGCGTATCATCATAGTGGCAGAAGATGTAGGCATTCATACATCAATAATGTTACTGATTTTAAGTTTAATGGGGAATCAATCATATGGGACAGTCTACATAATTTGCTTTCTAAATATCCAAGTACTCACCCATCCTTTGTTGGCCTCAATCCACTGGTCAAGATAATTATCTCTGAAGAAAGTCTCACACCACTCAACAAGATTCCTAACCTGATCTGGGCAGCCACATGTCATGGCCTTCACAGCCAGTCTCCCCGTGTACACCATCACCTGGTGGGAGACAGACATTACTGTGTTAGTGTCAGCGAATATAGAGACAATGATACGGATACTTTTGTAAGTGACTCAAGGTTTAAAAAGTACTCTTATAGCTCTGTTGAATAAATTGTGCTGTATATGATAGACTGCATGGGAAATTAATTTCAATTTTTCCAGCTTGTAGTGTGGCTTAGACCATGTCTGATCCAGTTTGCCTGCTTCCCGAGTTACCTCCTCCACTAATCAACCGACCTATCAGTGGAAGGGGAGCAAACCTAATGTAGACAAACTGGATCAAACGTGATCTAGGTGTGCCTATACGAGAGTAAACGAGTTTGAAATACTGAAGACCAAATTTAAACAAATATAATAATATTCACACACCATGACAAGCCGACCCCAGTTGATCTGTCTGTCACAGAATATCTGATTGAGAACCTTGATATAGTTAGCCCGAGCACACTGACCTAGCAGGTCAAACTGCTGGTCTGCCATATCCAGGAATGCTGAGTGGTATGGGTGTGCCTCCATCTGGCAACCTGTCAAAATTACATGACATCAGATGTAACATGCTGCCAGCGCAAATTCACCAAAATTGTATGATGTGCTGTGTTATTTCATCAAAATAATTCAAAGGCCATGTTGAAAAACTTCATGGGAATATGGTAATGTAAAACAGTGGCAGCCATTTTCTAGAACAAAGACTTTAGCAATCTGATATTAAGACACATGGTGTTGTTATTCAATCTTAAATTCAATAGTAGCAATCCACTCACCCACACAGTGAACCTCATTCATGGCGGGAGACTCATCTACAGGCAGTCCGGCAAACAGATCTCTGAATGCATTGAGCGTCGATCCACAGTAACCAGCCTCATTCAGCCTACAAACAAAGTCCCATACTATAGATACATACTAGCAACTTACTGGCGCTCACTATACTGAGGAGGTATAAGGCTTAGTACTGCTCATTAAGTTACCTGACCATGAGCGTATCACACGGAAGAATGTTTCAAACTCAATGCCTACCTCCATAGGCAACCAGACAGATTTCGAAAATTGAAATTGTAGTATTTGACTTAACAAAATTCTGCTCGCCAACCTGGAAAGTTGAACTTTGATTCACACTGCGATCATCTAACTTACTATGATGGACTCACCTGAACCTTATGTAATCTAGTAGTACTTGTCTAGTAGTAACATAAGTAGTCGTCTCATCACCCGAACACGCCGCCATCTTAACCTGATTTTTTTGTTTGAGCGTCAGAACAGTCCAGCTGATTCTAACTAACCCAAGTTTTTGTTTTATACCACCCTACTAACAAAAGGCTCTGCTTTCTGATTGTTTACTGATCTGAAATATGGTCATAGTACGTACAGCAAATAGTGAAATATGCAGAGAATGCATTGTTATCTAATGGAGTTGTCACCTCATTGATTACATTGATCGACTTTACGTAGAAACTTTTTTTTAAAGATTTTTGTCCTGTTTACCCATTTTGGAGTTCATAAATTTCTTGTGTCTATTCTTGTTGCGTTGTTAATATTACATTTTAATCTCAACTTAGTCTCACTTCGATGACATATGTTGTTTCCCATGAATTTGTCCTTACAAAGATTGTACTGACTGCTAACTAGGCATTTAACTTCCGAACTTGAAGCAGTTTAAACAGTTATATTGTACTAGTGTATACACTTTCATTCCTATGGATATAATGTTTGCTAGACTCATAGTGCTGACTCTCCTTGCTGGGATAGTGCTGTCGGTAAGACGCGGTCCTCTCTGTAATCGGATCAATTTAGTCAATTGTGATGTCTGATGGGGTTCTAGGTTGGAAAGAATTTTGCAAACTATGGGCAGGGCAATAAATAAACCCTCTAGAAATTTGTGTCAACAAATCTAGTGCTTGAAAACTGATCAGTAACTTTTAGGTACTACAACTTACACCCCTCGAGTTGGGTGTGTTTTTTTACCTACATTTCTGCCATCACTAAAGTCGGTCATACTTTCCACCAATATCAGGCATATGACTTAGCGGGTACCAGTGATGTATTTTTTGCACACTAAAAAGAGAATAATATATATCTAGTTTGAAGGTGACTTCATGCTAGGTAGCAAATGTGGAAGTCAATTCATGTCTTAAGTACATGGTTCTAGCCATTAATTTCACCTATTTAATCCTTCACGAAGGTGCAAACATTTTCTTTCTTCAAAATTTTACCCCTCAGCGGTAGCTGGAAAATTACGATACATTACTTTGGGTAAAATTAACCAAGGAAAGTTTAATCCAACCATAAACATATAAATACTCTCTTACAATGTTTTTATATTGTTTATGATTCCAACTATTTCACAGCAAGTGAATACAAGTAATGAGGAGAAGCAGTGGTGGTACCAGGCTTGTGGTAAGGATCAGTATGTAGAGGTGGATCTGATGTTGGGATTTGGATATTTGGAGGCCTCAGCTGTCGGTACTTCGGTCATCATCGACTTTAAAACCGTATGTATGAATGCCAGGAAATATAGCAACTGTATACGTCAATTTGATTCTTAGCGTAGGATTAGGAAGGTTTTATGCTGGGAAATTTGGGTGATGGAGTTATGGTCAGGGCAAGTTTAAGTGATCACACTTTGCCTGGGTCGATCGTAATAGCATATAATTATCACTGCTTGATTGAACTCTATATCTTCTGTTAAGGGAACAAATTCGCTAAAATAACAAGGCTAAGTGACTGCAAAGAAAAGCCTCCCTCATTGTCATTAAATGATTGCCTCAATTTGACTAAATGTTACTCATTACAATCACTTTTTTCTATTAGACTCCCTGCCTCAAGAGCACATAAAGTAAAATCTGGAGTTGTCTATTCTTTCAACGCTGCGTAAAAAAGCTGTTATCATAGTTATATATAAATTCATTGAGAAGAAGGCGGCCATTTTTCTCAGTAGGTGGAACTGTAATCTGAAGCTTGTTGAAGATGATTAGACTGCCAGTAAACGGTATGCTTGCTGAGCATGTGATTATACTTCTAACTAATAATTTGAACTTTGTTTGCAGAAAGAAGCGGCTTTTAGCTTCAAGGACTCCTCACGTTGTCTGGTTGTTCCTCTCGACAAAGATGTATTTGCCGACAGTCCAGCAAACTTTGAAATGAAAGCTGCTAGGTTCTCATTGAACGGTCAGGTAAGTTAATCAACATGAATTATAATTACCTGAATGATCAGTATAACATTGTGCATAGATGAATTCATGTTGTGCTGAAATTCATAAATGAAGGGCATTATTTTGGCCGTGGACTGTTCAGGTATTATGTACTGTTATGTTGACGAATTTACTGCTGAAAATTACAAATAAGATCCATAAATAAAAAATTTCAATGCTTAGGGTATATTTTCATCATTATTAAGCAATTTTTATTTGCCAGACAATATCATACTGGTCTATGAGATTTGCCAAGTCTTATCATTTTACTGTGAGATGATCTGGCTCTATACTCCCACCCTGATGCCTGCCATAGTAAGATAATTGAATTGAGATCACTGCTAAAAGGTTCCTTTGGAAACCTTTCAAGGTAATGAAGGTCCACAACACCAAACAAATGACCTTCACCTCTTTTTTACTCATATAGTCTGTCTCATCTGGAGACCAGAATACCTTTAAGAAGTACAAAGTAGTACAGAAGTCAGCCTACTTTGACCCCCAGTCTCACTTTGATCATGACGCCTCTAAGGATAAGATTAAGAGTGATCTTATAGTTGAGACCTGCGAGAGTATGAAGTATGTAGCTACGGCCACACTACAACCAGTCACATCATCATCTGGTGAGTCTACCTCAGATAAGTTTGGTCAAATTTGCAGGAATTTGGAGTTGCTTCCTCTCAAGCCGCTGGCTTGCCAGTAGAATTGGAGCGACCCAAGTGCAGTCAAATTTGATCATAGTCTTCTAATCCTTTATCTTGTACATGGTTTTATTTGTCCTTTGCACTGACCATGGTTGAAAGATCCCCCCCCCCCTCAATTGCAAGAAGTGTCCATGAAGAAGTATCCCACAATGCAATATTCGGAAACTCTAGGAAAACCAGGCTAGCGCTACGATTTTTAGAATTGTTTTAGGCATTCTCTCTTATCCCTGCTATCTTTTTGAACATTTTTAAAGGATTCTCTCTTGACCTTGGCAGTCTATTGAGTGTTAAATCTATCGTCGCAATAGTGGATTATCTATAGCTTCAGAATTGTAATATATGTAATGAACTTGAATTTATATCTCATTACAACCTTTATTATATTAACCATTATTGCAAAGTGGTTGTTTTACTCAGAAAAAATACTGCGGGCCCTGGCCACATAACACATCCTCCAACAGATACAGAAAAATCAACTCTATGCGGTTTTGTTTATTACAGATTCTGACTGCCCTGATGAGAGCGTTAAATGTCTGATGACATCAAAGTTCTGTGAGGCATCCATGTAAGCTAGCTACCAATCAGAACACAGCAAACTTCAGAAGGTCGAATTACAAGTAGACACAATCAAAGTCATTGATGTGAATAATCATTTTTATGCCAAAAATAATAACTACTTCAAATTCTCAGCCTTTGATTCTGGTGTATTAGTATTGCCAACAAATTTTTGATTATGTTCCAGCAAAATAGCGATTAGCTGTTTTCGTTCACCTAGACAACCCATTAGGTTGTATAATACACGCCGGAAGAACTGAAGTTTGTTGATGCTCTGCTTGACCGAGCACACTTACTCTAACCTAAGGTCACACCCGAATCTGTTACACATAGTTTTGTCTATGATTCTACTTATGAATAGTATTTGAATCATATGTAAATACCAGCAATGTTAGTTGCCATTATGAACCTTTCACAAAGGTGATCCTGTATGTCCAGCGCCTCGCTTCGTTAGACCAGAGTAGATCCTGGAGCCAGTGTCACCATCTTTCTGACCTCACTTACTCGTTCAAGGTGGTCAACTCTAAAACTGACATCGCCCATTAAAATTATGCATACATACTGATGACCAAATTAGTAAACAATGGAAATTCAAGCAAGAAGAAAATCAACAAGTTTTGTAATATTTTTCTCTTTTTTTTTTACCAACCAATCGTAGGACATATCAAAACATGAAACACAAAACGGGAGATTTCATCCATCACTGTCATTTTCTTCTCTTTCACACCCCAAATACACAAGCAAACAGGTCTACCGGATTGCCAATTTTTAGTAAGCCATGCGTAGTCAGGCGTAGTTGTATTTCATAGACCCATCTGTCCCAGTTAGACAGATGTTATCCACCCCCCCCCCTCTCCCAAGTGGTGTACAGTTACACCCTAGGGTGGTGCGCAGACTCATCAGCTTAGCGACCACCTTATAATGTAGGAGGCGGAGTCGTGTAGGAAGGAGGCGGAGCTGTAAGTTTAGTGACCTCGATTACTGATTATCGATTCTGGATCTGAGAATGTCTGGTGCATCGCAGTCCTCCAAGGCGATGATATCAATCTACAATAAGATAGAAAACTGATTTACTTTACCAAAATTAAATCCTATAGCCATAACAAGTGATATCTGGTTTATACATAACCGATTATAATTTTCATACCCCAAACATTATGATACAACTCGGCCATACAAGTAAAAGTGAGGTTCCTGGACACTAATGTCAAAAATACTAAATACTCGTTGCTAATGTATCCAGTTATCTTCACACCCTGATCACATCCGGATGGTTGAGTCAGATAATGTAGAAGTCTGTTTGTTTTCTTCAATTGAGGATTAATTTTACAAATTTAAAATGATAACATAGTAAATCCTATCAACATTGTTGGTCGGCTTACAGGTTTATTTATAAGGTGTAATCCTGGACTAATCGCAACAGTATTTTGCAATTTTGCAAGATTATCGGACTTCCCAGCTTCCTATTTTTCCCTCTTTAATCCATAAAACCCTCGTTTGATTATCTAAGGGGTCATTTTTAAGTCTTATCTATAATATTCCTTCAGAAGCCTACATATTGTACAAAGTCACCAGAAACTAAACAATGATCTAAAGCTACAGCCTAAAGCCTAGCTCTAATATGAAAAAGTGTGCAGGAAATAAAGCCATGAAGGTTTTGGTTGACTAGAGTTATGATTAATTATTCATATGGTGACAGTAATTTTCCAGTACCGAGTATGTTAAAATGCTAATTTCAATGTCAAATCACAGTGGGTGGAATATTTAAAATCACTAATGATGTAATACTAATGTAATATCTGGAGCAGAATATATGAAATGATAGCTACTGATTTCATTAAAGCGAAATTGTTTTAAAATGACAGAAGTTTGTGGTTGGTTGTTTGTTTGTAACTAGTATGTACATCAGAGTGAAGACGGGTTTTATACAGGCCTCTCCCGTTATACATAAACAACAAAACCACTATTAGATCATTCACTGACCGTAGTCCACATAGATAACATAGTCTTCACTAAACCCCCCCCTGCCCCCCTCCCCGTTATTCTTCTTACTTGTTTTTTTTTTTTTATCATTTTGTTTTTGTGAAAACATATGAAACATTTGAAATGATGAATTGTTGATGACAAAAATATTACATTATTATATACAATATTATACTATTGATAGAAACCCACAGAATATTTCACACAAACAAATATCTTAGGAATTATCATTTTCTCTGGTATTTTTATTTTGCCACAATTTGCATACAGTAGTCAGAGTCGCGGGTCAGCTTAGAGTCAAAATACATTGGGCACAGTTGACAGAATAACAACCAGTGGTCATGGTGTGTGTTTGTTCCTGCCACCGAAATTTTTGAAGTGTTTGAAAAACAACTTTAATTGTGGAAACAAAATTATTTCCGTGCCAATTTTCAGTTTAGATATTCAAATATGTAAAATTGAATGACATAATTCAGGGTGTTGACCTAGTCATGAACCTATGACCAATCAGCCAGTCAAATATATATTATTGACTAATGCTTCCAAACAGTGGCTTGCTTGCGATGATTGAGATATAAATTTTCCCACGAATGTTTTGCATGTAAAAATATAAAAAAAATTTTGCTATGGTGAGCTATCATTGAATATAGCCGTGGTTGACGTTACCTCCATAAAATTTCATGAAATCAGGCATTACCATAAAACCAATATAATGTAACATATTATATAATAAAATGCTGGATTTTCACATTCACTAATACGATATATTATGTTATATAAAATATTTAATGGATGTTCACTTTACTTACTGCTGCATTTGCTTGCTTCTGAATATTAGCCCCAGAGCTGCAAATAACATCAGTCCCATCAGTAGTCTTAAGCCATACGCCCATATAGAGTCACGCTCCTGCTTGATGAAGTACTTAGAAGTGGCTGACGTAGCTTTACTTAGTATGCCGCTCACACAGTTAAGAGTTCTCGCTGCCTGATCAGACATGTCATCACAATACCTCTCTGTCGGTGATATAGGCATGCTGGCTGTACCTGCAGACAGAAAGTGAGGTGAACCTACTGGATGGGTCAGAGGCAGACCATAGTAATATCTGCATTGAGGGATCGTTTGTTTTTCAAGTTCCTTGATCAGGTCAAGATTCAGGGATAATTTTCATGAACTCTATCGAGCGATGTAATCCAAAAAATAGGCATTGGTAACTCTCTATTTTTGTGAACCTATTGAAGCACTCAAATAAAATGTTGACAATGCACCAAATAAAAGCAGGTGCCCAGTTAAGAAAACCTGGCAGCGCCGCACATATACACATACCTGAGAGTCTGACGATCTCCGCCGGGGGTGTCTGCGTTCTTCTCTGTCTTATGTAGCAGGGGTTCCTTGCTGGTGACCTTGCCCTACTTCTAGATCTTGACCTCGATCGTGACCTTGGCTTAGGTCTGCATCGACTTCCGGCCATCTTTTTTCAATTTTCTATCTTTCTATATCTTTGATGGTAACAATACACTCAATCGTCCCTCGCCGATGCAGACTTTTCCCTAGTTCATTTCTTGGTCACCTTGGTTGGACTAATTCCCACACAGTCTTGAGTGGCTTCACTATGTATTGTTCAGTGCCTGTAGGTATGCTAATACAACGCAATAACAGAGCAATGTACTCATGTACAACAATCAGAGGTGATATTAATTGGGAGTTATGTTTTCTACAGAGATTGTGAACAACTAAAATAATTATACATCGATGCTGTATCTTGACTTGGATATTGTCCGATATATTGATCTGTGAGAGGTTTTCAAACTTTTATGTTTAGCTCAATTCATATATATTTCTTCTTTCTCTGTTAAAAAATGATCCTTTTTACAGTATATCCTGCTGATAATGTGGATATATAATTACTATCTGCCTATCTGTGCAGAGAAATCTACGCAAATAGACTATGACCTGATAATGTGTCAAAATTTTCTTTATTGTTCGTGGTGATGTAAAAGAATAAATAATATCAATCAAAGAAGTATACTGCAAGTAATATTGTAGGTTTTGTCGACCTAGTACTAACAATAACGGTTATCTGCAGCACCATATATAGATGTATAAAAGTCAAAATCAAAACTGATATATTTATATTATTTTTTATTGGGTTATATGATGGAATTCTTTGTGAACGCATATCGTAATTGTAAAATGTATCGTATTGTAGGTACCTTAATAATGAACACAGACTTGAGCTGTATGAGAGGTGACAGGCTGCACCAAGATCATTCACAGGCTCTCTCATAACTCCCGCTATTTTTTTTTAATCTGTCCAGGCCTTGAACTTTCTGGTTATTTTTACAATTTTAATGAGCTATGCATCAGGAATTTGGCAGGGAACGCAATCAGTGGTCATTCATCAATCATAGAAGACAAGGCAGCCTGTGTGACACTGACCAGCAGGTACCCTTTGTGACACTTGTTAGCAGGTACTCTTCTATAACAGGTGGATTATGTTACTGGCTATGATGTCAAAGGCGTACCAAGCACCTGACTATAACATCTACGCCTCATTTAACATGTTTATATTTCAATACTTCCAAAGTTTCCCACGATATTTTTTTCAGAAAGCTTTGTCATTATGCGCAATCAATCCTCCATTTTATTTTCTGTTTTCAGCAACAACAAAACCGGTGCCATCCTGGAGAACGGTGGTACCAAATATGAGTTGAATGCGATATCATATTCCATAAATATCACTTTCATTCCTTTAAATTCAATTTCAACTTTGAGTAAATTCCTGAACCAGGATAAAGATATGACGACCGCCTTTGACACGTTGTTGATCAGGATGTAAAAGTGAGAAAAAGATTAACTGCCAAGTCTCTCTTTCGTAAATTATCTGAAATCTCACTGAGTCAGAGTGGACCAGAAGACTTAATGAGTCACGACTCAAATATCCATCCTAACTCTCCAGGACACATGCCCCTATACTAATCACTGATTCAAACAATGGGGAAAACCTTTGCCACCGATTTCTAGCAAAGCCATCCCATAAAACTTATCAGAACAAACATTTTTGACAACGTAATCCACGCATCAATATGATATCATATCTATGTCCGCATAATTACACATGAGTCTTGATGATACTGATTTGATGTGTGCGGGATTGTGCAGTGCTGGGACAGCCTGAAGTTGGCCTCGACACATTGCATGAAGGAGGATGTGATCTTAATGAAATAGCTGATGTGAATGTAGTCTGTCTTGACAAGCTTTGTTGTGGGGGACCCGCACCCATCCCACTGGATAACGCTTGTGAAGACAGGCTAATGTGAATGTTACATTTGTTCTCATATAGACATGCAACAGACGAGCCAGTATAATTTCTCAGCTGCATGAAATCTTATTCTTCAAAGATAGGCATCAAGATGTAGAACTTAGAGAGCGGATAAAAAATCATTATTATTTCATCACATTTTCTTGCAAATCTATACCTATCTCATTACATTTTGATACTCATTGTAGAATATAATGTGTATAATAAATTATCATTATTATCAATTTATCCATTACAAAACAATCAGAATGTTATTTACAGTGCAAATGGTCACAGATTAAGCATGACAGGACAACAGATTACGCATGTTTTTTTGTGTGTAGATATTATATTGATGATTGTGGCATGCTTTCTTTGCACGCTGTAGATGTATGCGGGATATGTTGGCATCTCCATGAAAACAATCTCCTAGAAAACGTTGTTCCCTTGTAAACTTAATTTTGGCAATCTCTTTTCACCTTACAATCTGGACACGTCCAACTAAGGGATAGGAGTAAAATATTTCATTTGGGTTGGGTTTTGAAATTAAACTTATGTTAGCATTGGAAGCTGTTACAATGTGGCGTGAATCTCTAAACCACAGCCATGCTTGCCGAGTTAACTGGATGATTATGGCCTTCATGAAGGTCATTCTATTTGTAGCTATTTGGAAAGTGAGAATTACAAGGTTAAAAGGATGTTGGGACATTTAGGATAAATTACTAATACCAGCTCAGGATGGTGAAAATATTGAGTGATTGATTGTTTATTATCCGATACCTTAGTACCCCTCTCCAAGGGTTACCTCAGTAAAAATGAAACTTTGTTAAAGAAACTTATAATAAGAAGCAAAAAATAATACCGTTGTCCCTCTAATAGAAAAAGGTTAAAGGAAATAAGTTACAGCCTCCATACAAAAAAGACTGGATTATGCACTTTTTGCCAATCATTAATTGCTCAATGGAAGCTTCTCACTATCCCGCCAGCAGTGTTTAGTAAGTAACAACAAAGAGATATAAATGTTGGTCACTGCTTTAAGATTACAAAAATAAACTGTATCTAGATGATTAATATTTGGTGTGCCATTGGTTGGCTAGCGGCTATAAAATCAGACTACTCCCTAGCCTTCGTTCTCCATCTCGCCATGCATAGCACAGCAACAGCTTAGGGGTGAGAGGATGTTAGTGGAAGGGTAATGTATAGCACCACCCAATGTTTAGGATCACCACCATGCTGAGGATTATCGGGCTAGGCTCAGTATGCACGTAGTAGGATTAACGGATTCATTAATGATCATTGGTAGATGTTGGTAGCAGGTTAAACTTTGATCACACTGAAACATAAAACAACAAAATCATAATCTCCACTAACATAGTCACATACATGCATGACGGTTTTAGTGAAGCTGTGAAATCAATCTGTATTAAGCTGTACGATGACTGAGATATTAGTCGGTTTAGTCAGGACTATGACATCAATCACGGGTTAGGCAAGAGAACAATGACCAGCGAAGTGTTAGTCGGTGATCATTCTCTGAATGGAAAAAATAAGATACCTGAATCACAAGATTTGTTGGAGCGTTGACTTGACATGGTTTTTAACAATTGGGTACATTGGAGAGAGCCACGAATTGGTGTATGACTTTGTATATAAACACATCCATATTGATCATATTGTATTGGGTGCTTGCTACAGATGAATGCGCACATTCAACAAATACACGTACAGGTATTGGGTGATATGTAAGGGTGACAATAAATGTGGAAAATGAGATACTGACATCTTGTTTGATACGCATAAAGAGATATATGCTTAATGTATCGCCCATGAACTTGTACGCTTGTACGCTACTTATAGGAAAAACATTACTTTGAGAGTCGAAAATATTCAGAGAAAACAGGAGGTTAACTTAAATCTGTTATGGGGGATAATATAGTATGTCAGCATAATGACAGTAATTGTTTTATTGCTTTGTCAGCAGTTCTACTGCTCTCTCGAGAAGATTCATCTCACTTGCGGAGATTTTCTCGCCCTTTCCTGGTTTATCATTACCTTGCAGTGATGAGGGTGTTGTTGCGGTAGTAGTCTCCATTGTTGCTGTTTCCTCTCGTTGTTGTACTGATATTGCTGCTGCTCCTGTGTAGGGAAAAGTAAGATTAGAGATAATTATTATGTTATTATATCTATTACAATATTATTATGTGGTTAAATAATGATTTATCTTGGTGCTTTTTACCAACAAGGAATGAGTGAGTCGGCAGGCTTTCTTACCAGTTGATAGTTTCACTTGGTTGAAAGGTAAATCATTCTCACCATACTTGACAAGGTAGGGCATTGATAGGCAATGTATGGGCAGCGTAATACTTCTGACATTGATTGATAGATCTCAAAAGTGAGGTTTTCGTGTTATGTAGATGTTTTTGGTCAGATTATGATGGCTGCCTTTGCTCTCAAGTGCATAACCGCCATTTGTTTGGAGCTGTCAAAAAGTTCTACCATCTTTTATGCTAAACTTAAATTGGAATTAATTTGAATTTTTGATCAAAACTTGAGGTCAAATTAGAATACAAATACTATAAAGCAAATAGATGGAATATTGAATATATTCTCAATCTCATCATATCTAAGTCTTACCCATTGTAACATTGGTGGCGAAGACAGTCATATGTAGCTATTTTTAGTTTTTCAAAGTTTTCTAAATGACTCCAATTGACACAACCTTTGATTGGTACATATTTCACACACCCATTTTTAGAAGAAGGAATGTAAGAGCCTATTCAACATCATGAGTACATGTTTAGTGGAAATGAAATTTTGTAAGAACTTAGATCTCTACACATAGTTACACAGATCGTTACCCAAATGGGCTGATTCACAAGTTTTTAAATAAAACGAGAGTAATTCTGCGAGATAACGACACAAAATGAGATATGTACCAAGCACGCGCTGGGCCATGTCATTGCATACCAACCAACCTCAAGATTTGAGAGGCCACATTAGTGCTAAACTACATGTTATATAGCTTCCCATTGATGTCAGTACTCGCAAATCACAGGGATGGACTATTTCAGTGGATTATCATTATCTGGTTATTTTTAAATCTTCATTCAGATAAGGGATGAGAGTCTCGGATTAATCGGCTTACAGTAACACTATAATTTTAGATTTGATTTGGCGATTTAGACAACAGTATTTCAATGTTAGGATTCACGATATATAGATATTTTAGGGCAATAAGGTTATATAAGGTCACATAAAATAGTGTTTGGATGGAAATAAAAGGCTATAATGCCAAAATCACTATTCATTAGTGGCAACTGATACTGAAAGAATATCGCCCCGCCTAATTGAAATATCCAAAGATTCCTATTGATTGCATGAGGCCTGAGCAGTGCTCGAACAACAGTGGTACCAACTTACATCCCCCAGAAAACCTAGCCAGGAGATCTACAGAGTTGTGTAACAATTCCGAGGTCAACTGTTGATAACCAAAGAAGCGTTAACGATTCCACAAAAAGTTTTCAGCTTGTTAGGGCTATCAAGATCTATGGGAGTGTAGGCTAGGAGAATAAATTAAGGAGTTATGTTGATGGATTTGACGCTCATACCTTGAGAAGAGTGTGAGTTGTCAACTGAGATGGCAGTGTCAGGTACATCCAGAGTTATTGTACCATCTGGGCTCAGAGACTACAACAATAAAAAGTATGATAAGATACTGAAGACTGTAGTTAGGCCTTTAGTTTAATGAATTTGCGGCTAGGAGACTTCCCAGAACACCATGGAGAGGATTAGAGGCAATTAATTTCACTGCTGAGAGATTTATGGCTTTATAAGAAGAAATCCTAGATTTTAAGTTACCATGTTAGCAAGTTATGTGTTGCCAGGTACTGCAATTATGTCCCAATAAGTAGTGTCTGCAGTAGTCTGTCTTGACAAGCTTTGTTGGCGAGGCAAAGCTTGTCAAGACAGACTAAGTCTGCAGATGCCTATCATGAAGTTATAGTGTCGGTTATATTTAGTAGATAAGGCACTGAAAGCTGCTCAGGATAAGTCAGGCTTCGAAACACCGTAACAAGATGGCCCTACACGTATACCCATCAACAATCAAACAAATGTGTCTGGGATTGGTGTGATTTGTACAGGCTGTGTTCCTCAAACACAGCTTCAACTAATGGGCCAATCTGACACATGAGTGTAGATATGTAGCAGGAAGTGAGAGGAAGCCATGTTCATTAAACCACTGGCAAAATCATAAATGTTGGTGATGGACCAGCAACTTCGGAGCCTAAATGGCATAAGGTGTGCCTGTACCTATATTCAAACTTTGCTTTCTCTTGGCGTGTAAAACCTTGCAGCTATAAATCACAGAGCAACAGGCAAATTCTCTTGCAGAAACCAAACAGAGCTGACATAATATGGCAGGTTTCAGGCTGATTTAACATTGGTAAAGGTTTTTTCCATTGTCAATGAAAGATAACAGCCCTGACACCCATCTCCAGAACAAAGTGCCGACAGACAAAAATAGGAATACTCACTTTGTTAATAAGGAGCTCCATAAGTTTACTGAAGTTTATTTTGACTTGTATCAGTGGCTGTGGTGACTCAGTAGGTGGAGTTATGTTACCATGAACTACAGTGGACGTCACCTGTCCAGACTCTGTCGTCGCTGATCCTCCGATGTTACTAAGATCGAAATCCTAATAAAAACAAGGGAATAGATTGCAATCGGAAGAAGAGAAAGCCATTGTCTACATTCTGTCATTAGTTTTTTGATGTAAGACAGGTCATTCAAAATGATTAGTATAAACAAAATACATTTGGTTGGCCACATGAGTACCAAGCGAGACGATTACCTACACAAATCAACTACAGAACATCTATCCCTGACTAAACTTATCCGGTAAATGTGAGCACAATTTGGAATTCTCTGGGTATGGTCAGATAAGAGATCAACCCATTTCAGTGCCTTAGCTATTCAGTCAGGTCAGAGAATAAAGAAACTTACGCCTAAAAAGTTAGCAGTGATTGCAGTGAACACTGTGAACAAGACGGCTATTTGATAACGCATGTCTGCTGGATTGTCGGTATGTAGTAGTGAGAAGTGATAATTTAGCTTCAAATATCCAAAATTGTCAATTATAAGAATTATGCTTGAGTAGCGTCAGAAATCCAGGTAAATCTCTTCAGCCTAGTGTGCGCTTGGTCTGGTGTTCAGTTGTATGTCCTATTGAATGGCTGCGACGAGATTAGTTGAAAATTTTGCGTTGTTACCTGATATAGTTTTGGTTCTGATATCCAGCATATTGACCTTATATATACAGGGCAAAACGTAGCTAAGAACTGGAACGATACACTCCACTGGATTCTAGCACCATCCAGTAGCAGAGTAATGATGATAAATAGCGTCAATGACTCATCTTCATATTTTGACACAATCTATGTGATTGTTCTCTTGATTAAAATTTTATTTTTCTGCAGAGTGATACCTTAGGTCAGCATTACAATTTAATACGTTTGAGCCCTACAGCCAGCAAGAGGATTAAAACTACTTGGCCAATTCAGATAAATACTGCTATAAATATATGTCCCTGCTTTCTTATTGGAATACAAAGAGTAACGTTTTAATCTCTAACAGGGACCCAAGTGTCAGCAAATCCGAGTGTATACATCATCGCAAAGTTCAGAAACTAGATATAAGAACACCATAAATTATTGTCGTAAATTCAATGGACACAACCAAACTGTACTGAAGATGGCATAGAAGAGTGCTCACCAAATAATAACTCTACCAGATCATAAGCTATCTGCATTCAACATTTCTTGTATGCGATCTATATTTACCCTCCTGTTTCCAAAAAGTAACTTAAACGTTGAACCACCATCAGTTTTCAACTTTAGAGCTTTCCAGCAAAATATATTTGCCAGTAATATTATAGGCAAATGCATGCAGGTATTTACATTGTGGTCTGGTGGTTAGAGATCAACATGTTTTCTGTTAACACAGGAGATATCTGGGACACCATTTTGATTAGTCCTGCAATGATTTCTTCCATTTACTTAATAGATCAGTGACTTATGAGGCCCTCCCTCGTAAACCCCGGGAATGCATTAACCCCATATATGAGATACAGCTGTGGCTGAATCTGAATTTCTTCGGAACAAAGCTTGTCAAGACAGGCTAAATCCAAGGCAAAGTTAAAGCGTCAAAACAGCAGCTGTAGATGGAGAAACAAAACAAACGACCAACTGTACTTGACTCTATCTGTAGCAAGAATTCAGCAGTACATGGTCTTTCATTATTAATCTGCATTGGGGTATTATATCACCTCTGTGCCTCATCGACCGTAACTAAGAGGTAACTACCGACCAACCTCAAAATGTCAGGAGTTACCCACTCATTTATATTGAGTAGACAACTCTTTCGCCAACAATAAATTCAATATAGTGTGAGCAGGGAGGGTGCGAGGCTTATGACTCACCTTCTCTAAGCCACAGGGCATTTTTTCTAATAGGTCTTGAGATCACATTCTCAAACGCAAAAAACATCCTGTTGGCAAGTGGAACGTGATCTTTTGTGAAAACAACACCATATTCACACTCAAAGGTTGTAATATGATGCTGAACAAGTTCCTTTGTAAATATGCATATTACTCTAGCCGAAAGAAACATGATGTTTGATCAAAATTTAATCGATCAGGAGAATTGACCTCATTGATTTCAAATCAAAAGAGAATCGCTATTTGTGATCATTTGATAGCTGTTGAGTTCCAAGTACAGTCTCATCCATTTATTCCATATCAGTGGACGACCTATATGAAGAGGCTGAGCGCAAAGCAATCTGGATTGACGATATCAGCAGTTGGACTCCTAAATATCAGACAAGGTTTGTAATGGTTAAATAATAGGGATCCTCAGCCATGATCAACCTGAGATAGAGTAACCTCAGAATGACCATCTAGTGATTCTGTTTTACATTGGTTTAAGGGCCAAAATCGAATGGTTGTCACAGTGAATTCTATTAGGGTTTTACTCCATTGTTGATCTATGCTATAACCAAGGAGTAACAGGAGTAACATGGTTACTCCTTGCTATAACACTAGTTCCTGTGTGTTATTTACTTTGACGGAAAGGAAATTAAATGAAATCAATGAAACAGAATATATATATATGTGTATGTATGGATGGATGGATGGGGGCCTCTTTCCGGCTGGGTGCCTTTGGACCAGGGGCAAGAGTTTGGGTGACTCAGACTAGGGGCCTCAGACTAGGGGCCTCGCTGTATCCGGACTCAGACTAGGGGCCTCGCTGTATCCGGATTTCAGACACCACTGACAGTAATCAAGAATCACTCTGAGAAGCTTGGCAAGGAAGAGAAGACTAGAGAGGTTTGGGTAGATTCAACCATGGTAGAAATGTCAATGTTACAACGTAGGTAATGATGGTTGTGATCCCAACTACAGACCCTAACACAAGCCTTTATTTAGAACGGTAGTAGAGTTACCATAAACAGTTTTAAGTTACGATCAACTGATTTATCTGTTGTTTTCTTATTCAGTGCCAATACAACAACACTATGGCTGGGATGAGGGGCGAGTTTCATGGCGGTGCTTTGGATGCTGAAAGAGAATTTCGAAACCGGGAGCAAAGAATTGGAGAATATGCAAAGGATTATGTGAGAGCAGTTCGTGATCTAGCGGCGCTCGCAGGCATCAATGATGACCAGCGCATCATTGATTCAATTGTGAGGGGACTCACCGATGGCGATACAAGATCTGCACTTAGGATACATGGTGGGCTAAGTTATGACACGGTTCTAGACACTGCCAACTACTTTGAGGAAAGAGCTGCCAACAGTCGGCAGGCGTGGAAAAACAGGGGTTTTTATTTGGTACTTTGCAGCACATGCGCAGCTGTGGGCGCTGCCGGCGCTGCTCTTGCTGCCTTGTTGATGAATAGGAGATAACATGCGTCATCTTTTTTAAATAGTAGTGATTTTACACAAACGCCAACCCTCACAAGTCATGGTGACTGTCATAGAAAGCATTCAGGGTATTAACAGTTTTACTCCTGCACTGTACCCACATGTATGGAGAAGCCTTATTATTAACAGTTATAACGAATTCATGGATTGCTTTATCCACAAGAATACATTTTTTTTTATACTCATATTATCTATAGCTAGCCTTTATGAATGTCAAGACAACTACCATTAAGCTGGCATACACCTCATTTCTCGAAAGTGTCCTACAATATCACCTATGTTTTATATACGGACACCTCTCATCTGATACTAAGAACCAGTACAATCACCTCATCAACACAGCACGTAGGTCGTAGACTAAGCAAAGGCAGGCTTGAAGTTACAACCATAGACGATATATTCGATAAGTACTTCAAAACTAAATGCCTGAGAATGTTCGCTTCGGGCAAAGACACTGTCATAACGCTAGAACAACTCCCATCTGGTAGATACAGAGTGCCAGCCTACCGTGTAAACTGCCGTAAATACTGTTTTCGCTCATTATGTGTAAAACTGCTCAATCGAATAGCTTGATTCATTTATTATAAATTTAGTCAATGTTTTATTATAATTTTTAAAACTTTATTTTTATTCACAGAGCACAAGAGAAACATTGATTTTATCATGAGAATTGATACAAATATATACATACATACATACATATACCTCTTCTTCTCTGTTATACCTGGTATATATGCTATAATTTTATTTGTAATAAACATACTCTATATACAAAACCAAGAATCCAATTACAAATAGTTCATTCTAACAAGTTATTTCACACAAAAATGTGAAAGGCGGCAAGCAGCGATACAATGTCCGAAAGATCTCTCTGGCATTCATTCAAAAGAGATACAACTTAGTTCTTCGATATCACATCATTGCATGAGCTTAGCAGCCATACTTCAATTTTTTTGTGAAGTCAGTTTATAATGGAGAAACAAAATAAGGGGTTACACGTCCTTGAACCAATTGTCTACTTTGCTGTTCACACTCCTAAGTGCTCGAGTGAGAAATCTGATCATTCACTTGGTTTAAATATTGTTTGTGAACTCTGTATGTGTCACCTAATTCTCAAACTCTGTCCGAGTTACTGGTAATGTATTCCATTATTCACCACCTGCCAAAGGTTGTGAATAATGGAATGCATTACCAGGAACCTGGGCAAGGATTGAACACTAAAACTGTTATATCGCCAACTACTTGGAAACTTCAAACATTATGAAAAGATACGGGGATCCATCAATGAGGTCAGACAAACTTGTGACCTTGTGTGGCAGTTCCTCCGACCTTTCTCCTTGGCGGCTCATTGCAGGAAAAATTTAAACATAACCAACAGGGTACAGAGCGGATGTAGTTTGATTCACTATCGGGTTTGACTGTAACGTCACTCTGTGAAGTGCATAGCGGGCATGCTAATTAGTGCCATCAACCCATTTTTTTTTGGGGATGGTGAGATGGCACAATTGCTATTCACTGCCAGGTGATTGGTGCTGCGGGAGTTGAGGGTACAAACTCTCATTGGGGGAGCTTTCAAGGCTGATTGTTCCAGTCCCCAGCAGTCTCGGGTGTATACCGATTCTTTTCCGTATGCCAAGCATGCAAACTTCAGGTCCATGCAGCCATTAGCTTTCCTGATCCTGGAGATAAAGTAAAAAAAAACGCAGGTCAGAGAGCAAGTTACATCAGAGTCACTCGGACCTTGAATTTGTGGCTCGCAATTTCAGCATAAACACTCATTGCGGTCATATGATGTCAAGTTATTACACCATGAGTCCATCAGAGGCGCACCATTAGACGAGCTAGACGGAGTAATAATCTTGTCCAACGTAAAGTCTGCGCTTCTTCCCTTACGTTATAGATTAACGCAGACCCACACCAACTTCGAGAAGACACAATTAACATCTCAGATTGAAACATATCGATGTACCCATCGCTAATTTTAGAATTTGACTTCTAATGGCCGAATCACAGAGTAAGGATCTACTTACTTGGTGGTAATATCAAACTTGTTTTGAAATATAGGCATCAATTCATGATGCATCAATCAGTTTTACACATGCAATAAATTCGATTCATATATCATCAGAAAAAATTTGATATAACCATCCGAAGTCAAATTCTATAATCAGGGGTGGGTACTTAGATTGAATTCTAAGATTTGACGCGTTAAATGTGTAATGTCGAATCCAGTGTGATGCCGGCCACCTCATATGTTACCATGTTTGCGGTAATGATAAACTTTAGTGAAACTGTTGCCTGCAGTCTATAAAGTTTATCTCATAAGTTTTATTGAGCGAACCAATATGATTAAACTCAAGGTACATTATGAAAAGCGGACTGTAAAGGGTGACTGGTAAATCCAAGTAGTCAAAGAGGAGACAACTTGGAAAGTGCTTGGCATAACACACCTACATAGTCAACGACTCATAAGAGAACAGAAGAGAAACTTTTCATGGTATGGTGATTCTGAAAACTTGCCTTGTCTCATCCTTAGAAACTGTGTTTTCAGCTTGAGCCTGCGACAGCTTACATGTAGCCTATCTGTCATTGTATCATATCTGTGAGGAGATGGTTGATCCTGAAAAATTAGATACAAGTCTATAAGAATTGAGAATACAGGACATGACGCGTTTTAAGTCAAGCTTTGTTATCTCTTAACCACTTGATGACCATCAAATATGTGGACTATATGGTGATAAAACCTAGCTCATAAACATGCCCCCACCCGGATGTGGGCGCTCATAACTTGCTTAGTACAGTGAATAACTTTGTTTTCATACTCAATAGGCTGAGTACAACTTTTTCTTTCAGGTCACATTAGGCATCTTATCAACGCAATGTGATTCTTTTCATCGGGTCATTTAAAAATGACGAAATACCAAAAAATGTTGTTTTGAAGACTTGCATCTCCGCAGCAAAAAGAAAACAACAACAACAATAGTAAGTTCTCTTTTAACTTTATATATATACCACTGCCATTTATGGAGACTAGCATCATACCAGACCAGCATCTCACCATTTCACCACTAAGTCCACCCTAATCCAAGTCATTATGAGGCACAGTCTAGTAATGCAACCAGGGTGAGTTTCTCCCTGATGAAACTCAAGAGCAAAACATGTGGATCATCCTAAAACTCACCTATTAGGTCACTATCAGCTTTGTAAATTTGAATGGTAGCATTTGCTCATTCTTCTCACACCTGGATAATAAGTGATAAAAATACCGAGAGGTCAGTCGATATGACTGGGTGAGATGCTTTATTACCTGTAATAGGCTCAAGAGTTACAACATCAGTTGTTGTTGGTTATAAGGAATCACACACACTGCGTACTAGGCTTGTGTACTGTGTTAATGTGCTATGATTTGCAGTTAAAGACTGAGTATTGGTTCGCAAACCAATGCCAGTCTCGACGTTAAAACAAAGTTACAGCATGGAGTCGTGAGATCTCTCCCATGAAAAGGTTATCGAAATGCCTGCAATGTGCAAGATAAACTAGACCTACTGCTGCCTGAGTGGCAGCAGTAGTTTTAGTTTGTCTTGATACATTCAAGCCCTCAAGAACATTTTCATACCTGAGCCGTTGCATTGCTGGATAACTGTGGCGGCTTTTTCTGTAAAACCTGCCAAGAAGAAGCTCTGGTTTCTTCTGGTTTTAGAACAAGCCGCCACTGTGCACAGTGTAAATAACGGCTCAATCCTTTTAGCATGGGTGGCATTGGGCAAAGGATCTCCCGAGGCACGCATACCAAAAGAAATACCTAAGCCAAATACCGTATAGACAGTAGTTTTATAACCTGGTGTGGCTTGCTCCCCATCACTATGCACTATAGGCTCTATTAACATGTGGCAGAAGATGGGGAGCAAGTCACACACCAGGGGATAAAACCACTGTCTACTTACCCACTGGATTTCTTTCATGAAAATTGGCAAATCACTCAAATAATTGGTTTTAGTTAGCATTTGCTGCCATCGCATAACTCGTGGACTGTCCACATGATGCCCCATCAAGCGAAGGCCTGATCATGTGCCACAAAGAGTGCCGCAGTGATCATAAAACGGCAGCAAACAGCAGCAAACTTGTCACAGATAAGGTCATTAGCTGATGGGGCATCGTGGGACGGTCCACGGGTTGGCTCGGCGGCAACAAATGCTAAGAAAACTAATAGTATCTGATGTTTCGGCAAGTTTACCAAAGAAAATCACGACTCTCTCTGTTAACTTTTGAGGAGTTTATCTGATGTACTCTGCTCTCCTATGGTAGGTTAGTACTCACCAAGTGTTGGTCAGGTCAAGGTCATTATTTCCAAGCCAATAGTAAGTAGTCGCAATTGTGTACAACTCTGCAAAATCAAAAAAGTCACATCTTGTATTTTCAGGAGTCCAAAGAGTGTCGTAATGTTGGTACCACATTTTAAAATATTTTCATGGGCTTCAGCATGCACCTGTCTGCCATTTGACAGCTGGTGGCATGGTTTCTTATTTTTATCATCGCCTATTCTGTTGCATTAGTAGCGATGATCTGGGCTATGTCATATGAGATGTGTACAGTATTATTATGTAGAATATAAATGACCAAATCAGTCATAAAATGGATAATCAATGTATGGGTGATGAATTTGATAATTCTTTATTAGAGAAACTGATATCGTGGTTATCACACAAAATCATTCATCTGTGAGCTAAATCTTAGATAGAAACTGGGCTTCTCTGCTTCGGACTCTGATCAATAACCTCATAACAGTTGTAGCTGGTCAAGGGCGATTCAAGATACACCTGCCAAAACTCAAGCTAACGGATGAACTGAACTGCCGACAATGTGGTCAAGACACAGACAGTTTTTCACTTGGTAACCTCATGCCTCTACAAACAAGCAAGTTAGCTAACCTTTGGTCAAACATTCCTAAAGGGGGAAGCTAATCCAAAATGCATCACAGTTTCAGATTCGCTCCGATTCATTCGTATATCGGGGGCGTTTAGTACAGAGATGCTGAATTAAAATTTGTTGAATGGAATGCTTGAGTTTTATGAGCCCCGGAGACCGGAGCCCAGTTTGATATGAGTTACCTCGGACAGCCGCATCTCATATAAAAGAAAAATGAACTAAATGGTTGTCAGCATAACAGTTCCCATCTTAGCAGCTTTCAGGAGAGGTATACACCCGAGGGTGCTGGGGGCTGGAACAATCAACAATGAAAGCTCCCCCAGTGGGACTCGAACCCACAACTCCTGCGGCACTAATCGCCTGGCAGTGAATAGCAAGCGCGCTAACCGATTGCGCCATCTCACCATCCCCAAAAAAGAATGGGTCGATGGCGCTAATTAGTTAGCCCGCTATTCACTACTGGGAGTTGTGTTCTCTCATCCCACAGCACATTCCAATCCACCATTGCCACCCTATGAAACACAGTGTACATGTTAGGGTTATTGGCCTTACATGGCCCATTGCTGGGACCCCTTATAGTAGGTTTAGCTGTCTTTCCAGCTTGTCAGCATGTCTTTCCATGCTGTCACATGTCTTTCCATGAGTCAGTCAGTAGACAAGTACACAGGAGAGGTATACACCCGAGGGTGCTGGGGGCTGGAACAATCAACAATGAAAGCTCCCCAGTGGGACTCAAACCCACAACTCCTGCGGCACTAATCGCCTGGCAGTGAATAGCAAGCGCGCTAACCGATTGCGCCATCTCACCATCCCCAAAAAAGAATGGGTCGATGGCGCTAATTAGATAGCCCGCTATTCACTACTCGGAGTTGTGTTCTCTCATCCCACAGCACATTCCAATCCACACAGCGTACGTGTTAGGGTTATTGGCCTTACATGGCCCATTGCTGGGATATTTAAATGGCAGCAATTCGGTGGCCGACCAACAAGGGCAATTTTCTGTTGCAACCTAGAGTTTTATGGAACAAAATGGATATACTTCAAATGTGATCACCGAGGGTTTGTTTCTCTTTGCATAGCAATAGCACACCTATGTGGCAGCTACATCAATTCTGCAAAATCTTGCAAACTTACCCTCACCTAATTTTAATCTACAATAATTAGGGCAACAAAAACGGTCAGCTGTCAAAAATACATGACAGCTGAGTGGGCAGCGTAATAAAAGTACAAAAAAATACTATAAATAAATCACCATCCGCAGTGTTATGTAAAAAGTGAGCGTAAAGACAGCATACCATACAATTATTCAGCCCTAAAATTTAATACCACCAATGTCCATATCAGGAAGGGTATAACTATAATTTCTTTTGACAAATCATAGGGGCTTGCAAAGACAACCAGTACTTGTCTTTGTCATTTGCTGCACATGTCTCAAGTCAGTCACACTATGACACGAATAATTCATTGCAGGTACAATATATCCAATACACAAACCGTTTCCCATCTCAGCCTTATTGCTACACATTCATGCTCAATGCCATCTCCTGTATGTTACATAACATACTGAATGGAGTGCCGGGCAGCAAATTTATTTATATCAGATTCACAGTCACGCTTTTGTTGGGCAGAGCAAGGAGCAAAGGGATCTCCAACTCCTTGGGCGGAGGAATGGTGCATTTCTACGAGGGGCATAGCCTTTGAGTGGGCAGATTATTAACACTTTGGGCGAGTGTATTGGAGCTCTGGTGCCTTCAATCGAACTGATGCGCACATTCAGTTAGATATCAAGAACAGAGAAGCTGACGGATGAGTGTCTCTATATCACTCCTGATACTTTCATTTTTAAACTATAACCACTGGGTTGGCAACATCGATTAAAAACATGGAAAATAGTAAAATACAAAACCAATCGATCAACCCGGTTCTGGAAACTATTTTGTCAATCATAAATGTTTCAATCCCTCCCAAAAATGTGACAGAAAAAAGATGGAATTGATCGAACATTCTATGTTAAATTACTCCTAAATAATCCAGAGTAATGCAAAAGAACTAGAACAGACAGGGCCTTAGTAAAAGGTTGGAACGTATATCCATATTTTAATCCCTAGTGCCGTAATACCGCAGACATATATATTCCTCTGGCTTTCAGGAATTATATTTTTCTGTCTATGCGTAGCGCAATGGCACTTCTAGGTCTGACAACATGCTGCACTGCTGAGAATGAGTGGAGATATTGTTGACAATTCTGCCAAAATATGGTCAGATCCGGTGATGATCTTCATGGTATGACATAATAATATAATATATTGTTATATAATCTTATTTTGTTTTATATGTTATATTGTTAGAAGCAGTTTTTTATTAGGGGTAAACAAACACAATAATATTAGTACGCTACCCACCTGATATAAGGCTGAAGTATAGGCCGATGGTTTGCCAGGTCTGTTTAGTAAATCTACTTCATCACTATATGTTTCTATATAATTAGATAAATAGATTAATTACCGTTGTACATTGATATGAATCATATATATATATATATATATATCAGTGCCGTTGTAATAGTATTGAAGAACAGCAATAGCAAGGATCACTACAATAGCCTTGTCAAGCAGCCAAAACGAAAGAAGTGGCAGTGTGACAAGGTTGGTACTACAATACTCCAGCCATACTGGCATGTAGATCACTGATAAACTAGGCTATCATTAGTGTCGTAAGGCCAAGTATGCATCATGCGTGACTTGAATTTGCGCATGTGCAAGAACAATGAGTTTAGTTCTGATTGCAACTTTGGAAAGGGGAAATGGGATATCCCCTGCAAATTTAGCTAATAGTGACAATAGAAGATAACTCTTTCTAACGATTCCGCACGCACATGGCAGTGTGCCACCAGAGCAGGTAGCCAATCAGATGGCTTTGGAATTCTGAGACTCAATTTGCAGAGATCAGCTCATGCCCAGAGCTGAGCATGCGCAGAATGTACTCCAGCAGTATTGAAGCAATATAACAAATACATAGCAGTAATTCTAACTTTGTAAAAATTTCTACCACATTCACTGTGTTTCCATGTGAACTTTGAGCTCAAACTCAGTGGTCACCTCTTGGCTCGCCCTAGAAAACTGTATTTGTTTCCATGGGACGAAGTCAAACTGAAACTTCAAAACATCTGCTGCGGTCTGGACTTGAACCCAGGTCTCGATCTAATGGAAAAACAGTAATCACTCCTCAAAATGAGCAGTTCAGATTCAGATCACTATAGATGCTACCATAATTTCCCTGATAGTATTTAAGTTAATCATAATTACAACATTTTCTACTATTCAGATGAAATATTCAGCAGAGTAGTCCATACCGCACTTCACTTATATCGCCTACCTTGTCATATGTCAACAGACAGATTGAGGTAAAGTCAGCTTTCTGATTTGATTCCTTTGAAATGCTAGTACAAACAACCGCTATCATGGAATATTTTCAGTATTCTGTAAAATTTACAAGTTCTGGTAGGAATTATAAGTAGATTTAAGTTTTTATTTGGTAATAACAGATCAACTGTAGAACAAGTATATTCCCAAAATTGTGCTAGTACAACCAAGGATGAGAAGAACGTGAGAAAATTATTGTGTAATCGCAGTGCAAAATTTATTTTACTTAAGACTATGAATGTGACGCTTATGTTTTATCTATGCCTAGTGGTAGGATATACCTTACCTTGTGTGCCAAGAAGAAACCTGAATCCTGAAGTTTATCACTCAAGTTCTGAAATAGAAAAAGAATCAGGTGTTAGAGAGACATGTGCGACATAATCACCCGAGAGCAACTACACCGCCGAAATACGAAAGTGTCTCTCCATGCAGATAAAATCAGGCTACAATGTTAGGTTTCAGGTCAGTTGCAGATCCCCTGACTTAGGTCCGCCGAGTCAATACGTTTAATGCAGACGCAAAGCCAGGACCTTCATGTCGAATTTGGAGGCCGAAAGCCGAGATGTTGGCATAGCCTTCGACCTTCTGATATGAGGCTAAGGTTGACCCACTGAAGTCCTCAGTCTATAGCACAACGCATTATGCAATATACACATCAGCTTCAGGTTAAAGCCACTTAAAACTCCCTGCCGACAATACCATGAAGAAAGGAGTTGACGAAATGATTATGTACGCCTTCAGGAAGTTTTGAGTGGCAATATTATCTTTTCGAAATTAATGGTAGTGTCAGTGATGTGAATGAAGTACACACCACACACTGAGAAATGTCAGTCACCCAGCAGGGATATTCCAGTTAGTTCACATGACCATCAGGCCACATGACCACTGGAGAACGACACAGCAGACAAGGAAGACTGTGTGTCTGTCTGCCGGCACCAACCAACAAATCCCCAATCTATAAACCTTACAGTGAGGGCAGAAGTCCACCCTCTGTATACTTAACACAAGAGCCTGGTTTTACCTGCCTTGTAATGCTGATATTATCTCCCTTTTATTTAGTTATCCATGCTGATTATTGCTTTTCTAAAACAAAAGAGAGGCACATTAATGTGAGCAACATTGATTCTCTGTCTCAACCCATGGTATTTTTTAATCTAAATTCAGTCTTATCTATTAGAAGATTTTTAGTTCTTGATTAAAGTATACTTCAGACATTCATGTATTTAGGAGGGCTAGGTACATAAAAAAAGCCCCTATGATCTAACAAAAAATCGCCATCTTAGTAGATCTCCTACATGCAATTGTTCCTATTCAATTCAGTGCTTGTGAGAATGTGTGGATTTTTATAAGTGTGATAGAAAATTAGTAAATTAGTAAGAGGTTGAGACAGATTGCTGATGGCAAACCTTCAAAGTGAGGGCATGTCAGTTGCACCGGCTACCAACACTGACAACAAAGTCCGGTCACTTACATTTATTAGACCAACACGAAGCAATGCAACAAGGCCTGTTAACAGGGGTGTATCCATAGGTAGGGCCAGGGCCCTACCACTTTTTCGGGAGGTCAATGTTGAAAAACCTCCTAAAATTGCACATTGACTCTATTTATGTTTGCCAATAGCAGGTGCTCAGGTGCCCCCTTTAGTGCTATGGCCTGCCTCAAAAGATACCTTTGGGCCTATCTTGCATGTTCTAAATTGGTTGCAGAGAGGTATTGAGCATGTCAAAGTTCAATGTTGGCAAGTTGCTCACACAAAACTAGTATTACTATTATTAAACCTAATCATGGACAAGACAACATTTTCTTGTCAATTTTCTTCTCCAAAGGGCGGAAATGCCTTAGAACAGACTCTCTGGGAGGCCCCCCATACCCCTTAGCGGGAAAGCGCTACAGCGCCCCTCCCGCACCCACCTCGCATTGCCCTACCACTTCAAAACTCATGGATACAGCCCTGCCTGTTAATCTATGCATGCAGAACTAAAACATTTATAGATAAATTCAATTATTTAAAATTCTGATGGAAAAAGTGGTCAGCCAAAGCTTTAGATGCATAACACTAGGGTCCATTATCCAGGTTTCTTATCCCAAGACCATATTGACAAGGCTATAGGTAATATGCGGGGACAGGATAAGCATATTCATGTACATCTAGATAGCACATACAGTATCCATCACCACTAAGATCAATGTGTAGAGACTTATTTAGAGCACTTACAGATATGGAAAAAGACCTAAATAAAACAATGCAAACAGGTGTCAGAACCTGATAATAAAGAGGCATCACTTTGCCTGCTAAATCGAGGCCCTGGCAGGTGAGGTTTGGTGCTACAAGTTGTTCACTATTATGAATCACTGGTCTCAGAAGGCCTCGTGGCTATAGGCAGCAAGGCTGACGGTTTTCATACTAGTATTAGTATGAAAACCCTCGAGCCTCGCACAGAATTTGAGAAAGCCTTGCTTCCTTATATTTCATCCATGTGAAGGGCCCAGAGCTTCACCAAATTGTAAAGCCAAATACCCAAACACCGGCGGGAGAGAGATTTATAACCAGTGCAGGGTACCGCCCTCTGATATCATCCGTCTGTAGAAGACGCGTCAGTCCACACACTTCTGATGCAGACCAGCTTTCCACCACTGTGTGTGCGAGAATAGATTGACGCCAAAATCAGAAACAATTACCACTAACAAAATGAGGGAGACTACCTCACACAGTGATGGTCGAGGACAGATTTTTCATTATTAACGTCACTCGCGAGTGAAGTCGATAAACTGTCATAACTCTTAACTCTCTTTATTGCCCAGCCAGTTGAATAGCCAGATCTCGCATTCTAGCCAAGGTGGTGTCAATAAGAAGAGTCATGTATTAACCATCCACCCCGTCAAACTCATCCAATATCAAGTCCTGATTTCCACCAAAGAGATATTTTGACTCAATTGACTGGGTACCTGGTTAATATCCTTTGTCTGATGGTAACAAGCCCCAAGAACATGATATAAAACCAAGTTTCACCTGCCTCATTGTAAGGATATTAGCTGATCTGTATGCCATCTGCTTGTATCTTCCTCTGTCCGACTAGGTGGCATCAACTAACTTTGAAGTTCTCTGCAAAATAACAAAGCACAACATATTATACGGATTAGTAGAAATTAGCCAAGAAACTTGGGTCAATGTGCCTAGGCCATGAAATCAGGTATGTCAAGCAATACATATGTTTGGAAAGTATTTATGGACGTGATGATAGTTATCTGAGTAATTGTACATATATGCACACTTACTCAGAGGCATGCTAGTAGTAGGTGTTTTTATATGATGATCATTTGTTTTGTGTTCTACATATAGCATTACTCTTTTCAAGCACATTAGATTCCATGAATACCCCAATACCGTTGGCAATAACCATACGCATCCAATACAAACCAGAACATTATTGATTACAGAGTTTTTCCGTAATAAATATAGCTTACCCACCAAGTTTAGTTGACTGCGCAGTACTGCTAAATGAATAAATACCTTATGTTAGCAGAAGTATTGACATTGTCAAGAAAATAACGATCATCCCATCATGCTGACCTCATTTCAAGCTACGTTGTCTGCGAAAAAAGAAGAAAAGCAATCAGTCTTTGGGTTAGACTGAGTTGGTGTCATATTGACATTAGACAGTGTGGGTGCCACAGATCCCTCCCTTGATCTTGTTGGGGGATCATGCATGGTGGTTAAACTTCAACAGTGGCCCACATTTCAGTACATTATGGGTAGTTTCTGTACATTTCGGTACGTTATCCGTAGTTTCTGTACATATCGGTACATTATTTGTAGTTTCTGTAAATTTCGGTACGTTATCCGTAGTTTCTGTACATTTCGGTACGTTATCCGTAGTTTCTGTACATATCGGTACATTATTTGTAGTTTCTGTACATTTCGGTACATTTTGGGCTCAGTATTTCGAGTTCAAGTGTTCAGTGTTAGTTTGAGTGAGAGCGATACAATTTGTATACAGGTTTCTTTTTCGTGAAAAAGGCACTGATTCCTTCAGTCCATCAAATGCTCACATAAAGTGGACATCGGGAGCAGCATGCCGTTTTTGTTCTTCCACTAATACACACAAGATTTAACAAACTAGCCCAACCAGGGAATGCCAACTTCTTACTAACCAACCAGCGGACAGTCATGACACTCACTTATGACTGAGAGCTTCCTAGCTAGTAGGTAACTGGTGTATGGTCCTAGTCGGTGCGCTTATTAAATCCCACTGTATTAAAAGTTCTTGTGATGATGGTTTGTAGGTTCTTGATGATTATTTCAGTAGGTCTTAGGTGAATTGGTACTGTCACACCCATGGTGGTGTTTGGGTAGCCAGTTTAGTGTGAGATGTTGGTTGTCGGTGGCCGATGATGGTCTTGGCCAGCTTAACAGTTAGATGTTATTAATGATGTTTTGCCGCTTTCTTAACAATCGGTGGTCTGTTATTCATTTCTTAGAAGTTTGTATGTTAGTATGACACCAACCTGTGAGCACAGCAGCAGTTAAAGATATGGTGACTTCTGGCGGCTACTGGAAAGAGGCACATTCAATCAACCCTAAAACTGGAAAAAATCAAAGTGTTACTGGGACAGCAAATTAATTTATTTACAAGTCTGTCGGTCTTCATTGGGTACCAATCTCCGTAACGAACCTTTTGAGGATGTTTTTTTTTATTTAGACCCAGGTAATTCTGCATATAACGGGCTTTGTTGCAGCGATTTAGTATTTAAACAGATGAGAAAATCCATTATTGATGATCAAAAAAATTAAAGTAAGCGGAGAGAGCTGATAATAAAAAGAAAAAATGTGAAATTAAAGAATAAGTTGTCAACTACTTATTGATCCAGTAGTGAATGTAAGGGTACTGGTCTTGTCTGAGGCTTAGATATTGTTTTTAAAACTTGACCTATTCCTGCCAGCTGCTTTAGGATAAATAAATGGTACTAAAAGAGAGCTCACCACACACTCTGCTTGTGCCATCCATTTATATAGAGAGAGGAACATTCAAAGTGAAATCTAGAAGTATGGCTAACAACTCACTTCACTTTATGATTGTATCATCTGCAAATAGAAATAAAAAACAAGGTCAGCCATATAAATGACTGAGTGGGTTAGTTACTCTGGTGTGCAGATTGTTGACACAAATCTCATCAGATTCCTCTAAATCAGGTTTATGGCAGCATCTTAAGGATTGCGGCGGTAATGTAAGCAGGCGCCCCAGAGCCTGCTTTTTAGAGTTATAGTTTTAAGAGTTGAGTTATAGTTTGAGTTAGAGTTATAGTTTATAGGTTTATAGGTTTAAGTTGAGTCATAGTTTTTGTCTCGACTGAGAATTTAGGGGCGGCTGATTCCATCAATTCGCTGACACCGCAGTTATCAGCGTATATCAGGGTCAGCATGTTGCTTCAATCACGCTCACGAATGCACGAGATATCGAGGTTAGCCCAGCAGTGGGGGTTTGATAATAGTCACCGCCGGTGCATCGCCCCAACACCCCCTTAGCTAGTTAGGTTCAGTAGAATTGTCAGTAGATTGATACTTTGAAACCTGATATTATTTTGAAGCTCTTCCCAGCATTTCTCTCGACTGACAGACAATTGAGAAAAGTGACGAGATGAACATGAAAATACTTTCAGATCCTACAATATCAATCATGTGACAACTTCAGTATAAGATGGTTTGAGTTACGAAGTGAAAGGTGCCTGCTTCTAATATCCAGATATTATCAATCAACTGTAAGTGGGAGTAACACCCACCTGTGTAATGTGTATTCATCACATCTCAGCTGCTTCTTTTAGTGAGCCCATCACATCACTGAAAAAAAAGGGAAACAATTGATTGTTTCGGACACAAGTGAGCAACTCAATTCCTCTTTACAAATAATACAAGGATAAAGTCAGTCATGGTGACTGAGTGGGTATGTTAATCAATTCTTGTTGAGGCGCTTTATGTATATGTATGTGTATATATATGGATAAGCATATTCAGTGGAATTTAATTGTTTGTCATCTGAGTTGTGCAATTTACACGAATATATTCGGATATTTGAAGTCATCACCACGCAGCTTGCTTAATATATGGCATCAAGCAAACTATTGCTAGTGCTTAGCGCTCCCAGCCTTCCTTCAAATGGGAGCTTCACACCGCTAATTCCACCAATTGCTGATGTGCACACATCATCAGCTATCTTCGGGGTAGCATGGTGTGTAAATCGCACTGATTAAAAAAAAATTGAAGCATATTTGCTTACTAGTCTGTGTTCCTCTCGGAGCTTCGACACTATGGTCTCTCTTCTCAAAGATTTCTTTTTCTTTTTTCCCCCATGCTCCCCCAGGAAACTGAACATATGTCCAGCATAGAGCTGAGGCAGTCCCCGTCAAGTGAGCACCCGTCACTACTGACGGGGACCATCTCACTATACTGCGCCGGTACATAGACGGTTAAGTTGAGTTCCCGAGTAGACAAGCTCTTGTATAGAGTCAGCAAAGACCGACAAAATAACAACCGTACTCCATATGATGAGCCTGTCCTAAGAGTAATGCACCCGAAAGAATCAACTATCATACCCACCTTACAACATGATCCGTCACTCTGAGTGAGTCTAGACACCACAGCGGACAGGGATAACGCGAGTTTGTGGCCGAAGCAGCTGTGGTTTCCACATCTACAAAAAATAGCAAGGTTATAAGCAGATGTACATGGGCTAGATTCTAACTTTGATGGCAGACAACTTCAAAGATCTAATGATGGCATGAGAGTTGGAAGCATTATTATTTCAAAGTTATTTTCATACTTGTGATAGTGAAAGGCATAGACAGTAAATATGCAACTTCTCACCTGAAATTTGGTGCTGGTTATTCTGTTTACGGATATCATTAAGGTTGCAAGTCTTGTCAATTCCAATGAATGATTTGTATCGTCTGAAGAAAATAAAACAAAACGCGGTCAGCCATATAAATGACTGAGTGGGTTTGTTACTCTGGTGTGCAGATTGCTGACACAAATCTCATCAGATTTCTCTAAATCAGATTTATGGCAGCATCTTAAAGATTGCGGCGGTAATGTAAGCAGGCGCCCCAGAGCCTGCTTTTTAGAGTTATAGTTTTAAGAGTTGAGTTATAGTTTTAAGAGTTGAGTTATGGTTTTTGTCTCGATTGAGAATGGAGGGGCGGCTGATTCCATCAATTCGCTGACACCGCAGTTATCAGCGTATATCAGGGTCAGCATGTTGCTTCAATCACGCTCACGAGTGCACGAGATATCGAGGTTAGCCCAGCAGTGGGGGTTCGATAATAGTCACCGCCGGTGCATCGCCCAAACACCCCCTTAGCTTGTTACGTTCAGTAGAATTGTCAGTAGAACGATACCTTAGAATCTGAAAGCGTTCTGAAGCCCTTTCCATCATTTTTTACAACTGACAGACAGTTGAGAAAAGTGATGAGATGAACATCAAAATACTATCAACAATATCAATCTACAGGACAACTTCAGTATAAGATGGTCTGAGTTACGAAGTGAAAGGTGCCTGCTTCTAATATCCAGATTTTATCAATCAGCTGTAAGTGGGAGTAACACCCACCTGTTTAATGTGTTCTCTGTGTTCAACGTATCTGAGCTGTTACTTTTAGTGAGCCAATCACAACACTGAAAAAAAAAGGAAATAATGATTGTTTCGGTCACAACTGAGTATTGAGAGTGAATCTGCAATGTTACTTTGATGGTACCTATCCTAACTTCTTAAAAAAAAAAACCAGATATATAATAGTATTGCGGATCAACTGCTAGCATTACAAAATTATAAACAGCCTTACAAGTCTTCTCAACTAAGTGCTGCCATACGGTACCGAGATATCGATAGTATTATGCAAAGCGCAGATGTTGGGAAACTATATCGGGCACACAAACGACACATATTGTTGCAGGATGCAATAATGTGAACAACTAAACAAACTATCATGTTGATGCAACAGTTAGGTAAAAGAAACAATGTGTAGTGGTTTTCCTGAATGTACAAAGACATTGTCTTCGTTCAGGTTCTAAACATGATTTTTGTTTGCAAATGTCGCTGCTAGTTGTCCATAAATGAACTCATTAACGCACTCAACCCACGGAACACATAACCTAAGTACACCAATAAATGGAGAAATTTGAAAAAGCAAGCTTAAGGTTGTGGCATGAAAATCTGTAAGGGCAAAAATCTCATTTAGTTTTAGGCAATAGAATCATAAAATTGTAAGAGCTCCCACACACAATTTAGTTTAAAATATAGCAGCTTTGTTCTCATGAGTTGAATGGTTATAACTAAGCATTGAACTCAAAGCTTTAGTGTGTCACATGCATTTTACCAACTCATATCAAAATAATAATGATCATCTGTAGCTTTATGCATCTGTGTACCTCTGGACAAATAATACAGGGAGAAAGTCAGTCATGGTGACTGAGTGGATACGTTAGTTCATTCTTGTCAAGGTACAAATGTATATGTTTATGTATAGGCAGTGTAATTTAATTGTTTGTCATCTGAGTTGTGCAATTTACACGAATATACTGGATTATTTGAAGTCATCACCGTGCAGCTTGCTTAATATATGGCATCAAGCAAGCTATTGCTAGTGCTTAGCGCTTCCAGCCTTCCTTCAAATGAGAGTTTCACACCGCTAATTCCACCAATTGCTGAGGTGCACACAACATCAGCTATCTGTGGGGTGGCCTGGTGTACAAATTGCACTGATTAAAAGAGCATATTTGCCTGCTTGTCTTGTTTCTTTCCAGAGCTACTGACCTTACGGTCAATCTTCCCTCCGAATGCTCCCCCGGGAAATCAAACATATGTCCAGCGCAGAGCTAAGCAGGCGCCCCAGAGCCTGCTTTTTAGAGTTATAGTTTTAAGAGTTGAGTTATAGTTTTTGTCTCGATTGAGAATGGAGGGGCGACTGATTCCATCAATTCGCTGACACCGCAGTTATCAGCGTATATCAGGGTCAGCATGTTGCTTCAATCACGCTCACGAGTGCACGAGATATCGAGGTTAGCCCAGCAGTGGAGATTCAATAATAGTCACCGCCGGTGCATCGCCCCAACACCCCCTTAGCTTGTTAGGTTCAGTAGAATTGTCAGTGGTTCGATACCTTAGAAACTGACAGTGTTCTGAAATCCACCCCATCATTTTTCAAAACTGACAGATAGTTGAGAAGAGCGATGAGATGAACATCAAAATACTTTCAGATCCCACAATATCAATCTACGTGACAACTTCAGTATATGATGGTTTGAGTTACGAAGTGAAAGGTGCCTGCTTCTAATATCCAGATATTATCAATCAGCAGTAAATGGGAGTAACACCCACCTGTGTAATGTGTATTCAACAAATCTCGGCTGCTTTTTTTAGTGAACCAATCACGTCACTGAAAAAAAGGAGCAAAACATGATTGGTTCGGACACAAGTTAGTATTGAGAGTGACTATGCTATATTACTTCTTTGTGCTGTCATATTTCTTAGCAGTAGCTACAGTTAGGCTGGCACAGATATGTGAGTAAAACTCTTGATACAAATTATCAGGTATCGTTGAGATTTAATAAATAAAACAAAAGACCAACAAGAGCGGATACAGAACTGAAATTGTGTGAAATAGCAAACTAACAACAGATTTCTCTGACATGTGACAACTCTCTAAATATAATTTTATCAGATAGCTAAGAGAATAAGATTAGGTTGGTGCTTCACAAATGATGAGTGAAAGAGCACACTGAAAACTTTATAATCCAGAGTAAAGATGCTTTGCTGTCACAAGTTTTAACCAAGTATTGTAATTCATAACAGTGAATAAACTGTACTAACTTTACTCCTTATACTGCTAAATGAATAATAAAGGGAGAAAGTCAGTCTTGATGACTGAGTGGGTATGATAATTCATTCTTTTATCACCAAACTTTAAAGCAACAATGTATACTTAAATGTTTATCCTTTTTATGAAATATTTATCACCAACAGTGACAAACATTTTTTTACTAAAAATCTTCGTTCATTCTTCAACCATTAAACCATGTGTTTATATGGTTATGTCCAGAACTAACAACAAATATTAATATCCCAGTAATAACAACGAACTATCTCTCTCAAATCAAAAAGTCCTTCATTGGGTTGCCCGTTAACATATACATATGTCATCAGGTATACAACCCATTCAACAAACAGACCCTAACCAAAACGACAGTTCTGATTAAAACGAGCTGTAGAATATTGAGTGCGTACATGAACCGGCTATCTTTCCGCTATTTCCGCCAATCTCCCATGTGCGCACATCACCAGAAATCTTTGGAGCAGCGGGTTGGGCAGCCACCTTGCGGATATTTGAATGGTTAAGACCTAACTCTAGATTCTAACCATTAGTTTTTTTTCGTTCTTTGACCGCAAGGTTCCAACATACAACATAACTACTATTTCCTCTCAATGGAAAATTTTTTTTCCCCTAACGCCTCCCCAGGAATTGTACATTATGTCCAGTGTGGAAACGAGACAGAACACCCTCAGATAAAGCACCCGTTACTGAAGGAGGACTGTCTCAGTGTACAATGTACGACACCGGTACATAGGCAGTTATGTCAATTTCCTGAGTAGACAAGCTCATGTTATGGATTCAGCAAAAAACCGACAAAATAACAACCGTACTCCATACAAAGAGCTTGTCGTGATCATAACAGACCTGAAAGTATCAACTACCATACCCACCTCATTAACTGAGCCTCCTCATTTGACGAATCTGAACATTATAGCTGACTGTAATAATGGGAGTTTGAGGAAGTTGTAGTCTTGGTAGTGTAATTTCCAGATCTATAATAAAAATAGATCCGCTAAAAATAATGGATGAGAATGCAAGTAGCAGGCTGGTCTCCATGTGTGAGATAGCAGAACACTTTCTAATCACAAATATTACACCTAAACTCAGTAAGAGTATGACACTGACTGAAGAACTTTTTGCTTACAACAAGCACTGCCCTACTTTTTCTTATCACTGTGAGTATAGTTACCCTTTCCTATACAGACTTTTCTCAAAATATAACAGTTAGCTTCTTAGAAATACTCCGCATATCGCAGAGGTTGGATCCACAACACAGGCTCCTTACCTTGTCATCTTCATCGATCAACAGTAAATGTGAATAACACCCACTAGCTGGGTGTGTGGGACTCTGTATTCTGTACTACTGTGACCAATTCTCTAGTAACCCAGCAGTGTTTCTGAATAATAAAACACCAGAAATATAATAGTTTAAAGCACAAACTGCTAGCATTTAAAATTATCAACAGCCTCACAAGTCTTCTCAATAATGCGCTGCCATACAGTACCAATATTAGCCTTGTCACGCGGCCAAGGTTTTGGTTTTTGCAAAACCAATAAACCGTTGCCGCGTGACAAGGCTAGTACCAATATATCAGTAGCTTTATACAGAGCTCGGCTGGTGAGAACTATAAATGGCACACAAGTGACTTAAATTGTTACACAATGCAATACTATGACGACCAAAAAACTATCATATTGATGCCACAACTGATCAAATAAAAAATCAAGTGTAGTGGTTGTCTCGAATTTACAAAGACAGTATCTTTGTTCAGTTTATAACCATAGTTTTGGCTGGATTTATCGGTAAGCAAGTTCCTGTTTCTGAATGTCGCTGCTAGTTGTGCATAAATAATTGACTCGTTAACTCACTCAACACACACAACACATCAAAAAAGTACTCCGATTAATTGAGTAATTTGAAAAACCAAGATTTGGGTTGAAGCATGCAAGTCTGTAAGAGCAAAATCTCACTTAGTGGCAATGGTATCATGAATTATGAGATAGCGCTCACACACAATTTGGTTTAGAATATAGCAGCTTTGCTGCAACAAGTTGAATATTATATCAAAGTGAAATCCTAAGCTTTAGTGTGTCACATGTATTTTACCAACTCATATAGAAATAATAATGATCATCTGTAGACTTTATTTACCTGAGCACCTCAATTCCTCTTTACAAATAATACAAGGAGAAAGTCAGTCATGGTGACTGAGTGGATATGTTAGTTCATTCTTATCAAGGTGCTTTATGTATATGTATATGTATATGTATATGTATATGTATATGTATATGTATATGTATATGTATATGTATATGTAAATGTATATGTATATGTATATGTAAATGTATATGGATAAGCATATTCAGTGGAATTTAATTGTTTGTCATCTGAGTTGTGCAATTTACACCAATATATTCTGATATTTGAAGTCATCACCACGCAGCTTGCTTAATATATGGCATCAAGCAAGCTATTGCTAGTGCTTAGCGCTCCCAGCCTTCCTTCAAATGGGAGCTTCACACCGCTAATTCCACCGATTGCTGACGTGCACACATCATCAGCTATCTTCGGGTTAGCATGGTGTGTAAATTGCACTGATAAAAAAAAAATTGAAGCATATTTGCTTACTAGTCTGTTTTCCTCTCGGAGCTTCTACACTATGGTCTCTCTTCTCAAAGATTTCCTTTTCTTTTTTCCTCCGAATGCTCCCCCAGGAAACTGAGCATATGTCCAGCATAGAGCTGAGGCAGTCCCCGTCAAGTGAGCACCCGTCACTACTGACGGGGACCATCTCACTATACTGCGCCGGTACATAGACGGTTAAGTTGAGTTCCCGAGTAGACAAGCTCTTGTATAGAGTCAGCAAAGACCGACAAAATAACAACCGTACTCCATATGATGAGCCTGTCCTAAGAGTAATGCACCCGAAAGAATCAACTATCATACCCACCTCACAACATGATCCGTCACTCTGAGTGAGTCTAGACACCACAGCGGACAGGGATAACGCGAGTTTGTGGCAGAAGCAGCTGCAGTTTCCACATCTACAAAAAATAGCAAGGTTATAAGCAGATGTAAATGGGCTAGATTCTAACTTTGATGGCAGACAACTTCAAAGATCTAATGATGGCATGAGAGTTGGAAGCATTATTATTTCAAAGTAATTTTCATACTTGTGATAGTTAAAGGCATAGACAGTGAATATGCAACTTCTCACCTGAAATTTGGTGCTGGTTATTCTGTTTACGGATATCATTAAGGTTACAAGTCTTGTCAATTCCAATGAATGATTTGTATCGTCTGAAGAAAATAAAACACAACGCGGTCAGCCATATAAATGACTGAGTGGGTTTGTTACTCTGGTGTGCAGATTGCTGACACAAATCTCATCAGATTCCTCTAAATCAGATTTATGGCAGCATCTTAAAGATTGCGGCAGTAATGTAAGCAGGCGCCCCAGAGCCTGCTTTTTAGAGTTATAGTTTGAAGAGTTGAGTTATAGTTTTTGTCTCAATTGAGAATGGAGGGGCGGCTGATTCCATCAATACGCTGACACCGCAGTTATCAGCGTATATCAGGGTCAGCATGTTGCTTCAATCACGCTCACGAGTGCACGAGATATCGAGGTTAGCCCAGCAGTGGGGGTTCAATAATAGTCACCGCCGGTGCATCGCCCCAACACCCCCTTAGCTTGTTAGGTTCAGTAGAATTTTCAGTGGATTGATACCTTGGAAAATCTGACAGTATTTTGAAACCCTTTCCATCATTTTTCACAACTTACAGACAGTTGAGAAAAGTGATGAGATGATGAACAAAACACTTTCCGAACCCAAATTATCAATCTACTGGACAACTTTAGTATAAGATAGTTTGAGTTACATGGTGATAGGTGCCTGCTTCTAATATCCAGATATTATCAATCATCAGTAAGTGGGAGTAACACCCACCTCATGTTAGACGTGACAGAAATCACTTCTCCATGTCATGTGACTCATTTTCCAATCCTGACTAGCTGCAACTCTTCCAGTTCAATGCTTTGTCCAAAATCAGTGTATCTCTCTCCCCTCATCTGCAATTTATACCCTACAGGATGAAAAATTTAATGGAACAAAAATTCGCGATTGTCTTCTCTCGATCAAGGTTTCAAGTCATAAAAGTTTTGCGGGGTTGTCCCCTCGCGAAATTTGAGGGGACAACTCTCAACTCTGGAAGAAAAATCATGGGACAAACATATCGCGAGAAGACTTCGCGAAATCTCGAATTATTTATTCTCATGAAACTTTTCATCCTGTAGGGTATATCAAAGTAGGAAATCAGCCTTCATTGGTCAGCAGATTGACCAAACAAAGCTATCGAGGCAGCATTTCTACATTCATTATTCTGGATCACCCTTCCCAAATCCGATAAGGGTGGTATCCATTAAAGAGTTGGTTGTCCTCATAAATACAGGGGTGTAACCAGCTCCTAGAGAGGGGTACACCAGAATGAGAGAAACCTGATAATGATACCTCCAGAAGAGGAAGCAATCAGAGCATCACTGTGGTCCCTGAATGTGTTCAGAGTGCCCACCCTTCATATCCAGGTATGTCTGTCTGACATCAATGTTGGTGAGCATTTTTCATTGCGCATAATCAACCCTTCCCAGTGCATCGAAAATCAATTTGCACCAGCAGGTACTTTTATAAGGAGTACAGAGGCAGCCATTTTTGTATTTGTAAATCCTTTGGTCAAAAGATGGTGCAGGTTTAACATGATAATTGGCGCTCTCAGCGTGTGTCCTGTTATGTTACGTAGAGTTAAATTATGGGTACACAAAGAACAATAATTGCTGTGAGTAGAGGATGGAGTACTAAGAAGTTTAATCACGCCAGAGTTAGAAAAACCATTTTTACCGGACATTGAAACTACTGAGAAAGTTTGAACTCCTTGCTTTAACTCACCTTATGGACAACTAGCCTCCTAGACTGAACCAGCATTAAAGAGCATCCACCATTCACATAGCCTCACTTTTCCCTTTCAGCCTGAAAACAAACCAAACAAACGAGGGTCAGCCATGGAAAGACTGAGAAGGTGCTGAATATCGGGTGCACATTACCTGGCAGAACCATGGATGACTGACGCATCATGTCACAATGACTCCCTAAGGGTAGAATTACTGCATTTGTTTTTCGCAGGCGCCCACTAAACCTGCTTTTGAAATTGGAAGGTTGATTTGGTTTGTGAACAAGGAGCACACAGCCTACCAATCTCATCTTTTCTCTCCTCAGAGAAAACTTTGACTAAACAGATTATAATTTTGAACTATAATTCTGCTTAGAATTCCAAGTTCAAAAGTATAGGCCCCAACCAATAATATGCTTTTCAAACTATCACCCTTACATATCCCAAATATGGGACAGGAGAGTAGGGTGTGTTCCGGTGTTAACTCACCCTGATAGCACCAATCATCTTTTACCAAAACCTATGTGATAAGTTTGAGAAGCATATTACTATCATAAGATTGGGTCCTACCTTTGACTGGTAAGTTGATGTTAAAGAAAGATCACATCAGAAGCTGTGACCTTTTGACCCTGAGGAGAGAAAAAATGAGAAACGTAGAGAGTCTACATAACCCGTGTGTACCCATGTTGGGGAGGGGGCGGCTGAGTCTATCGATTCTAGAATCACGCGTAATAACGGGATTTCAGGGTCAGCAAACTGCATATAGGCCACATTACCGACGAGCATACCTGCAAGCGCTAACGGTGGCTTGGTAGCATGGGAAAATGCTGCAGCGGCACAAGTTATCAAGGTTAGCCCAGCAGTGGAGGTAAAAGTCACCGCCGGTGCATCGCCAAGAAAACTCTCTACATAGTAGTTCATAAATGAACATAGATGACAGACCGTTAAGCAGCACCTACCTTTGGCGAGGAGCATCTCTTTATATATTCTTAGCAACTTGTGGATCCCAATAAACTACTCGCCAAGATCTGAGTTGAAAAGGAACTCAATCTCATTATATTTGTTACTACAGCTGCAAGTAAGAAAGTCAAGCACCTGCTAAATAGAATATTGGCAAATAATGATTAAGTTATTCGTTTCTGGGGAACATGATGACTAAAACCCATAGACTTAATAATAAACCTAGACAGGACACCATATACAGCTGAAGTGAGGCACTTAATTGTGGGGCAATGTAACGACATTGGAAGGTGTGGAAGCAATGATGCTATCATTGATTTACTGTCCATAATCCAGGTTTTTTGTTCATAACTCGATCAACTTTGATCAGATTTTGAATTTGAAAATTGCTTTACAATCAGCAGCATCTTTTTATCAACTTGATGGTATTGTCTGCCTAAAATTAGTATCAAACTGTTCAGGACAAGCCGCTAAATCTGTTGTAAGTCCGATCAAAATTGATCAAGTTATAGACAAAAAACCTTTCCAATGTCGTTACGTCGTCGACAATTAAATGCCTCAGTACCTCAACGCTAATAATCCATATAGTGGCCTGTCTAGGTTTATATTGTTATACACGTTTTGTTCTTTATCTCTTTCTATAGGAGGATCCAGTCATGAAGTTACATGATGAGATTATGATCATCTGCCATAACCTCCTGAACCACACCACACTGCTACATGGTCATTGCCTTACTATCTCTACACAAGTAGATTCATTCTCATGAGAAGCGTACCAGTAAGGGGACACAGAGAACACTTGGGAATGCCTTCACCAGTCTTCACCTTTGACCCCATAAAGCTACGATGAGCACTGGGTACCCCTCATATTAAGCGTGAAAATGAAAACCCACCTGTATGAACTCTCCTATGCATATAACTTAGGTTCGGGGATAAATTGGGGTGGCTTTGATTGGCTATATATATAGGCTGTAAATAGAAATTGAAAAACTGGTAGAAGTCAAATCGAATGCATCTGAACTAATTCATATCTTATATAAAATATGGTGACAGCAAGAGACTTACAGGAGGGAAAACTCAGCAAGGCAGTGCTGGATAAATTTCATAGCAGATTTGACGCGAAGTCCTAACAATAATTAGGGCTGAGGGAACTTACACAATATCCTTATCAGTATACCAACCATATAAGTACTCACTTCAGCCAAATTGCAAGTATGACAAACAATGATAATAAATTAGTTTTTTCCATAAACATATAAATATATTTATATGTTTATGGTTTTTTCTTATCCTTCAAGATACTTCATGGCGCTAAAACAGACTAAAGGGTACTCCCAAATGAAATGACTAGGTATCACTGAACATTTACAATGAATGAATACATTTTATGATTGATTTATATGGACTATGCGTTGAGAATTGAGAGAGTAGTTACACCAAGGAGTTCTATTCCTCCTTGGTTACACACTGTGAATGTCTGAATTTTTAATTTGTCATGCTGCACTCAATAGCCATACCATCAAAAGGACAACAGTCAATGTCGTGCTAAATAGACTCAATGAAATATGGTCAGTATTTTCATGTAAATTTGGCGATGTAAGGAAAGACACTATCATGGCCAGATTTTATACAGGATTACTGGACTATCAACTTAGACTACTCATAAAGTTACCTAGTACCCTCGGCAATTGGAATTTTCGATGAAAGTTAACCAAGCTGGATCAAATTTAGCAGAATTTGAGAGCTCTTGTATGTAACTTCTCAATTCCTCCTGTCCAGCTGATGACAACTGGTAACCCAGGATGGCTCACCTTGGTACTAAACTGAAATCTTAATGACCAAACCATATTTTTTAACTCAACTGGAAGTTGGAACACAGCTTTGACCATTTTGCATTGAGGTCCCTTGCTTATAATTGCCATACAGACCTATACGCAAATGAATCACCTGATTAATTGGGACAGCCTAACAGCAATCAAAGTGATCACCTCGATGCGGACATTTCACGCCAATAAATAGCACTCTGAGAAGCTATAATGGGTAAGAGGAACCGGGGGTCAGTCATGGAGTATGACCATAGATTTAAAAACAGTATAGATAGGACATTGCGCTTCAATAACTTTGCATTATGTCCCCACCCGTATCGTCATTGAGCCACCCGCAGTGTCGCGTTACGCATAGCGTAACTGCCAGTGGGTTTATAGTCAGCACTTTTTGCCCACTAACCATATTGGCCTGGATGGCTGAGCTGTTAGCGCTGTTGTCTTTTGTTCAAGGAGTTGCAAGTTCAAACCATACTGCAGGCTCTTTTTTTCATGCTAATAGTTTTAGTTATTTGATATAGCAGGAATACAAGTAGTGCAGTTGATGATAGGTGAATCAGTGACCTTCATGTCCGGTTTTATTAAAAGCTGATCTTCAAGCGCACCTTGTTGGATAGATTTTTGTTGACAAACATACTTGTATCTTATATCTTAGTCACCTGAAGAATCAATTTTCTGTAAAATTATGTAGTACTTGTACTTGTAATTGAATAATTAACTTGTCATAACAAGCAGTAGCTCACATATATATGACAATTAATTCAAAAGTGCTGCCCCAGGATTTTCAGTTGAAAGAAGCTATTTCATTGTTGGGCTCTCGGTGCACACGCAGACATGTAACAAATGGTTTCGATGCATTTATTGACATGAGAGCAACCCATCTCCCCTTCCCTGGAAAAGAATAGCAGTTTATGATGTATAACACCAAATTGATGATGAGTTGTCCTCTCACATAACATGAGAAGACAACTCTTGATAATACCTCATGTGGTATATAATCCTCATCCGTTTCCAAGAGGACATAACAGGGAGTACCTTGGCCAAAAAGATAATGCATCAGGCTTGGATAAATTAAGACATCAAACTATTTAAAAGGAAAACTAACTTTGTTTATTTCAGTGCAACATGGTACAGGAAATATATATTTTAGCAAACTCTTCTGCTTTTAAGGGCGATCAACTTTTTCTTAGCCCTCTGAAAATTAAATAATGCTCTCTCAGGGCCTTAAATGTTTATTAGCATGGAATTGTCCAGATAAGTTTCAGCCAGACAGTTTCTCAGTGCTACTCTCCCACAGGTTGTTTATGTTGCGATATCGGCTATCATTATATATGTTCGTTCCATCTCTCGGGCCCATGTTAACGAGTTCGTTCACTGTGCTAATGATCGCCTCCCACTCTGATTGAAGCACTGTCCTCTCTATATCAAAACACCCGAAGAGAAATATAAGTTCACCAAAATACACCTAACAAGCTAAATGTGGCGATTCTTACAATAAAGTAGGACCTTGATGTTTGAGCAGCAACACACATCTTAGATATCCAAGGCATTATTGTTGGATTAACATTTGGCTTTAAGACATTCATATCTCAAATAGTTATTTATACCAACCTCCGACTGCGCCTGTTTATAGCTATCATTATCCTCATACCCACTGGGCCAAATTGTGGCTGTCCCTTCAATGCCAACGTTTTTTTTCTGGGAATCTGTGGCACATATTACCAGCCACCTCATCTAGGTAGGGCAAATGAACCTGAAATAATCATAAGTTGCATCTTGTCATATGACTACGGCAATGGCTATTCTCTTGTTAATTTGAAGAACCTGACCTGACTAGTTCTCTCCTTTGCGCTAGCATGATGATCTGCCACACTCAATGAGTGTGTACAGACCAATAATAGGACAGTTATTGTTCTTAACTTCATGAATCTCTAATAGCAGAACATGATACTTGTTGGTCTGTTGAGAACTTAATTCATAACATCAATCAGCCAAGAACATATTCATATTTACAATTTAGGTTGTTATCAATAAGCTAGTATTGAATAAGTAGAACTTCAGCAGTTACAACTTACCAGTGAATTCTTCTTTCATCATTGGGACCCTGTTTACACTTGACACAAAGTAGAGGCAGTTCTAGTTTTGTATGGATGAAAAGAATGTATGTAGAAAGTATTTACTGAAGGAAAGTACATGTAGTAGTGCAACAATTAATAAGACATGTCCATCACTTTACTCAACTTTACCTTTAATGATGTAACCTTATCAGAAAGTGTCCAATGAGAGAAGGCTATACTGAGTAAAACAACTTCTGAGCCAATCATAATGTTGTAAGAACATGATTGGCTGGAAGGTCGTTTTACTAACAGTCATGTGACACCCAGCCTTATGGTCTAGATTGCTAAAATTCCTAGATCTGAGGCTAAAGTAGCTATCATATTATTGGATAGACAGGAGCACACAATGTCCTATCTATACTGTTTTTTAAATCTATGAGTATGACTGAGTAGGTGCAGCTCCCACAGTGTGCTTGTTGATACTGCTATTCAGAGAGAGGCTCACCACATCCTGAATCCAGCCTCAGTGTAAAGATTGCGGCAATCAATCTTAGCAGGCGCCCGTCATATCAGCTGGATTGCTACGGAGAATCAACCCTGGTCGCAACCAGGTCTCATTACCTCCACAGCGTATCAGTAAAATATGCCTGCTATGATCAGAGTTTTGGTTTCGCGTTGCATTTATTTGCCTGCTGTTGTACATGTTCCCTATCTTTGCCAAGATAGGGTACAGCGGTCGATGAGTGACACATCACAAATCAACCTAATGGGTTTGGGGATTGAGTTATAGTTTAATTTTTTCATCATCTTGTTTAAATAATAGGTTTGGGCGACTGACATCTTCAATGAAAACTGTCCTTGCAGTCTGAAAACAGAGAGGCCAGACATTCTTACCAAGCCAGGAGAAGACAATACCAGACTCTGTTGGATTGCAGCAGAATTGCATCCTCCCAAACCCTTAGGAGCCAAGAACATTGACCTCCTCCAGGCTATGATACAGACCAGACCAACCTAGACTGCCCAACAGTCTGTTGCAAACGTCGGAAGTAAAATTCCTGACATTTGAAACAGATAAGACAGTCCAAGACGAGCCATCAGTTCGCACTGGTACGCATATTCAGTTCATATCAGAGGCAGTGTGCTGCCAAGCCAATCCATCCACATGAGCACGAAGCATCATGGCTAGCCCAGAGATGGGGGTGAGCAGCGACAACTGCCTAGTAAGTCATCCCCGGTGCATCACCATGACACCCCCTAAATCTGTTGCCAGGTTCACTGATTTAATCACCTGACTTATGGGTAGACTAGAGTAGTTTGCAGCCAGATCAAACACAGGTGATGTTGTACCTGTAATTGTCTGGCTCCAAAATACTGGGTGCCTGCATTTTTTAGTTTACATGATGGAATCCAGCTCTCATTTAGACTGGAGGTTGCACCCACCTCATGATGTTGTGCAGCAGAGAAGAGAAAATACTGTTTGTTACCATCAATGAGTTCATGGGAGTTCATTGGTACCATCGAGAAGCCTCATTCCGCTTGATCTACAAGAAAAACAGAACTGTTGATAAAAATTCACAGCACCAGTGCATTTGTTAGACAGAGTAAGGGGTATTGTGACTACTTGAAGGGGGCAGTGCTAGAGCAAGTTTGCTCCCTCTGTGGCGGCAGAGTGATTTTGGAAGTCGGGCGTCGAGGCACCGCATCCAATACCAAACATTTGCAATATCCCTCCGCCACCACACACACAGGGAACAAACTTGTTGTAGACAGTGCTTTGCAATCTAGTATTCTGCTCATCTCAGTCTTGATCTTTAACCTGAACGATGTCATGTCCCACATAGATATGATGTGAAGATAAAATATCATACCTGAAGCATGTGAAGAACAGCCAAAACTATCCATCCATCCAACTCAAGGTAGCACTCAGCATTGCAGCTACCTTTCCCAACCAAGCATGCAGTACAAATGGCAGAACACACACTCCCCCTTCATCACACCGACTCACAAAGGCCTAATGATGACGAAATATTTTAACCAATGATCAATCAATTTTCAAGGGGATTTTTATAAATGTACTGGGGATTTCCCTTATCTTAATTCCAAATAGCTGATTGTATCTACTGTATGTTCCCAATTCGCTTGTAGAAATTCTCCATTTATCGTATGATTTGTAATTTGAATTCATATTTCAAAGGAGCAATGAAGTGTACTTACTGTGGGTAGGTACGAAAAACCGAACCACGAACTCACGAACTACGAACCCTCTAAAAACCGAACTCAGGATTATCCTCTCCTGCTTAAATCAATTTGCTCAAAGTTTAAATTGTCAGTAGCCAATGAAATGTCATGTTTTTGATAAGTGACCAATAATATAACAGACATCAAACTTTGACTTTTAAAAGAGCTCATTGCACCCTAACTAGGTGCACTAGCTCAAGGTCACTTGATGAAAAATTATGGAGAGCAAGATGGCACAGTTTGGTACACACCAAGTAGATGCCATTGTCAAATTAGTCATCATGAATCCAAATGAACTTTTGCATTGGAGAGAGGAATGGTTTGAGTATATATATATTCCTGCAAGTTTGAAAATGATGGAAGTATGTGGAGCTACTACAGAAGGCTGTAATGGAGGACACACCACACTTATTTATTAGAAATGGTCACAGTTTAGTAAATTGGAGCCCCTTTGACTCGTCACAGGAGGAGCAGAAGGCTGCTTCCTGAATCATCACCTCTCAACAGAGTTAACAAGTATGTACTATGGGTGTTGGCCTATCTTGAAATATTGTTTTGAAAGTTCATGGCTGTTCTTTGGTTTCAAACAAAGCATGAGGGGGAAAGTAGGACCTCTAATATACATTAAAATTCTTCTATAAAAAATTGAGCTTATTTACTATATATATAACTATAACTGTTAACTGTTAGGTCTTACATACAGCATTTTGTGCTACTCTAAGAGATATCAGATCAGTGTTGCCTCTCTGAAATTTACATTAGCTTGATCAGGCTTCATCAAATTATGAAATGATCCTACTAGTATGAAAGTGGTTAGGCAAATACTATATATTAACTGCATATTCTGTAATAACTAACAAAGAAATCTTGTGTTTGTAGATATCCATGCGGGCCCTTACTCATTACAACCTCAGCTATTGATTTCTCTGAATCGTACCACAGAATACAAAATTATTTTGGTCCGATGGTCAGACTAACATGCTGTACTATAGCTGTGTAACGAAGTCAGGTTCAAGCTGTGGTGGCCCGGACTAAACTGATAATGATAATATCCTAGTCTTCTGAAACGGCCTCGTGTAAAACAACTACATAGTAATTAAGCTGCAAGTTGGGTCAGGTATGTACCAAAATTAATAGGTGTATTATTCATTTTATCCCAGTCGAGCATGATTGATAATGTAATGTGGTGTGAGCTTCACCAGTCACCATCTAGCCATAAAAAAAGCAAATAATATTAACCGGCAATGAAGAAACAGGGAGCTTGCCTCATGCTGCCCTAAAGCTATGAGTAGAGCGCAGTGAGCAAAAAGTGAGTTTTAGATTTTAACTGATAATATCATGACATATGATATCAAACACTTCTCTTTGAATTTGAATGTGATACTTTCTGTTTTTTTAGTTACGCAGTACCAGATGTCACAGCACAATCCTAGTGATAGCTGTTATGCAACAGTGATGGCTTGATAGTTAGCTTACTGTCATTAACAACGTACATTGCCACTACGATTGGATAGGAACGGCTTTATGTCCCCGATGGTCTACCATCACACGTGTATTCACAGCCATGAATGCTCACACTTCAGTATTAATCCACCTGAGCCATTACTATTCTCTCAGGCCTTTTTTTCCGCCTCTCATTTTGCCGCTTTTTCAGGCACCATAATATACAAATAAGTTCATTGAATACACATGTAAACACCATCAACAGTCTCTTCTCTGAACCATTACCTTTATTTGAATGCGCATATAATAAATGTTATCTGATTGGATCACCTTATCACTCAAACAGTGCAATGATCACATAAACAGAGTATTTGCAAGCATCATTTAGTAAGTAAAAGCATCACTGCGTGCATTTGTGCATAATCACTCAATTATCCAGGATCAGTCGCACCACCATGGTAATAATCACTAAGTTTGAACTTGGTGGCTCCCAGCTCTCCGGAACCTCTGTCTCAATCTGGAAATCGTTCAGGCCATGATCTAGCCTGGTGTCTCTTCTAGAACACAATCCCCTTCTTTGTTCAGTCGGGGAAAAACTCCCTGCTCCCCTCCCTGTTCCCTTCTCACTCTCCCTGCTCATATGTCCCAAACTCTCTGCTTGGATTGGAGTTGTCCTCTACCATTTGCCAAAGTGCAAGAGAGGATAACTGTTCATCAAAGTTTTGTCTTTTTGTTACAAAGAACATCATTGGCCGAAATTATGTTATCAGACACATTGAAGGTTCGGTTTTTTAAAGGTTCGTAGCTTGTGAGTTCGTGGTTCGGTTTTTCGTACCTACCGACTTACTGTAGATGTTGGAAACAATTAATTGGAAAACCCAGTGGAAAATTTCCAATTTGGATAAAAAGTCTATCGCACAAAATTTGTAGATGAAGCGTTATTCTATTGGAAAGACCATGCCCTTGGATAGATTAAGTTCCAGTTTCCACGCGTTCTGGCCGATCCCCATTGTACCGGTGAGCTGGAGGCTCAAACTTCAAACAGGATCATACTTGACATGTTTCAACTAGAATCGAAAGGTCCCAGAATATCAGTGTACAGACAAGATATAGTTCTTGACTGTCAACGGGACACCATCAGTGATATGTCCAGGCATCATGAGCGTTGCCTATTACCTCAGAGCAAGAGCGGGACTGCCTCTATCAACTTCAAGTTAACACCTATGATGTATAAAGCGAGGAGTTTTTACTCCTTGCGTAAAGACTAGGATGATGTACGCTGCTAGTGGGAACCATCTTTCATGCTGTGGGGTCTTACAATGAAACACAGCCAAAATCACCTTCTGACCGCTCACGCAGTGAGTGAGCGAGACCTGCTTGGTCCTGGGTGCCCAAACTCTTTCCTTGCATGCTGGAGCCTGGCAGTGATTGAGGGCGGCAGAGCGCACTCCCGCTAGATTTGGGGTCAGGTTTGCAAAACAAAATTGAGGCATCTGCCATATACCCATTACTAAATCACCAGTAAAAATTTGATGATAAGAATAATAAAAATTCATTTTTATAAAGGCTGTACTGGTAGCGACACGGGGAAGAGTATAGTATAGATATTTATTATATCCAACCAATGCATATGTACTATAGATGAGGCATGTGTAAGTTTCATGCAGTGTAACATTTTAAGTGACCTGATTTAGGAATAAATTTGACCATTAGATTCCAAGCGAGCAATCATTTTTAGGGATATGCTTTGAAATGAATCGCTCATTCTAATTGGAAGACTTGGAGAAAGTTTTAAAAGTCTTGCTTGGTCTCAACAAGCTTGGATGGATGGCGAGGCATCAATGAATTGGCATAGCAATAAACTGCCAGTACGCAAAACTGCTCTCAATTCAACTCCTTTTTTGATTAGTATCTGTCGAACATATAATCATGTGCTATCCAGATGGAGTTTCACACCTTAACATGGGATACCTTCCAATTTTCACATAATTTGCGCCCATGTTTCCATGTTGAAGTGTATGGATGGCTTGCTGATATGCACATGGTAAATGCATCATTCTGTAGCGAGCAACAATGACAAATCATATTATCTTCATACTGGTTGTTTATTGAGGTAAATAATATATTAATGCTCACAGTAGAATCATATACAGAAAATTATCTTCACAAACATGACTCAACTGTCATCAGAGCCCCTGGAATAGCAAGATATTTTAAAGCATGTAGCATGAAAATTCAAAACTCAGGCTTCTGAAGATCACAACTGACACCAAATGATAATTTCCCTTGTCTTATTTGGAGTCTATGTGAATGTACAACATCAAATTAACCTGACTGCCAAAAAAAAGTTTATAATCATCGCAACGCCTGTACCATAGAAAACACTCTATTTAACCTGCTACATCACATCAACTCTTTAACCACAGTCTTCTAGAGATATATCATAGCATCCCAAACAAGTAGGGTGACAGAAGAGCCTCGACAGAGGAACATCTGCAAAACAAGGGTTACATCTAAGAAGACAACATAATCAGAGATCATCAGACAAGTTGAATGGATAAACTGTAATCAGATATAAAGAGTATCTTCTCATGCTTATTTCAGAGTGAGCCGAGTGTTATCACCATGTCAGACCAGACAGCTGTTGATTGGTTATTACCCAGGACTATAATGCTACTGCATTGTTGTGCATTCCAAGCTGCACAGTTATATACACATGGTGTCAATTTGGGGGCAATGTCATCCGCTACAACATTTTTGTGAGAACCGAAACTACTTACCTTGCAATCAGAAACTTTTAGTCCGTTCACACATTAGCCAGCCAACAACCATCATGAATATTTAGGTTTACCATAATCAGAGCCTGGAATGAAAGACCGACTATGTCAGGGTTGTACATAAGAGTTAATAAATGACAAAACCAAGTCAACTAGTGGGAAATGTGCCTCAGTTACCAAAACCATATCATCAACAGTATCAGAGCGCTGTGGGTATGCATGGTGCATTTCATCATTACACATAAACATAGATAAAAAGACACAAGAGATTTTTCTTTTATCAACCTACCTTTCCAAGACATCGAGTTCATGATCTAATCGAGAGAAGACTCCATATTCAGTGGGTTATATTTCCGAGCGAGTTTGACATCAGACCTAAAAGACAACATATTCTGTGAATACAAAATTCCAAATAGGTCTTAAAAATAAGACTATAAATGAGTTGAAAAAATGTGCCTCAGTTACCAAAACCGTATCATCAACAGTATCAGCGCGCTGTGGGTATGCATGGTGCATTTCATCATAACACATTTCAAACATTGACTATTAGAAGTAGTGAATTATAAGGGCTTGCCTAGACTAAAGCTCAACAGAACCACACTTTTGCAGGCATGTTATAATCAGATCATTTCTCAACATGCATAAGGAAACCCATCTTTGAATCATTCAGGGCAGCGGAAACACATACCTCTCCATAAATGGGTAGATCCTTAAAAGTAAGTCATCCAACTGATTCTGCCGTCACAATCTTTCTCTAAAATGAAATTAATGGATTCATTTCGGTTTAATCTTATAAAACACATCCACAAAAAGAGAGGTGGGGTGGAATTATGCTTCAGATTATTACCATGTCGTCACAGAAAGTCAGAGAGCTGGGTTTAAAGTAGCATGGTAGCTCATCATATCATATTCCACTTTATCACTCCAATGGCTAATATATTAATGAGAGAGCTAAACTACATACCTCCCGAATTCAAGCTCCTTGAGTATTTATCATCAATGGACTTGGTACAGAAGTGCCATTGTGTTTGCATGTGAAGGAATTCACTTAGGTATCATGTCAACCAGATCATACAGAGGATTAGATGACAAAGCTGAAAACATAAAATACAACTGCTACACATGGTATTAAACATTGACTGCAGACATCACAACGTCTTACAGGAATGTTAATAATCAGCTAAAAAAGGTTTTATCCGCTCATGTAATATTCAGAGTGAGCTGAGTGTTATCATCATTTCATAACATGCATCAAATTAAAAAGTTATAATCATAAATCGGTAAGGACAGCAAAAAACAGGCTACAAAAACTCACCATCAAATATATCATAGGAAGCATAGCATCTCATTGATTCTGAAGTAAGCTGCAACTCCTTATTATCTCGCTCTACAATATCAACAACAAGAATAACTTCTTGTCATCTATATAAACACATTCACAACCAGATGAGACCAGGTGGAGTGGAATTATGCTTCAGATTATTACCATAGCGTCACAGAAAATCAGAATGAGCTGGGTTTAAAGTAGCATGGTAGCTCATCATATCATATTCCACTTTATCACTCCAATGGCTAATATATTTATGAGAGAGCTAAACTACATACCTCCCGAATTCAAGCTCCTTGAGTATTTATCATCAATGGACTTGGTACAGAGGTGCCATTGTGTTTGCATGTGAAGGAATTCACTTAGGTATCATGTCAACCAGATCATACAGAGGATTAGATGACAAAGCTGAAAACATAAAATACAACTGCTACACATGGTATTAAATATTAACAGCAGACATCACAACAACAACAACAACAACGTCTTACAGGCATGTTAATAATCAGCTAAAAAAGGTTAATCTGCTCATGTTATATTCAGAGTGAGCTGAGTGTTATCATTATATCATAACAGGCATCAAATTAAAAAGTTATAATCATAAATCGGTAAGGACAGCAAAAAACAGGCTACGAAAACTCACCATCAAATATATCATAGGAAGCATAACATCCCATTGATTCTGAAGTAACTCCTTATTATCTCGCTCTACAATATCAACAACAAGAATAACTTCTTGTCATCTATATAAACACATTCACAACAAGATGAGACCAGGTGGAGTGGAATTATGCTTCAGATTATTACCATAGCGTCACAGAAAATCAGAATGAGCTGGGTTTAAAGTAGCATGGTAGCTCATCATATCATATTCCACTTTATCACTAATCACCCCTAATGGCTATTATATTTATGAGAGAGCTACATACCTGGACTTGGTGCAGAAATGCCTGTGTCTGGCTGTGTATCAGTTTCACTTGTGTTTCATATCAACCATACCATGTGGTGTCCGGAGGATTATATGACCCAAGCTGAAGACAGAAAATACAATTTCTGCATACGATATTAAAAATTAACAGCAGATACCCTATAGGAGTTTAATTTAGCTATCTGGACCTGGTACTAAATTTCGCTAGTAGGCTTACTAGTAAAAATTAAGAAAAAATGTCCAAGCTGGGTTTCGAACCCAGGGCATAAATCTCCATCTGATTGCAAGGCAGGCACTTAGACCACGCTAGCTAGCTAGCATTCAAAGTAAGGTGTATTCCTGTATAATTGTACATTGTTTATGAAACTATGGTGAGTGAGTTTAATTTAAGATACACTAAATTTCGCAACCTAGGCGAAAAGCGAATCCTAAATGCGGCTAAAACTCAACTCCTATAGGGTATTTCCATAATGACTTGTCACAGGCATGTTTATAATCAGTTGAAATTTTTTTTATCTGCTCATGTAATATTCAGAGTGAGCTGAGTGTTATCACCATATCATAACATGCATCTGATAAATGAAAATAAAAATTAGCAAGGACAACAAAAGCAGGAAATTTGAAAACTCACCATCAAAGATAATACCATAGGTATAGTATGACCACAGATTGATTCTGAAATGAGCTGCAACTCTGTCATCTTGCTCTACAATATTAATAATAAGAATAACTTTGTGTCATCTTCATAAAAACATCCACAACAAGACAAGACATAGTGGAATTGTGCTTCAGATTATTACCATGTCGTCACAGAAAATCAGAGAGCTGGGTTTAAAGTAGCATGGTAGCTCATCATATCAGATTCCATTTGATGATTTATTTAAGTCATTCTAAGAGAAAAACTTTCAAAAGAAACGTTAGAATAACGCTTCAGATTATAGGAATTTTAAGGATTCTTGGACAAGAAAGATAGGGTCAGTCTCGCATTTGCAACCAGGAAAATTAGCAAGGCTTCATGTAGAGGCATTGGGCATCCATGACTATAAGTTACAGTTAGCTTTCTCACCTGAGTTAGTTCAGTACGTCGTCACCTGCTCCATCAGTTTACATTCACATATGCAGTGTCTACAATCAACATTTATTTCCGATATTAGTTCAGCTACAGAATGCCTGGTCAAATACCAACTATGACTGAATTTAAAAATGTGCCTCAGTTACCAAAACCGTATCATCAACAGTATCAGAGCGCTGTGGGTATGCATGGTGCATTTCATCATTACACATTATCATGGTATAAAAACATGCAAGAGAAAATTTATTAGACCTACCTTTTAGAGACACCGACCGAGCTCATGATCAAATCAAGAGATGCACCATCATCAGTGGATCACATTGCAATAAATGGGTAATACAGACTTCCAAGCGATAGTGAGATCAAACCTAAAAGACAACATATTATGTGAATACAAAACCCGAAGAGGTCTTACTTATCGAATATGACGGAGTTTAAATATGTGCCTCAGTTACCAAAACCGTATCATCAACAGTATCAGCGCGCTGTGGGTATGCATGGTGCATTTCATCATAACACATTCTACTTATTTTTAAACGTATATACATTGTTATTGGGAGAGCTGGGTTTAGGAGCAGCTATCAAATGCCAGCTTAATTGGCATCCAATGACAGTTTGTTAACACTGGATTCGGTTCCTAAACCAGAAGTGGTGTGCCTGACCTACAATTACTAACATGACTTTTACTCACCTACGATGCTATCAGTGTAGCTTTCCTTCTGACTATCTCTAGGGTACCTCTCTTTCTTGGCGGTAAATCTAAAAAAATACAATAATGAACTATAATTGTGGACATGAAATTAAAGCTTCACATGATCAGTTAGGTGAATGTGATGAGCATCAGAGGGTTTGGTATGGGGTATCAGCATCATACTCAGTAGCAGAACTGAAAGTATCATCATGAACTCATCAATAATGATCATAAATCAGATTAGTTTGTAGGTTGTGTTATAATGTTTTTCGTTAAAATCCGAGGCTAGATATGTCATGTGGTTTTCGAGTTGTGTGGCAGATTTATAATCTGTTGGTCTCTGTTCCTCACCTTGTGCAAATAAAGGCTGTATCAAGCCGACACATGTACTTCATTCATCTCTGTTTGGCCGATTCCCATCAACTGTGCGGTGCACATGTAGCCAGTCCACCAGTGATCTAATAACATAAGTACATGTGTAGTGTTAACATAACAGCTCACAGCCATACATAACTTTGTCATACAATAGTTGTGTTGTTATGCTTCAGATTATTACCATGTCGTCACAGAAAATCAGAGAGCTGGGTTTAAAGTAGCATGGTAGCTCATCATATCACAATCCACACTATTAGTGATACTGTTTAATAATAGGCTTGTGTTATAGCCTGTGTCAAGGAAAATGCAGCTGTGTTCCTAAAACTAACGTTACAAAATTATTTACCTTTGGCTGTTTCCCATTTCTCTGTGTTTCGAGATCATCTAAAAAGTCGAGAAGAAGGCTATGAAATTCAAGTCGTGAGATTTGCAATTTTTTATGCAGAGTTTGTGGAGGGATAGATCAGAATGTTTTGGTATGGGGTATCAGCATTATGCTTTTCAGTAGCAGAACTGAAAGTATCATCATAAGATCTCCTATGCACATCACATTTCATATATACGAGTACTTCATTTATAACTTTAGTACCTGAACAACTCTCCCAGTTGGCGATGAAACTATGAGAACCATCCAGCATATCCACCCGCTTGCTGAAAGATCCAGACAATATGAAATCACAACAGTATCACGATCAAAAATTAAGACAACAACCTCATTATAAAGTTTAGTTTGGACATTCACAATGATGCAAGAGGATATTTGACAAATCGGTTGTGTTAGGCAAGAGATATTCCATGGCAACACTCACCTCAATATTGAACAGCATTTCTGACCAGAAGAAACACAATACGAGATAACTTGGATTGAATGTTTGAAAGAATTTAATGGACAGTTTATGTTCAGTGTTTTGTTGTTTTATTGAACACTGCGACTGTGGAGTGGAACACAATGTTAACACTCCTGATGGAAGAGCGCAGTTCAGACAGTTAAGGGCAACTACAAGATAATGTTTATGCATTTCCCTCAGCAAGCTTCTTAAGGAAGTGCGCCTTCTTCTGCTTAACTCTGTCTTTACGTTGAGCGTTGTTAACCTTGGCTCGGTTCCATCTGTAAATAGAATGTTAAATTGATGTCACCAAATGGACCATTACAACAAAGATAATCCGATAGACTTGTGTTTTGCAGAGAGATACATCAGAATGTTTTGGTATGGGGTATCAGCAGTTTTCTTTTTCAGTAGCAGAACTGAAAGTATCATCATTTTTTTCCTCTCCATGGTGCCAGCATCAGAGACAAAATTGGATTTTTGTGAAACACAATAAAACGCAGCTGCATATGCCAGTGATAACTTAGCAAAGTCACAAGATAGAACAAGCATGAACGTGGCCCTTGACAATATAGTTCAGTGACATACCTCTTGGTCTTGACTGCCTTCTTGGCAGCAGCCTTGTGAGCGGGATCAGCTCTGATAGCAGAGTGGGTCTTCTTGTACAGAGCCTCCATACCTTCAGCAGTGATACCCAGCTTGATGTACTTAGCAAACTGCTTCTGGTAAGCCTCACCATCTTCCTCCTACAAACATAATAATGATTGGTAATGGTAATAAATAAGTTAACAACAACGTAATAATTGTGATTTTGCAAAGAGATATATCAGAATATTTTGGTATGGGGTATCAGCATTTTGCTTTTTCAGTAGCAGAACTGAAGTATCATCATTTTTCTTCTCTTCATGGTGTCAGCATCCGGTCTCAGTTAGATTTTTGTAAAGAAAAGTACAGGAGTGTGCCAGTGATAAATAAATGTACAGTAATCTTAAGCAACTGGGACTGAGCAGCCTTCTCTTACCTGAAGATGTGTCATGTAGTCAGCGACGTGTCCGCCCATGATGTATTTACGATGTACATCAGCAGCAAAGTTATCGCTGTCAGTGTCGTATCCTGGGAATCTCTTCATGCTGTGGGGGATATCAATTCCTCCATCTACGGCACCTTTCATGGCTCCGAATACACGGGCACCAGTCGTGGTTCTCACCAGACCAACATCAAGGAAACATCTGAATGGTCCTGGCTGGTCATCCAAAGCTTCAACATTGTATTCATCTCCATCGACCTATCGGACACAAATTCATAACATGATATGCTGACCATAATATCAGTTTTTTTTCAGACCTTTATAAAGTGTTACGGTGAAGAATGATTTATTTATATTGTGATAATTTTTAAAACTGCATTTATCTCAAAGGCATACTGTATTGGTTCAATGTCTTATAATAATAAATAAAGCTATTGATAAAACATACCTCCTCTTGGCCTGCATACAGGCCATCGAGTTTGTACTTGTTGAGCAGACGTCTAGCTAGTAGAAGTCCAGTACAGTAAGCAGCGGCGTAGTTTGTCAACCCTACCTTCAAGCCATATTTTGGAAGTTCATGAGCGTATGCAGCGCACACAATCACGTCTCCCTCAATCTTGGCATAAGCTACCTACAACAAATACAGAACCATTGGAACAGCCGCATAATGAAATGACGATTGAAGATTATTTCTTGCTTTCAGCTTACCATTCATAAGAGTGGGATGTGGTTGTACAAAGGGATTCACATCGCAACTTAAAATTTGTCAGCCCGTTTGGTAAAGTGACATCATAGAATACGAGGCACTAATGGAACAGGCTCTTCAATCTTGCACCGTTTTCCATATGACACAGCAGGAAGATTAAGCTGTATCACTTGAACAGCTAGTGCTTATTTAACATCCAAGTAAAACCATTATTTTGTTATCATCTATATGATAACGCTGATATTGACTTCTTTTTTTCTGTCATATAGGTGATGTATGCATGATGATCAACTTACTTGGCAGATTATGTCCTTATTAGTAAATCGGACAATCAGCCTATACTTTGGCGTGTTGTACTTGTTCTTTTCTTGTACAACCAGACGGCGACGAGCATAGTAGTCGGTCTTTCCTTCTCTCCTTCGTCGATATTTCACTTGAAATCTTTTGAAGTAAGCCTTGTTCTTCACTACTTTCACAAATCCCGTCTACAACAATGATACAAACATAAAATGTTCAAAGAAAGACTAGACTTAGAGCCTAGGATAAGTTTTATTAGGAATCCCAAATCAAATAGATGTGCTTCAATGAACAGCAAACAAGCAAATGCACACAAAACAAAGATTCATGAGTAAGAAAATAAGCATAAATATAACAAGTAATAATGTATGCAACTTACTATAAATGAATAGAAAGAGGGTAGGACTTTTTGAGCTGATTTTCATTCAGCATCCAAATTTGCAAACTTCAATCGTGCTGCATCAGGCTTATTTGATTGTTCTTTACAATACAGAGCAAGCGTCACAACTAGGTTGGTATTAATCTTTCAAAATAACAGTGCAATATTGCCTCAACACTAACCATTTTGACAACTTTTTCAAGTTTTCTTAGCTAAGTATTCAGTGGTAGCGTCGGCTTGAGGCTGACATTCGCCGGAAAAGGATGTCTAAGTCAGAACTTGCACATGCGTAGACTTCTGTGTTAATTTATCATGGGAGGACAATTCCTTGAGTTTGCAACAGGTGTTGCAGAATGACAGTACCTATATTTGGCATTCAAACAAAAGCTCAGAGCTTGTAAAAAATTATTCAATTTCTACATTTTCATTCATTGAAGCTGTTAGATCCAGAAGAACTATTCAGAAGCTATTTAGAGTTTTTGAATACATCAAAGAAAGAATGTGAGTATGCACTTCAAGGGGTAACTCCCAGTTAAATATAGAACATTCACCCTGGTTTATAGTGAATTAACATATAATTAGCTTTCACTGTTAGTTAGTAGTGTTAGTGTTTGTTTGTTGACTTGTGTTTGTAAGTTGTGTAGTAAGTAAGTAGTAGGTAGGTAGTACAAGTCTAAGGTTTTCATTGATCCATTCTCCCTTTTTTTGAATTGGGTATTTTTGCACAAGAACCACTCAACTCAACACACTCATAATAAGCTCACATGGTCTTGTTGTCAGCCTGACCAAGTCCAAGGAGTTAATAAACTCCTTGGCCTGACAACCAAATTAAAAATTAATGCTACCAGTACCACTCTCTAGTTCTCGACCTCAGTCCTGACCTGGCCCAGATTTGAATTACTTGATATTGATTATGATTATCATAATCACATGAAAGAAAAGCCAACTTTTGATTCTTACCACTTACATTTTGAAAGTCTCCTTAGCATGTAAATAAGTTAGGGCATTATTACACGCAGATGATGTATATATATAATAATAACACACTTTTACCATTATTATACTACACCACAGACACAAGTTTTCACCTCTAATAACTGCTACAATTGAGTTGCATCGTGGTCTTTTGTAACTCCTGAATTGGGAAATGTTCTGTTATTGTTCAGAGTTTTATTGACTATTTGTGCTATGAGCTTCCCCTGCTGCATTACCATATATTCCTATCGATAGGATAGCAGATTGGTACTGTTAAACCTAAATTTATCATGAATGTTATCAAGTCTCCAGTGCCCAGGTTGCCACGTTTTTGTTTTGTCCGTGACAAAGATAAATGTGACCGTTTAATGTTGCAGATGGAGAAATTATCTATAAATGAGACTAGTACAAGCGAGCAGTTCCATGACTGTAGCTCTCAGCCTGTATCTCCAGCACCAGCTAAGATAGAAGAACAGCAGACAGTCAACAAGGAGCAGCCACCAGCTGTCAGCGGTGACTCTGCTCTCAGTGCCGGTATGTTACTGTCATTACATAATATTAGTCAGAGGGTCCAATAACCGCAACGCTAACTCCAGCTATGCCTAGACTGCTACTCCTTCATTAGTATAACTTGGTAATAATTTCAGCTGCACTCCTTATTAAAAGCTTCCTCCGAGTAGAATTTCCTAAGTAGTATCCATCTGTAAAACCTGAGACTGCGATGTTGGTATTCTCCTTCGGTAGGATGTCTCTCTTATTTCAACTAGGTTATGTATATCTTTGGCAGAATTTTTGGGAAATCTCTTATTTAGCATTGTTGCAGTGCTTTCTATAGTATGAGCTGTCTTAGTGTGTCAAGTAGTTGTGTACTGATCTACTAAGAAGTTCCTCACATGTTTCCCAATACTTCTCGCTAATATGGTGGTCAATTCCTGCAATAACGCTGTTTTTTGGTATTTGTCATTCCTTATTCAAATCAGTTGATTAAAACAGCTAGGTTCATAACTTTTTGTTTTCACTGCAGGCGATTCCTCTAAAGAGAACTCTCCCAGACCAGATGATGATATCATCACAAAGAAGGAGGCGCCAACTTCTACTGTCGATAAGAAAGTCAAGAGAAAAGAAGACAGGAACATGGGTTAGTCTAGTGAAAAATCATTATAGGCTTATTTTTACAGCAAAATAAAACTTAGGCTATCTCTACAGTTCGGTTTTTATATAATGCAATAGACAACCATTCGCATTTTCTAATGCTTCAAATTCATGGCTTCATCCGAAAGGACTCACCTCCAACTTTGTGACACAACTTGGGCTTTCCATTCTTACCCATGTGGCTGCTCTTTGGGATCTTCTAACAATGGCAACATCGATATTGAGTGAAAAATGAGCACAACATTTCGATGTTGCCGCACCTTGGTCTGATAGAGAAATGAAAATAAACCAATACCAACTCACCATGCTCTCACATTGTTTTGCAGACTATGTTCTGAAGGCGTTGAGTTCTCTAACGACACCTGAGGAGAAGTTAGCGGCTCTGTGTAAGAAGTACACTGACCTGCTGGACGAGAATCGGCAGCACAGTTCATCTCTGAAGAGCAGCAATAAGAAGCTGAGTCAGGCTAGCCGAGAGCGTGACAGCTTACAGACTGAGAACTCTAAACTCATATTGGCTAAAAGTAAACTGGAGAGTCTATGTAGAGAACTACAGCGACACAATAAAGTCGTCAAGGTCTGTGACTCTCAGTATATTCTCATATCAACAGCGGTCTGCATAACTCGATGCTCACATTTTCATATAACGTAATCTTTCATTATTATTGAGGGTTTTAGTTTCAGGGAATACTGATATCTATATTCACTCAGTTAAAAAATAGCAGGAATTTTGTTTTCATCAATTCCATTATTTGATCATCGAGATACTCTACAAAATTGACAATCTCTTGCCCCTAATAGTTCCTAGTCTAATGTTTCTTCACAAAACATGAGGGCACCAGGGCAAAGTGCACATGCGATGATCAGATTAAAGCAAGAAGGAGCTTTTGGTCTGAGAGAAATTGCTGCTCATAATGCCTAAGTCTGCATTAAAATTCTGAATCATAATTTTAGAGAAGATTTGATATTGATTAGTAATTTATTGGATTGCTCATGGCTAGGAGCGTTGTCATGGTGATCAGCCTTGAAACACAAAGCATTCTTACCAACCGGAACAAATCCATGCACTCTCACCGGAATAGTTTAGGAATATGTACCCAAGTCATGAATAACCATTTCTCTACCTTCATACAAAAAGCTTTGGGACTCAATCATGTCTATATTTTAGTAGTGTTGTCGACAAAAATGGTGTGACTGTGATATATTCACAGAGTTCCTCGAAACCTTCATCGATTATAAAATTTGCAACTGTTATTGGCAATGCTATGTAAAGAGTTTATTAGGGTTTATCGTTTATTCCAAGTGGACATGAATTATTATGTCTCACCTCGACATGTGTGCTGTCGTTATCAGCAATGATGGACATAAATAATATATAAATAAATATTCATAATATGAAAGTCAATGGATGGGGCATTTGGAACATGCTTATTTGATAAGAGTCATATACCGCACCGCCTGTATTAGGTAGGGACGGGGATGCCAGGGTTAGTATGGAGATGATCTCTCCACTATTATAAATAATCATATTATAACATGTATATTATTAGGATGAGAGTGTGGCACGTCAGAGGGAGGAAGAGGAGAGACGTAAGGAAGTCAGCTCCAGATTCCAGACGACCATCACAGATATACAGACACAGATGGAGGCTCACAGTAAGCGTAACGATAAACTACAGGAAGATAATAAAGAGCTGAGCTCTAAACTACACACTCTACTGGAGCAGTATGAGAAGAGAGAAGATGTGAGTATTGGTGAAAGCAGCTGCATGTGAACACACTGATCACGTGATATACTATTGCATGTATATCTATGATCGATAGAGAGTGAATTAATGCACCTAGTAGGAGTACCATCACAAGGAATTTGGTGTGACAACCCTGTTCAATTTGATTAATTAGGGGTGGGGACATATTAGGTACTGCTACTAAATTGACTCTAACGATCAGAGATACATGTTAATAGTGTAAACTCGATGTCAGTGTAGCATGTGAATAATGAGAAATTTCTTGAGTAGAGACTTTTTATAGCACTCCCTGAGAGACTTAGTATCAAAGCATCTCTTAGGCCGGCGTGATCGTAGCTTTTACGGAGTGTTTTTATTCTAGCCGCCAGTTTTGTATCTTTACAAGTTAACTTTTCATTTGACAAAACAAAGGTAGACATCCCCCCCCTCATTCTTTTGATGCAAACTTGAACGACATATATATATATATACTTTTATTGCCAGCAACAATTCATTATAACTAATGTTTTTCACGATGTGACATAAATGGAAAAAAAGAAAAATGATACCAACACAGATTCAACAAAATGTGCCTACATACATAATGTGCCTACATACTCGTCCCAAAGAGTTTGATGTGACATACTCCACCCATTTTCTTTCTCAATTGGACAATTTCTTAGCATGCTCAAACTATGATGTTTCTCCCCATTCTACAGCACATACAGAAGTTGTTACATCAGAAGGAGTTAGAGAGTCAGCTACTTGATGCTAAGCTCAGTCAGTGTCAGCTCATGGTGGAGAAGGAACAGGAAAAAGGTGGTGCTGAAAAGAAAATGGTGAGCTCATCATATCATTCTCACTGTGGGACCACATAATATTACAATAATAATACATTTATTGTCAACAACAAATCATCATTTTTAGTGTTCTTAACGATATGACAAGAGTATAAAACAATGGCAAAAAAAGGATAAAAAAGAATACTAACAATAAATTAGAATATGGCAATAAACTGAGAAGTGTTGAGTTTTTCATCATAGTGAAACTCTTACAAAACTATGGAGCGATACAATGTGTTTTACGAGTTCAAGAAAGATGTCAATCAAGCCTAATTATGCAGGCCAATTTTCTGATGATTTTCGTCTGGATTTACTCAGTCAACCCACATGATTATCTTGTCTCCTGATTATCCTGACATCATGATAACATGTCTTGGCCTTTTGTAATTTTAGATGTTGGAGAAATTGATAGAAAGTAAAACCACACAGGAGACAATGGCTCAAACAGAGATTCATCTGAAGACACAACTTCAGATTTATACAGATAAATACTCAGAGTTTGAGACCACACTCAACAAGAGCAACGAGGTGTTCGCAGCCTTCAAAAGTGAGATGGAAAAGGTATGAACTGAAAGCTCTCTTACCCAGTATCATTGACCGTATCATTTTTCCTAATGCTCCTGCTTTGCAATGAAAGACATGGGTACCAACTGTTAGCTGAATCTTTGTATAAACATAAGATACTCAGCACATGCTTGAGGCAATAAAGAGTACATTAAAGCATTACTTTGAGGCTGCTATTTTGTATCACATCTTATTCTCCATATTTTATGGTATCATGTGAGCGAATTCCAGCTTTAAAATCCAAATATTGAGGAAGTTATGGCCTCTCAAACATCCAAGATGATCGCCTTCAATCGGCATTGAGAATAAGCGGATGTTTCCCCTGTGGTATGTCACAACCGTCATACTTATTATGAGTTATTACACTATTAATCACACAGATAAGATGATGATCAAAATTCAGACCTAGGTCCACATACCTGCAGGCAACGACGCTACCATCACACTACTAGGCCCAGCCTCTTGAGCCCGTAGGCGTAGACAATATACCTCAGCGTTAGCAGCATTGCCTGCATGGCCATTTGGACCCAGGTTCGAGACCTGCCTAGGTCTGAATTTTGATCATCATCTTATCTGTTTGATCATCAGTGTAATAACTCATAATAAGTATGACGGTTGTGACGTACTACAAGGGATTGCCCGCTGATTCTTACTGCCGTCACCTTGGAAGTTTGAGAGGCCATATTTGGATTCTTAAGCTCGAATTCGCTCACAAGATAGAATAAAATAGAATAGCAGCCTCCAAGTAATCCAAGTAATTATTGGTCAATTAAGAGTTATTCCCTCTCTGAACACGCTGTTCAAGGAGAGGACAACTACAAACAACTCGGTCAAATCAGATATAATACCTGTATTGCCATAAACAATTCATATTTTCTAATGTTTTTCCTGATGTGACAAAAACATAAATGGCCAAAAAAGAACCGAACTAAATTTCAGCAGAGCGTTTGACTATGCCAATGAATTAATTAAATCTTACACTATAATGGTTTTGTTCTTCAGATGACGAAGAAGATTAAGAAGTTGGAGAAGGAGAGTTTGATGTATAAGCAGAGATGGGAGAATACTAATAGAGCTTTACTTGAGATGGTCGAACACAAAACTGTACAAGAAAAGCTCATAGATACCCAGGTAGTTTTTCATCTGTCTACTGTCTCAGTGGTTTAAGATCACTTCTCCTCTTGCGATTCTCTTCGATTAGATTTGTCATAAATCTAAGTTGGGGCATTGGAGTTTCCCCTGGCTAGAGGCATACCTTTAACAAAACTGCCAATGTGACAAAAGTGCGCTGTCATGAAATAGCATCGTATTGCTGTGAAAATTTGATTTAATTTCGGTTGTTCTACCTAAGCAAGCCATAATGAACGATGCCGCTTTTGGACCTCTAATTATAAGCTTGTAGTCAATAAATATAATATTTCCTTCTCAGGCATGCTATTATAGGGTGTACATTTATCAATTGTACTAATCTCAGTGACCGACTTCCAGTGACAGACTTGGTCACGCGAATCATGTAATCATGCCTTATAATGGGTTAATATATATACCAAGTGGTTTTACACTACATCATTAGCGCTCCTGTCACTAGGTCCAAGCGCACCAGAGCCAACCCTGGCTAATGAGGACTTACATGGGATAAAGCGCTGGTAGGCCTTCCCATTGGAACACCCGACCGAAATCCGCTAGTAACCCCAGCGGACATGTGCGGGTATTGAACCCCGGTCGTCAGATCGATGATCCAACCAGCTAAACACTAGTACTTTATATTGTAGACGAAAAAGAACCAGAAGTTAGAGAGTCTGTGCAGAGCTTTACAGAGTCGTGCAGCAGGGGCACCAGACGGCAGCCCCGAACCAACAGCTACTCCTGTAACAAATGGTGCTCAGGCTAAAACTTCTATCACAAACGGTGGAGCACATACTGATGAATCAACAACAACAACAACATCACCTAATGAGGTAGTAAAAGTACTGTGAGCTTGAGTCATAATTATCTAATTAGCTTAGTGTTAAGTGATTTTACTGATACTATGCTTACAGTGGCCAGTGTCTTCTAATTGGCGATGTAATTGGCATCATGCGATCTTCACAAGGGCCAACGTTTAGTAATGTATCATGACTAGGCATCATCAGCGCTCACTAGTTAGTTATAATAAATACTGGTCACATTCAGCATCTCACATAAAGTCATGATAACTAGAACATCAAGAAAAGTAATCTCACTAATTAACCAGCTTGCTTTTTATCCATTATCCTGTGCTCTTGTTCATTGCACTTGTGTGTTAGTGTATTCCAACATTTAAGGTCGGTCCAAGTATGATACCCTCATCGCAGTCGTACATTCAGTAATCGAACAAGGGAGGCAAACTCTAAAATGGGTGTCGATTTGCTGGCTATTATATGATTATTAATTAGCAATGAGAACCAATGAGATATCGCAGCCATCATCGAGGAGCTGGGCATTATTATAGATAGTTTTTCAATCAAAGGGAATTAGCTGTTGTAAATTGTTAATATTTATGACGTTTTAGGTCGGGTCATCAGAGGTGAGACCCCAGGTCATAGGTCAGAGTTCAGATGAGCCTGATACATGTCCGTCATCATCGGATACCAACGAGTCTGTCAACAATCACTCTGAGAATAACTCGGAGACTACTGACCAACAACCGGGGGAGACAAATCTGACTACAGGTATGTAAAAGATGGTTATATGTAGTTCTGTATGTTAGGAGAGGCTTTGATCAAGGAGCTACGTCGCTTTGTTGTTTGAGGGAACAACAAAGCCCCTCTCCCACCATGGCAATAAACCTTGTAAAAGACAGGCTAGGAGCTACGTAGAAATGATCTATAATTCCCTTACCGATGCATCATGGGAAGGCTTGTTCCTTTGTTTAAAGCTATAAGCTTCAAACCCATAAACATATATAAATGATATAAGTATTTATATGTTTATGGATTTACTTAATGTGTTGCAATGCTTTTGTTCTTTTCTTAGTTAGGGAACCCAGAAAATTGTCCACAGGCATGAAAATGGTTATAATCGCCGATGACTGACCCCATTTTTGTGTACAGCTCAATAATTCACTGCCAATGAATTCAATTTCAAATTTTAATTGCCATGCTGATTTGCGTTTAAGTTGAAATGCTTTTTCAGTCTGCGTAAGAATCTTACCTGATGCAATGTTCCACAAAACTCTAGTTAAACATGGCTGCAAAATTTTTAATGATACCAAGTAGTTCACAGTTTCAGGTAGTTTTGTTGCCATATATTTTAGAATCTGATAAGGGAGTACAATCAGCAAAATCATCTGATATCACTCAAGATCTGTCGGGCAATGAAGTAAAAACAGCGGAAACAAAAACTGAATAGCGACAACAGTGATATCCTGAACACGATAAGACAACTTAATATGCAATAGACATAGTCACTGAATAAACATGTGCAGTGTGATGGTTTTGTGTACCGCTTTTAAAAAAGTTTGCACTTCTAGCTCATGTGTGAATGAAGATGAAACTTTACATACGCTGATCCTTCACCCCAATGATTTTTTTCCTTTTGTATTTTAACGTAACCCCAATCAGATCAAAATCCCTGAAGAATAGAGATTCGACAGTTAGTAATGTGTGCCAGTTTTGCCAAGTTTGAGAGTGCAAGAAATAAAAACATTTTAGAAAACAATCACTTTTACACATTATTTATAATCAATATTCGAATCTCGCCTGAATAGAGTCACCTTCTTACATCCGGCTATTGTGATGTCATAGCACAACCGGAGTTGATGATGTCATACCATAACCAAAGTTGATGATGTCATAACACAACTAACTTTGATGATGTCATAACATATCCCGATATGATAATCACCACTTCTGCCAGCTATTTGATATTATACATACACTTTTTATTTAATGCAATGTAGAATGTGCTGTAATTTAGTTTACAATGATAAATGATGAATTTAAGTTCTTTCTTCATTTTGATGTAGAAAAATCGGGCAGCAACTCCTTCAAATCCTGGCCAAACACCTCCTGCATTGTAGATTTCGTAGCATATTGCCACCATTCTGTCACAACACATAGTATCAGTGGCGATGTTTACGTTTGTGGCGCTTTTTCTTTTTGCGATCATGTCTGTCTTCAAACTCGATCGGAGGATTGAGTGGTATATACTGTGGTACGGCTCCCGAGCCTAAAGGTGCTACACCTCTAGCGCCCAGCATCTCATACTGTGCGGTCCTGTAAGAAAAGCAAGGATTGAGCTGAGGTTAGGAGTAGTGAGTGAAGTAAAAGTACTGAGACCCAACAAATGTTAGCTAGCCACATAATTCACTACTTCAAGCCATTGTGAAATGGCAGACTTTTCCTCCTGCAAGCACTAAACTCCTTTAGGTAATATGTATATAGGTTTTACCGCCTCTTTTTTCTCATTGAATAGCTGCAGCAGATGATCATACATAGCAGTATGATGATAAGACAGCTAGCTGATACACACAGGTATATCAGATTTCTTAGATCCTCCGAAGATCTAACTTCTGAGCTCTCTACAAGAAATCAAACAGCAATAATGTGCAAGACGCGGTACGCGCTAGCGACTGCTTGCAATATCTGACAAAAGAATGAATGGCGAATAGAAATGGTTCCTTGAGGGGTCTTTCGATTGAAAACTGATGACCCTTGCTGAGTAGTGGTGTGTTCATGGGTAGGGCTATGGGGCAATGATTAGGTAAGGTAATTAAGAAGTAAATTAATTATGCCAATTGTAACTAGATGAGGTGGGAGTTCTTATAATGTAATTACTTTGAGTAAATGTTAGCTATCCATAAATTTGCGAGTAATTTATTCCTCTGGGCTTATTAAATATACATACTTATAATACACTCTGGTGGATTAATCCATGTGCCTGTCTCGGGATCACAGCTGACCTGAGCTGTTTTAGGGTTAGAGAAAGGTGACAGGAAGTGGCCTCCGGATCCGGCTATCATGTAACCTTATCAAAGTACAAGAAATATGCAGCTTTTAGGCAACTCTGATCAATAAACATATAAATATTTTATATTTATATGATACTAAATGTAATTCAGTTTGTATGTTTGTGGTCTGATCAATGAACTAAACCATTGGTTAGATATCTGTAGAGACAGTTCTTTGCCAATGTTGCCACTGTCATCGGTGAGAGTTGACTGTACAGATGTTACCACGTACATGGCAGGTTTAATTGCGAAAATATACTTGTCATTGGGCGAAAGGGGGTTAGGGGGTATTAGTGAATATTAAAATTACTGTTACAATGCAACCACAGAATGTCTTGGAGAAATCTAAATATAATAAATATCCTTTCCAGGAAGTAATTTAATTTAGTGACATGCATAACCTGCGCCCTGCGGTGATATTGCTAAGAAGAAAACAGGTAATAAACGAAAAAGTAAATTTCAAAGCCGCACCATTTCTACACTGGACCTCCGCAGTCAATGACTCGCCATGATTAGGAGTTATCTTTGCTGTACCATTACTCCATAGGTCAGCGACTGGGCACTGAACACCTACTAAAGCAATAATAATATAGTTTGGATTGAATTTGTGTAGTGAATTATTGCCATGATATTACAAGTTTCAGACGGCCCTACATTTGAAGTTAAATCAAAAAAGTATATCAGCCATTTTTACTTTGATCAAGATTGATGCAATGAGCTCTATTCAAAAACCAGGCGACATAATCACTGCTCAATATTCTATACTACCTAACCAAACGTGCATCTACCTCATATTATTTACCCTTCTTCATAAGGCAGGTGACAGCATGTATTGCAGAAACGGCAGCAGCGATGTTAATGAACTGAACCAATTTTAGATGAACAGCTTGTGAGTGGACAGCATATAGGGTTAGTAGACAGACCAGATCAGAGTGATGTCCTTACATGATGTAATGATTTATGCCGTGCATAACGGTCGTGCTGATTTTCTTGTGAGGTCATCAATGGACCTTTTCACAAATTGGTTTTGGAGGCAGGATTAGGATCTCAGTCTAAACCGTGTTACTTATTTGCACAACTATGGTCCAACTATCTGTTTTTGCTGCTAGCTGACCATTGTTATTTAAAATTTGTATTTTTATGAAACTGACCCAAAAATGTCAGTGTAAGATTTGAACATCTTTGGAAGTTGTAACACTCAAAATGTAGTCTTTGTAAAAGTTTAAATACACTAGTAAATACACTAGTAAATACACTAGTAAATACACTAGTAAATACACTAGTAAATACACTAGTAAATACACTAGTAAATACACTAGTAAATACACTAGTAAATACACTAGTAAAGTGAAAAAACTCAGATCACTTATTGAGGCACAGACTAAAAGAAAGAGCAGTCTCATGGCCTAAACGATCCACCGCCAAGCTATCTGACTTTTATATACAGAAATCGAGATTTCTGTCAAGGGAGGCCAAACAAACCAAAGTTACACAGAGTCAGTCTAGATAACATTATTTATTAATTTTTTATGTTTGTTTTCTTTTTGCTTTTTTTTGCTCATTACTCAACGGGGATTCTTTTTAGCAATATTATGCAACCACTAAGAAATTTTATTGCATATAAACATCACTGGAGAGAGGATTTTAAAATTAAACAAGCAAACATATGCAGAACTCAATGTACTTTAAAGTCACACAGGATGGGAGGTTGTAATCAAACAAATTATTACCCCTGTGGGGAAATATTTGATCAGGTATAGTTTTGCTCATTTGTAGTGACATAATTGTTAGTTCAAGGAGTTTGAACTGTAACTGTAACTCCCTGGTTAGTTGGCACCAATTTTGACTGCTGATGTTGTAATAATGTAACGCAGTACGGTTGAGTAAATTGTAGCCAGACAAAAATTTCACTTCAATTTCAATAGAATTTCCTCCTGTGAATACTTACTCCTCTGCTAGATATAAACAGTATTGAGCAGACATAAGATTATTCAACACACACTCATACATAACTTTATCAATGATTACTTTATTCTTTGATTAAATACTGGGACCTATTGACACCCCTCTCACCTAAATAGATATTTTGGAATACTTTTGAAAACAAACTTAAATACTTTCACTCCAAATTGTTCAGCTAATTGTTGAGATGAACTGAAATCCCAATATCAATATAAAAGAAAAAGGGGATTAATTTGTAGCCCTGCTAGATATGAATGACTGTGCTATTGATTACCGTTTTCACATGAGATCAGAGGCTGACTAACTGTTATGAGTTAGTTAACTAGTCACTCTGTCATCATGAGGGGGCCTTCAGCAGGTGCTGTATCTTTACTGATCGTATCTGTGACCGCAACCTTTGTAATTTATTCTCAACATCGTCAATATAGTGTATCTGTACATGAAGAAAAAATTGTACCATATGCGGAAGATAAGATTATAAGAGTTCCACAAAAACCGCCGTCAGCTGTGAAAGGATCTGCTCCATGCAAAACTCAAACTGTGCAGCGCCTACCTCAGCCCGTGCAGCCGATTCTCCCTAAAACTGAAGCCAAGGTGCTCCGTGACATCAGTAAACAGCTGTATGACTCTGATTAGTAAGTGCGTTTTCTCTGTTCATCATGTTACTATTATTACTGTTGTTATTATTATTCTCTTTTTATTTTAGTAGACAATTATCTTCTAGTAGGATATTTTACCAGGACGAAATGTCACCATAATTACACATATGATGACATACCTTTTTTGTTTAAATTAGACCGTACACGTTAATTATATTGTCTCAAAGTCACGAGTTTCAACCATTGGGTTAGCTGGTAGATTAAATGCAGTGAATTGAAATTCATTGAGCAATTCAAGAGGGAGGGGGAGGGAATCAAATTAAAACACTGGAGCAAAGTTATAATAGTAGGCTCTCCAATTCCAGTGAAGCTTTATTTTCTGTTCTGGGCTTATTCTGCGGACTGTTTCAAGTCAACAGACACAGGGGATGGATGACTTCTACAGCTACTGAAATCTTTATCATAAAATTCTGACAAAGTATTGAACTGCAAAAAATCTCTCAACATCATATTATTACTCAACCCTATATTTACAACCTTGAAGAGCCTAATGCAGCATATCAGTTCCATGTTGGCACCCAAACCATGCAAAGTCAATATTTTTACCCAAGTACCATGAATTGTATCATTTTTAAGTCCTATTTTTGTTAATTTTCTTGTCATTTTTGACAGAACCCATCAAACACTTAGGTCTGGAAACCTGCCTCTAATCATCACACGGCTGGTAGGATTCTATCATGGATTATCGCTAGACACCAAAACTTTGGTTTGAGTGATAGTAAATTTGATTTCGAGAAATCTTCACAAACTGATCAAGAGGTCTGAGAAATGATACTAAAAGGCTTTTAAATCCTGATAGGACATTTGACATTTAAATCATGGCTCATGCGAAATTCCATCTTTGTAATGATTAACTTTCCACAAATCTCTCAGATATATCTGTTCAGTTTAATATATTTTGAGTTGACTCCATTTTTAGTACTCCGATGAAGTATAAACAAGGGAAGACAATAATTTATGAATCATTGTACAAATGTAGATATCCCAGCTTTCTAAAGAATTATACGAGTCCTTGCTGGCGATCTAAACGGTAAGTTGAATCCCATGACCTTGACCTAATTCTGCTTTACAAATGTGTCGTTTAGAAACTGAAACGTGAAACTGAAGTCAAGGTCTAACGACTGTAAGTGACGCTCTTGAAACTCGTAAAAGCAACAAATAATTTGAATGGTTCAACAAGACTTTTAACCTGTGTTTCAGCATGTCAGGTTAAGCTGGGAGTGAATCAGACTCTAAACTGTCATGTTCGATTCAAGTAAATATGATGAATATTATATATATTTATTATATTGTAAATACAAATAAATAATGTAATTTTTATGCATCATGAAATGTGGAGACAGGTCAGGTCAGGAAATTGGAACTTGCATGCATTTAGTAAACAATGTAGCTTTGCTGACTAAGTTTTTGGTGGATACCTTCATTCATGTTAAACAAAAAGAAGCGATGCCGCTGGTTTTCAACCTGTTAGATGGCTCAATATCACCTTCTCTCGATTGACCAACATGAACCACCACTGCCATAGTACAAAGGTGTGACCAGGTGGCACTCTGTGCTACTGTTGTTGCCTCCTTCTAATAAAAATCTGTTTGATTCAATCTGCTTCTTTCACAGAGCTGGAAGAGTGTTTTGTGCACCCAAAGTTGTATTAGTCGGATTTCACAAGTGTGGTACAACTGATACGTCAAAGTGGTTCCACAACTCCAAGTATAGATATGTGACCACAGATTTCTTCCTTGGAGAGCTCGGTAATATGTGCCCAATCGAATTTATGGAAAAAAAGTCAATAATGTTTGTTAGGTGAGTATATGATAAGATATATCCACTTATAAGTAAGCAAAGAAGATGACCATCTAGAATCTAGATCTTAGATGTTGCCTTCTATTTAGAATTCGAGATCATAAAGATGTGTATTTTCTTCCATGAATCCTATCAAAAAAATTTTACAGCTGTAAGTTTTGCTATCAGTACAGTATGACAAAACCTCAGTACTAAACATCCATAACCCACAAATTTGTTGATCTTAAACGGATGGTTTGTTTTCACCAGGAAAGTATTGTGTTATACCTATGCTCCGTAATTCCGTGGCCAAAGAAGGTTTTGAGTTTAGACCTAAAATAAAAACTTACATGAACCTCTAGAACAATCGATCGAAGGATCAATCGAAGTCCTACTCCCAACCCCTTGCTTACAAGACTTTAAAAAATCTGGACAGCTACCTTTTTTGCAATTTGTAATTTTACTCTTTGTACTCAAAAGTTGCATTTTTTAGTAATAACAATTTGTAACATTTATAATAATTTATAATTATTAATGATGTCTCACTTCCGTTTTTTATTTTGGTTGGTTTGGCACATTTGGAAGAACTTCATTTTAATGATGAAGATTGTTGTCAATAAATGTGTATTTATATAATATAAATAAAAAAAATTGTTTTTCTAGCAATCCACAGATCACAACATTTGGAGATTGTCCCGGATGTCTTATTCACATCGAGGTTTTGAGATTGGAAAGTAGTTCAATCACCGTGCACAGCATATTTCAGTATCTGCAGTATGTTCGAACTGATGATACTCGATACTTGGTGACCATACGTAATCCTACGGACCGATTTATCTCCCATTACTTTTACTTATTTAAAATGGTAAGTAATCAGATTTCAAATATTATTTTCTCCACCAGGTTGAGACTTGTTGTAGGCCATATGTACGATGGGCCATCAAACAAATGACAAGGATGGATTCAATCTTAGCTCTCTGATGTCTGATGTGGTAGTTTTTATGATTTTCCATCACCTTAGAAGCACCTTCTTGGTAAAAATTATATGTGGTGTTAGAAATTGGCCCATTTTTTGCATCTATCAGGTTTAAAAGTCTAGTGCTGTACCAGCGCAATAAGCTACCACTTCTTATCTACTTTAGAGAACTATAATTTTATGTCCCTGACAATGTGAATATATTTTACTTCTGTTCTATACGGGTAAATCAGTGATTTGAAATATTTGGAAGTGGAAGCTTATTGCGCTGGTACAGCACTAGACATTGAAACCTCCTAGATGTCAGCAGTGAAAAAGGGGGGCAATTTCTAACACTACTCAACAATTTTACCATGAAGGTGCTATGAATCTTTCAGTATCAAAATATTGCATAACTACTGCAGAAATAGTTGATAGACCATTTTTTGTTTTGTTCCTTCTATAGGGAAGCTTTATAGAAACTATCACCAATTTGTGTTTTGGTAATGCCTAATTAATCCAAACACACCGGTTATTACAGAAAAAGGATATACCGGCTTTTACGAACGCAACGAATGTTGAGGAGAAAAGTTATGATGTACTGCATAAACTAGTAGCCAGTACGGTGATGACCTTGACTGCTTGCCTTGAGAATTATGGGATAACTGACTGCATAATCAGCCCTGAGAGGAATCGCATGCATGAGGATTCTTTCATAGCCGGTCTGCTGAGATATAGCTGCTACTCAGTGTACATTAGAGAAGCTTTTAAATTTGTACCAAAGGTTAGTATTATAATAGTGACTTGGTCTCCAATATCATCGGAGATATAAGTATCGGAGTTATTAAAGATCGACCCAAAATTGTTTACAATACTCGGATACCAATGGGGTCGCACCAACACTGCCCTGTATAGTTCTGTCGACTAGATCAAATTTGATCCAGCTACTAAGGGACCACTTATTATTTTTACAGGAGTTGATGTTTTTCTCCCGAATGGAAGACTATGCAGTGCATCCAGAAAAGGTCGTACCGGAGATGTTGAAGTTTGTTAAACAAGATATGCCGGAAGACCTGGGTCTTGCTCGACAAGTAAAAAACCAGGGTGTGAAGAAAAAACCTGTGAACCAGGAGACCGTTGATTTGCTTGATAAGTTTTTTCAGCCTTTTAATGATGACCTGGCTCAACTACTGAGTGACGATAAATGGAAATATATAAGAGACGATAGTTAGGTGGAGATAATTTATATATTTAGTAAATTTGGTCTCATTCTCCCCATCCCAAAAATAATTGCTCCAACATTTTTTCCTCATCTATCCAATGAATGTTTTAGACACCGTTGCCTCATACAAGCACACGCAACCAATCAAGCAGACATTGCAGGAACATCTACCTATAACATGATTTAATGTGGAATGAAATCGTTTTTTTGTCGAACCAATAGGAAATAATTGCTGTTTGGCTGAGTGATTTTGCATTCAGGCAAAATATTTACACCTGAATCAAAAATTTTTTTGCATTTTGTTCCTTTATCATTATTATTATTTGGTCATTTGTGACACCAAAGAAATATTTATTAATATTAAAATTTGATGCTATATTGCTAAATTTTGCCATTTGATGGTTGCTAGATCGTATAAAATTTTTGTTCAGCAGATCAAGTATAGCCTTATTGCGATATTTATTTTACAATAACAAAACAAATTTAGTTCATATCACAGTGGTTACGGTCAGATATGTGATGGTAAATGGAACATTGGAAATTACAGGCTAGCTGTCTGGTGGATAATGGGTATTACAAATTTTGATTTTTATCTATTTTTATGTGCGCAAAACTGAGCTCTACATGAAAACTTGTCAGACCTCAGATAGGTTGGTATATGTCACAACTCTGGGAACTCTAAGGAAACCTGAGAAAATGGCATCTGCACTGTGAATGATGTTAACTCGTCAATTCTTTGTAACTTTGGCATGTCAGTAGAGGAAGGGAGGGGGGGCAATTCCAACGCTAGCAAAATCGATCAAACTTGATCTAGGAGACTACCAAGCTGCTAATAATGTGATGGCAGTGTAATTTACTGCATAGTGCTTTTCAAATGAAATAATTTAAGAACAGGACATCAAGTTATTCCAGAGGAGGTATACATACACCCAGTTGCGGTGACTAGCAAGCATGCTAACCATCTCACCATCCCCAAACACCAATTTTAATCCAGTAAATTTTAATCCAGTAGACTATTCAGTTTACTTGTGTAGCTATTCTACAGAAACAGGGTATTAAAGCATTGTCACTTCTATTCAGCTGATCCAATGTTGTCACTCAATGAACTCCAAAGAGGGAGTTCATTGTGTCACTGTTATACAGCATTCTCAAATAAATAATACTAAAGCATTGATTTTAAACTTGTCAGCAAATGATATAAGTTTTTGGTGCAGTTTAGTATCACAGTAACTTCTCATCATGAAAGGGATATCGAACAGTGCTGCCTCCTTGCTAATTACTGCAGTGACAGCAGTATTTGTTATTTTTACGACATATAACTCTCAGAGACAGCCAACAGGTGATCTTACTTATATAGACGATAGTCATCATCGGGCAGCGAAATCTGGTGATCAGATCAGTTCTCAGGTCACAGATCTAAAGTCAGCGCCTTCCCCGCTGTCTCACCAGCTGGATATCGCTCATAGAGAGATAAAGACAAACAAAGATATCGGCAAACAGCTGTTTGCCTCCAAATGGTGAGTCAATTTCAAATTGCTCTTACCTCTTACCTCAATCAAAGAGGGGTGTGGCCTTTGGCTGATACTGCAAGTTTGGTGAGCGAGCAAGTCCAAAAAGTGTCAGCATCAGTCACGACTTTTGAATCTTTTACTGAACTGACAGAATTCAGAAAGGGTGTTGTTAGGATTAGGGGCTAAATTTTCAACACAAGAGTTTTTTAACTAAATTGTATGTAAAACAGCATTGGGGGCTGGCTGTATATCAATATAGAAGGGGTGTTGTTGATAATTAAATGCCACTACCAGCGACTGGGTAGAGTTTGAGCAGGTAGATATAGTCCGGTAACAGCCTATGCAACTTCAATTACGATTTCGGGTGGATAGGGTTTGACAGTTTCTGGTAGGTGTTATACGATAGATGGGTCAATACTAGGTCACCATAAAAAAATCAGATCTCTAAGAACATCCGAATTCAGTTTTCAAGGGGCCAGCAAAATTGAAAATGTGCTTTTGTTTAAATGATGGTTATATTCAAGGAGTAATAATAGCGTTGCTGTTACTCCCTGGTTATATACATAAGTGACTTCTGTTGTTTGAAGTTTGAAGTTGGTTTATTGCCTGATTCTAATATCCATCCTGTGTTAGGTTGATAGCACATAAATGGGATAATAAAATGAGCTGAGCTGCATTAGTTGAAAAATTGCATATAAAATTCAAAAAAGGTATTTTGTCTTTTGGTTGCTCTGCACTTGGATGGCCTGTATTTATCTCTTTTTGCTCTATGAGCAGACTTTCTGTTTGTATTTATATTAATACGAGAGTTCAGGGGGTGATGTTCGTCGTAAGCTATTTTAGTGAAATGTTCACTGCAAGAAGTGTGCAAGAAAGTTGTCATGGTTGGCAGGGCTAAATTGTCCAGCCTCTGCTCATATTTTTCAGAGAATGGCAGCATAATCCATGTAGCAGAGCGCCTGGATCCTCTCTAGTCTTGTTTTATCGGTGTCTGATAGCAGATTATACCATGCAGCAGGGCAGGCGTAGCCTATTGCAGAGTTAATGTTGGCTACATAGAAGGTTTTCAGGCCATCGCTATCCATGCCCATGCCTTTCAGCAATCTCATCAAGCATCGTTGAGAACATTTAGATATAATACAGTCAACATGATTGCTGAATGTTAGTGCGTTGTCTATGAAAACGCCTAAAAACTTGGTATGCTCAGAGGGAGAAATAAAAAGATTATCATCTCCATAGGTTATACCAGGGTGCATAGCAGCTTTGGATCATTTGTTATCAGCTTCACTACCAAGTTTTTGTATTTTGTTCTTATTTAAGAGTTTATCAGGGAATTTATTTACGCTAACTTGATCTGATGGCTTTCTGAGTCAAGGATTGAAGGAATTTCCAAATTAGACAATCTCTTGCATGGTTTTAATTCGGCCAACTGAGTATAGCCTATGTGGTATTTATCTTAGTATAGCAAAGTAAATATATAATAAATATGTGTTAGTGATATAGTGATTATAACTCCCACCCCCTCTCCCTCCCTTCATTGCTAGTGTCTGCTCCATAATTCATACAAATTTTGATTCTTATCTATCTATTGTTATGTATGCAGTCAATAATGTCAGTATTCAGGTTATTCTAAAAGCTTTGAGCAAATGATGGGATGCACGGATTAATCATAATTCAGTTGATCCAATGATAGCCAAGCATTGGTTTTAAACTTTAAACTATAATCACAGGGTAAGGATATATCCTTACTATACTCTGTGCAATAATGTCAGCAAATGAGTTAAGTTTTGGTGCAGTTTAGTATCACAGTAACTTCTCATTATGAAAGGGATAGCGAACAGTTCTGCCTCTTTGCTAATTATCGCAGTGACAGCAGTATTTGTTATTTTTACGGCATATAACTCTCAGAAACATCCAAATGGTGATCTTTCTTATGCAATTGACAGTCATCGTCCGACAGCAAGATCTGGTGATCAGATCAGTTCTCAAGTCTCAGATCTAAAGTCAGCGCCTTCTCCGCTGTATCAACAGCTGGATATCGCTCATAGAGAGATAAAGACGAACAAAGATATCAGCAAACAGATGTTTGCCTCCAAATTGTGAGTCATTCTCGAATTTCCCATACCTCAAATCTTACCAGTTATATGCAGGATCAGAGATTTCTATTGTATATTTGTGTAATGTAAAACACGGCTGGCAGCGGCTTGCCAATATACAATTTTACTAATACCTATGAATTTTACCTTCACTTATATGGAGCACTCAAATTAACATTTCGCCGCAACTGGATTGTGTCCTTAGTTTCAGTCTGAAGACTGAGTGATGTTAGTTTTTCAGCGTATTTGCTGTCAGTTTCAACCTCGGTGCATAGTCTCATACTGTGCTCCTAACTGGCAATGGCTGTTCCTTTAAAGGGTCAGTCCTATTAGAAAAGTGGATTTATTACCCCAATGAATCAAATATTGTGAGTTCATAGGGCAAATAGAAATAATAAAATAATAAAAAATTTGTAAAGTAGCAATTAGTTTTTTTTCAAATATCTTAGCAAGGATCATAGTGGATCATAGTGATCAGGGAGAGGCAATAAATCACTATGATCCCCTATGATCCACTATGATCCACTGTATTAGGAAGTTTAATCTGAATCTAAATCTTTAATCTAAAAGAGTTGTCTTATCTTTTCTCAAATCAGCCAATCAGATTTGTGCTAGCCTCATCCGTCAATTCAGTTTGTGTAAGACTGGCGAACTGTCAACATCAGCCAGCACGGTTATTTTAATGTCGCTCTAAAATATCCTGACTCAGTGTATCTGTATTTAACCATATTCTACATGGTAATTGTATTCAATCAACCATCACAATGAATACTCTGAACAGTCTATAATGGACATCGACCACTGAACACTAAATCTAGACACCTCTCGATGTGGTGGTGAGTTTAATTGTACTCATTTTTCTTATCGTTTTTGGCACTATAAATGTTTTAAAGTTTGGGAACTAAATTAGGTATTAACAATATTGTGTTTAACTCGCTGTGGCAATTCAGCAGTAATGACAGACGTTTTATCCATCGTACGCCTATCTACAACATGTTGCCTGAGTAATATCGATCTAGAAATACCACACTACACTTCGATACGATCACTTCATCTCCAAGTGTATATCATCAGTTATCATATCGATATGATTATTCAATCACTTATAATGCGGCATCGAAGTCAGGCTCTGCTCGTCGATCACAATCAGTTATTGTCACTGCTTAATATTTTCGTTTTCAGTTGTATCAGGAATTTTAAGAGTGCCTTTAGAGTACAAACTCACCCCATTGCTCGGTTCGACACTTATCCCACCAGTAATTGTAAGTCGTGATTATAAAATCTAAATGTATAATTTTTGTGACAATGATTAATTAATCTGCAAAACATTGATCATTGCAATTCGACATTATAATTTCGTTTCATGTTTAACTGGATAAAGTTTATCTTCCTAATTCCCCGGGATAATATTTTAAATAGTTATCCTGTTTTTTAATATGGCAAGAGATTTTTATTTCACCATTGAAATCAAATCAATACTGTGTTTTAACCATGCACTTTTGTTTTGTCAACAGGGTACAATATTTCATTCAATACAAGAACACCATCTCTTACGACGATCTATTGTTGCCAATAATCACCATTGTCCTATCCGAGCACATCCACTATGATCCCAATTTTCAGACTTTGCAGCAGTTTTACTGCAATTAGGTTCACAGGCTGTTTTATTTCATATGTCCTTTAAAACCATACCAAACATGGCCTAGTAGGATTGTCACTTTAATAAAAGAATTTCAGTATCCCTTCATTTTCAGTCAAAAGACAGAACACAAAAGTGAGGAGACTATTCTTTTATACCAGAGCTTAGAGTTAATGGGGTAGGCCCATAGATATAAAAACTCTCTTTTTAGATCTATGGGTAGGCCTCAGCTGTAAAATGACAATGCTAGCATCCAAAACCCGGGCAAATACGTCAAGCCACCTCCAAACTGTTAATGTTGACAACCCTGGGGCCATCAGTCATGGCCAGGATATCCTTTGGCTAATTCTTTGAGTTTGGTGAGCTGTGAGCCAACAGTGTCAGTCAATGGTCATGACTTTTAATCTATTACGGTATCAGCGCCTCAAACATAATGGTATTGACTGAACAGTAATGGTGTTAGGGTTCTGGCTAAATGTTCAGCACAGGAGTTTATTAATTATATTGTTTGTAAAACACCTGTGAATCAATATGGAAGGTACGCATTTGATAACAGGGTAGAGTTTGAGCAGGTTGATAGGAACAATTATAATTGTTTTAGTGGGTACCCGGCCATCATGCAATCTCGCCATCCCCATTACTAAGCCTATAACTACTAAGCCTACAATTACTTTGCCCTAAATTACCTTACCTATATAATTGCTATGTCAAAAATCCCTTTTACTTTCGGTAATTAGTCATGTTTGTTTGTTTAATTTATTACTCCTCTCTCTCTAGAGATAAAAAGAGGTGCAAGATTCTAAAAATTAAAAACCCTCTGGATGTGGCAAAACAGTAATAATAATTATAATAATGATAAAACAAAAAGCAAAGTATTGTCAACGAAATATACTTCAGGTTTGAGAGTATGGACAGTCCTCGCTTAACAGTTCGGGATTGTTGGGATGCAGTTGAAGCTGTATTGTTGATGAGGAAAAGTTGGATGCAGTTAATGTTGAGTGTTTAGGCCTAGTGGATGGATTTTGTGCGAGTCTATGTCTAGGCAGGTGCTCTGGATCATTCTTGAGCCAATTTACATAGGCATGCAGGTAGTCTGAGCCCCCCCCCCCCCCTCAGACTTCTGCCCCTCGCCCGATGGCCTTCGGCGAGAGAAATGCATGCAGGTCATGTCAAGGGCCTCTGAGAGGGTGTTGATATTAGTTGATTGCATAATGCTCAGCATTACTGTAGATGAGTAGACTGTAGTGAAAGGGTACCAGGCAGGTGAGGCATGACTCATTGCCGGTATAATTTGGCTTTGGTACATGTGAATGAGAGATTCTTCATCTACCCCAGTCAAGCACAACACCAACAAGAAGCCTAGCACCTTCGAGTACACATGCTACCTGATGTTCACTGTTCATTGTGAGCGTTCCAGTCATTGTCAGGGACTTCTGGGGAATTGAGGCATTGTTTACAAAACCAAAGAATAAAGTGATACAGGCACTCAATCGTAATGTTATTATACAAATTCCATGAACTTCCTCGCCATAAGGCGGGGGGGGGGGGCATAAGGAGGGGGAGAAGTTTGGGGGGGGGCTCAGACCATGAACTTCCCTGTTATTAGGCTCAACCATAAACATAATGCTATTTATATGTTTATGGGCCCAACTTATTTGAAAGCACAAATCTGTTATATAACTTACATATTATTTTTTACAGTGAAGCATTCTGTACATATAGATAACTAGGCCAATTCTAGCAAAATCTACCTGAAGACAATCTCATTATTATCATTTCTTCAATTTTTAACCTACATTAATCTATTTGTTCAGTTTTTCTATTTAATCTATGGGAAAGGGTCTTTTACAGCTGCAATATTCCCGCAGAGCCTCCTTCTGTCAATTTAAATTTGAACTATTTGAACATTTGAACTATAATTTACGTTTGAAAAAAATGTAAGACATTTTCCTCAGAATGACTTAGATTGCCAAATAAAGTATTAGAAAAGAAAATAGTGGTGCCGTTTGAAAAAGGTTGTACTGGAAGTTGACATAAAAATATTTCAAAACGCCCTGTTTCGGCGGAAAGCGCCATCAAGTTTAAAGTTAAATTAAAAGATTATTAAATTAATTTATTTAATCTAGTTATTTAATTTCAATATAGTTATTTAAATTTAATAATTTAAATCAATTTAATATTAGTTTAATCGATGAAATTAATTTAAATATTTAAGTTAAAATTTAAAAAAATAGTATCAAGTTTAAATTTTTTGCATGATGTTTGAATTGGAGGCGAAAACAATACTTCATAATTTGATGAGTGTCAAACACAGGATGTCCTTTTTTCAATGTCCCAAGGTCAGGGCTAGGATATACTCATGAAGAAATCAATTAAATTAGTTTCCATTTACGATGCATGCAATACAACAAGTGATGTTTTGATGTTTTTTTGTGGGTCTACCAAATCCTGAAAATGTGGTAGTGCTTTGTCCCCACCTATCTATACAGAGAGGCTATTTGTACTATGATCACATCCATCCAAGTCTCTGTTGCCTGGCTGGCAAAAAAAATCCTCACTCCATCAGCTAACTTTACAAGCAATGTGATTGTGGCGATAGTCTGTATATTACCACCTGCACTAACGATTGTGGTTATTACATCTTTTTCAGTGCTCCGAGGAAATACAAACAGGGGAAGACAATAATATACGAGTCTCTTTATAAATGTGAGCGTCCACAATTTCTCGAAGGTTATAGAAGTCCATGCTGGAAATCTAAAAGGTGAGTAGTCTGATTCATCAGTGACTTATGGTGAGAGTGCAACACCTTGGATGTTAGGGCCACAGGCTACCCAAACGGAGAAACATTTGCGCAATATGAAAGTTCTGCCATTTCTCAGAGCCTTGACGTAGTTAAGTTTATGGCTAGCTCACATTTGGTCAATCTTACTACCGTGTACAAGCGCTCAACTTGGCTAGTGAAAATTGGCTCTAGCTAACATAAAGCTAGGCCCAAATAGCTAAAATAATGACGTTTATTCCTCAAGGGCTATATTTTCTTGCATTGAAGCCATATAAAATAGTGTCATTGTTATTTTAGTGTATTTCAACAAGAAACCTTGCCAGGAAGAAGCACTATGTTAACGAATCAATGGTGAAGAAGAATGTCCGTTCAAGTTAATGGGAATCTTTCTCAAATTATAATTTATATACAACCCAAATCTTTGTGTATAGTTCATCAATCAAGACATCACAAAAGAATATAATTTCTCACTGTCGATGGTGAAATTGACCTTGAACTATATGATGAAGGTACGTTGTAGAAAATACAATCTAATCGTTGTTGCTGTTTATTGACCAGGTTCAGGTCCCAGACTTTCTGTGCACCAAGGATTGTACTGGTTGGATTCCACAAGTGTGGTTCAACAGATAGCTCGAAATGGTTTCATGATCAGAAATACAGATATACCAACACAGATTTTTACCTGGACAAGCTTGGAGATATGTGTCCGCAAGAATATATGGAGACCGAGACAAAAATGACAGTAACGTAAGTAGATCATGCAAGACTGCCAAAGTTTTCACAATAATACCAATACCAATACAGCGATGCTGTCATATATGTCTTCTTGGTACTGGTGTATACACCATTACTATTAAATGTTGCTGTTTAGCTGATCGGAAATTGGTCAAACTTAAATGCTATATAAAATTAAATTTCTGCCAACCTCGCTATAGTAACAAAGCTCGTGCATTCAGGTACATGGAACATTTCACCCTGTAGGATAATATTCAGAAAGCCATGAATGGCCATCATTTAATTTTGAAAATTATGAGTCAAATTTTATATATATTGCATCAATTTTTCTCCTCTAGGGTATCAAACCCCTTTAGAAGAGAGAATGCTCTTAGCTTTGGACATTGTTTAATGAGTGTGGCAAGACTGCACTGTCATCTAGTGCCTTCAGCCCACCAGGCTGACTATCGCAGTCAGGTGACTCTGATGGATATCAATATAATTTTCTAATACTAAACAAATCTGAAATCTTAATTTTGCATGAGCTTAAGTTCTTGTATTGATGTTTGTAGACGCGCTAATATGACCACATTTGGAGACTGTCCGGGATGCTTGATCACGATCGACGTTCTGAGAGAGGGGAGCGACTTTATCACAGTACATAGTATATTCCAGTACCTTCAGTTTGTGAGGAAGGACAATACTAGATATATCGCCACCTTACGAAACCCAACAGACAGATTTTTATCGCACTACTTTTATCTATTTCAATTAGTAAGTTTGACCTGTTCGATTGTAAACTCCTAATTTCATTGAGTGGTATAGGCTTAGCCAAAATATGACAAGAAGAACACGGCTATACACTATCAGTGACCCAGCATTGAGCCATGTAAGCTGTTAAATGTACTCGGTGAATTGGTGGAATGGTACGAGGTTTTGGAGTGCATGTGCATAACTCCTAGTAGTGAATAGCATGCCTGCTGAATTTGGCATTTCCAGTTCTTTTTTTTGGACGGTGAAATATTGAGATGGCACAATGAGTTTTGCTGTTCGCTGCCAGGCAATTGGTGCTGCTAGGGTTGTGTGTTCGTGTCCAACAGGAGGATTAATGATGAGTAACTTTCTAACCTTTGAATTCGATTTTTTTTGCAATGAGTTTATTTTGTTTTCGTTTGTTTTGCAGAGATTCGAAAGAGATATTGCACAATTCAAGAATGCAAAAACACCAGAAGATATTGGATATGATGTACTACATGAAGCTGTGGCCAAAACTGTGGCCAGTATGACCACCTGCCTCGAGAGTTATGGCATCACAGATTGTATAATTAGTGGAGAGAAGAATGTTATGCATGAAGATTGGCTTGTCTCCAGAGCTATGAAACTTAGCTGTTATTCTGTATTTATAAGAGAGGCATTAAAGTTTATACCACAGGTAAGTGCCACCTTATACGTATCAGGATACAGTTTTTTCTCCGATAATGTTATGAAACAGATCGCTGTTATTCAGTATTTACAAGGGAGGCCCTGAAGTTTACTTACACCGATGTTGAGACAATTCAGGTGAGTTTATACTAGGTTGATTTTTGGGCGTCTTTGGCAGAAATTGTGCGATGGGAAGACAACTCGCCAAAATGTCCAAAAACCGTTAACATTACTAAAACGTCCAATAAAACGTCCTAGTAAAAACTCACCTTTACAGTTGTATCTCTTGTACTTTACTGTGCAATATAATATTTCATTATGGAAAAAGAAATCATATGATAGTGACAGTTACTGCGAAAGGATCAGGGTGTTGGTAGCATTCAACTTTGAGCGTAAATCAGTTGAAACTGGGCCACAGGCTGTTTATGAAACTAGGGCATTATTTTAGATTAGACTGAGAACTCTAGAATGATACCAAAACATGATTCTTAAATTGAAAATTAAATTAATTTAAATTAGACAATGAGCTAAGTCTTCAAAACATTACAGCAGGTATTTTCATTGCCAATTTATAAATCCTTGTCCAACAAATGGAGCGAGTATGAAGCAGAATTGAAATGCGAAAGAATATCAGTAGGCTAAGCTTGTGATGGCTTCAGCAAAAGATCATTAATCATATTCTAATGTGATAGACTTCAAGTTCTACTTTTGTGAACACATATAAGTCCTATACATTAGGGAAGACAATAAATAAATATCCCTCTCTGGTGTACTAATTATAGTCAACACTGTTTTTGGTACAAATTGTCTTCTTCCAGCAGGAAAGACGATAGCTCCAATAACTAAATAAATTAACATTTTTTAAAGTCTTTAGTATTACTTCCTTCAAATGTCGAGCCCAATAGGATGACTAGGGCGCCTCTATAATCAACGCTTGATCTGAACTGAAGTTACCCTTTAACAATCGAGTTTTGAGATGAGACTAACTTTTGATACAAACTAAACTGATATACACGGAAAAAAGATATTCAACATAGCAGGGTATGAATCCGCTAAACCATAAACTTTCTCTTCGACAAGAATGCTTATTTACAGCGGAAGAACGATGGCCGGGCCGGGGGAACCCTTACTTTGATAATATCTATCTGTCTATCTATCTATAAGTAGGTACTTTCTTATGCTAACTGGGTCTTCTGGAAATGTATGTATGAAGTTTTCATGATGGCAGTATCATGACTTATATCCGTCCATCCCTTATTCCCTTTTATCTGCTGCAGAGGAGTTTTTGATTTCCTGGCATGTGGGTTAAAAAAAATCGCAAGTATTTGTCTCTGTCCGAAGACGGAGAAATACAAGTGCCTTAAGGGCGCGGCCGCCATATTCAGCGCCAAGTTGCTCTCAGTTTTCAGGCAGGTCGGAGCACACCTGGGGCATCAATTTAGCTCAGTAGTTGGTAGACTGCAGCGGGATGCGAACCTGAGCCCTCCAACGCTTGCCCGTCAGAGGGCAAGCGCTCTAACCATTACATAGAGTTTAATAGCCAAACTCCATTTTGTATCAATTTTCGTCGTCTGATATGAATTTTGTGTCTTTTTAGAGTCTGATATACTTCTCTAGAATGGAGGACTACGCAGCGCATCCAGAAACTGTGGTACCACAAATATTTAAATTTGTTGGTGAGGATGCATCTGATATCGATCTAGGCTTGACCAAGAAAGTAGTAAACAAAGGGAGACTGGGCAAACCTGTACACCAGAAAACTATAGATTTACTGGATAAATTTTTCCAGCCGTTCAATGATGAGCTTGCAGAAATGCTTGGAGAGGATAAATGGAGATACGTCAGAGATTTGAAATAAGATAACGAGAAAGAAAAGTTTTCTTTCACCATCATATTATATCATATTATATCATATTATATAATTATATCATAGGATTTTAAAAGACAACTTATCACTCATTTCTCCAACAATTATAAGCTCAAATCACAAACATGAAAAAACTGCGTCTTTTTTTCTGCTTTTTCTTCTTTTGGCACATAACGAAAAGCAATTTTTTTCTTGAAAGTGATTATGATACCAATGAATCTAAAATATAAAAAGAAAAAAAATAGTGCTCACTAATGTTGATGGTAGATTAAAACAGTAATGTTACGGTATGCAATTCTGTTTGAATCCTTGACAACGCAGTTAAGAATAAAACTGGGTTTATATATACCGATCTGTATACTGTAACTTCGTGCTGTATACTCTAGACTGGTTGTCCTGTAGAACAAGAACAATAATAGTAAACTGATGCATGGTATGTAAAATATTAAGCCATAATACACAAATATTAGGCTTAACTTGTGAGTATAATATTACATGTATTCAATGCAGTCACAAGGTAATGTAGTATTGTAGATGATACACCCAATATACTTTTATGGTATTGCGATGACGTCCAAAATGCGAACAAAAACAAGGTGTGTCAACTCAACCTACAAAGTTTGTACAAAATATGACAGAGTACAGTACATTTAAAGATGGATATTAAATGCTTACACATAACGGGGATGATAATTGCATCCGAGTAAATATAGGGCTGTTTACTAGTCGACAGCACTGATGACCAACGTTATGGGTTGAGTCACTGTCAAAGAAAAGTGAATGCGATTTAATAATGATCAAAACACAGTGCTAAACCGCACAAAAATATACATGTATGATAATGATACAATCTTAGAACATAGATATTCCCTTGTTTGATCGCTACTGCATGTATATTATAACATATTCATGTTTATCATTTGTGTCCGCTTTTACTATGCCACAAGAATCCTTGCTGGCGCTGGTTGTATACAAGAATGAGAATAACATGTGAGAACTATGCCAACTTACATAATAAAACTGCACCCGCTTCTGTGGCTGTGTTGCCCGGCTCGGTTCCGAAAGACTAGTATTTGATTTATTCATTACATATCACAGACAAGAATACATGTTGCGAAATTCGGTGTAAATACTGGTTTTAAAAGTAGACATGAACAAAAATGGAAAAAAAAGAGTCAGAACTCTGTAGGATCTTAGCAATTTGGCCTTCAACCTGTCCTGTTGATCACCTCTCAAGTGACCGAGAGGACAAATCTCAAAGGTAGGGGGCGCTTGTTAGGTATATTATTATATCTATGAAATACTTGTGTGAATTGTACACAAATACCTAATAAGTATCCAACTCATTTATATAAATATTGTAAGTGTATATAGTCTTTATTATTGTTGCCTCGTCCAATTCGTCTTGTTTAATACATAAATAGTTACCACCAATTCATCAAGGATAGTTTAAAAGAGTAATGGAGAGGTATACACCAGAGGGTGCTGGGGGCTGGAACAATCAACAATGAAAGCTCCCCCAGTAGGACTTGAACCCACAACTCCTGCGGCACTAATAGCCTGGCAGTGAATGGCAAGCGCGCTAACCAATTGCGCCATCTCGCCATCTCACCATCCCCAAAAAAGAATGGGTCGATGGCGCTAATTAGATAGCCCGCTATTCACTACTCGGAGTTGTGTTCTCTCATCTCACAGCACATTCCAATCCACCATTGCCACCCTATGAAACACAGCGTACGTGTTAGGATTAATGGCCTTACATGGCCCATTGCTGGGACCCCTTGTAGTAGGTTTAGCTGTCTTTCCAGCTTGTCAGCATGTCTTTCCATGCTGTCACATGTCTTTCCATGAGTCAGTCAGTAGACAAGTACACAGGAGAGGTATACACCCATAGTTTAAAAGAGTAATGATTTATTGTTAAGTCAATACTGCTTTTGTTTAGAGAGGTCAAGAATGGGCTATGAAAATATTTGTACACTACATGAGGTCATGAACATAAACATATACAATGCTAATGCTACAGGTCAAATAGGTTGACCTCAATTGAGCAATAGAAAGTTTCACCAAAAATATAAAAGCACCATTGTGTACAGTTTTTTCTTATAAATTTCATTCGTACAATGTAGTCAAAAATTATCGCCCACTTTCCTAAATTTCCTGTTCAAAAGTAGATCAAGTTTAATCCAATTGCGTGCATTCCAGTTGCTTGATCGGAAGCGACTCTGAGTGCAGGCAAACGGACCAAACTTGGTCTAATTCAAAAGTAATCAAGCAATACATATAAAGTTTGACCCGAAACATAACAACATAATTGTCTATAGTTTTTCATAATTTCCAACTGGAACAAAGTTCTTAGCCATTTGGCCTACAACTGGACCTATAGGTCAACTCTGAGAGTTAATCAGGTTTCTAAATTAGGCTTGTAGTCATAAACATATAAAACGCTTATAATTTATAGTTATATAATATGTTTCCGGGTGTGTCCATGTCCATATCATGTTATGACTGTGTTTATGAAATGTAAGCTTTGTTCACATGTACAAAGACATACAACAACCTCATATAACGAAATTATAAATTAATCATCGTGACTATATATATTGGTGTGACACAATAATCAATGATAGAACGCAGCGCATTAAAGTAAAATACTTACAATATTAGTATGATGTGTAAGATGTATGGACGATTTTAATTGGACGACTTAAATTGTTGGCTATTCGGGTTGGATATAAGATATCAGTACCCTGTTTGAGCCGAGTAACACAAAAAGCATAGCTGCAGTCTTGTCGTGACACCCCTACCATAAGTTTGTGGTGTGTAGTTATAGCTCTGTCATCATGAGAGGGATCTCCAATGGTGCTGCCTCTTTGATTATAACGGCAGGGACAGCACTGTTTGTCATTTTTATGACACCTTATTCTCAAACCCGACCAGCAGCAGATTCCACTTATATCGTAGACAGCCGCCCTTCGACAGCACAATCTGATGTTCAGATCAGTCGAGAGTCACCTTCACTCCTCCGAGACATGGATAGGAAATCGGCAGCTTCTGCAGCCTCACCAGATGTGGAGGCTCAGACTGTACAGCGGAATATTCCTCCTCCTCCACATGTCAAAACACTCAAGGATATCAGCAAACAGATGTTCGTCTCAAACTTGTGAGTTTATTTTTCAGTCTCCTGTATTTAAGAATCTCATATTCTAAGAATTACATCTCCTAAGAATCTCCATTACGTTACATCTCCTGTAATTGAGAAAATAGATGCTTCTTGATATGTTGTTTTTTGATATATCTATATCTACCTCTTGTCCTCATGTTTGCTCCATATTTTACCCGCTAAGTTTTGGATTTAACTAATATACCAATAATGAGTACAATTCTGCATAAGTATGATGGATCACCAGTTTCAAACCGGGCTGTTATAAATACTATTTTTCTCTTATATTGAAAATTGGTACCGCTTTTGTAGTACCTTCTCATCTCAACTGAGAGTGAAAAGCAGTTGCAACTGAGCAACTGAGTCACAGGCTGTTTATGATCCTAAATAAGTCTTCTAAATTAGTCCTAAATAAGTCTTCTAGAATAAATCCAAAATCTTTCAATACTCTAAAAATCACTTGGATTAAAATATTAAGAGGTTGTAATGAAAGTGTAAGCTTTTATAGATGGGCTGTGGAGTTGAATTCGTGCTAACAATGGTTACAGCGCTGCACTAGGGGTTTCAGCAGACATATGTAAATGGTCAAAATCACAGACGCATCATTTTATAGTCAGGCTAGATTAATCCGATATGGGATGTCCTGTAAAAAATATGAGTAACAAATAATTTATGCCCATTTATTAGGCACTAGACAGATAAAGTTATTTGAAGAGAAATCTTATGTTACCTAATTCTTAGTGTCAATGTTGATTTTTACTGATAAAAATTTGAAAGGGCTGACACCCCTCCTTGCTAACTAGTGCATTCCCCTGCCTGTTCTTTTTGGGAGTTTGCGATAAGGTTTGGTTGGCACTCTCTGTTTACTGCCTGTAGGATTGGTACCTAGGGAGTCACGAGTGTTATCAGGAGGACCCTTTTTGATTCATAGTTTCAGCTCCGACACCTTCAGGTGTATCGACATCTATAAAATTAGCCAGTCTGACTCCTTACTATGGTCAAATACTTAGTACCTTTGCTTTGGTTATTACTGACTAATCCAATGTAGGTTTCTTTGTATTTCAGCATAGTTGTATCGATGACAATTTATAATCTTTGGTTGTATCGTCTGTTTCTGAGCTAATCTCCCGTTGTAAGACTTGTTCATGACAACAAGGAATTAAATATGAGAGTTATCCCTCAAATTACAAAGAATTCAGTTGTGTGTATTGTTAGGAAAACAATTACTAAGAACTTTATTGGGGATTTGCACAGTGCATGTGGCCTGTCTTGTTACTTGTTACACGCACATTTCACATTTTTGAGTATTGATTGCAAATTTCTATGTTGTGAGGCTGCGATGACTGGATCAATATTAGCCTGGGCAGGCTGTCTGGTCAGGGTGGGTGGGGAGAGGGGGACAGCCACCCACCCAACCCCGACCTGACAGCCTGCCCAGGCTAATATTGATCACGCCGAATAATTTAGATTATTGGTCACGCCGCGGAAGGGGAGCAACCGGAATGCAAGTAATTGGATTTAACTTTCCCCCACCGGGGGCCGTCGGGCAGGGGGCAAAAGTCTGGGGGGCTCAGACTAGCTCCAACTTGATCTAGTGCTACCTCTACCTCTTAATTTTCAAGTAGCACAAATATTCCATAAATAATGTCTGTGCTGTACAATATCAGATTATTGAATTTTATCAGCAAATAATTGAAATTTCATATCGCCTGTTTGTATCTTAATGGTCTGTGATGGTGAGACAACTTTAGTAGAGGCCCTATTACAATTAATCTACAATTTGCGGTCAGAATATATCGATATATCGATGACGCTGTGCAAACCTCTGAGGTTGCAACCGCTTGGTGTGTTTTTTAGTTACCAAAAATTCTTTCTAATCGTGTTGAAGTATCATCAGAATTTCTAATTATTTTTGTGATTTAAATTTTTACAGATCCCCAAAGAAGTACAAACAAGGAAAGACAATAATATATGAGTCTCTTTATAAATGTGAACGTCCACAATTTCTCAAGGATTACCGAAGCCCATGCTGGGAATCCAGCAGGTTTGTATACAATCATTTATCACGGTTGCTGGTGTGGCTACGGTTCGTGATGAATGGAAACGAACAGGCACCACAATCACCATTACTTTACAAGATTCTCAATGATTTTTTTTGTCCTTCTTGCGGTGTTCAATGCTTTTTGAGTGGGCCGTCCACATTGTTGTTCCTTGACCAGGTACAAAGGGAAGACTTTCTGTGCACCGAGGATTGTACTGGTTGGATTTCACAAGTGCGGCACAACAGATAGCTCTAAATGGTTTCGTGACCCGAAATTCAGATACGCAAATACAGATTTTTTCCTGGACAAGCTCGGAGATAGGTGTCCACATGATTATATGGAGATCGATAAGAAAATGACCGTGACGTAAGTAGCTCATGGGAGACTAGACCATGTTTGGTCCATTTGCCTGCATTCAGAGCTGCTCCCCGTCCACTGGTGGAAGGGAGCAACTGGAATGCAGGCAATTGGATTAAAATTGATCAATGCTAGACTGCCAAAGCTTTCATGATGTCGGTGCATGTCATAGTCCTATCGGAAATAGAATGGATTTCAAATGTTACTATTTTTCTAATCAGAAATCCATTTCAAGATTTACTTCATTTCTGACAACCCTTCAGTAAAAAAGGGTGTTCATCGACATTTAGTTTGGTGAAAAATTACCAAGTTGGTCTGTCTTTATTTTTTTCTAGGTTTCATTATTGGTTAACAGTATTCACATGGATTTGTAAATTGGGTAATGTTGATGACTATACTTCATATGTAGATGCAGATTATGTGGATATAAACACTCAATCTCGCAGCATACCTAATGTTTGTGACAAAATAAACCGACCCAAGGTTTGCCCTGCTGTTCATGATTTTAATAGTAGCAGTATTAAACTGTCTCAAAATCTGTATGTTTGTAGACACGCCAATATGACCACATTTGGAGACTGTCCGGGATGCTTGATTAGCATGCGCATTCTGAGAGAGGGGAGTGACTTTATCACAGTACATAGTATATTCCAGTACCTTCAATTCCTGAGGAAGGACAATACAAGATATATCGCCACCATACGAAACCCAACAGACAGATTTTTATCGCACTATTTCTATGTATTTCAATCGGTGAGTTCTAACTTTTGTGTAAAACTTTTGTGTGTTTTCTGGGTCCTCTCACAAACGTGCCGCCTCTCTTTCCTAAATGCTAACTTTTTTTTACTCCTGATTATCTGAAGATTCAAAACAAAAAAGTAGACCAAGTTAAACTTTCGGTAATCAACACTTTTAATTTGCAGGCTGGTAAAAAAAACATTGCAATATTCAAGAATGCAACAAAACCAGAAGATATTGGATATGATGTACTTCATGAAGCTGTCGCCAAAACTGTGACCACTATAACTAGCTGCCTTGAGAGTTATGGCATCACAGATTGTTTAATTAGTGAAGAGAAGAGTGACATGCACGAGGATAGTTTTGTATTTACTCTTATAAAACACAGCTGCTATTCAGTATTTATAAGAGAGGCACTGAAGTTTATTCCGCAGGTAAGTCTCATCATTCTTTCCGTTCTCATCTTGTCTAAATAAGTCAACAGTTTGCGGGGCAAAAACATGACCTGATTAGATTGTTTCAAGTTTGTTTATTGCCTAAATTCTAATATCCATCCATCCATCCAGGTTGATAGCATCGAATGTACGGCACATAAATGGAAAAATAAATTAAAAGGAGTCTGAGCTGCATTAGTTCATATATAACATTCAAAAAAAGGTATTTTGTCTTTTGGTTGTTCTGCACTTGGATGGCATGCATTTATCTATTTTTGCAACTCTCACTTGGTATAGGGAAGTGTCCTTCCTTTATCAAGCAATGAGTGCCATTATTGGCTGCCCAAATATCACTTGAGCACTTAAAATATGATAAATTACAAACAATATTGCGGTTCTTTGTTTTCCCTGTGAATGCACCAGTTTGTCCTCAGAAAAACATTTCAATGTGTTCAACTCACTGAATTAGATTCTTCTCTTAGAATGGAAATAGTATCATAGCGTTATACGGTTAGGACACTAAACACAGGGACCCATCTGACTGTTATCTGATTGGCTGTCCCTAGTAGCATGAATAATAAGCCTGAGAAATTGTCTTGTTTACAAAATTGCAAACAGTAATTATACCCCTACAGTGTCGATGATTAGGGCAATTCTAGATTGCTACTAGGGACTGGCTATTTTTGCAAGCCCTTTGTTTTGCAAAAGAAAGCTAATGATGCTATTCCAGATATGGAATTCAATGGTTCAACTATTTTCATTGTGCTTTTATACTCTGAAGAGCACTCAAACAAGCCACAAAAAGCATAGTACATGAGGCAGAAAGCGCATCTGCATGGATATGGCAACAGCACTGTGTGAAGACAAATGCTAAGTAATCCTATTACTTGTAAGCTGGGGTTTAACACACTCACTTTGTTTTGTGGAGTTGGCCAGCATTTAATTCCTTTTGTTATAATCCTTGTAAGGATTAGAATGAGGGGATTAAGTGATGATAAGCAAATTGCTTGGGGTAGAAGGCTAAGCAAGATTATGCCTTTAATACTCAAATTAAAGTAGTTTAATCTCTGCAGAGTGAAAATCAAAGTGAGTCTGAGTTAGATCTAAGGTTTTATAAACATAGGATTAAAAGCTTGGCCCTCGCATAAAAGGCAGGCAGAGCGAGACAGGAAATCACAGTCAGCCCACTGGCTGTAGCGCAAACAAGTCATCTCTCTGACTTGCGTATGAGTTGTACTATGCTCAATGTGGTGAATTTGAGTAGTGAAAGAGTGGCACGAGGGGCGGGTGCCTTGACGATAGCAACTTTGCGCCGATGAGTTGATGGAAAGCAAACCTCCCTGCACTGGTTTGGCTTAGAGTATAAGCATGAGAGTGATGGGGCGAACATTGTTGCACTGAAACAATGAAGAGTTGGCAGCCTCCCTGGTTGCGCAACAGCGTAAACACACCAATTATGTCAAACCACCGAAACTTACAAAATGCACTGAGGGATCGATGAGATTGATTGAGATGCTCAGCAACACACAGGGGTGGCTTCATGCTGCTGGGGCCGGCCATGAGGAGGTTGTACTAGAGAAGGCCTCGAAACAGCGTTTGACTCATGGTTTCTAGCTGAAGACCTGTGTGTTGTGCAGTGGTACGCGCACCACTGTATGTTGTATCTCTAGGGGAGGGAAAAGCTTGCCATTTAACCCTTGAGTAATTCTTTTTAAGTAAATGAATTGAGTTTGTATGGTAATTGCGTCAGAAGGGCATGAACCATATCTCTCTCAGTTGTTCAGAAGATGAATACTAAATTTGTTTTGATGTTGAGTTTGCTAATGCTCAGTTTATACATCAAATTAACTCACCCGAATTAACGGGTCTAATTTGGGTGCACTAAATGTCAGGTGACCACTCGTATATTCGACAGTGAGTGATGAATATTCGACCACAATTTAACAGTTAATACGAGACCATGAACACTGTCGATTTATTCAGCGGATATTTACATTCCAGAGCATGCACACTCCCATAAAGAAATCATGGCAGATCAGGTGAGGAAGGAATTTATGCATAACAGCAAAACAAAAATGCAAAATAAATTAGTTGCTGTGGTGGTCTCATGATTTATTTAAATGGCCGTTCATGAGTATCCTCTGGGATTTGTCATTTAATCTATCACCGATTCAAAGTGCCAAATTAGCACCTGAATTAAATTTGTGACGCCGAATTAAGCCATGAATTAAGCAATTCGGGTTGTAATTCAGGCAGCATTTTGGCAAATTCGGGTGACTCGAATAATGCGGCATTTTGAAAGAATGAAGTTAATTCGGGTCTTAATTTGATGTGTAAACTGGGCATAAAACCGTTTTGTGCACTTGCTAATTCAGTGTCAGGCAAAAGGTGCCATAGGATTTACTATATTGAGTCACCATTCTCCCTGCTATTATAGAGCTTTTGTATGAATGCAGAGCAAACTTGTTGTTTGATAACACAAACTTCAATGACTTCCATTTGTTATGCAATGCAACTTATGATGCTAAAAAAAAACCGCCCTTCACAATTAATGTCTTTTGTTTCAAACCATGATCAATGAATAGCTATAATACTACCTCGTCCTCAAAGTTAGGTGCAGTACCTTAGGACATTAGGAAGTTGTCTGGGGAATTAATGAATTGAAAGCCTTAATTAAAAAGAAGCAAATTTCCTTGTAAGCATGCATGCAGTATGCATGTAGTATTCTTTGTATTTTCTTAAATCTTAACAACCACATAACATGTTATGGATACTCTACATACTCAATATAATAGCTATATGGTCCCAGTTCCACTGAGGGAGCATTCTATAAGGATTGTTCCAGCCGCAGCACTGTCGGATGTTTTTACTTTCTCTACCTTAGCATATGGAACTTGGTGCTAGCTATCATTAAGTCATGCCCAAATTAGCACAGCTTAACTGCTAATATTTGTTCATCTTAGGATTATATAACCTTATCGCTAAGGTCCCCTTTTTTGTATGAGTTAGTATGAGCTGAGTACGATTGAAAATAACCTATCTCAGACACAACTCCCCCCCTACAAACTAGAAAAAGGTTGGTTCCGAACATACTGTTAGTTTATTCAAAACTTTCTGGTGTTCTTCAAACTTTGCTGATTTGTGTTATAATCGGATGCAGATTTTAATTCCTTGATATGATTTCTTCTTCTTTTCCAGAAACTGATATACTTCTCTAGAATGGAGGACTACGCAGCGCATCCAGAAACAGTAGTGCCAGAAATATTTAAGTTTGTTGGTGAGGATGCATCTGATATTGATCTAGGCTTGACCAAGAAGGTAGTAAACAAAGGGAGACTGGGCAAACCTGTACACCAGAAAACTATAGATTTACTGGATAAGTTTTTCCAGCCGTTCAATGATGAGCTTGCAGAAATGCTAGGAGACGATAAATGGAAATATGTAAGAGAATCGATATAAACGAACAAGCTACCGAGATAGTAAAATATTGTTTATATGTTCAATCAACTCGCCATTATATTATATTATATTGTATTATAGTGTAGTATGTTATATTAAATAATATATATATATCATATTGTATAACTAAATTGCCATGCAGTGACATTCAAGGATGTTTAACAGTTAAAATAATTTGTTATTTTTTACTGGTAGGATGTATTTTACCTGCATATCTAATAATCACTGTAAAAAGAATATGCTGCATTACATGTAATAAATAAATATAAATAGAATATTGTATAAACTTTACTTGCAAACAACATTCAAGACCAATAATCTAAATCTAAGTCATATGATCTTGTTGAAAAGTGCCTTCGGCTTGAGTATCAGTGTATATATTACATATTTATTCTGGTGACTTTTGTCCAGCAAATAAAGATAAAAAGAATATCTTTTAAAAGAGAAATGCAAATTGAGTAAGTTATTAAAGTGTGTGTGAAACAAAAAATAAAGAATAAAAAAGCAAGTATTAAAAAGTAGAAAGGTTTATACACTAAAATGTGGCTTCTGACAGCTAACTTGAAAGATTTGAGATCATGGCACAGCTTGATGTTCGGGGGCAAGTCATTGTATAGTTTGGCACCAAAGTTCGCTAGGGAGAACCTGTATTTGTCCTTGGATAGCATCAAAACCTCACTTTTTCCAAGCCGTGTATCACTTTTTAATTTTAAAGGCATAAGGC